>OX457042.1:28061438-28078938 GCA_949752735.1 Lumbricus terrestris
CTCCTTCTCTTTCTCTTTCTCTCTCTCTCCTTCTCTTTCTCTCTCTCTCTCACTCTCTCTCTCTCTCTCTCTCTCTCTCTCTCTCTCTCTCTCTCTCTCTCTCTCTCTCTCTCTCTCTCTCTCTCCTCTCTCTCTCTCTCTCTCTCTCTCTCTCTCTCTCTCTCTCTCTCTCTCTCTCTCTCTCTCCTATTTCTTTCTTTCTCTATCCCTTTCTATAGTTGTTCATATAATACCGTCGCTATATGACTCTTTACTCTGCCTCTCTTCCTGCTTCTGTCACTCTCTTCTGTGTGTGTCTTTCTCTCTCTCTCTCTCTCTCTCTCTCTCTGTCTGCCTCTGTCTGTCTCTGTCTGTCTGTATGTACATAATATACTTACACATGTATATATTATGTACATGTGTATGCATAGCTTAAGATATATGTCTATAATATACATATATATATACCGATCTATATATATATATATTGAGCTATGGGCATGTATGTGTACTTGTATATATGATTTGTGTATATTAGCATTTCATGTGCAGCTCCACTGCATTCTATCTTCGTCTCCGTCTATGCATTTCCTCTGTAGTTGACCCTTCATTGACCTCCACTTCATAATCAATTACCCCTCAACTAGACGCCCACCCCTCCTGTCCTCCATTCCTTCCTCCACACCGATTTACATTGCGCTGCACTTTAACCCCTTCCTGACCGCCCCACTCCCCAACGAAACGCTCCATATATATAGTGGGGGGTAACTGGGGTATATATCCCGACCGTTAGTCCCTAATCATTGCGAGGGCGTGGAAAGAGATAGTCGACGAATGTCACCCCTAATCAGTGGGCCTGACCTCCGATGCCAAATCATAATGCACTCTGATGCTTATTATCTACGGTACGGTACCCTGATGCCCCAATTGCCCCAACTCCACGACTAGCCAGAAGGCAGGAGAGACACAGACAGACGGATGGACGGATGGACGGACGGACGGACAGACAGAGGAACATACAGAGAGACAGATAGACAGATATAGAGAAATAGAAAGAACTCTGCAAAGAGAGAGCCCTGCAGAGAGAGAGAGAGAGAGAGAGAGAGAGAGAGAGAGAGAGAGAGAGGCAGACAGACAGACATACAGACATACAGACAGACAGACGAACAGACAGGCAAACATGCAGATGGACGAACAGACAGACAGACGGACGGACAGACAGAGGAACAGACAGACAGACAGACATAGAGAAAGAGAGAGAACTCTGCAGAGAGAACTCTGCTGAGAGAGACAGACAGACATACAGACGGTCGAACAGACAGACATACATACAGACGGACGAACAGATAGACAGAGAGCCAGAGAGATACAGATACAGCGAGATAGGGAGACTGAGAGACACACAGACAGAAACAGAGACCGGGATATATATACAGACAAACGAACGACCAGAAAGTCACAGAGGAAAGAAAAGAGACAGAGAGGTGCAAAGAGAGCGACAGAAGTATAGCCTATAGACAAAAGGTGGAAGGAGAGAAACACTATCTGATGGAGAGGAAGAAGAAAAAGGAATGAATTCCAATGACTGATCTATAGATAGCAACAACAAAAAATAAAGAAAACAGAAAACAGATCAAAGAGATCCGAGACTATGATGATTTCATTCCGTTACTTGTCAGGTTTTCACCCGCAGCTAAACTGCAAGACAGAAATATACGAGACGGTGATTCAACCGAGTTTCCTTTGTGGCGCCTATCGGAATGTTGGACAATGCGAAGACAAGATGAGACAAGAAAATTCTTCCAGCAGAAATGAGTTCGGCTGCGGAAGATCGCAGATACAATTCAAGGCAACAGAAAATAAGTAACAATATCTTGTTGCCACAACAGAAAATAAGTAACAATATCTTGTTGCCACAACAGAAAATAAGTAACAATATCTTGTTGCCACAACAGAAAATAGGTAACAATATCTTGTTGCCACAACAGAAAATAAGTAACAATATCTTGTTGCCACAACAGAAAATAAGTAACAATATCTTGTTGCCACAACAGAAAATAAGCAACAATATCTTGTTGCCACAACAGAAAATAAGCAACAATATCTTGTTGCCACAACAGAAAATAGGTAACAATATCTTGTTGCCACAACAGAAAATAAGTAACAATATCTTGTTGCCACAACAGAAAATAGGTAACAATATCTTGTTGCCACAACAGAAAATAAGTAACAATATCTTGTTGCCACAACAGAAAATAAGTAACAATATCTTGTTGCCACAACAGAAAATAGGTAACAATATCTTGTTGCCACAACAGAAAATAGGTAACAATATCTTGTTGCCACAACAGAAAATAAGTAACAATATCTTGTTGCCACAACAGAAAATAGGTAACAATATCTTGTTGCCACAACAGAGAATAAGTAACAATATCTTGTTGCCACAACAGAAAATAAGTAACAATATCTTGTTGCCACAACAGAGAATAAGTAACAATATCTTGTTGCCACAACAGAAAATAGGTAACAATATCTTGTTGCCACAACAGAAAATAAGTAACAATATCTTGTTGCCACAACAGAAAATAGGTAACAATATCTTGTTGCCACAACAGAAAATAAGCAACAATATCTTGTTGCCACAAAAGAAAATAGGTAACAATATCTTGTTGCCACAACAGAAAATAGGTAACAATATCTTGTTGCCACAACAGAAAATAAGTTACAATATCTTGTTGCCACAACAGAAAATAGGTAACAATATCTTGTTGCCACAACAGAAAATAGGTAACAATATCTTGTTGCCACAACAGAAAATAGGTAACAATATCTTGTTGCCACAACAGAAAATAAGTAACAATATCTTGTTGCCACAACAGAAAATAAGTTACAATATCTTGTTGCCACAACAGAAAATAGGTAACAATATCTTGTTGCCACAACAGAAAATAGGTAACAATATCTTGTTGCCACAACAGAAAATAGGTAACAATATCTTGTTGCCACAACAGAAAATAGGTAACAATATCTTGTTGCCACAACAGAAAATAAGTTACAATATCTTGTTGCCACAACAGAAAATAGGTAACAATATCTTGTTGCCACAACAGAAAATAGGTAACAATATCTTGTTGCCACAACAGAAAATAAGTTACAATATCTTGTTGCCACAACAGAAAATAGGTAACAATATCTTGTTGCCACAACAGAAAATAGGTAACAATATCTTGTTGCCACAACAGAAAATAGGTAACAATATCTTGTTGCCAATGCTCTATTATAGACAACGACTTTCAACGATGAATCCCATTGTTTGGACATAATTATTTGCATGAATCATTCGAGAGAATGACTTTTGATCACTTCCAACACAACGCAATGCACTGTGCATGTATGCACGCATGAAAGATTTGAAGTTCCATGCAATTGCCGAAGCTTAGTTATAAATCAAAGTGCTAAAATATATATATGCCCACACGACTCTATCTTGACCTCAATGTCTTGGTTAAGGAATATAATACAAATACTACTTATATATATATATATATATATACATGTATATATATACATATATATATTCATGTATATATTTGCGAGGCGGCAGATGTAGAATTTTGGTATTTAAATATGAGGGTCAAGAGTTCACGAGGAATTGAATTTCCTGCCACTCCTTGGAGGCAGTTGCGGCTTAAAGTATATTCTATGTATAATATATCCGTATACTATACGCACTTTTCATGCATTGATGTGTATAGGTTAGTCTATATATCATATATATATAGGCCTAGGCCATATAGAAATGTGTGTATACATATTTTGGTATTGTATGTATGCATGCATAAAATAAAAATTAACACACATATCATCCTTAAATTTCATCGCACAATTATGTATAGGCCTACTTATATTATATATATATATATATATATATATATATATATATATATATATATATATATATATATATATAATTATATATATATTATGCTTTATGGCATAGACTGATAAAACCATATATTATGGATAATTTTTTGGGCCGGATGGCCTGCGTTTATACAGAAAATCAAAAATGACGGCGACTGAAAAGACCAAAGAGACACCAATAAACCAATAAGTATATTAACATCCAATTTCAGAAGAAGTTATGTATTGAGCAATGAAAATTATACACAGAATAAATCGTTTTGTAGATCTAAATAGCAGATGGCAGAAATGATAAAGACATCAAAGCAGAATTGAATGCACTTCACCCTCAGGCTATACCAAGGTTTCACGACATTGATTACACGAAGGGTGGGTGATCACCAACCTCTGCATGCTTGGATTTTGTGTTTTGATTTGAGATATCGTATCTTGCAATACTGGAATTGACTAAGCTTTCATTTCTGAACAAAGTGTCATATTTACTTTCAAAATATAACGAATCCACCTCGATATTGTACAATTTTGAACATGGGAACCGGTCCATTCCACACTTCTTGTATAGGCCTATAGGCCTACTTGTTGCATATAGACAAATTTAAGATGCTGCATGCAGTGTTTTGAAAATGATCTATTCTATACAAGAATAATATACATGTAATGAAGCCTAATGTGCACCATTAAAAGCTATATGGTAAGTCGGTTTTTAGCTATAGGCCTATATATTAGGGCATAGTGACGATAAAGGATCATGTTTGGCATATATTAATTTGTTGCTCCTATCTATAGGATAGTGTCTGGTATAGAAATTTTGTTTCTGACATGCTGCTTAACTTTGCCGCCATGGCCCTGAAGTTATTCGAGTACACCGTACTATTGAGCATTGCATTGACACTGCTAAAATTTGACTATTTTCTTATCTGAAGTAGTAATTAGGCTTTAAAATAGGAATATTGTGAGTCACATTTTATGGCACGGCAGGTGAATTTGTTTGGCAATTCCGACATCTATGAGCTACAAACAAGGGGTCGTCCATAAACGACGTTACGCACTTTAGGGTGATTCCTCTTGACCCCTCGTCACACGTTAAAACAAAAGTCATATCATATCTAGCAATGGACCGTCATAAATCGTCATAGATGTGTGACCACTGACCCTCTCCCCTCCAGTTATGTGACGTCATTTAATGCAATATTCTAACTTTAAAAAATGTAAACAATCATTGAGGTTGAAAAAACCTTGTGGTCTTTAATTGCGCTTCACAAAATGTTCAAATGTTGACAATGCGTTTCACTCATGTTATATAGTCCCCTCACTTGTTGTGGTATATTTGACCATGTTTCTATGGATTCGCGCTTTTTCGAATGTGGCCTTCTCAATACGCTCTTTGTCACAAACTGACCTTGCTGCATCTATACTAGGCTACCTGCAGCAACTTTGACTGCATTCTTGTGGCAATGGTATTTTCAAGACTAACATACTGCCAGTTTTAATGGATTCCTGAAGGTCATTTTTCTTAAACTTGCAAGTTATTGGAGGTTCAAGTCTGGAACAATCCAACCAGTTAACTGGAACACAGTAGACAGTGGCTACTAAATTCAGTTTTGGGATTGTGAATGTTCTAGTATTACCTGAAATGCTAATAGACAGCGATCGGTTTCCCTTGCTATCTTAATTCTTCTGGCAACCAGTTTTGCGTGTTTTTTCTCATCAATCATCATATTCACTTAAACATTTTCTGGGTAGCCATAGTAGCCATTCTTTTGAATACACTCAACAACCTTTCTCTTTAAGTATGGCAGGAAGCTTGATAAAATGATGAACAAATAATATATGTCGTAACATCAACCCATTGAAATGGAACATGCAGATGAACCACTGGAGAGGACCTCTTGCATGTAACTCCAGCTTTCTTAATCCATTGTTCCAGCATGCATGCATTCCTGTATTTACCGTCGTTCCATCACAGCTAACAGCTATTATTGAACCGAAAGAAATATCATTAGGCCAATCAGTGCCTAAAGTGTGGAAAAAGAAGTGCCTGGACGCCCCTTACCTCTCCAGAAGAAGTGCCTGGACGCCCCTTACCTTTCCAGTCTGTGCTCGCCAATAAGTGGCTGGACGGCGTTCAGATTTTAAAACAAGTGCATGGACGCCATCCATGACCGTCCAGGCACACTTTAAGCCCCGAGGCCAATCAGACAAAAAGTCATGCATTGCTTCGAAAATTCCTGCGGCTAGTCCACTCCTTGGTGAGATATTCCCTGTCCTCGTATCAAACATGCATACTCTTCCATTATTTGATATTTATGAGTGAAAACATTCAGTATTACAGTTATGTCTGTCCCAGCATCAAAATACAATGCTGCAGCTTCGCGCTTTTCTCCTCTTCCATCGGATAAAATGTTTCACGGAAGCTTTCTCTCTCTCTTCTCACAATCTGTCAGTAGCTGAAGTCGTCAGTAGTCACAATTTCATAGTCCACAAGTAGACCTACTTTTGTTGCAAGTGCAGCACCGACTGCATTGCAGAAACTATATCTGCAGTCACATTCCCTTGACAAAGCTGGAGTGACTTGGTGTAGAGAGAGCATGTTTCTCCGTCAGATCGCATAATAAACATCCTCAATGATTCTGACACTCTGGAATCGGAGTCAACTGTACCACAGATGGAATCATTGTCTGTTGTATCATCTATACTTTACACAGTCCTTGAGATTTTTAATACTTCTTATAATTATTCTCTTTTTCTTATAGTTATTCTCTTTCTTTTCTCTTTCTTTTCTGTCTGTTTCTCCATGAGCAACGTTCTCATGTTTGCACAGTGCGTGTTTTTGCCATGGTTTGCAGCCGCGAAAGTAGACTAAACTTCAGGTGCTCGGCGGCAAAGTTAGATGCCATAAATTTGATGCAATTTTTCTTCATTTCTTTCATTTAGGACCTGGAGCAACCTTTTAAGTTATGCCAAAGTTCATTTTCAACGAAAACATTTTTCTTGCTATACCCTACTATATATACCAGATTATTAAGCCTATTGTGCAACCATATACACAAACTATAGTAAAAAATGATTATATGCAGATGGCGCACTTTGGCAATATTACCAGCCCACTGCACTTGTACGGTATATATATATATTTATGTATATATATATATATATATATATATAATTATTTATATATATTAGCATTTCTCAATTCATCTCCAATCTCTGATGATGCATGATGATGATGATGATGATGATGATGATGATGATGGTGGTGGTGGTGGTGGTGGTGGTGGTGGTGGTGGTGGTGGTGGTGGTGATGATGATGATGATGATGATGGTGGTGGTGGTGGTGGTGGTGGTGGTGATGATGATGATGATGATGGTGGTGGTGGTGGTGGTGGTGATGATGATGATGATGATGATGATGATGATGATGATGATGATGGTGGTGGTGGTGGTGGCGGCGGTGGTGGCGGCGGTGGTGGTGGTAGTGGTAGTGATGGTGGTGGTGGTGGTAGTGGTGGTGGTGGTGGTGGTGGTGGTGGTGGTGGTGGTGGAGGTGGTGGTGATAATGACAATGATGATGATGATGACGATGACGATGACGATGACGACGATGTTGATGATGATGATGATGATTATGATGACATGACAAATAAATATTTATATACATAACATATTTATCCAATTTATAATCCATTCCATAACATGTCACTATTGTTTGTTCTCTAAGGCTGCAGCAAAGACATATTACAGACTACGAAATTATTATGTCTCATAAATGAATTTAGACTATCAGTTAAATATGCATGCCAGAATAATTGTTTCATATGTCATACATATCTATATAACTTATGTATATATAGTACGGTTTATGCATAATGTAAGAGATGGTATATTCAGCTAAGGGCGTAATTAAACAGGGTCTGGGTTTTGGGGTTGAAGATATCGTTGATGGAGACGGCTAGGCGAGTGACATGTAGGACTTCTGTCAAATATACACTAATGCTGATTAATGTCGGCACCACGCACTCGTCGGGATTCTGCCTGCATGCCTGCCTGCCTGCGCATCTGTCTACCTGCATGCCTGCCTGCCTGTGTGCGTGACCGTGTGCCTGCCTGCCTGCCTGCCTGCCTGTATGCCTGCCTGTATTCCTGTATGTCTGTCTGCCGTCTGCCTGTTCGTCTGTCTGCCTAACTGCTTGCCTGCCTGCCTGTCTACCTGCCTGCCTGTCTGTGTGCGTGACCGTGTGCTTGGCTGACTGCCTGTAAGCCTGCCTGCATTTCTGCCTGTCTGCCTGTCTACCTGCCTGCCTGCCTGTGTGCGTGACCGTGTGCTTGGCTGACTGCCTGTATGCCTGCCTGTATTCCTGCCTGCCTGTCTGTCTGTCTGCCTGCCTGCCTGCCTTCCTGCCTGCCTGCCTGTTTGTATGTTTGTCTCTCTGTATGTGCATATCCATCTGTCTGTAATGGTCGTGCGTCTGATTGCATATCTGTATATTTTTTCTCCGTGTTAGTCTCTCTCTTTCTATTTGGATCTTTCGGTCGGTTCTGTGTCGCTCCCTGTCTGTGTAGGTCACTCTGTTTGTCTGTATGTTGCCTGTTTGCAGGATCGCGGCTTTCTGCATGCTTATAGTTTATTATGTGTTGTCTGTATTGTATACAGTCTATTGCCTGCAGACTCGATCATCATGCATGCTTCTATGTCTGTCTGTCCATGTCTCTATCTGTCAGTCTGTCTCTGTCTGGCTGGCCGCATGGCTATCTGTCATGTGTCTGTCTCTATGTCTGTCAGCTCTTAATCATGAGAGAGAATTGACGCATTAAGAACCCCGCCAAACCGCGAGGACCGCGACCCTTATCTCCGTCAACCACGCTGCAAAGGTGGGCGTCCACAAATTTCAAATAGACATCATTTCATAATAACACATAAACAATATTCGTATTTGCAAAACATATATATATAATTATATAATATTATAATTCCCACTTGAGATATCGCGAAAGTCGACATGTAAATGCTTTATATAAATATTTACTTATCTATAGTTACAGACTCACAAACATACATTATATATGTACGATTGCACACACATACACATACACACACACGTACACGCACGCAAGCGCAGACACAATTGCATAGACTTTGCATACAAGCATGAATTAATACCCTAAGATACAAGCTGAGAAGAGAAGTATGCGCTTGTGTGTATACAGCGGCTTAAATTTCTTGGCCTTTGCAAATCCCTCTTGAAATTATTGCAACTGCACGTTTTCTTTACCGCAGGTCCACTATTGTTATACGTTTGTGTATACCCTAAAGAGCCTTTAGAAACGTCTCGCTCCCTATATATCGATGGCTTAGAGCACAGACGTCGTATGTGCAAAAAACAAAACTTTTCAGGAAGTAGAAAAAACTTTTTTTCAAGATACATGTTCCTTTCTCATAAAAAGTGAGATAGCCAAAATGTTTATTTTGATTCAGCAAGTGACATTGTCAGTGTCTTTTATGCAGCAGCATAACGAAAAGACTTTTTCAATGTAATTAATGGCCAGATACGACATCTGTGCACTAGATTATGTCGTATGTGTGGCATAAATTACTGCACAAAATGTCGTATCTGTTGCAGATACGACGTTTGTGACCTTAAAAATGCAGATACGACATTCAGATTCTAAACGATATGAACGATATCTTAGTGCCTATTCGTCGTATGTACATACAACCTTTGTGAGGCTGTGAAGAATAATTTTACGCGTCGAATACCGGTAGCGTCAAAAAGTGATTTTCTGAAAAAATTGCAGATACGACGTCTGTGCTCTAAGCCATCGATATGAGGCCTGAACTCTCGTATAGTCCTATTAAAGGGGCGGAATTTCTTATCAATCGATAGACGTCCTCTCTCTGCCAAACTCACCCGATATGACTGATCATCTTAGAGAGTGAACTTTTCCACTGGGTTTTCTAGCAATAGGAATATCGCATCCGGTGTGGTATTCACGCAGAGTTAAGGCGACTGTATGAAGCGTTTTGGAGTTTTAGATGTTCGCAAAGTTTAGGGATATTATGTAAAACGGTTACGTTTAAGGTTAGACGTATATATTGGCACATGGTTAAACGGTTATGGTTTGGGTTAACTTGTTAGAATTTGGGTTGAATGATTAGCTAAGTTTGGGGTTAGCTTTGGGTTATGGGTGGGTTTAGCTGTCTGACTATCTTAAAGGGTAGGAGCAGTGTTTAATCTAGTCCCCCTAGCCCCTGCCTTTAGGAGGGGTCGGCAATTGGATTTCTGGGGGGGAGCGAAAAAAAGTCCGTTGGTCGCCGACGGCATCTGCATTGAAAAAATTTCTGACGACCTTTTTTTAGTCAATTCGTAAAAAAATTCCGAGAAAATCTACCATTTCCGCTATTGAAAACCTGATGACCTTTTTTTAGTCTTTCCTCGTATTTTAAAAAATTTAACAGCATCCCCGTACATATATGGGGAATTTCTACACATTGACTTTTCGGGGGAGGTTAATGGTACGTATTTACCTGTATAAAACACCTCACGATATTTCCTGCAAATGAAAAATCCATTCCTGAGGCAATTACCCCCTCCCAAGAGACGTCTAGATTTTAAACTAAACACTGGGCTAGGAGTATATGCTATAGGCTGTTATGGTTGGGTTTGAGATATACAGGGTGCGCCAAAAAAAGTAATCTCCTACGGTTTTTTGGACATATCTTGGCCGAACATACGAATTTTTAAATGAAACTTTACAGACTTAAAGGCCATTCATATTTACGTACAGTGGTCAAATTTTAAAAAATATTTCAAACAGAACAAAAGTTATATCACTTTTAGTGAGGCCACCCAGCGTTTTTTGACGATTCAAAAACGAAGCGCAAAAAAATTAGGTTTTTTGGCCAATATCTTGGCCAAAAGTAAGAAGATCGAAATGAAATTTTACACACTTAAAGACAATTCATATCTGCACATGATGGCCAGATTTTATCAAAATATTTCAATCAGGACAAAAGTTATACCACTTTTAGTGAGGCCATCCACCGTTTTTGACGATTCAAAAACGAAACGCAACAAAAAGTAACAAAAACACGCTTTTATTAAGTTTCATCTCAAATAACTGTTGTCAAATGAACTTGGTAGTGCTTCACAACTTGTGCTCAATGTGCCCACCACCTGTGCCGAAACTTCTTTTGAGTCTCTTTGCAAAGTTCTTGATGGAGCTGTTGATTAAGCTGATAAGATTCCTTATTTACCGATTTTATTGTCATCTCGCTAAGTGACTTCTCAGTGACGCGCAGCTACGCTGGCGCCCTGTTCCTTTTTTAAACAGTTATAATAATAATCATCTGGCATTATCAAGGTTATCTGATAACAATTATTTGAGATGAGACTAAATAAAATCGTGTTTTTGCTACCTTTTTGCTGCGTTATGTCTTTGAATCGTCAAAAAACGGTGGGTGGCCTCTTTAAAAGTGCCATAACTTTTATTCTGTTTGAAATATTTTGCTGAAATCTGGCCATCATGTGCAGATATGAATTATTGTCTTTAAGCCTGTAAAATTTCATTTCGAAATTCTTACTTCCGGCCAAGATATTGGCCAGAATAATTAAATTGATTTTTTCTTACTTTTTGTTGCGTCGCGTTTTTGAATCGTCAAAAAACGGTGGGTGGCCTCACTAAAAGTGATATAACTTTTGTTCTGTTTCACATATGGCGATGAAATTTGGCTATTGTACGTAGATATGAATTACCTTCAAGCCCGTAAAACTGGATTTGAAAAATTCCTATTTTTGACCAAGATATTGACAAAAAGCCGTAGGGGATTACTTTTTTGGCGCACCCTGTATGGGTAGCATTTGAAGATTTGTGCATATATTGGTCTAATGCTTGGGCTATATGGTTAGAGTTTGGTTCAGATGGTTAGAGTTTGGGTTAGATGGTTAGAGTTTGGGTTAGATGGTTAGAGTTTGGGTTGGATGCATGGTTAGAGTTTGGGTTAGATGGTTGGATTATTCTTTTTTCCGGGTAAATTCAAAGACTTACATTTAAGGTCATTCGTGGTTATATCCTTAAAGTAAAAGCACGACAGAGGGTTAGAGGAATTTCTAAAACGTCACAACGGTAGCAATTTTAATTATTTTTAACTGCAGAAAAAATGATTTTACAGCAGCAGATTTTCAGTAAGAATTTCACTTTTGAATAGATTTGGATCACGCCAAAAAGCCCTAGGGCTAGGGTTTCATATTATGCACTGTATAATGTATATAGACCTACTGCATGCTAAAGATAATTAAGTATGAAGAGCCTGAGCAAAATCGAGTGATACGTTTTTGCTAACCATCTTGTTTTGCATGACATCAACTTGAGTCATCTTTGCTATCATCCATCATCTCGTTTCGCGCAGCATCACTACAACCATTAATCTTACATCACTCTCCGCTGCTTTGATTACTCCAGCTCAGTTCTCTGGTCAATGGTTCCACTTCTCCTCGTCCATCCCTCCCCCTCCCCCATCCCTGCTAGCCCTTCCATGCGCACGTCCCCATCCGTGCTCGCCTCTTCCACTTATACCTCTTCCTATTATTCCACATTCCTCTCTCTCTCTCTCTCTCTCTCTCTCTCTCTCTCTCTCTCTCTTTCTCTGTCTTTCCCTCTCTATATAAATATACATATATGTCCCTGTCTCCGTTTCCGTCTCTGTCTCCGACAGAGAGTGACAGAGACACACAGACTGACACAGAGTGAAAGATAGACAGACAGACAGAAACAAAGACAGAGACAGACAGACGGAGATGGAGACGTCTTTATCTTTGTCTCTGTCTGTCTATCTCTCTCTGTGTGTCTGTGTCTCTGTCTCTGAATTTGTCTCTGTCTGTGTGTCTCTCTCACTCTCTCGCACTGTCTGGCTTTGTCTCGTCCCTTTCAGTTCCTCCGCGTACCTTCCTTCCATTCCTCGTTCCAGCGTCTCCCAATTGTCACCCCAACCCAATCTGGATACCACTCGGGTAATTGGCAAGTGTCACCATCTGCGCTTGTACTTGACAGTTGCCCTGCACCCGAGGGAGAGCAACCCAAGACATCAGACGACCAATGATCCTGTTACGCACCAAGTCATGCAGTGCCTGAGACCACCAGACACCGTTGTGGGTATATAGTAAAGACATAGAGTTCTACAGTGCCTATGTGAAGTAAAAAGGCGCTTCGTAAATTGCGGATCGCATGCATGCATACATGCACACAGACAGACAGACAGACATACATACATACGTACATACATATACGTACATACATACATACATGCATACATACATACAGACATGCATGCATACATACCTATATACATGCATAGTTTTGCATATATACATAGATACATTATGAATACATGCAGGCATATACATACATTATGATTAGGGTGATTCACGACACAGTGGAGAAAAAATATTTTTTCTTGATTGACTGATATAGTAGATAATTTTGTTTCTTTAGTCTTAGTGAACATTGCATCACAATTTTATTGCAATCTAAGAACGTTTCTTTATGTAATGTAATGTATTGTAGGCCTAAACGTATTGTAAATCTTCCAAAATTACTCAGCGCTCACAAAATCCACGTCAGGGAAATCAGCTTATTCGCCGGCCATATACAAGACAGACAGACGGAGATGGAGACGTCTTTATCTTTGTCTCTGTCTGTCTATCTCTCTCTGTGTGTCTGTGTCTCTGTCTCTGAATTTGTCTCTGTCTGTGTGTCTCTCTCACTCTCTCGCACTGTCTGGCTTTGTCTCGTCCCTTTCAGTTCCTCCGCGTACCTTCCTTCCATTCCTCGTTCCAGCGTCTCCCAATTGTCACCCCAACCCAATCTGGATACCACTCGGGTAATTGGCAAGTGTCACCATCTGCGCTTGTACTTGACAGTTGCCCTGCACCCGAGGGAGAGCAACCCAAGACATCAGACGACCAATGATCCTGTTACGCACCAAGTCATGCAGTGCCTGAGACCACCAGACACCGTTGTGGGTATATAGTAAAGACATAGAGTTCTACAGTGCCTATGTGAAGTAAAAAGGCGCTTCGTAAATTGCGGATCGCATGCATGCATACATGCACACAGACAGACAGACAGACAGACATACATACGTACATACATATACGTACATACATACATACATGCATACATACATACAGACATGCATGCATACATACCTATTACATTCATGCATGCATACATGTATAATTTTGTATATCAAATCAAGTCCTCAATAGCCGAGGCCCACAGGTTTTATCTGTTGGTCGCGTATGCACTTGGGATGTGCATATATATATATATATATATATATATATATATATATATATATATATATATATATATGTATATAGTTGACTAGCCACTGCATGCGCAGTCGTGGGTTGGCAGCTGTTCTCGCTTATACAACTCGACGTCAGCTGATTAGTTAGGATTTGTCTTTGCATGGACGGTAAACGAACGACTGGGACAGGTGTTTTGTAGTCTACATGGAATGGAGGAGTCATTTCATTCCAATCCCTATCATCTTTCTAATAACAATTCTTTAGCGCCTTTCAGAGAACCGCCAACGCAAACGCACCAAGACTAGTAATATACATGTAGGCCTATATGGTTGACTGACGGTCAGGTCCTGTATACAAAACTTGCGTCATTTTAGAATATCTGACAATTTTTCTTCAGCTATTATATATATTTTTCTGGTGGTGAATTTTAGTATAAAACACGGGGTCAGGACTTTTTAGCGTACAGCTGTACACAAAATGTACAATTGTAGAAGAAGGGCTGTTTTTAAGGAATTTTTAGAACTGCACAACTCCTTCTTTCCTTTGTCATCCTCCATGGTAAATTACCTCCAATCGGACGACACTGACCTTTTATACTAGTTTCAACTGCACGGAAGTGCTTTTAAAACTGTACAAATCCTTTTAGATCTGCACATTTTGTGTACAACTGCACATTTTAAAAAAGCCCTGCAGTGTAGAAGCACTTCTGTACAGTTAAAATTTCCAAACAGGTCATTATCCTCCGATTGGAAGTGATTTTACCATGGATGATGGGAAATGAAAGAAGGAGTTGTATAGTTATAAAAAATTCCTTAAAAACAGCTCTGCACGGGGTAAATTGATGGGTTAATTATTATCGCTGGATAAAAATAGATAAGCCAATTTCTATTTATACTTTTATTGCTTCATTAGTCATGATCAATGCTCAGCATTGAATTTTTTATATTACAGGTGCCCATCGCATGTATTTTGGTTCGTGCAGGTCATAGCATTTGAGCGTTTTTACTACTGTCCTTTCCAACATGTTTATCAGTGTCACGTCTCTCAAAAATGAGACGGTAATGGAACCGATTAGAAACTTGGGCTTCGGCTACTGACAATAATATTATTATTCTGCTTATTATAATTATCATAATTTGGAACTGGGCGGAGATCTCAAGCGATTATTACCACCACAAGTATCGTGACGATGACGACGACGACGACGACGACGACAACGATGATGACGATGATGATGAAGATGACGATGAGGATGAAGACGACGATGACGATGACAACGATGACGATGAAGACGTTGATGACGATGACGATGACGACGATGACGATGATGATGACGACGACGATGACAATGACGAAGACGACGATGACAATGAAGACGATAATGACGACGATGACGATGACGATGATGAAACACGAGAAAGCTTAACCCTCAAGTGACCAACTGGGGTCCTGGGGGACCCCAGCACTGTTTCGGCTCGTGTTACTTTTTTGCTAGCCAATATTTTTTAACGACGTTTTATGAATTTGTCACTTGAACATCGCTCATTGTTTACGTATAATTAAATCCGGTTTAACTTTTACGGTTATTTTTTAAATATGAAATATCGGGTGGGGTCCCGCGGGACCTCAGCCTTAAGAATGATTTTCCTTATAGAACAGAACGATAATTTATGAGAAGATAATAATGACAGCGAGAATAATTGGCCCCGTACGATGTAGTGCAAAAGAAGCAATAAACCTAAGGACAATTCTGAAATAGAGTGACGATAGAAAATACAAAAGCACGGATAATGACCATGTCCAGGACACGATATCGTGCATCGATGAAGTACCGGTGCATGAGATCGTTACAACAAGGCAACACGTGATGAAAGGCTAAACAACGACAAACTGGCTACTTTCCGCGACATGTGAAAAGTGTTTTTCTGCTCAATTGCCAAGGTTTTTTCCTGGTAGAGATCTGTGAGTGAATGAGCAGCTGGTGGCTTACCGTGGTAGATGAAACTTCAGACAGTAGGCCTACATAAAGTCCAAAACTGCAAACTTTGGTATCAAGATATGGTGTGCTGCGATGCTGCTACTTGCTAGTCATTGACATAATATTTATACCAGGGCAGAGACAGAGGGAACAGCGTGAGGCATGGCAAGGTGCAAGGTTGTGAAACAACTTGTATCACCATGGCGGTATAGTGGCAGGAACGTTGTAGCAGATGACTGTTTACATTTTTCGATTTTGCTGAGCAGGTTTGCCTGTGGATCGAGTGACGCACGTTGGTACAATCCGAATCAACAAAACTCATGTCCCAGGGGCAATGAAGGCAAGGCATGGGGCGCCAGGAATTGAGCTCTTTGTTTGGATGTTATGACCAACTTACTCTTGTATCGTTCGTTCATAAACCACGCAGACATGTGTTGGTTACATTCACTTTGCAACACGATGAACAACAAGCCATAAGTAATCCTCCATTACAATGAATCCAAGAGTAGTGTTGTCTGTGACAAAACTGAACATTCATAGACGACTACTCCATGAACAGTGGACTCTCTACTTGTGATCAATCCAGCTAGGTTCTACAAGTCCCTCAAGTCTTTTTTTGTTCGTGGTTGGGCTGGGAGCGCCTCTGAGTAGTTTATTGAAGGGGCGCTATATAAATGCTCTGAATGAATGAATGAATTAATTAAATCCATGCTAAACATAGGCCTACTTGTTCTTTAGGGCTTATCCAGCATGTTAACTGCTTTGTAAGATGTCCTTGTAACGACATGGCATGGATGTGTAATTGCGCCATATAAATTGGCGTAATTATTATTATTATTATTACTATTACTAACTTAGTAAAACTATTGACAGTGCTTATTTAAGCAATTTAGTTATGTCTCCCTATCCAATATTGACGCATAAAGCACTGAACGCACTATCGACCATTGGGGTCCCGCGGGACCCCAGTTGGTCATAATTATTAAGGACTAAAATATGTTGGTCGCATGAGGGTTAAACCGACTACAATGATGACGACGCCAATATCGATAAAAATAACATTGCCAAAGGAATTTGGAAAATAACCGACGCTGGCATTCCTCATTAAAATGTTTCTTTCCAGCCTCCTTATTCCACTTTGTGCAGATTACCCCTTGCTCGTATCGCGCTCAGTCAACGCTCTTTCAAAACGACTCCTCTTTACGACCGCCTTTAAACTGATGCGAAGTTTAGACCCCCGGGTCAAGTTCGGGTGAGCGGGGTCAGCAGGGTGAGAGACGGTGTCGATGGCAGCAGGGCAAAGGATCGACGC
>OX457042.1:28083938-28088938 GCA_949752735.1 Lumbricus terrestris
AAGCATAGCCCTGGATGAGTGCGTATACCTTCTGTAAACGAGTTTCAAAGAAGAAGCTTATTGTTCACACTTAATTATACGTTGAATCGATATAAGATAAATCGTTTGGCTAAGATATATCTTAGCCAAACGGCTTATCTTTGCGATATATGATAGGATGAACGGGATCACACGAACAAGTGTTCGTGTGATCCCGTTCATTCCACCCTATCGCAAACATGACATTGTTATTTCTCTTTTTCTCTTCTCAGTTGAACTCATCTCTAGCATAACAGTACAGCATTTTCCATTCGTTTGATATAGGCTAATATCATGGATACTGCAGGACTATTTTTTTAGCGCGCAGTTCTACAAAAATGTGCAGCTCTGAATGGATTTGTGAAGTATATATAATTATTATAGTAGAAGTACTTCTATGCAGTTAAAGACATAGAACAAAAAGGTCACATTGTCTTGCAATTGATGTGAGTAATTTACCATGGAAGGTGGGCAGGGTAGGAAGTTGTTGTGCAGAACCAAAAATTCCTTAAAAGAAGCCATGTGATACCGCGCTCAAAACATGATAGATAGACACACAGAGACAGATGGATACAGATATACACAGATAGAGAGACATACACACGGACAGATAGATATAAAATGGAAACCTATATAACGTGTGTATATATAATAGTACTGCACACTGAGACTGAACAGTGCAAAACAATCTCGTCGGATCCTCCACATGCAATCCATGCACACAATACGTGGCATCCATTTAGACGGCTGACGAATGAGGCGCCACGGGTCACTAAAGCAAAGAGTAATTGATCGGTGAAATGCTTACGTAAAGATGCGAGGCGCTGACAAACAAAACTGTTTTGCCGACTTCAGCATCATCATCATCATCAGCAGCAGCAGCAGCAGCTGTATTATAGCAAAAGCCTTTCCGTGATGTGTTCTATGGGCTTTTTCGATGATGCAGTTTCACAGGAAGAACGTAAACAGCTAGGCGTATAGGTATTGGAGGACGGTTACGTGGAAAGATGGTCATATAATTATACTGACATATACAATGATAGACAGGGATGGAAGGAAAGATAGGCATACACATAGACAGACAGGTATACACATACATATAGGCAGACAGACAGACAGCCAGAGAAAAACGGATAGATGGTTAGGCAGGCTTGCACACAGACTTATTTAATGACGGTATATACAGGGTGCGGCCAAAAAAAAACATTTTGAAAATTGCGATTTCTGGAAAACCGCTGAATATTTTCTTACAAATATTTTTATTCTTATTCGTAACATATTTCATCATATTATTTGAAAATTTTATGTCAGTATCTTTATATTTGTGATCATGACATCAGGCAGAAGAAGGAACTGCATATTTTCAATTTAACACGGCATTCGCGTATTAATAGGAAAGCATAATGTTACACAAAGTAGCCTGCAGTGTGCCATAATAAGGTTTTCTTCACGGATGAAAAGATCTTTTACATCAATTCACCCATTAATATTCAAAACAACCGCGTCTGGGCGAAGAAGAAAAAGGCCGATATCCATCCAAGCCGCCTGTTGGTCAAGAGAGCCAAGTTCTCTCCCAGCATCATGGTTTCTGCAGGTGTCAGCTATGAGGGAAGGGACGCTTGCATTTCATTGACGAGAAGGCCAAAGTCAATGCTATAGCTATAGGCACTATACGTGGAGAATCTTTTGCCTAAGCTTGTCGATGACTGTCACGCTGTCTTGGGAAATCAGTCCACTTTTCAGCAAGATGGAGCGCCCGCTCACAGCGCCAAGCTGGCCCAAGATTGGTTAACAAGTCACTGTCCGGACTTCATCGACAAAGATTCATGGCCGCCAAATTCCCCAGATATGAACCCACTCGACTTTGCTGTCTGGGGCGCAATGCTTGAGACCTACAACAAACTTACCACAAAGCCGAAGAACATTTTTGAACTGAAAACTACGCTGCAAATTATCTGGAATGACTTGCCACTTGAGACCATTCAGAAGTCTGTTCTGGGCTTTCGAAAACGTCTGCAAGCTTGCGTAAAAGCAAACGGTGGTCACGTCGAACATTCACTGCACAAAACTTAAAAGTTTGGCCTAATCTTGTCAACAACAATAAGTAACCTTGCGCTTGGTCACATTTCTGTTTGCGTCGCTACTTTGTTACTTATTGCTGTTATTGCTATCACTAAATGTCTGTTGAAACGAAAATAACATTATTTCACTTCAGGGTTGCACCATTTTGGTGTTCATGAATCGAATTTCATTAGATTTAGCCAAGTTGTAGATAAATATGGGTCAAATAGACTGGCGAAGTTTTATAACAAAATATTCAGCGGTTTTTGAGAAATCGCGTTTTCGTAATGGTTTTTTTTGGCCGCACCCTGTAGACGTGCAGAGCGATATGTGAGGCGCGGTCGGGAATGTTTTTTTGCCTTGCTACCAAAAGGTCGCAGGTTCGAGTCAACCTTATAAGTCATACCATGTAGTGCGTGCAGCGACCGTGAACGAAAAGTTATTCATTCACAATAATTGTTTGTGAAGAAGGCAACGGAAGTCATACCTCTCTCATCTCATCTCATTATAATCTCTTCGTGGCATTGCAACTCAATGAACCTACCTTTGACAGAGTACTCGTCATCACTTTCAGTCAAAGAAAGAGAGGGGTAGAGGGAGGAAACAGATGGACAGACACACAGACAGATCAAGACACACACAGACACACACAGACACACATACAGACACACAGACTGGCATACACAGACACAAGACAGACACACACAGACAGACACACATACACAAGATAGGCAGAACGGATAAACAGACAGACAGACACACACACACACACACATATAGACACACAGACACAGACACAAGACAGGCAGGACAGACAGACACACAGATAGGCAGTAGGACGGACGGACAGAGGACGGCGTATAGCCTAAGACCTATTTTGTCTATCAAGGTATACTCCACATGCAGTATAGTACCTCCTGTCCTCCCGTAGGTACTTGGACCACAGGTACTTTCATTTATATCGAGCAGGCGATGAAATGAGTCGCTCTCTAAATCACTGGCGCCGATTCGTTTTAGAGATGTTCCGTCTGGATGGATATATGCTACAGCAATAAATACTCTGGAAGATAAATTATATATTCGCAAAGCAGGCAGAGAGACAGACAGACAGACAGACAGGCAGACAGGCAGACAAACAGACAGACAGCGAGACAAATAGACAAACACACAGAAAGACAAATAGACAAGCAGACAAACACACAGACAGGCAGACAGACAGACAGGCAGACAAACAGACAGACAGACAAATACACACATAGAATCGCATACAGACCCAGAGACATGTACGAGCGGACATGGATGGACAGACAAGTAGATACAGAGACATGCAAACACAGAGACAATCTGACATACTTAAACAGACATAGACAAACAGACAAATACACAGACATATGAATTCAGAGACAGACGGACAGTGTCCTATACTCGAACACAGAGGCAGACACACAGACACGGGCACACGTACAAACGTAGAAACAAACAGACGGACAGAGAGAGAGATGAGAGGAGGCAAACATAATATATATATATATATATATAAACACAGATGAACAACAGACAGTGAAAGAGCCAGAGATATAGACAGGCAATTATACTTAAACACTTAGGATAAGGAAGATAGATCGACAGAGAGAGACAGACAGATATATGGACAGAGACAAAGAACTGGAGACGCAATAATTAAGGCATGTGTGCTTGTAAGGATGCTCCTGTGCGTGTGTGGTGTGTGTGCGTGTCTCTGCATGTGTGTTAGAGAGAGAGAGCGAGAGAGAGAGAGACAGACAGAGAGACAGACAGACAGAGACAGAGACAGACACACACAGAGACAGACAGGGAGCCATGTATGGAGAGATAGAGAGAGCCGGAGACAAGGGGAGACAGAGAGACAGAAAGAGACACACACAGAGACAGAGAGACAGAGAGACATGTAGGAGAGAGATAGCCAGATATACAGAGACAGAAACAGAGGCAGATAAAGAGAATCTAATTCAACCAAGTGGTCAATTATAAATATACAAATATCTACAACGTTTACACTACTTATATACCATTCCACTTACACAGAGTATAATTATATAGAGCATATACACGTATACTTCTTGTTTATACATGCACAGATATTAGAAATTGTATGCTTATATATATATATATATATATATATATATATATATATATATATATATATATATGTGTGTGTGTGTGTGTGTGTGTGTAGTATTGTCCATATATATACATATATAAATTCATGTACATCTATACATAGCTCTTGTCTATCAGTGTGTGTGATATTAATGGATGTGTATATAGAATGTTTATATAGACTCTTCAGAGAGTTCTTAGCCTATCGACATACCACCGTGGTTGATACAATTCACGACCAAATGACCATCGTATATGTAGGTCCTTAGAGGTAATAGACACGCCATGCCATGTGGTATACCTCACCTAAACTGCTGAGGTATACCACATGGCAATGCTTGCGTGACGAAGACTAACATCAAGTCAAATAACTCGGTTATAAATGGGTGTTTGTATTTGTGTGTGTGTGTTTGTGTGTGTGTGAGTATTTGTACGTGTGTGTACGTATATAAGCTAGTACGCATGTTTTAGGAATACTAGATACTAGAATATTAGATACTTCGGGTGTGTTTGTGTGTATGTTTGTGCGTGTGTACATAGAATATAGGCACATTTTACCCTCAGGTCGCCAAGCTTAATTGTTTTGTTACATGGATTATCAAGGGGAGGTGGTTATACCGTTCCCTGGATTTTGAGTTTGGTTTGAGATATCATGTATCTTGTGATAAGGCAACGGATTGAGCATTCAATTCTCTAAACAAATATTTATGTTTTAGCCTAATTTCTGAACCAAAAATAGTATAATTATTTATGTTTGAAATAAATGAATGCACCTCGAAATT
>OX457042.1:28093938-28106415 GCA_949752735.1 Lumbricus terrestris
TCGCCCTCCTATTTTCTTCATGCTTTGGCCTGGCACTGCCTGACTACGAGCAGTGGTGGAGCTATATACTGTAGGTTTTTATGGGCGCTACGCCATTTGGGATTCAAGTATACGGACCGTGATAGCTGACTCCGCCGCTGTTATACAATACAATACAATTAAGCATTTATACCGCGCTTTAACAAAACAAAGTCTTGCACAAGAATTCGGTATGTCTCTATCTGTCTGACAGTGTCAGTCTCAAGCTTAAATAGTGGAGGAGGGCGACACTAATCATCGCTGTTAGACCGTGATAGCTCAAAGTTTAACTCTGTGAAGCGAGCTACCTTCGGGAAGCGAACCGCGGTCTATGCATGCACTCTCTTTGTCCAAGACGCAGCCTACGCTCTTACCGACGTAGCTAAGTGGGCCAATAAGCAGGATGAAACAGATCAGTCTAAAATTTATATACCTGGATGATAATTAAAGACCAGTGTGAGCGCTGAGAACTGCTGGGCAGCGATTGCTCATAAGTGTCAGCCGCTTCAAAACATCATGCTGTACAGATAGAGTAACCGTTCGTTGGAAGACGCGGTAACCGACATCGGAGATTCGATTACTCGCGCCATTTCACCCGACGATGGCATTCCTGGACCAGCTGAGACTCTGTACGGAGGAAATAAACTTTTCCGTATTATAGCGTATACGACGGAACTTCAAGGGGGTCAACGTGGACGCCGTCTTTGCACCTGGCCGGAGCAGTGCCAGGAACGGCGATCGTGAGGGTTCCACGGGCGACGGACGGGTGTCACGGGGTCACGAGGACGCCGTGAAAATAGAACTAGTGATAAATGAATCTATAGATGATGTGATGATTAATGGAGAAGATGAAATATGGAAAATGAAGAAGTAGAAGAAAAGAAGAGGCAGACGAAGAGGATGAGGAGGAAGAGAGGAGGAATAGAAGGAGGAAGAGGAGGAGGAGGAAGAGGAGGAGAAAGAGGAGGAAGAGATGAGGAAGAGTAGGAGTAAGAGGAGGAGGAAGAAGAGGAGGAAGAGTAGGAGTAGGAGAAAGATGAAGAAGAGGAGGAAGAGTAGGAGTAAGAGGAGGAGGAAGAGGAGGAGGAAGAGAAGCGGGAGGAAGAGGAGGAAGAGGAAGAGGAGGAGAAAGAGGAGGAGGAAGAGGAGGAAGAGGAGGAGGGAGAGGAGAAAGATGAAGAGTAGGAAGAGGAGGAAGAGGAGGAGGAAGAGGAGGAGGAAGAGAAGCAGGAGGAAGAGGAGGAGGAGGAAGAGGAGGAGAAAGAGTAGGAGGAAAAGAAGGAGGGAGAGGAGGAAGAAGAGGAGGAGGGAGAGGAGAGAGATGAAGAGTAGGAAGAGGAGGAAGAGGAGGAGGAAGAGGAGGAGGAAGAGAAGCAGGAGGAAGAGGAGGAGGAAGAGAAGCAGGAGGAAGAGGAGGAGGAGGAAGAGGAGGAGAAAGAGTAGGAGGAAAATAAGGAGGGAGAGGAGGAAGAAGAGGAGGAGGAAGAGGAGGAGGAAGAGAGGAGGAAGAGGAGGAGGAAGAGGAGGGAGGATAGATGTAGAAGGGAGTTAACCCTCATCCGAACAAGGGGGGGTCTGGCCAGACCCCCCTCCATATATTTGCTGCATAACGTTTTTAGGAGTGATATCTTCTCAGATTGCTTTTATGACTTTGTTCCTATATTAATGAGCTACAATTAGCACCTCTAAACGACCAAATCGATTGAGTGATATGGAAGTTATGAAGATAATACTGGCCGAGACTACAATGATGACAGTTTGGACAGTGGGAGCAACGATAAAGAATGTGAATATGAAGAGATGCCAATGCCTGAAGAAAAACCTTCAGGTGTTTCTTATGATGAAAACAATGTAAAATTGAAGATGATGATAAACACGATGATGAGACTGGATCTGATAGTGAAGATAATGATGACGAAATTGTCTATACTATTGAAGCCGAGATACCAAAATTATAGGCTAAATACAAGTAAAGATCCGCGATCAAAAGCAATGCCAGGACGACGTGCTCTGTTGCACAATGCAGTAAAAGAAGATTCGGAATAAAATAATACGGATACATTGAGAATACAAGATAGTTTTGACAGCATTGTAACAGCCGAGATGAAAGACATCATCATTCGACATACAAACCCGAAAGCAACAGCTAATGGACTATGTACGATAAGCTTACATGTTTACATTTTAGGTTTAGTCCTATTCCATTATTTGTTATGGATATTTTCTAGAAAACAGTCATACTGACTCTTATCACAAGAGCATTCAGTACTAATTTTACTAATATTATGGTTTCTTTATTTTGTATTTCAAATTTTATACATAGACTAATATTGCGACGATGAGCATGTATGACAAACCGTGACAATTAATGTAACTAAACATTTAATTTCAAATTCATCATAAAACTTATTTATATTGCATAAAGAGACTGATACATTGTTATTTTGAGTTACTCTGATATCATCTTACAAAATTGGCACATAAAAATTACTATTTCCTATGAAAAACTCACATTAAACCGGGGGGTCTGGCCAGACCCCCCTTGTCCAAATTAAGTTGCATTTTAGCTTGTTCGGATGAGGGTTAAGAGAGGATGTGGAGCAAGAACAAGAAGAAGACGAGGAGGAGAAAGAGGAGAGGGAGGAGGGAAAAGGTGGAAGAGAAGGAAGTCGAAGAAAATGGAAGAGGAAAAGAAAGGAGAGTATATAAGAACAAGTGGGATAACGAGGAGAAGAATAAGGAGGAGGAGCAAGAAGAGGAGGAGAAGGCAGATGAGATGGAGGAGCAGGAGGAGGAAGAAGAAGAAGAAGAAGAGGAAAAGGACGAGGGGTAAGGGAAGGAGGAAGAAGTTTAGGAAGAAGAACAGGAAGCAGAAGAGGAAGAGAATGGAGAGCAAGAGCAAGTGGAAGATAAGGAGGCAGAGGATGCGGAGAAGGAAAGTGGAGTTGAAGAGGAAGATGAGAAGGTAGAGGAAAAGGAGGAAGAAGAAGAACCTATATATACGGTCTGAATTCTTCCATGGGTGCGAGGTACTAGATACTTCTTTCTCTCTGGTCTAATTCCCACCCAAGGCTGGCAAGGGAGTGAGCGCCAACATATATATATATATATATATATAGAACCCTTTTTATATCAGACACATGTCATTTAGTCATCAGAAACAGGGTTCAGCTGTAGTTGATTCTATTGTGTCGCATTACAATGTAAGTGAACTGTTTTGTATTGAATAGCTTCACAATGCATCGTATTCTGTAACATGTATTGTATACTATACGCATCACTTTCGTCCACATATTATTATATGGTTCGGTTAACTGATTGTATTGTTCAGTGAGTTGATTTTGCTTTGAGGTCGCCAGTCAAGCAGCTAAATGAACCACTCGACCTTGTCGATGCGCGTATGTTGTTCAAAAAGGCGCTATAGAAGCTCCAATATTCTTCCTTGCACACATAGGGCCTACACAAGCTAGGGAATGAGCTAGGACTGCCTTAGCTAAAATGCGTACCTTTGCTCTCATTGGCCCGGCATTGTGGAACCAGCTTTCTCCTTCAACGCGTTCTTCCATATTAACTGGTGGGCGCCTCTTTTCGGTGTCTCAAGACTACTTTTTTCTCTCTTGCCTCTTGGTCTAACGTACTGGGAGCGCCTCTGATTGGTGTGCACTGTGAGAGGCGCTTTATAAATGTATAAATACAGTACAATACAATACAATACAATACACAAGTCTAATGCTAACAGCAGTGATAAATTCTCAGACGCAAATACATCGGTTTTCATGTGGCTCCACCCATGTGAGAAAAGACCGGCGCCGCATGGGTTCACGCACCTGCAACTCTGTTACGCACCCCCGTTGCGTCACTTTCCCCTCTATAACCCGACACCTCGCCCGAAGAGAGCCAACAAAAGTGCTCAGCCCTCCTACGGTGAGCTGCCCGTTAGGTTCTCGTTGCGACTAACGGTACCAAACGCTTTGCTTTTGTAGAAGACGACGAAACGATGACAGTGTCAAACGCCTGATTGATATCTCACCCTTTATGATTCTGCTACATGCTACTTGAGGAGCAAATACTTTGAGGCTGGCTGAGCGCTACAGATCAGCGCCGGTAAGAGGTAGATTCCTGCTTTGAAGACTCAAGTGGTCTGACATCAGAGACTAGTGTGGCTATTATATAGGTCGTGTTTTCGTCTCCAGCTTCAAAAGGAGCTTGGAGTATTTGAGAAAGGTTTTTAAACGGAATAGGTCATTGGGGCATGTTTTTGCTGTGTGTATACATATGATACAATACATTGAAATGCGATAAATACAACGCATGGGACTGAATAGAGTGCAGTACAGTGATATTTAATACAGCTCAATTGATTTAAACTGCGGAACAACATGCTGCTAAAATAGACAAGTGATACAATCAGGCGGCCCAATATGTAGTGTAATAAAACAGACGGCTACACTTTGTCTGGCTATATTTCTAATTTAATATCGAATTTAACATAAAGGTTTACTCCTGTAGCGTCCTATCCATTACGTTGGTAAAAAATGTATGTTGCATTAATTTTTTTGTCTAGTACCAGGCAGCAAGATTTCAGAAACATGAGCATCAATGTTACCGTACATTGCTTCTAAAGTCTAGTTTTCTATGGATGACCACATTAATATCTGGTACATGGGAGACCCGAACCATACCACATACCGTATTATGGGTCACATTAGTGCACGTTGTTGTAAACAAACTGTTGCAGTAATGTCTAGCTATGAATCATTTGGACATTTTCACATTTCTATATAATATAATTTATTGAGTGTGTACTTTTATGTCCATTTTAATTTTGAATTTTTAGTATCATGTTATGATGTGCTCTGACACATTTTAATGCATTGCATTATTTCAGGGCCGATAAATTGTCTCGCATTGTATTGCATTGAATGTGCATTCAACTATATCATGCATTGTTTTCAAACAGCAGCTTATTGCACTGTATAAACTGCATTGTACTCTTATAATTGCAGTGTATAAATTGCATTGTACACTTTTGTTCATATTATATTCTCTTGTGTTGTGTTGTATCAAAGTGCAATACACATTTTTCTAGTACAACGTACTAACAACACAATTGTCTGTTATTCTCAGACACGAGCCTGAGAGCGCCGTTGCGTTTACACATTCTAGGACAGTTGAGTAATTGATTTGATGGCGACTGTGTTTATCTGCGCAGTCGATCGGAATTCTTCTGTTTTTACACTTGATTCTTAACCTATCTGTGAATTGACGGTAACACGTCTTGCAAGGAAGAAAGGAGCTTCTGTCTGACTGACGGGGCGGTGGCTGCGTCTATTGTGCTAGAACCATTACTCATACTACTACTGCGACGTGAATGATGATGAGGCATTAATTTCGTTCGCTAGCTGTCATGTCACAAACCGTCGTTATCGTTGTTTTGATCTCTTCGTCCAAAATCGTCGTCGTCTGAGCGGGTGGCAGTGTGACAAAGGGTCTGGGTTTTTTATGACTCAATGTCTGGGATTGAGATTCTGGAGCGCCTTCGTTAGAGACTTGGACTATGGCTCAGTCCAATAGGGTTGTTCTACTTGGAAGCGAGCATCGATTGCGGCTCTGAGTATTGCGGCCTTGAATTGGTGCGATTCAAATACTAATCGGTTGATCGATCGACTGGTTGATTGGTTGGTTGATTGGCTGATTTATTGATTGATTGGTGCGTTGATTGATTGATTGATTAATTGATTGTGCATTTAGATAATGTTGCCCTTTGGAAGCTTTTTGATAAGGTTAGAGATTTGGATAAGTTTAATTAGGATGTATTGTATTAGATTAGATTAGATTAGATTAAATTAGATCAGATGGGGTTCAGCGGGATTTGATTGAATAAAGATAAGACCAAATCTCATATCGTTAGCGTGGATTACATGGTAAGGCTATTCATGTGCTGTTCCAGTTTCTGTATTGATGTCTATCAGCCAAAAGATTCCTCGTCGGTCAGATATGGACGAGCAGGGGGGGATTGGCTCGGATTGCACCTTCAAGCAGTAAAAACTTAACTGAAAATCAGTCGAACTCTATTGAATTGCACTCAGTCTGATTCAGTTGGATAATATTCGAATAAACTGGATGGAAATGTTTGAACGGTATAGAACTTAAATGGACAACACAGAACTCCATAATATTACAACTACGCTTCAAAGAGGCCTTAACTAAGTGATAGTAAATGGTAGATCATAGATGGATAAGATTCAACTAAACTGGATTCAACTTGACAAAAATTCGTGCCGACCAATGTTAGGATTCCCTAGACGGCGCCACTCTAACGCAGTATTTAAGCTTCACCGCATCAGCTCTTTTCACCAGGTGGCGACAAGCCATACAACGCACGCTGTATGCGGGCTCGTACTACGTAAATTTTATGCAAGAGATGTAATAATACAAGCCGGTGACACGAAACGGAGTATCCCCCTGAAAGCTATCCGGGGGGATGAATTAATCTATCCCCCCGGATGGAATTAACCGATCTATACTATCCGAGGGGATAAATCATTCTATCCCCTTTTTTGAAAAATGCGCATAATAAAAAAAAGTTATGCTGTAATCAAAATTTAAAGCGACTCTAATTGTTTTAAGTGTCCTAAGCAATGCTCAGACAAAGGCAATTCGAATTTATTTAGTGACTCTGAGTGTTCTTAAGTGTTTTAAAAGTTTTAAGTGCTCTAAAAACAGGGCAAAAGAAATTATATAGTAAGAATAAACATACTTGTTAGTGTCGTTGTTCAACACAAAGCAGATGAAAATTAATTTGCCCAAAAAAATTCAAGCGGTAGCGGTTTTTCGACTTTTTTTAATTTGGGGGATACAATTAATACGGGGGATACTCTATTTCGTGACACCGGACTTTAGTGTTCAGTTACTTTACATTGCAAGACAAGCCACCAGTGTACGCATGAATGAATGTATGAATGTGTATGTATGATTTTTGCATGCGTATTCGTTTGCATTGAAATTCCCTCTTTGTATCTGGTTGCATATGCAAAAAGTACACAATACATATATCCTATACTAGCTGTACCCGGCCACGCGTTGCTGTGGCTGAAAGGACTCTCCCTCCCACCCTCCCTCCCACCCTCCCACCCTCCCACCCTCCCCTCCCGCTCGTATTGTTGTGTGAAAATTTGAAAGCAATAGGTGAAGAAGTTTCCGAGATCGTTGATTTTGTAGAAAGCTATAAATGCGCTATAAAAGGCCGCACGTTATAAATAGGCCGCATTGTAAGCAACGTGGGATGGAAATTGAAATCGGAATCGCTGGAGTGGAATTAAAAGTTGTGTTTTTGGTCGTAAAAATTGCGCTTTTTCCCAAAAGGCATTATATCAACCCGCTTATGTTCGAATGGAAGGTTTTGGTAAAATTTTCGAAGCAATCGGTCAAGAACTTTCAGAGATCGGTGGTAACAAACAGGAACGTTTTACATTTTGATTTATATAGATGTGTGTACATACATACATACATACATACATACATACATACATACATACATACATACATACATACATACATACATACATACATACATACATACATACATACATACATACACACACATACATACATACATACATACATACATACATACATACATACATACACACATACATACATACACACCCACACACACACACATACATACATACATACATACACACATAGGCTTGCACCATGCCTAATATGAGCAATGCAGAATCACCAAGAAATTCACACAGACTGCCCCCTCCCTCCATTATTGGTCGTCAACAGCGAAAGTCAAAGGTCATAGGTTAGGGTCGTGTGCTTGGCAGGCTGTAAGTGGTTTGAAAAAATTGTCAGGTCTCTTTGGGCCAGAGGGTGCTGGATATCATTATTTATTCAAGAGTCAAGCAATGAATCCCGGGTCTCACCGGACATACCCGGCTCACTTTCAGCCATGGTGTTTGGGTTTGTTGACATGACGTTAAACATCTTCTATATACATGTATGTGGGCAAATGGGGCGAATTGTGGGGTGGGGGTGCAACGGAGCGGAGAGTTATGTGAACAGAGGGAGAGCTTCCTACATGAAGAAGTGTTGACCGGATTGTAAATACAATTTAGCGATTAGATCAGACATTTTGGGTTCTGCGAAGAAGGGGAAGAAGAAGAAGGGGGAGAAGAAGAAGAAGAAGAAGAAGAAGAAAAAGAAGAAGGATGGAGTGAAAATAAGAAGAGGAAGGAGGTGGATGGATGAATGGTTGGAAGGATGGATGGATGGATAGATGGATGGATTGATGGATGAGGACAAATTGATGGATGCATGACTGGATGGATAGATGAATGGATGGATGGATGGATGGATGGATGGATGGATGGTTGGATGGATGGAAGGGTGGGTGGATGGATGGATTGATTGAATGATGGATGGATGAGACAAATGGATGGCTGGATAGATAGATGAATGGATGGTTGGATGGATGGATGGAAGGGTGGGTGGATGGGTGGATTGATTGAATGATGGATGGATGGATGGATGGATTGATTGATTGAATGATGGATGGATGGATGGATGGATGGGACAAATGGATGGATGGATAGATGGATGGATGGAAGGGTGGATGGATGGATGGGTTGATCGATTGATGGATGGATGGATGGATGAATGGATGGATTGATGGATGGATGTTACAAATAAATGGGTGAATGAATGGATAGATGGGCGGATGGATGAATGGATGGATGGATGTTTATTCGTCGTTGCCTCGCCGCATTTCACCTTATCAGGTAGCTCCGTTTTATATCATGTTACCATAACAACATGACTTGCCTTCGATCCTTAACTTTACCTCATCACGTCAAGCACCGCATCACGTCAAGCACCTGCTTTCCTAATGACGTCAACTCGTGACATCTTCTTGATTACACCGAGGCTTTGTTTTCTGTTCCGATGAGGATCGTGGCCCCTTCCACATGTGCTAGTAGAAGCGGTGGCTGTGAAAAAGGTTGCCGTGACATGATCTGTGTGGAGCTGTCTTTCGCGGAAAAGGTTACGAAGAGACGAGTGCTGCAAAGGGTTAAGTATTCAGGTGGCTGTCGACTGGCATTTGAGAAGGGAAGGGGTAGGCTGACGAGAAGGGAGAGTCAGGAGAAGTGTGTAAAAAAAGAGGGAAGAGAAAAAGAGAGATAGTACGTGGAAAGAGTGAAAGAGGGAATAAGAAGAAGAAGAGGAAGAGGAGGAGGAGGAATAGAAGGAGTCGCAAATGTATGAGGAATAGCGGAGTATTTGGAGGATTATAGGAGCATGCAGGAAGAGAAAGTGAAGGAGTAGGAGATAGGGGGAAAGCAGCAGCGAATGAGAATGAGAAATCGAGAATGGGAGAAGATGGGAAAGGAGGGAGAAAGAGTTGGAGAAGAAAGAAGCGGAATGAGGGCGAAAGAGTGAGAAGAGGAGGAGGAGGAGTAGGAGGAGAGAAAGCGTAGCAAATAATGAGAATAATAGAGGAGTTCGAGTAGAAGCAGGAAAAAAGGTGGAGGAAGACAAAAAATAGGAGGAGATAAGGAGGAATCTAGAAAAACAGCAGAAAACGAGAAACTGAGGAAGGAAGTAGGCCAAGTACATGTAGGAGGATGAGAATAGAGATGACGAAGCGACGAGGGAGGAACAGCGAAGCATGGTCAGGAGAGAATGAAGAGGAGGAAGTAATTAAACGACAGATTTCGATGTCACAGAGAAGAAGCAGAGGACTGTTTGCCTTTGTTGGCGGAGGACTAGTTTATCAGAGCAACAGCAGATGGTTTCGTCAGTCGTTCTTCCACTGCCAACGACCATGGGTCTAAGACGATCGACAATCTCCACACCCCACTCTTTGTCCATTCAGAAGCGAAAGTATCGCTGTCTAGTCCATCTCTAAGGTCGCGAGAAAGTTCCACAATCGCACTCGTTACGATACGATTCGATAGGATATGGGCGGCGCACGGAAGACTGGGTGAGTCGCGTAAGTTGGGTTGAGTCTTATATATTTCAGTATATAAGTCTGTGTGTTTGTTTGTTTGTTTGTTAGATGAACACGGCCACAATTTTGAAGCAATCGACCCCAATCCTTCGCAGGGGGTCGGGGTGGACCCTTAGGAGGACACAGGGGGTTCGCGATCCAAAAATCTCACCTTTTCCCGAGTTTGGAACATTTTCAATTTCGGCCACAGTTAACGCAGTATTTACATCGCCCATCGACTTTCAACGCGAACTCATAGATTTTTGACGTCATCACTTCTTAACGTCATTTGTCGCTGAAGACCGATCTTATAGCGCGTGTTTTCGCACAAATAATAAAGCACTGATTATATTATATGAACAGTTGATCGGAAGTTATAAGACAAGATAATGGCAATAGATACCGATAATTTATTAATCTAGGGAGGAAAGGAGGGAAGGAGAGACAGAGACAGACAGAGACAGACCAAGAGAGAGAGAGAGTAAGAGAGAGAGAGAGAGAGAGAGAGAGAGAGAGAGAGAGAGAGAGAGAGAGAGAGAGAGAGAGAGAGATTGAGATTAGAGAAACAGAGACAGAGTGCAATGAGTCAGACAAGCAGATAGAGAGTGTGAGTGAGTTAAAGACCTGTCTGTCTGTCTCTCTCTTTGCATAGTATCTCTGGTAACCGATGTCTGATCTTTCCTTGATAAACCCTTTCATACGACAATGCTCTTCATTTTGGGGAGATCGAGACAGAGACAGACAGACAGACACGGACACAGACACGGTCAGGAAGACGGTATTTTAAAGGATACTTGTATAGGCCCATATCTGTATAATATCATACAATCCTATACTACATGAGGGTCGTTCCGCCTTCGAGTGGATGATTAGTTATACGAGAGAGGGCGCTCCGGAGTGGCTCTCTAGTACAAGTACACCAGCTAATACATACTTGCTGCCATTTCCGGGACGGGATCCGGGACAAATGTTCCCACCAAAGGTCGAGTTCCGAGTCATCCCTTGCAATTCATTTGGTCCTTGGAGAGGACTATGAGTGGTGCTACATAAATGTTCGATTACGCAAAAGATGACCAGAAGGGTCATAGACCAATCTATAGAAAACTATTGAACACGATAGACACAATTTTATATTCAATGGAATCGAGTAATATTGTATTGTATTGCATTGCATTGTATGGAATTGTATTGCATTGTATGGAATTGTATTGCATTGTATGGAATTGTATTGCATTGTATGGAATTGTATTGCATTGTATGGAATTGTATTGCATTGTATGGAATTGTATTGCATTGTATGGAATTTTATTGCATTGTATGGAATTGCATTGCATTGTATGGAATTGTATTGCATTGTATGGAATTTTATTGCATTGTATGGAATTGTATTGCATTGTATGGAATTGTATTGTATTGAATTGAATTATGTCAGGGCTTTTTTATCGTGCAGTTCTTCTTGGCAAAATCTGCATTTCTCAAAGGAATTGTGCAGTTGTAGAAGCACCTCTGTGCAGATGTATAGAAAGAGTATAACAATGGCATTGCAGGGCTGTTTTTAAGGAATTATTAGAGCTGCACATTGCACAACCCCTTCTTTTCTTTCCCATCCTCCACAGTAAATTACTCCCAAACGGAGGAGAATTACCCTTTTTAGCCAGTTTTAACTGTACAAAAGTGCTTCTACAACTGCACAAATCCGTTTAGAACTGCACATTTTGTGTACAACTGCACGTTAAAAAAAGCCCTGTGGCATTGTCATCCGATTGGGTGTAATTAAGAGGCCTACCATGGAGGATTGGAAGGGAAGGGAAGGGTTGTGCAGTTCTAAATATTCATTAAAAAGTATTAATTTAATCTTGAGTCAAAATTCTACAACTTTGTTATTCACGCTAACCGGGTTTCTTGTAGATGCTTCAGCCAATTTCTCACCGTGTTCAGTCCGACTGAGCTTTCGAAACATATAGCCTATATACAGGCTTACAAGCAGCCCTTGTATTCGTTTCTCGAATCTTTGGAATGGATTTGTCGAGTTTTTGTTCTAATTTATCAAAAATGTGACAGAAATCTTGCGACTTCTTGCCATATCTACATTAACTCATATTCTCCGATTTCTTGCAAGACTTTTGTCACACAAACTTCTTAAGATTACTCTCTCAAATTTCATACTTGATACAATCTCAACTAAGCACGCTCCAAAAAGCCCCCAATATTCTCCTATGATTCCTATCTGCAACATAATTTTATCTCAACTTCTTTAAATCGTGCTCCTTATTGTATTGTGGCCTGTTCTCGCAAGTTTTAGCATTCTCGTTCATTTCTCGCTATAGATAATCAATTAATCATGTATGCAGCAATTATTGTCATGGAAACTCTGCTCCAGCGGATCCAGCGCACATGCGCCGCATCCGGAGGCAGAGTGGAGTGTGGAGACCTGCTGGAGGGTAAGGTCCTAAGGTCAA
>OX457042.1:28106615-28166615 GCA_949752735.1 Lumbricus terrestris
TATGTAGTTCAGCCATCGTTGTTGTTGTTAAAACAAAGGACACGAGAGAAGCAAGCAACCAGACAACGAGATGCAACAGTTATGTTAACACGCGACCGTTGTCGTTAGTTGCTTTTTGTTATTTTTGTTCTCTTTGGCGCTGGAATCATGCTATGAGTAGATCTATAGAGTAGCTGCATTGAGTGGAGGAGGCGAAGAAGACAATGGTGGTGGAGATGGTAGTGAACGACTGGAAGAGGTTGGAAAGAAACAATAGTCGAAGCCCAGTAGCAAACCCAGATAGCAAAACAGAAATAATCCAGATAGCAAAACAGAAATGACCCAAATAGCAAACAGAAACACATATAATAGAACCAAAATATTAAAAACTCTAAAACCCAAATAGCAAAAATGTGAAACGTAATCGAATGTTTAAAGTGGTTTCGATCCTCTTCCGATGTCGACTCATGCAACGGATAGGCTACCTATCCAAAGCCACGAATCAAAAATTCGAATCGAGTGATATTAAATTTTCATCATTATAGAGATAATTATTATCAAGTTTTCGTTGCAGCATTTGTTTATCCGACAACAACAACCGCACGGACAACTACAACGACAACAGCGAAAACGACGACAACAACAAAAGCAACAACGACAACTGCAATGACGACGACAACTACGACAACAGCTGCAACAACGACGACAACTGCACCAACAACAGCAACGACAACAACAACAACAGCAACCAATCTTCCGACAACATCAGAGCAAACAACGGATGCACCGACAACGGCGGTGACTATAGCAACGTTGTCTCAAACAACACCTGCCGAAGCATTAGAGCTTACAACGCCTCAAACGACAGTGGAGACAACAGAGACAACAACTGTTGCACCAACAATTTCTTCAGCCACCGAAATATCATCTGACGCAAACGCAACACTTCATACATCTGGAGAAAGCACAACACAACCAACAGCAATAACTATTATACAACACACTATGTCAACTGCTGTTGAGGCAATGCAACAAAGCACAACAGAAGCAACGGTTGCACCTGTGACATCATTGACTCAGACAACAGCTGTAGTTCAGACAGCACAAGAGAGCTCAACAGAAGCAACGCCGATTGTTACAACTGCTGGGACAGCGCAACAGGATGCAACACAAACAGTTGTTACAGCAACAACCTATTCAACTCCGACAACAACTGTTGTGTCTTTGGTCGAAACAACAGAGAAAAGTGCAACAGAACCAACGACGGTAACGCCAGCTGCTAGTGCGACGGCAACAACGGTCACAACGGTAAAAAAATCCAATTTCTAAGCAAATTTTTATTATATAGATTCAAACTCTAACAGAAGCCAATTCCAATATTTTTATTATATAAACTCTCTGAAGTGATTTTGTTCTTTGGCTGCACAAGGACACAAGGAGACAGACAGACAGACAGACAGACAGACAGACAGACAGACAGACAGACAGACAGACAGGCAGACAGTCAGACAGACAGACAGACAGAGAACTAGTTGAAGCCCTACTATGTCTTCTCTTCTCATACAATATCATAGTTGTTATTATTATTATTATTGTTATTTTTTTTAAAAAAATTTATTGTTATTATTGTTATTATTATTATTATTATTATTATTATTATTATAAAATCATTATTTTATTATTATTATTATTATTATTATTATTATGGAGATCGAGTCACAAAGGCAATTATGACAACGCATGCAAATAAAACCTAAAGAATCAGGAATGAACAGTTAATAAGATGGCAGTGGCTGCTTTTCGAATGTGCCCCTGCAGGCAACAGCGTTGAATCGCTGGATGCAGACAGAAAACCGTTGGAATAGGTAAGTTGTCTCTTTAGGGTCTCCGGTGATTCGTGTCAGCAGGCGCCCCAAATCCTTAAGTAGCGTCATTCCCTCAATGTTGATGGGGCCCATGGTCTCTAAAGCCAGCGGAACAAAGAGATAGGTGGCAGTAAGATGGTTGTATTTGTCGACCTTCCTCGTAGCCGCCACTTCCGCTGCCGCACCTGCAGACAAGGATGTCGCAGGTATGTAAGATGGAGCTACAGTGTCAATCACCGTGGCGTCCCATACGAGGTTCCGGCCTTTGTACCAAGGTATCAGCGTAAGACCATCCGGACGTCTGCCATCAGATCTAGAGAGACCGGGTGGTTCCTTGATATTTGGGAATCCCGCTCGTGTGAGACTCCGGCTGAATAGATCGTTTAATGTGGCGTGTCTTGCGATCCGTCCCGGTCCAAGGCCACAGGAAAGACCGTGTGCTCCATTTGCTGTCACTCGAGCTCCGCATGGGCAAGCATGAGGCTCGCAAATGCATGTTCCCAGGCGGAGTCCTACCGCAATCCTGACCGCCTCGTCGTCTAATCGTAAACCACATGATGTCACGGGGAGGGCGAAAAGCCAGTCACCCGCGTGAGGCGCTGCGACAGCCATAAATCGCGCTTTATGGTATGGGTCGGAAAGTGCTCGGCAATCATCTTCTGCATTAGAGGTTTGTCCCAACTTGATTGTTTATGAGCCACACTACTCTCTGGTAGCCCAGATTGGCTCTCAGTACACCATAGATGTTTCATCAACTCAACCCGCTCGTCGATTTCGGGACAGGCATTGCCTAGCATGGAGGACTGGAGCGCTCGGGTGCTTGCAGCGGAAGCCAAAAAGGCGGGAAGAGCAAGCGAAGCGACCCGGCGAATTCCTAATCCACCCATCTTCACCGGTAAAGATGCTTGTAGCCATTGGTCATTCGACAGGGCGATGTTGAGGACTGCACTCAAGCAGTTATTATTATTATTATTATTATTATTATTATTATTATTATTATTATTATTATTATTATTATTATTATTATAATTATTATTATAATTTTTATAATTTTTGTTTTATTTTTTGCGCCCGACGTAGTTAAGATCCCTCATGATGCTGTAAAAGATTAAAGTTGGGTTATAGGTTCTAATCTCCAACGAAATACTCAAAAATGTATGTAAATGCAACGGCATTAAAGCATCTATTATTATAATGCTGCTATATATTATTATTATAATTATTATCATCATATTATTATTATTATTATCATTATTATCATTTATACTTTTATCCAATGTATAAATGATCAGAATTTTAAAAAAATTGATGTTAGAAGCTGGAAATTTGTCTGGAAGGTCAGGTTTAGTCTTCGGGGCTTGTAGGAAAGGTGCCTTTGAATAGTTGTTATTATTATTATTATTATTGGTAGCCTACTAGTAGTAGTATTAGCAGCAGCAGCAGCAGCAGTAGTAGTAGTAGTGGTAGTAGTGGTAGTTGTTGTAGCAACAACAACGACAACAACAACGACAACAACAGCAGCAAGCTTAGTATTATTAACAGAAAGTGGAAAAAATTCCTCATGAAAAAATTCTGTTTTTGAGTAATAAAGCTCAGATCCAAGAAACCCGGTCTCGCCTTTCCTTGCAATTCTTTTTATTATTACTATTGCATCTAATCATTCACGTTTTCTATGGCGACGCTATGGTCCAGTGCACAAGACAACAACTGGTGGCGCACATGCTTTGCCTTGCCTTGCCCTGCCTTGCTTTGACTTACTACAGCTTGCCTTATGTACAGCACAAGCCTTGCCTTCTCTATGATCAGATGCATTTCCTGCACAGATTTCATTAACTGAAACACAACTGAACGACATAGAAACGACAGCAGCTTCACAACAACAACAACAACAACACACTTCAGCAACAACAGCAATCACTACTGCAGCCTTCTCTACAAATGCACTCTCTGCCATCACGACGAGCGCCGTATCTTCCATGTCATATACAACAGAAGCAACAGCGACAACAGCCCCTGCAACATCTATAAGTGTTGCTACAACTGTTGTTTCAACTGACACGACAACCACAGAAATGACGACAACAGCTTTGAGAACACAACGGCCAACGATAGCAACGACAACCGATGCTCAATCAATCCCGGTAACAACTTCTGCAAACATTGTGATTGGAAATCAATTAGAAACAAATAAACCGGTCATCGATCTACCAGCTCTCGAATTGCCTACGCTTCCGGTTTCATCTAGTAACCTTGGTATGGCATTGCCAACATTGCCAGCGTCCAATATTCTTGACGCGACATTGCCAACATTGCCAGCGTCCAATATCCTTGATGTTACATTGCCAACATTGCCAGCGTCCAATATCCTTGATGTGACATTGCCAACATTGCTTGTTTCCAATATTCCTGATGTGACATTGCCAACATTGCCAGTTTCCAATATTCTTGATGTGACATTGCCAACATTGCCAGTTTCCAATATTCTTGATGTGACATTGCCAACATTGCCAGCGTCCAATATTCTTGATGTGACATTGCCAACATTGCCAGTTTCCAATATCCTTGATGTGACATTGCCAACATTGCCTGTTTCCAATATCCTTGATGTGACATTGCCAACATTGCCTGTTTCCAATATCCTTGATGTGACATTGCCAACATTGCCTGTTTCAAATATCCTTGATGTGACATTGCCAACATTGCCTGTTTCAAATATTCTTGACGTGACATTGCCAACATTGCCAGTTTCCAATATCCTTGACTTGACATTGCCAGCATTGCCAGTTTCCAATATTCTTGACGTGACATTGCCAACATTGCCTGTTTCCAATATTCTTGATGTGACATTGCCAACATTGCCAGTTTCCAATATCCTTGATGTGACATTGCCAGCATTGCCAGTTTCCAATATCCTTGACTTGACATTGCCAGCATTGCCAGTTTCCAATATCCTTGACTTGACATTGCCAATATTGCCTGTTTCCAATATCCTTGATGTGACATTGCCAACATTGCCAGTTTCAATTAATCTTGGTTTGGGGTTGCCTACACAGATCTTTTCCAATCTTCCCGGACTGGATTTGCTGACTCAGCTGTTGTCAATCATTCATGGAGTGACACTTCCTGCGGCTATTCCTGTCAATCCAGCAGATATCGGTGAGCAATCAACAATTACTTTTTCATTCGTATCATACGATGAATTTTTACTATTGTACGTTGATATGAATTACCTTTAATTCCGTAAAACCTGATTTGAAAATTCTTATTTTTGGCCAAGATATTGACACATCAACGTAGGGATTACTTTTTTGGCCTACCCTGCACATCAGAAAGGTGTGCTTGGGTTGAATTATTTGAAAAGCAATCGATCAATCAATCGTAATTTACATAGCGCCCCTTCAAGGTACCTACTCAGAGGCGCTCCCGGTCGAGATCAAGCGAAAAAAACCAGTCTTCAACAGTTTGTGAAATTGAGAAGAGCTTGGGAGGTGTCGCATAGTCAAGGGAAGTCCATTCCAGGTTGTTGGACCAACCACAGAGAACGAACGCCTCTGCATTGTTGCAGAGCATGGGCGCCCGCACATAGGGGCAAGGGGGGCACTTGCCCCCCCTGGAAAATTGAAACCTATGTTTTTTTAACTAGTATACTTTTGGGGTTTTAACAAATTTCTTTGCATTAATGTACCAATGATGTGAATGATACAGACAATGAAAGTCAGAAATCCACATTTAGAGATCTTTATAGAAATAAACATGATTTTTTAACTTTCTGCCTTGCATGTTCAAGCTCTTTCTAAAAACTATTACAATGACCATTGGCTTTCAACCTTCCTGTGGGCACCCATGCAAACAGCAGACCTATCGATTATTGCCTACTTAAGTGGAATCCAGCTGTAATGCAATTAATCACAACTGCAAAAAATTAAATACTAACGCAAAAAATTTGAAAATTTCTCAAAGTACACTGAAATTTCATAAGGGAGATCTGCTTATTCACCAGCATTGTAATAATTATATAAACCAAGTCCGCTATAAGCCAGGTTCCATTTTGTCCATTTAGCAAGCTGCCAGTAGAGAATCCAGGGAGGTCAAACTGTAGATAAACTTGGCTCTGGTTATCACGCCTCAGGATTTACACCCAAAACTGACAAAGAGATCTGTTAAAAAGAATTGATACGGTACCCACACTCATCTGATCCTCAGATCCTCCACCTTCCTAAACGTCACCCGCATTAACAGTTACTCTGGCCCTCTGGCTACCAGACTCGGACCTCTTTCTGACTACTCTTGGGAATAGGTTTCTGACTCGATGCAGAACATGTGAAACTGCTGGTGCCCTGCGATTGGCTTTCGAGTGTCGCTTTAGAAGCGGCTAAAGGAGCACTTGCCCCTTGAAAACTGACACCTATTTTTTCGATCGATTAGTCATTTTTTTTAATTTTTTTATTTATTTATTTATTTTTTCCTCAACCAAAACAACAAACAAACATGAAACAATTATGGCATTGAATAATACATTAACATAATTTGGTGAAGAAGGGGAGACCCAGAAGGGATAGAAAATCCCGCTAATAGGGTCACCCATAATTCATGTAAAATATAAAAGAAAAACATGACAGAGCATTCAATTGTAGGAATAAAAAAATGATGAGGGAGAGAGAAAAAAAAATTAAGCAATCGACATTTCTGTATATAACGAGAAAAACAACTCTTAACTAATGACTTAACTAAAGACTTAACTACGGGCTTGGCGAGACCACTGAGCAGAAACCCTAACCATTACATATCAGGAAGTGTTTTAAGTAGATAAAGGCGAAGTTTATGCTTAAATAATCTTGTGTTAGGTAGGGAATGAAGATGTGTAGGGAGAGAGTTCCAACATTGGGAGCCAGTATATTGTATAGAGAATCGACGAGTATTAGTATGTGCGTAGGGAAGGTCATAAACAGTTAATTTTCTAGTTGAATAAGAGTGGCGATCAGAGGTAAGGTTAAAGAAATCATTAAATACAAGTGGTAATAGGCCATGGTTATAACGGTACATAAACTCTCCTATTTGCAAGTGCCTAATTTGATCGATCTTTAATAATCCAAATTTCTTGAAATACAGAGCGGTGTGGGCTCGGCGAGGAATATTAGCTATAAAACGGATTGCATATTTTTGAAGGGTGACTAGTCTGATAAAATTAGATTTGTAAGTAGATGTCCAAATTAAATTACAGTAGGTTAAATACGGATAAATAAGAGAATAGTATAGTGTTGCGAACTTGGGTTTGCCGATCGTTTATGTTCCACCGCCAACTGTATTGAGTGTATTGGCGGCGTCTCTTTGAAGTCGGTCGCCGCTCGGCCTAGTATTATCGGCCGCGACCGCGGTATGCTTTATGTGCCTCTTCCCCCCGCAGCGCGAATCGTTTATGTTCCACCGCCGACTGTATTGAGTGTATTGGCGGCGTCTCTTTGAAGTCGGTCGCCGCTCGGCCTAGTATTATCGGCCGCGACCGCGGTATGCTTTATGTGCCCCTTCCCCCCGCAGCGCGAATCGTTTATGTTCCACCGCCGACTGTATTGAGTGTATTGGCGGCGTCTCTTTGAAGTCGGTCGCCGCTCGGCCTAGTATTATCGGCCGCGACCGCGGTATGCTTTATGTGCCTCTTCCCCCCGCAGCGCGAATCGTTTATGTTCCACCGCCGACTGTATTGAGTGTATTGGCGGCGTCTCTTTGAAGTCGGTCGCCGCTCGGCCTAGTATTATCGGCCGCGACCGCGGTATGCTTTATGTGCCCCTTCCCCCCGCAGCGCGAATCGTTTATGTTCCACCGCCGACTGTATTGAGTGTATTGGCGGCATCGCTTTATGTGCCTCTCTCCCCCGCGGTCGCGAATCCTTTATGTTCCACCGCCATCTCTTTGAAGTCGGTCGCCGGCGTGTACGACCTGTAGTATATATAAGGGAGCCTGTTGCTCTGAGAGTCAGTCGTCCAGTTATCGAGAGAGTGAGATCCGTCAGTCGTAGAGCGAGTCGTGATGTACAGTTGATGAGTGTCGTACTGCCGTGAATAAACTGTGTTTCTTCTCTTCATCGTCGTGTGTTTCTTGGGTGAGGCGTATCGGTCGGAAGGGGCTGCACTACCTTCGAAATACAACGAAGGCGGACTCGCGTCTCCCTCCTGAGGCGACACGCGGGCATATTTGGACTGGCACCCGCCCGATCGGTAATCGGCCATCCTACGGACCGAGAGGGCAACTGTTTCCGCAGTCGGGGTGTTCCACAGATCGTCTTTCCGCCACACTGGTACCCAGCAAGTGGGGTGTGTGGTCGCCTTCTGATCGACATTCGCAGATCGACCGACGATGGAAGAAGACGAGGAAGTCACAGTCGCCTACGCCGCTGGAGAATTCGCCGATCTACGGGCGAACGTTTTCACGCCATTGGCCGATGAAAGTGCAATGGCAGACCAGCGAACGGACCGGAGCCGACTCATCGAGGAGCTGCGGAGGCCGACTAGGATGAGCCACCGAGAGACGTCTGACGATCGGGAGACTTCCCTGAGAATGCCGGAGACTACCGGAGGACGGCCGTGGACTCGACCGCCTCCAATGAAGCCGGGAAAGTTTGACGGCACGGGATCGCTGGAGTCGTTCCTGGTGCAGTTCGAAGTCTGCGCCCGTCACAACCAATGGACTGCCGCCGACCGAGTCGACTATCTTCGATGCAGCCTGGAGAAAGCTGCCACGCAGCTTTTGTGGGACTTCGGTGCTCGTCCGAACGTCGGCTACGAGGAGCTTGTCGAACGCCTTCGACAGAGGTATGGAACGGAGGGCCAGGCGGAAAGCTTTCGCGCTCAGCTTTATTACAGACGCCAGCGTTCCCAAGAGACTTTGAGCGACTTGCTGCACGACATTCGTCGCCTTGTCGTGTTGGCGTATCCAGTACCTTCGAACGAGACCACGGAGATCATCGCCAAGGATGCTTTCCTTGAGGCGTTGAGCGACAGAGACCTGTCACTCAAAGTACGTGAGCGGGAGCCAAAGAACCTGGACGAGGCCTACAGGACGGCGCTTCGTCTGGACGCCTACCAACGGACGAACGATTCTGACGATAGACGGAGGCCTTCCAACCGCGTGCGGAGTACTCAAGAGACCGATGCGAGTACTCAGATCCAGTCTACGCTCGACCGATTCCTAGAGACGCAGCGCGACGAGCAGAGACGATGGCAGACGGATATGGAACGAAGGATCGACCGCCAATTCCAGGAGCTGCGAAACCGTGCTTCAACCGACGACGATCTGGGGCGCAACGGCCGCCCCGGAAACAGCAGCGCCAACGACCAGGACCGGTCGAGACGGAGTGTGACCTGTTACAACTGCAACCGCGCAGGTCACATTAGCCGGAATTGCCGCCAGCCTCGTCGCCCCTTCAACCGCAGGAACGACGTCGAGACCACAGAAACGGAGGCGCCGCCGCCTCTGATGAACCATACGACTCGCCCAAGATTGCCGGACCGAGCCAGCAGCAACGCCGTTTACATTCGAGGGAGCATCAACGGACGACAACAGATGTGTTTAATCGACACCGGATCCGAGGTCAGCTTGATCCCGTCTACAGTCGTCGAAGGGTTAGCACTGCAATCTTGCTCTCGTTTTCTGATGGCTGCAAATGGCACTAGCATTAATGTCCTTGGGGAGGTCCGTTTGCCCATTAAGATAAGGGACGGATTTGAGGTTTCCACCGTATTTTTGGTATCTGACCAGATTACCGAGCCCATGCTAGGTATGGATTGGCTGAGGGAACACCGGTGTAGAATTGGTTTTGGTAACGGGGCATTGTTTTTAGGACGTAGACGGGTACCCCTCGTAAAAGGGAACGGATCTATGTGGTGCCGTAGAGTGATAATTGCTGAAGAGGTTGTAGTGCCTCCTAAATGCCAGAGTGAAGTCTCTGTGAAGACGTTGTACGGGGACCTGACTACTATAGCGCCTGCATGGATGACAGAAGCCCAAGAGATACAGCCAGGGGTGCATCTCGCTCGCGTCGTCGTTGGAGACCGCGCGGATGCTAGTGTTAGAGTAGTTAACCTGAGCGACGAGACCGTTACGCTAACGAAGGATCGATTCCTAGGAGGATTGCATCCAGTGGAGGTGGAATTGGGTACAGGTAGGGGACAAGGGACCGCACCTGTTAGTGAGATTTCGCCCCGAGATATGTTAATGGCAGATTTGCCGGAGGAAGTTCCCTCCGAGATTCGGGAGCGGTTGGACAAGTTGCTTCTTGAATATCGGGACGTATTCTCAGTGACCGACCGAGATTTAGGGAGAACGACTGCCGCTATGCATAGAATCGAGACAGACGAGACGCGCCCCGTTAGGCAGCCCTTAAGACGCCATCCCTTGCCGCATAGGACAGCTATCGACAGTGAACTTGATCGGACGTTAAATGACGGGCTGATCGAATCTGCAATTAGTAAGCATGCCTTTAGCGGAGGTCGGGTGCGAAGGGACAATAACGCTCGTAAATTCTATCGGCAGCAGAGGTTACGGTTTAAGCGAGGACGAGGTGACCGTGAGAGCGCGCGCCATATTGAACGACACGTGCCACGACGGACGGATCGGACTAACAATTGGCTGAGGAGGGTGACGAGATTTCGTAAGTGGGTTACTATCTGTGGTCGACCCCCCACGCCCTGTCCCTTGTTGCTAGCGCCCAACGTATATCCGTGGGAGCGGGTAAGAATATTCGCGGGTGGTCCATTGCCCGTGGGAAAGTGCCTAAAGCAGCCGTCAGCGGGTTTGGGGCGGGGCTTTGCACGGTGTAACTGCTGCCCACCGGAGGAGACGAGCAACGACGTCGCTAGTATACCGGATCTGCTGCGCGCGACGTACATGACGTCACCAGCTGCTGCAGCTGGCAGCGACGAGTAGCTAGGAGTCTGATTGATTTGCTGATTGTGCCGTTGAGGTTGAGTCCCGATTTTTGACAGTGTGCAGGAACTTGGTTTAGGTCCGTTGGACGTAAATATCCTTGTTATGTGTTGTTCCTTGTGGAACAAATTTCTGTAGCTTGGTTGCCCATTGGGCACATGTTAATGTGTTACGGGCGGAACGTCGCCTCCGCCCGTTTGAGTTCACGCTTGTTCTGTTGCCTACGGGCATAGTTAAGATCGTTGTTGCCTACTGGCTAATTAATATTATTAGCTATTGACTAAAAGTCGTACGAGTAAAGGTCCCCGTGGAGGAATTGTTTTTCAGTTGTCCCTTGAAGGACGGGTTTCTGTAGCCTCAGGGCATATTTAGATTAATTGTATGATGACCGTGCCAGAGTTAGGGTATTGCTGTTAGAGACTTTCTTAGCTATAGACTCTTGGTGGGCCCGTTGGCCAATGTTTTCATCGTGGTGACTAAAATGAGGACATTTTATTAATCGTAGTGGGTGGGGGATGTTGCGAACTTGGGTTTGCCGATCGTTTATGTTCCACCGCCGACTGTATTGAGTGTATTGGCGGCGTCTCTTTGAAGTCGGTCGCCGCTCGGCCTAGTATTATCGGCCGCGACCGCGGTATGCTTTATGTGCCTCTTCCCCCCGCAGCGCGAATCGTTTATGTTCCACCGCCGACTGTATTGAGTGTATTGGCGGCGTCTCTTTGAAGTCGGTCGCCGCTCGGCCTAGTATTATCGGCCGCGACCGCGGTATGCTTTATGTGCCTCTTCCCCCCGCAGCGCGAATCGTTTATGTTCCACCGCCGACTGTATTGAGTGTATTGGCGGCGTCTCTTTGAAGTCGGTCGCCGCTCGGCCTAGTATTATCGGCCGCGACCGCGGTATGCTTTATGTGCCCCTTCCCCCCGCAGCGCGAATCGTTTATGTTCCACCGCCGACTGTATTGAGTGTATTGGCGGCATCGCTTTATGTGCCTCTCTCCCCCGCGGTCGCGAATCCTTTATGTTCCACCGCCATCTCTTTGAAGTCGGTCGCCGGCGTGTACGACCTGTAGTATATATAAGGGAGCCTGTTGCTCTGAGAGTCAGTCGTCCAGTTATCGAGAGAGTGAGATCCGTCAGTCGTAGAGCGAGTCGTGATGTACAGTTGATGAGTGTCGTACTGCCGTGAATAAACTGTGTTTCTTCTCTTCATCGTCGTGTGTTTCTTGGGTGAGGCGTATCGGTCGGAAGGGGCTGCACTACCTTCGAAATACAACGAAGGCGGACTCGCGTCTCCCTCCTGAGGCGACACGCGGGCATATTTGGACTGGCACCCGCCCGATCGGTAATCGGCCATCCTACGGACCGAGAGGGCAACTGTTTCCGCAGTCGGGGTGTTTCACCGGGCGTCTTTCCGCCACAATAGCATAGACCGGATAGAGACAGGAATCAGTTTAGATGAGCGAAATAGCACACCAACAGTCTTAGCAATTTTGCTAGAGATATTATTGATGTGTTCCTTCCAATTTAGATGCTGGTCAATGTAAACGCCCAAAAATTTTGTGGATGTTACTTCGGTGATAGGAGTCCCTTCAATAAGTAGAATAGGAAGTTCATTGGGATATTTTTTCTTATGGGATCTGAAGAGGATGTAGTTGGTTTTATCCAAATTTAGAGTAAGTTTATTAGATCTAAACCAATCAACGACTCGGTGAAGCTCAGAATTAACAGTGTTGAATAGGGTATCAATAGATTTATCAGAATGAAATAAGTTAGAATCATCAGCAAATAGCACAAAATACATAGAAGGCGATACATTGGGTAAATCATTAATATAGATTAAGAATAAAAGAGGTCCAAGATTAGATCCTTGAGGGACACCGTGAGAAATGAGTTGTAGATCAGAAGTACAATTGTTAACAGAAACCAGTTGAAAACGATTTTCAAGATAGCTAACAAACCATTGTAATTGTGTCCCTCTAATTCCATAGTTATAAAGTTTTTTGATCAAAATATGATGATTTACAGAATCAAAGGCTTTAGCTACATCAAGGAAGATACCAAGGGAGTATTCGTTATTTTCAATTGCATTAGAGATTTTGTCTTGTATGCTTAGAAGGGGCATGTAGGTAGAATGACCCTGTTGGAATCCATGCTGAGACTGAAATAGTACTTTCTCTTTTGATAAAAAACTATCTAAACGTGCGTACATTAATTTTTCAAATATTTTGGCGAAGAATGGGAGTACAGAAATCGGTCTGTAGTTAGAAACATTGTCCCTCGGGCCCTTTTTATGAATGGGTATGACCTTGGCAGTTTTCAATGCAGAGGGGAATACTCCAGTGGTTCATTCATTCTATGGAATTATAGGCCTATAGCGCACCTTTAGGAAACTATCTTTTTAACATAGATCTGCTATTTGATTTGTAACAAATTTTTAAGGAAACAATTCATATTAAAAATTATGCACAAAATGAAACTGAGAAATTTGCATACATTTGCATTCTTTGAAAAATACCCGTATTCCTAATTTCCACGCAGCATTGCATTTTAAAGCTCTTGCTACTACAAAATTTAATCGTGACTATCGTAAAAATTTTGCCCCCCCCTGCGAAAATTTCTGCGGGCGCCCATGTTGCAGAGCGAGTAAAAGGAACCATTTAGTCACCATGGACAGCAGAGCGCAGTGCGCGGTCGCCTATGCAAGTGGAAACAGGGATTATTTATAATCTTGAAAAGTTACAAATTTGTGTTCGTGCATGTCTGAAATCATGTCAACTTATTGTTCTTAGATGTTCGAAATCTTGCATTCTTGAAAACATGGGCTATAGCATAATGGTCTTGAAACCGTGAAATATTGCAAACTCATATTCTTGTTGAGATGAAATCTTGTATTTTTGCATTCTTAGACTGATGTAAAACCTGTAGCCTATTCTGCCACGTAAACTTGAACTTCCATCGTGCCACTCGAAAAACTGCATAATATGTGCAAAGTGACTCTTTAAAATTCAAACGACGAATCTTAGCGATTCTTCCAACGTTTAAACTTCTATAGCGCTTGAGTTTTGGTCTGCCCTTCCTTCGCTCCCTCCTCCCTCCCTGACAGCGATGGTCACGAGGTTTACGATACATTTCCGGTCATGTGTTCAAGCTTCTATTGCGCCACTACGCTTTGGTAACGAATTATTCTTTTGAGTTATGACTTGGCTGCATGGTTGCTAAGGATGCAGATGAGCGTTGTGATTGGCTGTCGTGGGTGGGGTGTATGGAAAAATCGGTGTGTCGTCTGACTACCCCACAGGGTTTTCGCGTGTGTCCATGCATAAAATTATCCGATTATTCTGACAATGGAAGAATCGAGCGTCGGACAACAATGGACCATTGTTCTGAACAATGGTCGGGTCTATTGTTCTCAAACTCTCAGTTACACCACTACTGAGAGGCTCCAGTAGACCTTCGGGGGTGGAGGCCCCGGCAGACCTTCGGGGGAGGGGCTCCAGTAGACCTTCGGGGGTGGAGGCCCGGCAGACCTTCGGGAGAGGGGCACCAGGAGACCTTCGGGGTGGAGGCCCCGTCAGACCTTCGGGGGAGGGGCTTCAGTAGACCTTCGGGGGGGGAAGCCCCGGCAGACCTTCGGGGGAGGGGCTCCAGTAGACCTTCGGGGGTGGAGGCCCCGGCAGACCTTCGGGGAGGGGCTCCAGGAGACCTTCGGGGTGGAGGCCCCGTCAGACCTTCGGGGGGGGGCTCCAGTAGACCTTCGGGGTGGAACCCCCGGCAGACTTTCGGGGAGGGGCTACAGTAGACCTTCGGGGGAGGGGCTACAGTAGACCTTCGGGGAGGGGCTACAGTAGACCTTCGGGGGAGGGGCTACAGTAGACCTTCGGGGGAGGGGCTACAGTAGACCTTCGGGGGAGGGGCTACAGTAGACCTTCGGGGGAGGGGCTACAGTAGACCTTCGGGGGAGGGGCTACAGTAGACCTTCGGGGGAGGGGCTACAGTAGACCTTCGGGGGAGGGGCTACAGTAGACCTTCGGGGGAGGGGCTACAGTAGACCTTCGGGGGAGGGGCTCCAGTAGACCTTGGGTGTGGAGGCTCCGGCAGACTTTCGGAGAGGAAGCTACAGTAGACCTTCGGGGATGGAGGCCCCGGCAGACCTTCGGGGGAGGGGCACCAGTAGATCTTCGGGGATGGAGGTCCTTCCATCAAATTGATCCGTCCATGTACATCTATGTCCTCTGACAATACTAGTGCACAGTGGTCGGACTCAGAAAAGCAGAACAAAGCTTAACTAATCATTCGTGTGATGCTAGAACAAAAGCCAATGATCTGATTATTAGATACAAGATTTCGCTCCTCCCTCCCTCCCTCCCTCCCTCCCTTCCTCCCTCCCTCCCTCCCTCCCTCCCTCCGTCCCTCCGTACCTCCTTCCTTCCTCCCTCCCTCCCTCCTTTCTTCCCTTCCTTCCTTTCCTTTCTTTCTTCCTTTCTTTCCTTTCGTGAGTTTCGTCTGTGGAAGGAACATAAATCGGGCGAAGTTCTCACGCACACAACCGATGAGCGTATAAGCAGAGAATGGGACAACGGTTGACAAGTGACAACATCGGTCAACATACAACGGCAACAATGGCAACAATGGCAACAGCTATACATGACAATAAATCCCTGGTCAACGTAAATGTCAAAGTCTGAATAGCATTTGCCTCTTTCAATGGTCAAGACAAACATCTTAGCGTATACGCATAAATTGTACGTGCCTGCAGTGTGTAAATAGACTACAGATCTTTGATTGCGAAGAAACTCTCAAGGTATATAAAATAATAAACATATACAATTATACATTATTATGTACATAAACATATAACATATATATTTTTAATATGCAAGCACATATCCAGCCATATTTTGTTGAATGGTTCATGTTACAATTATTGTTACATAATTTATATATACGAATGTACGTGACATATTTATTGCTGCAGTTGTCCGTGTATTGATCTATGCACGAAAGACGACGTTTGTCTTTGTGTGTGTGTGTGTGTGTGTGTGTGTGTGTGTGTGTGTGTGTGTGTGTGTGTGTGTGTGTGTGTGTGTGTGTGTGTGTGTGTGTGTGTGTGAGAGAGAGTGTGAGAGAGTGAGCCAGAGAGACAGAGAGAGAGAGAGAGAGTGAGAGAGACAGACAGACAGACAGAGACAGAGAGAGACAGAGACACACAGAGAGAGACATAACGAGAGACAGAGAGAGAGAGAGAGATACAGAGAGACAGAGAGAGAGACAGAGACAGAGACAGAGACACACAGAGAGAAACAGAAAGGGAGAGACAGAGAGAGTAAGGTAGCCTCAACAATTCATTCACGATAATAATTATGTCTCTAGAAGTCTAATATTAGGAATTATATCGGTCAGCGTGTTTCAGTTGCTGTTACAATCCGTCCATAAACGAAAACAAAAAAGACGATGCATATAATTTATATACTCATATACAACATGATTGTATACACACATACAACATATCTCTACTGCAGCAGTTCACCGATCCTTTGTGCACACGCACACACGCACGCATACAAACAAACCTTTGTCATCGCACATCGATTATTTTATTGGTCATGCAGTATTTACATTAATATAGAGCGCAGTTCTATAATATACAAAAACTATAGATGGATTTCGTGGATGGACTGATGATGATGATATATATGTCTTCAGGCCTCAATGACAGACAGTGTCTGTGTCTGTCTCTGTCTGTCTCTGTCTGTCTGTCTGTCTGTCTGTGTCTGTCTGTGTATGTCTGTCTGTGTCTGTATGTCTGTCTGTATGTCTGTCCGTCTGTCTCTGTCTCTGTCTCTGTCTCTGGTGCCTTTGATCCAATCGCCGTCGACTGATCTGTGGGAGACAATACAACTGAACAAACAGAAGTTTCCGACGAATATCGATATCAGATCAGATCATCGACAGACTGTGCATAGTCGTCGTCGTCTGCGTCGATCATTGCAATGATCTGTGTCTGCGTCTTGTCAAAAGACAGCGGATGGCGCCATAGAAGTTGTGATGTAATTTAAAATAATATCATATTATGCGGAGTGAATGCTTTGATTCTGCCGCTTGCTGTCCAACATTTGGTGCAATGAAAATAGTTCGACGTTTCAACCTAATTATTAGTCTGTTCGAAAGAGTAGACATAAGAGACGTAGGCAGAAAGACAGAGGGAGATGGAAACAGACAGACAGACAAACAGACAGACAAACAGAGAGATAGAGAGAAAGGAGAGATAGAGAGTTTTTTTGATTAGTGTCAATTTTGGGGAAAAATTTAGTTTTTCTTTTGTCATTTGCAAGATTGTTCCAGCTTCAACTAACATGACCGATACAACCAGATCACACACGACTATTTCAATGTGGAATGTAAACACTTAATAAGTCCTACTTGTACAATTAAATAATTTATGGCGTTTATGGCTGATTCGCCAGATGTCACCAACGCTCACTGAAGCAAATTACCAGAACCTTCTTCTATTTTCCTGTAATAGAATAAAGCTGTTCTGTGCAGGCTCCTCCATCCATCAGCTCTCTCTCAATTTCCACTCAAAACTTAATCAATCAGCTCTTCAAGAACTCTTACCCCGTCTTATCTGATGCTCTGCCTTCAAATTATCGACCTTAACGCCAACCACCTTAACAGCTACTTTGACCCATCCAGACTCAGTTATCTTTCAGACTAACTTTCGACAACCACTTCTGATTAGACGCAGCGCTCGCGAATAAGCTCTGCACTTGGCTTTCGAGTGGCGCTATAGAAGTGTTCTTCCATGCAGGTTTTCCATGTCCATTCATCTTTCTTGACGATGTCTTCTTCCATGCAGGTTTTCCATGTCCCTTCATCTTTCTTGACAATGTGTTCTTCCATGCAGGTTTTCCATGTCCATTCATCTTCCTTCCGTCGGATTCAACGCTTCGCAACACGGATCAGACGAATCCTGGAGTGACGGTCGTCTACTCCTGTGCTCCAGGTAATCAGTTCGCAGATGGAAGTCCCTTCAAGGTCATGACCTGTCTTCCCATCGGAAAATGGAGCACGCTGCCAGACATCAACTGCATCCGTGAGTGGTTCGGTCTCGGCTGTCAAATCAATTCAATTAATCTAAGCTGATTCTGATGACTTTTTTTGCGTCTTTACTTCATGATTCACTGACTGCAGAAGTAAATAAACGCTCCACTGTTAATTGCATAATATCTCATGGACCAATCTTCTCAATAAACGAACAAAATAACTTGTGGGACGCGGTGGTGTAGTGGGTATGTTTGTTGCCTTAATTGCAGCCAGAGGGTCCCAGGTTCGAATCCGCCTCAAGGCGCCGCGTATAGTGACCTTCAGCAAGTCCTTCACTCGCAATTGCTCGGGTGAAATTCCAATTCAGTGTCCGTGCTGTAGTCGGGAGCGCCCCTGAGTAGTTAGCTTGAAGGGGCGCTATAGAGTATAGAACTGGAGAAATAAACGAATAAAAAATCAACAGTCAGCTGGTTATTCTGTAAGCGTGTAGACGCATGTAAATTGCATCTGATGTTGACAGCGTTGTCAATAATGCATCCTCTAACTGAACGGTCTTTCTCAACAATAACCTCCTTCGTCATCGCATTACTTAAAGATAGCGTTGGTCGCGCTTTTTAACGTCCACTGAAAAAGCGCTATGTACATAATCATGCAGAGTACACTCTGCTTGTATTCACAGCGCTTTTTCCTATTTTTAAAAATATAATTATATAAGAAGAACCATGGTAGAACCACATTGGTAGATTCGTGGAGGGCACTAGTAGTCTATACGTTATTGCTATATGCATGTACATGTATAATGGACCATAGTAACACATGCGGCTGTTAAAAATGCTCCAACGTGTTTGGTAACGGAAATTGATTTGAGGCGTCAGACTACTGACACACACACCCACACACACCCACACACAAACCCACACACACACACACACACACACACACGTATATATATATATAGTCTATTGTCAGACTTCCTATAGAGCAGCCTAGATTGCATATAGATATTATATGTATGGGCCTATATAAATATTGCATATAATTATTTTATGAATCTTCGTCAAAGTTGCCATCTAAAAATTACTGTAATTAATTCTTATTCCGTGTGATATTGAAACAGTAGCTAATCACTGGCGATGATGATTGTTGTTGCTTCAAACATCGTCGCAATTCAAAGGGTTTTCAAGTAAACAGAGCGAATTCAAATGATTATAAATGGAAGCGCTGCTCTTTATGTCTCTATGTCTGTGTATATACTTACTGCACTTTCAGCTGCCATACAATACATGCATTGAAGAAGTGCCAAAGCACACATATTGCCAACAGAGTTGTTTGACTTAGCTGATAAACAGCTCAATAATCCTATTTCAGGTCTATTCTAGTTGGTCGCATTAGAAAAGCAGGACACGTGTTGGAGACAGTCTATGAAATGGCTAAGAGCCCTATTGTCTCATGGCATGTTGATCTAAGACTATAGACTGAAGACTATTATAGTCCTCAGATCGTTAGCCCTACTCTATAATAGTCTGCGGTGCAAACTTCTTATGCTTTGAACGCGTAACGTTAGCACCAAAAGCACATCCACGGTCACCATTATAAGACCAGTAACAGCATCATCATCGTCGTCATCATCACCATCATCATCAGCAGCAGCATCATCGTCGTCGTCGTCGTCGACGTCGTCGTCGTCGTCGTCGTCGTCATCATCACCACCACACTACATCACCCACAAAATGTGCACGAGCAATTAAAGATCGAAATCAGATCGATGAAGGTCGTTTGTATCGATCTCAGAGGACGCCAGTTAACGTCACAGCCAAACGATGATGTGACGTCACTCAGAAGATGATGCTTCCCATCGGAACACAGACAGGTACAAAGAGAGAGAGAGAGAGGGAGGGAGAGAGAGAGAGACAGACAGACAGACAGACAGAGAGAGAGAGACAGATAGATACAGAGAGATACAGACGGACAGACAGAGACAGATACAGAGAGACTGATACGGTGACCGAGACAGAGAGACATAGACAGAGAGAGACAAAGACAGAGTGAAAGAAACACGCAGCCAGACAGAGACAGACAGAGGCAGAGGAGAGACAGAGAGGCAGAGGAGAGAAGTGTGTCTAGCATTGACCGTCCTCTATCGCATTGATCCATCGTTGGTTGTCGTTACAAAGAATACTTAGAAGAACGTTAGCAGCTATTGCACCAAGGAAGGCGACGTTCAAAGGAAGGCGACGGAATTCAAAGGAGAACGGAATTCAAAGGATCCTTTTGAAGTGAGCCGATGCTTCAAAGAAACGATGACGAAACAAAGTCGGTTGAAGGTCGTTTATAGAAATCAGTGAAGAATGAAAATAACGACAATCAATCGATCGATATCGATACAACTCTGTCGTCGTAGTCGTCGTCATCATCGTCGTCGTCGTCATCATCATGATCGTCGTCGTTTTCAATTAGATCTGAATCGACAACGGACGACGACATCGAATCTGGCAGTAGATCTTTGGTCTCTTTTGATTGGTTGGCTGGAGATGGGTTCAAAGGTCGTCGGTTCAGTTGGTTGAGAATTGAAAGAACGGGCGACGTAGGAGGGAGACAGACGACTTTCGTATCGACTACTTCACCCCATCCCCACGCCCACCCCTAACCCCACACCCACCCCACGCCCACTCCACACCCACCTCACACTCCGAAGAGTAGTCGTTTGATTTGCACCATCCAACTAATTGGATGAAGACGATCGATGATGGAAGAAAGAAGATCTGGAAATGGAAACGGGCGCAATGGTTAGAATGGTTAGAGAATGGGAGGAGGAGGAGGAGGATGGTGAAGAGAAGGTGTAGTAGCATGAGGAGCAGGAGGAGGAGGAAGAGGAGAAGGAAGCAAATGAGGAAAAAGAAGATGAAGAAGAGTCAGATGAATCAGATGAGGAGGAGAAAGAGGCGGAAGAGGAGGAGGATAAGGAGGAGGAGGAGGATAGGAGGAGAAGGACGAAAGGAGAAGTAGAAGCTGGCATAAGACCAGTTTTCGTTGCCCATAGTCATGCAACCTTTCTTCGGTCATTGAGTATCTAATCTTTCTGTCGTTAGACCCAGTTTATTCGGTCGGTACGCAGCCAAATTTATCGGGCATATGATGCAGCAGTCTCTGTTATAGATCCCATGGAATGGAACGGGTTCTTATTGCCTTATGTCTACGATGCATCGCATTGCAATGCATTGCATCGCATTGCATCGCATCGCATTGCATTGCATCATGCATCATGTATCGCATGTGCTCATGGATGCATTTTATCGCAACTCTAAAACATTCCATTTCAGCAGAGTTCGGATCGGAAGCAGTAACCTTGAAAGGGAGCTATGTAAATCACAGTCGGTAATGAATGAATGAATGAATGAATGAATAAATGAATGAATGAATGAATGAATTTATTAATTAATTAATTAATTTATTTATTTATTTATTTGACTTTACGTCGCTACTTTAGAAACAGCGTAGGGATGTGGTTTGTGTGCAGAGTTTGCAGACGAATTGATATGAGTGTCATTGTATTGTGTATCTGTTGCAGCCAAGACCTGTCCTCCGATCGCCATCGAATCAGAAGAGGAAACGGATGTCAGCACGAAGGACTCCACGAAGCTTCACTCGGTCGTTACGTTCCAGTGTGGACCCGGATTCGCTTTTCCAGATGGATCTCAGCGCAGGACAATCATCTGCCTCTCCACTGGACGGTGGAGTTCCGTGGCTCCAGTCTGCAGAAGTAATTGCACCGCTTAATTTTCGACCTCGGCTTATCAGCGGCAGAGTGAGGTTAGGTGGGGGTAAGATCAGATGAGGTCACGTGGACAATGTAAGTCAAGACTGTTGCTTTGGAAACAGAAATGTATGTGGTTACACAGGACAATGTTTTTTTTAAAGTAAGAACCGATTCATCTAAAAGTTTGGTTTGTCTTCTTATCATGAAATCAAAAGACAATGACCCTATAATTTAATCAATAATTGCTTTAATTGTATTGAAAATCAGTTCACGTGAATTATGTGAAGCTAGCTGTAACTGCTCCAAATGGAAGAGTGGATGGATGGATGGGTGGATGGATGGGTGGATGGGTGGATGGATGGATGAGTGGATGGATGGATGCAGGGCTTAAAGTGTGACAGAACGGTCATGGACGGCGTCCAGGCACTTCTTTATCAAGTCTTAACGCCGTCCTGCCACTTATTTGGGCAGTAGCCTACAGTCTGCAAAGATAAGGAGCGTCTAAGCATGTCTTTCTTTTTCTGCACTTTAGGCAATGGATGGGTGGATGGATGGGTTTTGGTGGAGGGATGGGTGGATGGGTGGATGGATGGATGGATGGGTGGGTGGTTGGTTGGTTGGTTGGATGGGTGGGTGGATTGATGTATGGATGACGGTTGGCAGGTATACGAACAAAGACTTCATTCGTCATTGATATTTTTGCATTTGATGCCAATTGATGAAAATCTCGGAGGGAAAAAAACGCCTTAGAAAAAACGACAAAGAAAAAGCGACATAGAAAAACCGACATAGAAAAAGCGACATGATAGAAAAGCGAACTCTCTTTGACGTTGAGACGAATGTCTGTTTGATGCGATAATAACAAAACGAATATTGTTTGAAAGAATGTTTTTTTATTCATTTTAATCGATTTGAGTCGTGGAAGAGATCGATCGCTTAATCAGAAATCAAACGAACGATTCTAGGCCTACATCAGAAAATAAATGACGATGTTGTAGAACAAAGCAGAAATAAAGATACGCATGAAGAATATTGAATTAAAAGCCGCCGCATCTCACCTGATCCATTCCAGTTCTTGATTAGGTCAGACGAAGAATGAGGAAACGAGAGATGAGGATGAGAAAAAAGATGGAAAAGGTGACTGATAAGAAAGCAGAGGAGAAGAAGAAGGGAGAGAAGGAGGAACAACGCTTGTGTGGACAGCGCTTTTTTACAAATACTTTAGGTGTCCTGTGTAGATATTGTACATTAAATTGTCTTGAAGTATTATACCAGATATTAATTATTCTTTGATTATAATTCTGTGATCATCTCTTGATGTCTTCCTCTTCCAGGATCGTCTTGTCCTTCGAAGTCTGTCGATGAGAATCGATTGATTGGCGCCAGTCTGTCAGGATCGAATGCAACAGGTGTCTGCTCGATGGACAATGACACCACCACCAGCATCACCACCACCAGCATCAGCAACCGCAGCAGCATCAGCATCCGAACCTTTCCCAACGGTCTATCGTTTAAGACAATCAAGTGCACGGCTGCTGTCTCTCTGCTTCCAAGTTACAACCTGACGACGACAAATAACACCGCTAGATGGAGCGACGATGAACTCGATCCAGTCTGTGAAAGTAGGCATACATCATCATCGTCATCGTCGTCGTCATCATCATCATCATCATCGTCATCATCATCATCATCATCATCGTCATCGTCATCATCATCATCATCATCATCATCATCATCATCAGCGCATAATATTGTCATTAGAGGGAGGTACTTGTATACGTCGTAAAAAGAAGACGAAAAAGAAATAGGGACGGGAAAGAGGCACAGAAGATGGGACGCAATGAAGGAGATATAGACGATTCTAGGACGTTTCATCCCCGGACGATTCATCCCCGGACGATTCATCCCGGACGATTCATCCAGTGGACGTTTCATCCCAGGACGGTTCATCCAGAGGACGGTTCATCCAGTGGACGTTTCATCCCAGGACGATTCATCCCCGGACGATTCATCCCGGACGATTCATCCCGGACGATTCATCCAGTGGACGTTTCATCCCAGGACGATTCATCCAGTGGACGGTTCATCCAATGGACGTTTCATCCCCGGACGGTTCATCCCAGGACGATTCATCCAGTGGACGATTCATCCTCGGACGGTTCATCCAGATAGATAAAATACATACTAATATGATGTGAAATTATCTAATTAATTCCATGTTTTATAGGCCTAGGTGTTCCATTCTGATATTTAATTGCATGTTCTGTAGGCTTATGTGTTCCTTTATTATATCCAATTGCATGATTTTATATCTATTTGATTGCATGTCTTATATCTAATTAATTCCATGTTTTATAGGCCTAGGTGTTCCATTCTGATATTTAATTGCATGTTCTATAGGCTTATGTGTTCCTTTATTATATCCAATTGCATGATTTTATATCTATTTGATTGCATGTCTTATATCTAATCAGGATTTTGAATGATGAATTAAAAAATATATCTCAGTGGTTTAAAGCTAATAACTTATCCTTGAACCTTAATAAAACCAATTATATTTTATTTTCCTCCCATAGAAAGATAATTCCGCATGTACAAAGAAATGTGATTATTGATGGTTTAGAGATTCCTAAGGTAACTTCGGCTAAATTTCTAGGTGTCTATGTGGATCAGCATCTTACATGGAGTACTCATATCGATAAGATATCTCATAAAATAGCTAAAAATATTGGAATTATTAAGAGAATTTCTTACCTGCTCTCTCCTAATACTCTACTGACATTATATTACTCTATGGTTCAGCCGTATTTGAGTTACTGTAATATGATCTGGGCGTCCAATTACATCTCTAGACTTCAATTGTTAATAATACTCCAGAAAAAAATTGTTCGTATCATAACTGGCTCTTCGTATACTGCCCATACTAACCAGCTTTTTATTGACTTAGAGATTCTCAAACTTAACCAGATTACTGACTACCAATCATGTGAATTTATGTACAAATCACTGCACAATATCTTGCCAAATGAATACACTAACCTGTTTAAGTCAAGCTTTGACTTTCATTCACATGAAACAAGAAGTTCTCTTTCCTTAAGAACGGAATTTGCTAGAACAAACTCCCGTAAATTCTCCATAAAATGTAGGGGTCCACTATTATGGAATAGTCTGCCACAAAACCTAAAGGCCTCTCCTAACATTAATCTATTTAAAATAAACTTACGAAAATGGCTAATAGTTAGCAAACCATAATCGATATTAAATTAGTTAAAATAATTATTAAAAATGTGCTCCATCTTCAAGGCTCCTTTTGCATTGTGAGTTGGTTTGCTTAGTTAGTGTTCCTTAATTGTTTCATCTGCTGTTTTGTTTTTGATTCAGTTTTTTCACCTTCTGCTTTGTGTGTTGGTTCCTGTGCTTGTGCATTGCTTTGATGTCATAATGTGTCCTGGCGAACAATCTTGAGGGCTCCTTTTGCTTTGTGCGTTGGTTTGCTTAGTGTGTCTTAATTGTTTCATCTGCTGTTGCTTTTGGTTCATTTTTTCATCAATTTGTGGTGTGTATTAATTAAAAGTCTTCATAGCTACTTGGGGACCCTACTTAGCGGGATTCCCTCCCTTCTGGGTCTCCATTTGTGTCCTAATTCTGTACTTTAGAGTTCTTTTTAACGCACTCCAAGTTTAGGGCTAACTGTTCACACTGGTATCACTCAATCCTACAACTACTTGGTTTAAATTATTTCTTCTTATATATTCATGGGTATTGACAATCTAGGCCAAAGGTTTATAATTTATGTTAACTAATTAGTTCTTACTTTGATTAATGCTTGTTTAATTTGTGATACTTGCAATGCTTCATGTAACTATTTTCCTGCCTTATTTCTCAGTGTGCTTGTTACATACGGACCAATAAAAAAATTTGATTGATTGATTGATAATTAATTCCATGTTTTATAGGCCTAGGTGTTCCATTCTGATATTTAATTGCATGTTCTATAGGCTTATGTGTTCCTTTATTATATCCAATTGCATGATTTTATATCTATTTGATTGCATGTCTTATATCTAAGTAATTCCATGTTTTATAGGCTTTTGTGTTCTGTTCTGATTTTTAATTGCATTTTCTATAGGCTTATGTGTTCAGATATGCTGATTATGAGAATGAGCGTGAAGATGCTGATAATAAGGGTGCGCACAGTTTCAAATCTTATTCTGGGATGAAACGTCCGGGATGAAACGTCCTGGGATGAATCGTCTTGGGATGAAACGTCCTCGGATGAATCGTCCTGGGATGTAACGTCCACTGGATGAATCGTCCAGGATGAATCGTCCGGGATGAATCGTCCGGGGATGAATCGTCCTGGGATGAAACGTCCACTGGATGAACCGTCCACTGGATGAACCGTCCTGGGATGAAACGTCCTGGGATGAAACGTCCACTGGATGAATCGTCCGGGATGAATCGTCCGGGGATGAAACGTCCGGGGATGAAACGTCCGGATACCATATAGACAGTGACAAAGACAGACAGACAGAGGGAGAGAGAGACAAAGGGAGAGAGAGACAGAGGGAGTGACTGAGTGAGTTATAGAGAGAGAAAGACAGTCAGAGAGAAGAAGACATAAATACGGACAACCTTAGCGATTAGGGAAGTATTATTATCTATGATAGACTTGGAGTTGACGAGAGGTATAATTGTTGGTGTTAGGCGGTGCATGGTCTGCTGTTGTCTTCCAGGTGGTTCTCATTGTCCTTCGGTTCCATTTCTTGCCAACGCTGTTCTCTCAGCCGAGCAGACGTTCAGTGGAGCGAGTCCAACGCTGACATGCATCATTGGATTTCGATTCCACGATGGAACGAAAGCAAAGCACGTGACCTGCGAACCGGAACTGGAATGGAATCCGAATCCACTGCCTCCCTGTCTACGTATGTCTCTTTTGCCGTTGCTCATTCATTCATGTGGCGCAACCATAAATAATGCACTCGTGAGCGAAATGGATGTAGCCTACAACTATAGACACTTACACTGTAACTGTTACACTATTTGTTGTAAAGTATTCAACTACTAATGTTAAATGATTAGATGAATCAACGATAATCATGCAAAGTTATTGAATGTAAGTAAGTGTTAGTAATTGGTTAAATACCTAAATGACCGTATGTACAAACAAACGTGAATTTCAGTTAAATGACTAAATGACTGACTGTCGGAGAAGCTGCAGAGTTTCATTGAATTTATAACATGTTAATAGCGTATTTATAACATGTTAGTAGTGTATTTATAACATGTTAATAGCGTATTTATAACATGTTAATAGCGTATTTATAACATGTTAGTAGTGTATTTATAACATGTTAATAGCGTATTTATAACATGTTAATAGTGTTTTATGCCATGTTAGTAGTGTTTTTATAACATGTTAGTAGTGTTTTATGACATGTTAGTAGTGTTTTATAACATGTTAGTAGTGTTTTATGACCTGTTAGTAGTGTTTTATGACATGTTAGTAGTGTTTTTATAACATGTTACTGGTGTTTTACGACATGTTAATAGTGTTTTTATAACATGTTACTAGTGTTTTACGACATGTTAATAGTGTTTTCATAACACGGGTGAACTGCGATCTTGAAAAACCGCCAGAATCTCTCGATTTTTCTCTTTTCATCTGTTAAAAACAGTGACGTCATGTACCCAGGTTCCATTCGTACCGTTCGCTGTACCGAGTACAGTACAGTTCGTCTACGGTACAGCTGTGACGTACACATGCGTACCAGGCTACAAGTTCCCGAATTTGTCTTACAGTCAATCGGTCCAAAGCAGCTGCATGGAGAGTGGAAACTGGACGAATGTACCTCAGCCGTGTCAAGGTCACTTATCATTCCGTTAATCGTGTCAAGGTCACTTATCATTCCGTTAATAGTGTCAAGGTCACTTGTCATTCCCTTAATAGTGTCAAGGTCACTTATCATTCCGCTAATCTTGTCAAGGTCACTTATCATTCCGTGAATAGTGTCAAGGTCACTTGTCATTCCGTTAATTGTGTCGATAATAGAGATAATAGAGATAATAGAGATAATAGAGATAATAGAGATAATAGAGATGATGAGATAATGAGATAATAGAGATAATAGAGATAATAGAGATGATGAGATAATGAGATAATAGAGATAATAGAGATAATAGAGATAATAGAGATGATGAGATAATGAGATAATAGAGATAATAGAGATAATAGAGATGATGAGATAATGAGATAATAGAGATAATAGAGATAATAGAGATAATAGAGATAATAGAGATGATGAGATAATAGAGATAATAGTTATATAATTATATTAATTAATCATTGCTGAGAAGAATTGGCTCAAACGATTGATTGCTGATATCAATGGTCGATTGATTAATACTCAGAGAATGGTGATGATTGATTGATTGATTGATTGATTGACGGAGAGAGTAATAATTGATTGGTTTCTGATCGTTGATTGACTGAAACTGATTGCAGAGGTCTTGTGTGAACCTCTGCAGCTGGTCATCAATGCAACAATGGACGGCAACTCCACTGACCTTGGTGCCATCATAACCTACTGGTGCCAGTCAAAGACAAGGTTCCTCGATGGATATGAGACAAAGACCGTCAGGTGCCAGGAAGATGAACAATGGAATGAAACACTTACCACCTGTGAAGGTAGAAATCACACACACACACATGCACACACGCACACATACACACACACGCACACACGCACGCACACACACACACACGCACGCACACACACACGCACACACCAGACATCACGTGATCTACGATCAGGGTCAAAGAGGATTTGTCCCTCTTGTGTCTCTTTTCGTCGATCCGTCCTTACATTCGCCTGCCTGTCTCTATGTGTGTCTATGTCTGTCTATCTCTGTCTGTCTCTGTCTGTCTCTGTCTCCCCTGTTTGTGTTTGTCGACCTATGGAAGTGATAGCGGATCCCTTACAACAATAATTATGTGGCTTTAAATTGCGACGGTATTGGTCGCAATTTAATTTAATTTAATTTAATTTAATTTAATTTAATTCAATTTAATTTAATTTAATTTAATTTAATTTAATTTAACGGTCGCAATTGGCATTGGTTGGACTGACGAGGACCTTAGGCTTAGTGTGACCAGTGGCAACATACGGTTGTGATACGTGGACACTAAAGAAGGAGGAGGAAAAACTTATACAGGCTTTCGAAAACAAATGCATTAGGAAATTACTACGTATTTCATGGACAGAAATGTTGACTAATGAACGAGTTTACAAATTAGCAGGGACAAAAAGCGAGTTGTTAGGCCATGTCAAAACCCGGAAATTACGATACTTTGGTCATATCCTACGACAGCCGGACAATATTGAAAATAGTGTCATGACGGAACTGGTGGAAGGTGTTCGTAGCCGCGGTAGACCCAGAGTATATGCTGGCTCGATAACATCACGTTGTGGACCGGTCTATCGGGAGCGGCGCTATTGAGGATCGTAAAGGACAGATCTTGCTGGAGTACATTGGTCCGCTCATGCAGCCAACCGTCGAGAAGCGACGTCGGCGTAGTGACATGACATGACATGACATGGCATGACATGACATGACATTGGTCGCTTTGCCTTTGTCAGCTATACTTAAAATGCACTGTATTGAGTATCGTGATGCTGCTGACTGATGCACAAACATGCAAACTACAGTATAACTGAGGAACACACACAATACTTGCTCACATACTTGCCATTGCGTGGAAGAAAAACGAGGTGACAGACGGGCATATGTTTGATATAGACAGATAGCCAGACAGAGACATACAGACAGATAGACAGAGGTGTTTTGATTCTAGGACAAAATGGTAGCGGACAAAACGGTACGGACAAAATGGTACGGACAAAACGGTATGTTTAAATGGAAGCTGGATGAGGGTATTTTATTGCTGAAATAGAGGGTGGATTGCTTTTTTGTGGCTGAAGTAGAGCTCTAGTGAAGAAAAAAGCTTGAGAAAAGGAGGCTGGATTGGCGATAAAAATGCTTGAGAAATGGAAGCTGAATTGATGTCTTTCATTCATGTGTTTCATGATGTATCCAGCTTCAATTTCAGCCATAAGATTCCTTAAATCAACCTCCATTTGTAATGCATCTTTCATTAATCCAGCTTCTATTTCAGCTATGAAAATATCCCGATACAGCTTCCATATCTAAAGCGCTTTTTCATCAATCCAGCTTCCATTTCATATATAAAAATATCCATGCAAGGCCTTCATCCAGCTTCCATTTCACAATCGTCTTTTCATTAATCCAGCTTCTATTTCAGTCTCCATTTCATCCATACCACTTTGGCCGGTCACCGGTGTTTTTCGTCTTCGTGAATTTATCTCCAGATAGGCTACATTTTGTCGATAATCTGGCGCCGTGCTTTGTTGGTTGTAATGCATCAATTTATGATGCGCCATCACATCACATCGTCTGATGCAGAAGCGGTGGGGGAGGAGGAGGAGCAGGAGAAGGAGGAGGAGGAGGAGAAGAAGGAGGAGCAGGAGATGGAGGGGGAGGAGGAGGAGGAGTAGGAGGAGGAGGAAGAGGAAGAGGAGGTGTCGGTGGAGTTTTTATGTAGACCACCAGCATCAAAACCACCGTCTCGATGGTAGTGATGGTGTTGTTGTTGTTGGTGGCATTTGTGGAGCTTATCCTTCATCCCCCTTCCTTTTCCTTCTCCTCCTCCTCCTTTTCCTCCGCTTTCTCCTCATTTTCCTCCTCCGCCTCCTTCTCTTCTTCGACCCATGCAACAATCGATCGCCGTCTCTTGTTGTCGTCTTCGTCTCCATCCAACAAATCATTTCCAGTATTTGCTTTCGATTTATTCCTCGCATCAGTCAGACGCGAATATCGACCTCTGTCTACAACCATACATACATACACACACATGTAAACACATGTATACATACATACATACACACACATGTAAACACATGTATACATACATACATACACATGTATACATACATACATACATACATACATACATACATACATACATACATACATACATACATACATACATACATACATACATACATACATACATACATACATACATACATACATACACATGTATACATACATACATACATACATACATACATACATACATACATACACATGTATACATGCATACATATATACATACATACACATGTATACATGCATACATACATACATACATACATACACATGTATACATACATACACACATACATACATACATACATACATACACATGTATACATACATACATACATACATACATACATACACACACATTTAAACACGTGTATACATACATACACACAAGCATACATACATACATACACATGTATACATACATACATACATACATACATACATACATACATACATACATACATACATACATACATACATACATACATACATACATACATACATACACACAAACATACACGCATGTAAACACATGTATGCATACATACATACACACAAACATACAATCACACAAAAATATGCGCACATATTATGTAGTGCAAACATACATAATTATGGCGCCATGCCATTTATTACATCGAACAGAGGCAACAAAATATTAAAATCAGTTTCTTCCGGTTTATCTTCCGGATGTGGGTTCTATACAACTTGACAACTCGAGTGACGTCCGCCACTCTCCCTTTGAGAATCGACTCCTCTTCCTCCTCCTCCTCCAGATCCAACTCCAGATCCAACTCCAGATCCAACTCCAGATCCAACTCCAGATCCAACTCCAGATCCAACTTCAGATCCAACTCCAGATCCAACTCCAGATCCAACTCCAGATCCAACTCCAGATCCAACTCCAGGGATCGTGTTGTGATCTCATCACTCACGTCTGTGGTCCTACAATCAATTTAATCAGACACACTAATATAATAATATAATTATATATAGATATACATGTATATATATATATATAGATATATCGTTGAAATTCAATCGCCCATCGACAAGGAGCATCTTCTCAACAATCTATAATTTGGGATTGAACTGAAGTCGTGCGTTGCGATGTTTTCTTGAGTACACTATGCATCACGTGATACTCGGCTATCTATTGAAAAGGACCGGAGAGTATAAAAGATGAAGTCATCACCTGTGTCTTATTGCAACATTCAGAACTATACTGATTGCTCATATTTTGAAATATTCTGTTTCATCCTCAGGTGACAAATTACAAAACGAAAACTATTTGACGGCAGTTATCAATACACATGTAGGTAAACAAATGAAGAGATTCGTCCAAAACTGATGAACGTAAAGTGCCAGAACCACATTTCGCAGATGCAAACATCACCATCAATGATATCTTTGCTGTCGTGGTTGTTGTTGTTGTTGTTGTTGTTGTTGTTGTTGTTGTTGTTGAGTAGTTAACTACACTTGTTTTGAAACCCTACCCCCACCCATTTTTATAAACCGTCTATTTCATAAACCGTCACGTGACTTATGACGTCATCTGTAATGTAAACTTGCTCGAAACCGACTATTGCTTTTGGACCTGCGGTTTATAAACCGTAATTATCTACTAATTATGGCCTTTGATGTATTGATTGATGAAGGGGAAGGGAAGGGAAGGGAAGGGGCCCTCCCCCTCCCCCTCCCCCTCCCCCTCCCCCTCCCCCTCCAGGAGGCTTCGTCAGCACATTGTACTATAGCAGCATCAGCAACTGATTAGTCATCATGTCAGGTCTTGTGCTTGTTATGATGATATGTAGACAGACGAGGACGCATAGACGGGCAAGCACACATACTCAACAGTCTAAGGCATGCATTGCATAGCATTGCATTGTATAGCATTGCATTGTATAGCATTGTATTGTATAGCAGCTGCTTAGACATGGTGCTTTTTCAGAATATTTTTATAAGTAGAACTTTGTCTGTAATAGATGCACTATAACTCACCTAACATTTTAAACTATTGATGATATGTAGACAGGCGGGTACGCATAGACGCGCAAGCACACATGCTCAACAGACTAACTCATTCATTGTATAGCATTGCATTGTATAGCAGATGCTCCAGCTGCATAGACATGGAGCTTTTTCAGATTATTTTTATTAGTAGAGCTTTGTCTTTCGGACTTTGCGAATTTTAATGTCACACACACACACACGCACACACGCACGACCACATAACAAACTCGGCATTGCATTGTATATCCGCAGCATTGTATAGCATTGCATTGTATATCCGCTGCATTGTATAGCAGCAACAGCAGCTGCTCCAGCTGCTTAGACACACCCAATATTTTAAAATATTGATGGTATGCAGACAGACGGAGATGCATAGACGGGCAAGCAGACATACTCAACAGACTAAGGCATACATTGTATAGCATTGCATTGTATAGCAGCAGAAGCAGCTGCTCCAGCTGCTTAGTCATGGCACTTTTTCAGCATATTTTTATAAGTAGAACTTTGACTGTAATAGCTGCACAAATGCAAGATCCTTAGAGCGGCATAGCATTACGGGCAGGGCTTGTGGTTGTGATGATGCGACTTGTAGACGTAATTCGATAGTTTGCGTTGCATGCAGGTCTTTCTACCCAGTCGGCTCACAAAACCATTCCTCTCTCTTATACATTGAAATCTTTATTCCAACAGCTCTTTCTGACTTTGCGAATTTAATGCCACATGCCCACAAATGCATTAGGGACAGCATTACGTGCAGGTCTTGTGGCTGTGCTGATGCCGCTCGCTGTCCTATGCGCAACTGCAAATGAACGAGCATACATCCGCATGCAGTGGTTATTATGAGAACATTAAGTTCATCTCTGATCGCGCCCAAACCTGCCTGAACATGAATCGCCAATTACTCATAAGAGCCGTTGGTGTGGCTATATGCCAGCCTCAGTGCAATCGCCCAGCGTGATGCTGATCGCGCCCAAACGTGTCTGAACACGAATTCCCAAATACACATAAGAGCTGCTGAGCGCGCCCAATCTTGTCTGAACATGAATTCTCAATTACTCATCAGGACCGCTGGCATAGCGGGCTCACTGTACGCCTACAGCAACAGAGCTCTCGCCCAAACATGTCTGACTTCGCCCGATCTTATCTGAACAGGATGGTTGATGATATCATGAGAGTGGTTACAACCAGTTATAAAAAGACGGTCAACTCAGTATGCATTCAGAGACATTTTCCGAAGCCCAGACGCAGGCGGATACGATCTACACGCATTCTACAGAGCTATTTGGTATCTACGACCTTCAGAACTCAGACGTCTTGAACCTTTGCAGCAGATATGGACAAACGTTAGTATATTGCAGCTTACTATTTTATCTATTTCATTTTCTTTGAATATGCATGCACCATCTGTTTAAGCAAGATACATGCTTTAAAAAATCTTACAAATGTGTTATATTTATTTCTTCAGTTGCTAGACTTCAATCAGAAATCGAGGAAATGAAAAAGATGGAAGCGAGAATTATGGCCAGAATACACGAACTTAGTATGCACGGTTTATATTATTTTCCATTACTTTTTTAAATCATAGATTCAGCCTTGATCATTTATTCGTAACAGATAGAAAGACTGCGTGGGATTAATGAAACATGAGAACATCGCACAGCAAAGCGGGCATCATAGTGTTTGTCTGTTTTCTTTATTTTTGTATGCGTACTTGTTATAGCATCCTTCAAGCTCTCTTCTACACAGAGGCGCTCCCGAATGCAGAGCGGACACTGCATCGGAATTTCACACCGAAGCGCTGTGTGATAGCGTGCGAATTAGTGAATTCTAATGAAATTGTGAGGCTGACAGTGCATTGATATGTTAACACTATAATATTTTTCTATGTGGTGGTTCTTTTAAATCTTTAATATATCTATAATTTTCTCTCTTACAGAAACTAAACAATGCAATGATGTAGCACAGGCAGATCCGAATCCGGATCTATTAGAATTTCCAGCAGCGGCCTCTTCATCAGCATCAAATGTGTCTTCAGCAAGTAAGTACATAGAAATCTTTATTCGCTCCCACACGAATCATTTTACACATTTGAGTTTTTACAGAATTTAATATAACATTACTATATTATACGCATGCTAACTTCTTGGATTAATAATTTTCTTGCTACCTTTAAGGCATTCTGACGTATTTTTAAATATTTCTTATAATATTGCAGTTGCGATGATGGATGCAGAAGATTCCGCCTTGATGAGAGCTGCAGAAGAGGCTGAACTGGACGACCTTTGGGGCCCTATGAGCGACCAGGAGCTATTGGGATATGTGCTGCAGATAGAAGCTGAAGAAGCAAGGAAGAAAGAATCAAGAAAGCAGGAACGGGGAAAAATGCCAGATATTGCTGTTACGCATTTATACATTTTTAAATGGTATATTGTAAAACTCACATCTTGTAATTGATAAAAATTTAACTAGTGATTGAAACACAGCGGTAAATGAAACGTTTGCTCTTTCTATATTTTTAGTGAAAAGACGAATTACCTCGCCAGACGAAAGCGCAAAGCCTAAGGAAAAGAAATTCAGTAAGTGAATTTTAATTTATCTCACACTCGGCAAAACTTTCAAAATAAATATGTGGGTTTTTTAAATTATAACAACTTATACATAATATTAAATCTTTTTCTTTTAATTCTTGCAGAATCTGATGGTACGGGCATTATTACTTTCAAGGAATCGACTGGCGAAGGAACGTCAAGCGCCAACCACGACGAGTCATCGTGTAAGTTACTCTCTTCCTTTTCGTCATTCATACTCATCATTTACAAAGATCTGTCTTTATTTAATTTAATATTTGTTTTACAGGCAATCAAACGCAGGCACGCTGGTAGGTCTTACTCTCTAACCAAACACAAATTTTTATTATAATGCGGTCGACTTGAAATTTTTTTTGAAAGTAGTGTGAAACTGGTTGTTGTAAATTCCAAACTAAGTAGTTGTTATAGTGCTTGTCTGATTCCAAAAAAAAATTTCTAGGTTATGGCACTTCGTTATGTTTACATAAATTTCTGTATATTGCAGCTCTGGGAAATCCGCGAGAAGGGCGGCCGGCGGTGCCGGCGGCGGCGGCGGCGGCGGTGGCGGCGGCGGCGGCGACGGCAGCGACATCCAATTCCGGCAGCCGCGGTGCGGCTGCGGCGGCGGTGAGGATCGACCCCGGCCCGAGCGGCAGTGGCAGCAGCAGCAGCGACGCGGCAGCGGCGGCGGCAGAGCCTGGCACTTCGAGTAAGTGCATTACTTTTGTATTCAACTTACACACACACACACACACACACACACACACACACACACACACACACACACACACACACACACACACACACACACACACACACATGCAATTCAAAATTTGCTTGTAAAACATTTCGATCTTTGCTTGCAATACTTTAAATTTTCTATATGATTTTCCATATGATTTTAGCTCGTTGTGACTCTTGTAATGCGTACAAGCCGGTCAATCTGACGAAAGGGCTCTGCGAAACCTGCATGCGGTGCAAAGAGTGTACGAAATGCAAGAACCGTCGGCCGGCACGATTCTTCCGATCCGATCAAGAGATCTGCGTCACATGTCAGAAGAAAGCGACTAATCCGGGGGTACGCACGTCGACACAGAACACCTTCATCGATGTGCCCATTCCTGTATCGGAAACAACCGACGTGCACGGTCTGCTGCTGGGAGAATCGTCGCGTATGATCGCCGCTCTAGAGGATACATTCAGAGATGAAGGGTGAGTTTGTCTTACACTTAGAAAATTTTTCGCTTCTGTGATTTGAACTTAGAAAATTTTTTCGATCTAAATTGTTTGCAATCACAATTCTCTAACGTTTGGATTTAGAAATTTTTCGCTCTAAAATGCCGAACTTAGAAAATTTTTCTTAAAAGGAAAATATTTCGCTTGCACTTAGAAAAATTTTCAGATTTTAATTTAGAAAATTTTGACCCAGCATTTCTTGTACTTGCATTCGCAATATATTTTGCAAAAATATTTCTGTAGGCCTGTCAAATGGTATGTGGCCATAGATGTCGAATTCCAACGAGAGTGCTCAGAAGGCGAAAGTAAGACGACTGGGTACTTCAAGTCCGTGCCAGCAACGCTTCTACAGCCGTTCCAGATACGCGACCAACTGCAAGACGCAATACATCGAATTGACGAGTTGGTAGATAATTTTACAACGCAAAATTCCGGGTGGGTGGTGAATGGGGTGGTCGACTTCAAACTTTGTAACGCCGTATTCAACCCAATAGGAGCCTCCAGCTATATCGCCACACCGCAATATATACTAAATAAGCATGCTACTCTGAACATACAGAATGATGACGACCTCTGCTTTCTGTACGCAACTTTGGCCGTCAGTCATTTCCAAACAAATAATCCGCATCGTCTATACCACTACAAGCCTTATATCACAGAACTACATACCAAAGACTTCAAATTCCCCATGACCATCGAGCAAATTCCGCTGTTTGAATCTCTTAATGCAGACTACTCTATCAATGTAATGTACGCAAATCCGGATGACAAAACTTTTACGCCCCTATACGCAAGTGCTCACAGGGGTAGGAAACACATTGTTAATCTTCTTCTTCTCGACGATGGTGCTAAGCGTCATTATATCACAATCCGCAATCTTTCTGCACTTCTAAAGGGAAGAAATGCATGCACTAACAGAATCTTTCCTTGTCCTTACTGTCTGTACTGTTTCACCACTGCTGCTGGGAAGCACGCGCACATGGACGAATGCGGCAAGCACGGCTTGCAGTCCGTGCGCTACCCGTCCCCCGAAAATTCAAACCTTCATTTCACAAACACACAACATGAAATGCCCGTTCCATTTGTAATATATTCAGATTTCGAGAGCTATCTGAGTCCAAACGATGCTGCGGCTGCAACAAATTCGACCAAAATTATCGACACGCACACGCCTAGCGGCTTCTGCTGTCTCACTGTTTCATCGTTTCCACAATTGAACGTCGCCGCGCCATACACGTATTCGGGAACAGATGTGATGGGTCATTTCTTCGAACATATAAAATCCGAACAATCGCGGATAAATAAAATTCTGGCCACCAACAAACCTATGATTCCTCTTACCCAGCAGCAGCGGTTAGATTTTGAAAGTTGTGCTGCATGTCCTTCTTGCTCTATCGCTTTTTCTGGAATCAACAAAGTTCGACACCACTGTCACATGACTGGTAACTTTGTTTCTGCTCTTTGCTCTTCTTGCAATCTCAAAATGAAATTTCGCAAGCCTACAAAGTCTAAGAAAGGGAAAACTGCAAACTACCTTCTGCCTGTCATCTTTCACAACCTTAAAGGATACGACTCTCACCTTATTCTCAAAAACATGAACAAGGAGTTTGCGGATAAAGACATAAATGTGATAGCAACCAACATGGAGAAATATCTCTCCTTCGAAGTCAATAATATACGCTTTTTGGATTCCCTACAATTTCTAAACTGCGGTTTGAATGTGTTGGTGAAAAATTTATCGAAAGAGGACGATTCCAAATTCAAACATTTGCGGCGAATCTTTCCGTCCGAGCACAAATTGCTTTTGCGTAAGGGGATATTTCCCTACGAGTACATGACTTCAGCCTGCAGAATGACCGAAAGGACTCTGCCTCCCAAAGGCTGCTTCTACAGCAAATTGACCGACGAAGACATTTCGCAGGACGACTACGACTACGCCCAGAAAATTTGGCAGACTTTTAATATGACGACTATGCAGGAATATCACGATCTGTATTTGAAGACCGATGTCATACTTTTGGCCGACGTCTTTGAATCTTTTCGTGCTATGTCCTTGGACTTTTACAAACTGGACCCACTACATTACTACAGCAGCCCAGGACTTAGTTTTGACGCGTGTTTGCGCATGACAAACGTAAATTTGGACCTGATTACCGATCCGGACATTTACCTGTTTGTGGAGCGGGGCATGAGAGGTGGCGTATCCATGATATCGAACAGATACGCAAAGGCCAACAATCCGTATCTCGCCCAAGGATACGATCCGAACATTCCAAACAGCTACATCATGTATTTGGATTGTAACAACCTCTACGGGTACGCCATGTCCGAGCCGCTCCCGACGGGTAAATTTAGATTTTTGGACGATTACGAAATTTCTGATTTTGACTTGGCCTCTAAATCGACGGACGACGATTTAGGTTATATTTTGGACGTGGACTTGGACTATCCTTCTCATCTTCACGACGATCACAACGACTATCCCCTTGCACCAGAGTCGCTTCACATACGACCGGACATGATATCCCCGTACGCAAAGTCCGTTTCGCAGAAAATTTCGGCAAAAATCGGTACCGGCGTCACAAAGTTGGTGCCCAATCTAATGACAAAGACCCGGTACGTCGTTCATTATCGAAATTTACAATTCTATCTGAAAATGGGCTTGAAATTGACGAAAATTCATAAAATCCTCGAGTTTCGCCAAAGTCGGTGGCTGAAGCCATATATCGACTTCAACACTTCCAAACGGCAGGTTGCAAAATCTTCCTTTGAAAAGGACCTCTTCAAATTAATGAACAATTCAATTTACGGTAAGACAATGCAAAATAACAGAAAACATATTGCCGTGAGGCTTGTGACCAACGCGAAACGAGCCAAACGTTTCGTGGCCAGACCAAATTTTGAGTCCTACAATATCATAAACGAAGATTTGACCGTGATAAAATTAACAAATTCCAACGTTTACCTCAACAAACCCCTTTACGCCGGCATGTGTATCTTGGACATTTCCAAATTAAAAATGTATGAATTTCATTACGAACATATAATCCCCATTTATGGCTCTACCTGCAAACTCCTTTTTACAGACACTGATAGCCTCTGCTACCATATCTTTACCAAGGATATATATCTTGACATGCAGCACAACTTAGACGAGTACGATACCTCTGACTATCCCTGTGGGCACTTTTTACATAGTCGAACCAATGCCAAGGTCATTGGAAAGTTTAAGGACGAATGCAATGGTGAGGCTGTTATCGAATTTTGTGGACTCCGTTCGAAAATGTATAGTTTGCTCTTGGCCGGCGAAAAGGAAAAGAAAACGGCGAAGGGCATAAAGAGGGGATTCGTTAAGAAATACATTAGACATGCCGATTATCGGTCTTGCATATTTGAGGAAAAAACAACCTCATCTCAATTCTGCGTTATTCAGAGTCAAAAGCACGAATTACATACCGTGGAATTGCATAAAGTAGCGCTTTCGCCATACGATGACAAACGCTTTCTGGTAAATTCGTCGGATTCATTTGCATATGGTCATGTGGATATTGCATTGTACAAAGACAATTGAGTAGAAATAGAAATTTGTGTTACTATGTTTTAATTTGAAGACACTATAAGTTGATTTATGATGTAGTTAAAAGAGCTGTTGCAGGAAAGAGACACTTCTATTTATATATATATGTATGTGTGTTTGTATAAAGAACTTTTGTTGAAGAAAAAAAAAATTGCTTAAAACGACTCTTGTGTTTGTTGTTCATTTCAATATCACACAAATAAAAAGACATGATCCACATGTTACAAAATCTTTATTCAGAAATGCTTAGATTTAAAGTCCGAAAGGATTACATTGAGTGCATGATAGAGCGCCCAATTGATTTGCATGATCTAAAGAAGTATAGCAGGGCATAGCGTTTTTCAGTTCTGGCAAATATTCGTGGAGCATTTCAATTTTGAGTAGAAGAGTGTCCCACTCGTCCAGACGGAGCGCGATGCCGCTGCGGGTTGGCCTCTCCTTGGTTGTATTTGGTGGTAGAAAGTAACGACGAATATTCACGCATCTGAATTCGTTGTTGATTGATGCATAGTAGCGGCCGCCGAGATGTTGGTAGATATCGACAGACTGATTCGCTTTCAACAGTTGCACATTTCTATCCAATTCGTCCAGACAAGCCCGAAATCTCGCCCAAGCAGTTGCGTTGAAGGATATTCCCTTCTTGGTGGGATAGGTTTTTCCAGCATCTTCAGCATATTGTCGAATGTGTACCATGAGCTCGTTCTTGTAGTAGCTAGCCGTCAGATAGCGATTGTTGCCTATCGCCTCTTTGAAATTCATATCCTACAGAAGAATAAAAATAAGAGAAAAGATTTTGTCAGTTATATTGTAGAGACATACATAAATGTTTATTCATATCGCTGAAACAAAAAGTTATTCAATATACAGTTTAAGGAAAATTTGAAAAATGCTCACTGGAATTGCTACTAGGGTTCGTGTTGCAAGCATAATATACAGCTTAAGGAAAATTTGAAAAATACTCACTGGAATTGGTACTAGAGTTCGTGTTGCAAGCATTTTCCAATCTTCCGCAGTAGTAAGTTGTAAATGTCGACACATCGATAATGAAATAGAAATGCTTCCAGTCTGTTCAAATGCGGCTTTTATAATATAAGTATTGCACACCCATAAGAAATAATTGCGTGTAAAAATAGCCTTTGGGAATTAGCAAAGTCATGGGAAATTTTGGGTTTTCTTGTCCAAGCATGATGACTAAGCAGTTGCTGATGCTGCTACTATAGTACAATGTGCTGACGAAGCCGCCTGGAGGGGGAGGGGGAGGGGGAGGGCCCCTTCCCTTCCCTTCCCTTCCCCTTCATCAATCAATACATCAAAGGCCATAATTAGTAGATAATTACGGTTTATAAACCGCAGGTCCAAAAGCAATAGTCGGTTTCGAGCAAGTTTACATTACAGATGACGTCATAAGTCACGTGACGGTTTATGAAATAGACGGTTTATAAAAATGGGTGGGGGTAGGGTTTCAAAACAAGTGTAGTTAACTACTTTGTTGTTTGTAGCCGGTCGTTGTCCTCCGTTGCCTCGTATCATTCATGCAACACCGAATACAACATCTGCCGTTGGGAATCGTTGGGTGAAGTTCAGCTGCGACTTCGGTCATCGATTTCGAGATGGAAGCATCGAGAAACTCATCTTCTGTTCGGGGGATTCGCTCCAGTGGACCTCCTCCTCCTCCTCCTCCTCTTTCATCTCCTCCGATCTTCCATACGATGAATGTCTCCGTACGTATATATAGTTCGCTTAGATCAGCAATGTCTGTATAAATGATCTGTAAAGGATGTAATCGTGATCGCATATTTATTTTGCGCCTTTCAAAGACCCTACAGTGTGTCTCTGCCCAACCATGTCCAACCTATATTTGCTCTTTCTTACTCCTTACTCTCCTCAATGTATATGTTTTATAGCTGCAGGGTTTAGACGCCCCAACCAAGATCACTCAAAGAGCCATGTTCGCAGCGCTTTGAAGAGTTTCTCATGCAGATGAACTTTACGACAGACAATGCCATACAAAACAATGCCATACAAAACAATACAATCATTCGCTTTACATGACGTTCCATAACAATAACTATCATATCGTTATTATGACGTTGCCGCTTCATTGTCTTCTAGCGATCCATTGTTCCAGTTTCATTGTCTTCTAGCGATCCATTGTTCGTCGTTTCATTGTCTTCTAGCGATCCATTGTTCTTCGTTTCATTGTCTTCTAGCGATCCATTGTTCTTCGTTTCATTGTCTTCTAGCGATCCATTGTTCGTCGGTTCCAAACATCTCGAACGCCATAGCGAGTACAGACGAGACAGTCTTCGCAACGACCGTGACCTTCAACTGCACTGAAGGTCATCGATGGCCAGACGATGACGTCACTCGTCCATTCGCAACCGTCTGCCAATCGGACGGAACCTGGATGAACGAAAGCACAGCGTACGGATGCAAACGTAAGTTCGGTGGGTCGGTGGGTGGGTCGGTGGGTCGGTGGGTCGGTGGGTGGGTCGGTCGGTGGGTGGGTCGGTGGGTCGGTCGGTCGGTGGGTGGGTCGGTGGGTCGGTGGGTCGGTCGGTGGGTCGGTCGGTCGGTGGGTGGGTCGGTCGGTCGGTCGGTGGGTCGGTCGGTCGGTCGGTCGGTCGGTGGGTCGGTCGGTCGGTCGGTCGGTGGGTCGGTTCCTCATGAAGAACTATCGATCTTTGCTTCATTTGTTTAATTGTGAGACTTGGTAGGTCAGCTGATGTGAAGCTGCAGATCTGAGAATTTCACTTAGCTACAAGGACCAAGAAAGATTCGGGCGTCATAGTCTTATTGCAACCGATTCTAGAAATGGTAGATCTAGACGGTATCACATATAGGGTCAACAATATAATAATTTATAGGCTCATCAGGTTGAGTCTCGGAACAGACAGACAGACAGACAGACAGACAGGCAGACAGGCAGGCAGACAGACAGACAGAAGGAGAGAACAGAAGAAGATAGTTCTAAATAAATAGAGCGAAATAAGCAACCTTTGATTGTCCATCTGTTGATTGTGCGATAATAATAATACTGCGAATGTTGTTGATTGTTGTTGTAGCCATTGAATGTCTATCGAGTCCAATCATCGACAATGCGACGTACGTTGGAACGGAGAACACTTTTGGTTCCATCTTATCATATCGATGTCTACGTGGTTTCTGGTTCTCCAGAAATGTCTTCACGAGTCAGACGAAGTGCCAGGCGGACGGACAATGGCATCCATACCTCAATGGCTGCAAAGGTACGATAGGCATGCCGCATGGGCAATACAGTCATGCTGCTATTATAGTGTGCCTATCATATAACTCAACATCCTACTTAAAACTCTGAACAATGTTACAATTACTACTATATAATAAAATCTCTGCTTACGAAATGCACAAGATAACGTTGCATCATGTTAAATGGCAATGTTTCAAACTTCCACAGTGCTGCTGCATAAAAGCTTCGCTATCTTTCTCGAATAAGCTATACTTAGCATTCTCCGTAATGAACTCTTTGGTACTTCTTTGACCGTTCTACGCAAGCGCTTGAAACCAGTGTGTCCTATTGTGTCATGGTGCTGTCAGACTGGGAGCGCCTCCGAAGGGAGTTTCTCTTAAGTGGCGCAATATAAATTCACGATTACGATTACGATAGAAAGCTCTCTATAACCAATCGATTACCGCGTCCCACGTTCTGTAGGCCTACATCCGACACACTGTCAGAACGAGTGAATGTGCAAAGATTTCCTATTATTATTTGGTTTTGAGTCTCAGTTCTGTGTTTTCATTTCTTCTGCTCCTATCTCCAGAGATCCTTTGTTCTGCGGTTCCCATCTGGCAGAAGGCGAACTTCTCGAGCAGTTCGTCAAAACCAGGAACCACTTTGAAGTACAGCTGTGCGAGAGGTTACCAGTTGAGTGGAGGAAGAACGGAGGCTACCAGCGTCTGCATGGATAATGGAACATGGATCCCAGATCTACAGGAATGCACAAGTAAGAGAATCATTTGTACAGTTACGTTCTATGTCTAACTTTATCTGCCTACGTGTCTCTCTCTCTCTCCCCCTCTGTCTGTCTGTATGTTTCAGGAGTGTCAAACCTTTTCAAAAGCGGGCCAGTGCCAAATTTTCCCAGAACGTATAGGTATGGTTGCTGAAGGCGCCTGAGGAAAATGAGAGAGAATAGTAATCTGCCATAGGACTGCCATAGAAGTGAGAGGGACTCAGTGATCCTGTCTTCAGAATTTGTTTTGTAGGACTAAATCTTGACTGGCGAATCTTTAAAGCACGCAAACATTCTAATTAGGGTTAAAAATCATAATTTCGATCTTGAACATCTTGAACATTAATTACATAAAACTTATTAAACCTTAGAAATTCGAATTTGAACTTTCATTCGGAAATTGCGTAGTTTGTGAGAAAGGTTTGTGAGAAAGGATACAAACGCGGACCATGCAGATGGACATCTTCTGCAGTTAAACGGTCATGGTGTCTGCCGTCTCTTAAACTCCTTCTCTGCCTGTTTTCTTGTTCACCATATGATAACTATGCCCGTGTTTTTCACCCTTTAGCGCGATTAGTAGGCTACATTGGAATTAAACCATAATTTTTATTTTTATGCATATCATCAGTGTCAGTATATCGCCACCAATTAACGTCATCATCAACGTCATCATCAACGTCATCATCAACGTCGTCATCAACGTCATTATCAACGTCATCATCAGCGTCATCATCAACGTCATCCTGTGTTTACCATCAACATCACTGATACTTTGTTTGCCGCTGTAGGGAACCTGACCTTCGTTAACCTTCCGGAGGTCGAGGCTGCCCAGGCAGAGGACATCGGCGCCATCTTTGCATCGATCGTCGTCATCGTCGTCATGGTCTTCGTCATCAGTGACGTCATCACCTGCTACGAAGACCACTTCAACAAGAACGGAACTCACAACCGGAAGACGAAGGTGAACAGAAAGAAGAGTAAGAAGAACGGAAAGAAGATGACGAGACCAGGTCCTGACGCGAACGTGGACCATTCTTCTGAGGACCATTTCGATGGTCCTTTGTCCTCCTCCCACTTTAGCTTCTGTCTCGATGACAATCAGTCTGATGTCTGCAACGCACAGCTTTCCAATTTCGCTCATCAGTTTCGACACGCCACTCCCTTCGACATGACTGGATCGCATCAGTCGCTTCATGTGGGCACCAGACCGGAAGCGAACAGAAGAGAGGAGCTGGACTCCACCCTTGCCACTCCTCTTCAAAGGACTTCAAGGCCTGCTCAGCCGATGGCAGCTCAGCCGATGGCCAACTTTCCAGCAGCGTCATATATTACTGGCGCTGAATCTCCGAAGATGAGGCGAAGAGATGCAGCGACGAGGAGGAGGGACTTCAGGAATTCCGCTGCTGCTGCTGCAACTGATGCGGCGGCGGCAGTAGTGAAGGAGGGCGTCTGACAGAACAGATTGCTTTTTAATTGCTTTTTAATTGTTTTATGACTACCACTGACGGGACTAATTGCTTTTTAATTACCCCGCTGACAGGACTGATTGCTTTTTAATTGCTTTTACGACTACCACTGACGGGACTAATTGCTTTTTAATTGCTTTTACGACTACCACTGACGGGACTAATTGCTTTTTATTACCCCACTGACGGGACTAATTGCTTTTTATTGCTGACTAATGACTTCTTTGATGTGCTTACTAATGACTTTTTATGATGGGCTGTCCCAGGAACGGGGTCCTTTGATGTGCCGACTAATGACTTCTTTGATGTGCTTACTAATGACTTTTTATGATGGGCTGTCCCAGGAACGGGGTCCTTTGATGTGCCGACTAATGACTTCTTTGATGTGCTTACTAATGACTTTTTATGATCGGCTGGTCCAGAAACGAAGTCCTTTGATGTGTTTTAGCTAATGACTGCTTTTGATGTCTAAAAGTACTTGCAGCTTTTCGAGACATATACAATTATTCTTCTGCCACTTTATTAATCAAAGGATACACCCCATTCACTATGAAGAATAAAGAACACACAACTCTTTTAAATTTCAAATAACTTTTATTCTTATACTTCACACCCAAATCTATGCACTAAAAAGTCGTTCAACCCTGTATCGGTGCTGAACTTGTTGCAAATCGCATTGACGTTATAACCTCTAGCTCTATGTAGCGAATAGAAAATGCAATAATGTCCACAGAAACGACTTGTCACGCTCTGAAGCTGTTTAGTTGTATATATCCAATTTGAACAATATTTGTGTAAAAATCGTCTGAATGGAATATCTGGAGCTCTGCCGAAGGAATCAAAGTATTCGCCATACTCAGGACTTTCAAAATACATTGCTATCCAATGTATACCAGGTTGACCATATCTGTCTGTATTGCATACAATTATAAACGGTCTATTTCTATTGATCTTTGTAGGTAGGCGATCGCTGGCGAAAACGCCCAAGAACATGGGTGCACACCTCGGATCTCGCCACAGAAAATTTTCTATCGTAATGCCATCCATATTCTTCCTTTTTAGTTAGTGTAGTCGAAAAGGACGTTTCGCGATCTGTCTATTTCAAGGATATTTTCAAATTCTGCAAAGGCGATGACGTTTATGGTAGCATCCAAGGCTTGCGCAAATTTCATGTCCACACGGACGTTTCCACTTTTAAGCAGGTTGAAATGTCCACCCTCGGCCAAATCGGGAGTTAAATCAAAAGCGTACAAGCAATAGCCGTGTGCGTAATCTTCTCTGCTTATATCGTTGTCCTCCTTCCTTTGCCACTTGCCAGTGCCCATGAAAAGCGATGCATACGCATTCACAAACTGATTATTTGCAAAGTTAGTTTCCAAGGGCTTTATACTTTGCTGCTGACCATCCAGATATACTTTTAATTGTGACAGGTTCATATGTTTGAAATTGAATGGATTCTTCGTGTAAATGCCGTTGAATGAGTCGTTATCAATGCAACAAAAAACAATACGAGTGGGAAGCTGACCGGTGAAAAGGCACTCTTGCGTAACGTCCAGATTTCCTCTAGGAACAGTAAAAGTCTTGCAAACAACCCTTCGAATGGGAAACTTCAAATTTCCAATCTCTAGCGCTTTGGCATGCGCTAGGAATACTGACGGACTTAACTTGACTTTTCTGACATACAACTTACATTCCAATATTTTTACTTTGTATGTCGCACCAGGCATCGAGGACATTAGACAGAATGTCATTTGGCAAGAATCTTTCCTGAAAGAAGAGATCGCTGTGAATGCCACCCAGCATATCGACAACGCGGCCTTCGTCCGTCAGAGCACTGCGTTTCTTGAATCCTGCGTTCGTACCGGCATCGTCGTGCGGATTGTTTTCTTCGAAGCGTCTGGCGGTATCTTTGTAAAAGAGTGCAGAGGTGAGTTGAGAATTTTTGCTTGAGGTGCCGTAGCTGAGCAGAGTCTCAAGATAGCTTCTATATGCATACGTGTTGTTTGAAGAAGTGACCAGCGTATCGTTTAGAGTTATATCAACTTCGGAAAAAAGGCTGTGTAGGAAAAGATTGATAGGACCAACATGATCTTCAGCATCTATAGCTTCGTTATTCGCTCGAACGATAGAGGCTCTAACGTAAAGCTGCGTGTTAGACAGATCTAGGTAATCTTGGCCTGCGCCTGTTATGCTAAATTCTATTGGTGTGCCCTGTGATATCGTTGCTATTGGATTATATTCCACGTACGACCCAGATTCTATACTGGTCTGCGTAGGAGGAACGCTGAAAAGATCAAGTTCGCTCTTTGCACACTCGCAGGACTGGGGATGAACGAATGCCATTTTTAAACTACACCGAATATATCTTCCTTCACTCTTTTCCTATTTCTTCTCAGAGAGCGCTTACGTCTTTTCCCTCCGTTACCACTTTGAACATTAAAATCGTTTGAAGATGTAAAGGCCTTTATACCTTCTGGTACACGGCGCTTGGCAGCCTCAATGATGTGATCACCGTCCGCCACATCGTTCGCAATCTGAAGACCTGTTCTCAACGCTTGTTTCCCAAGCGCTTTAGCACCCGTCTGTATAAGTGGCCACGCGCTTCTAAAGAGCCCGCTAAGAAAGCTGCCCAAGCCATGACCCCGCTGAAGACGCGCGCCCTGAAAAAACGGCATGCCATCGCCGCTTTGCTGCATATAATAGTCTTCGTATGCCAAACGACTCGCATCGCAGCAGAATGGCTTTTTCATTGTAAAAGATATGGAATTTTGCAGTGTCTGAAATGTAATGTGACGATACACTTTCCGCTTTCGAATGAAACTGGATCGCCGGTATCTGTCCTTATATTCACTTCTATAGAGTCGAAATTCTTCTGCTGCAGAGGTATGTAGATGGGCTTTTCGTAGGTCATGCGCACGTTGTGGCCAGCTTTTCCACTAACATTAACGATTCTGAGTAATGGCGCCTTTGTATCTCCCACAGGAACATGTTCGAGCACGTCGCAATAAATATACAGTGAAGAAAAGCTTCGATTTATATCGCAAGTTCTATCGCCGGTAAATTCAATAAAGGCCTCGCCGTCCTGACCGTAGTTGACAATAGGAATCTGCCGAACATCGATACCAAGCATCGAACATAAAGCACGCGAAAAATGTATCTTTGCACCTTTGTTTATATTGCCCGTAAATCTTTTCGACACAGGATCGTATCTAAATTTTGGAAATTCGAGCAAATCATTTTCTTCGGCAACGCCTCTTATAAATTTGTTTATGGAATCGATAAGATGGAGCGGCGTTTCGTAGTAGCCGACTGGCAGCCACCTTCTTCTATGTACAGGATTGGGCTGCATTGCGCCGCTTTCGGTAAACGTGGTATGCATGTACGATATTCCACCTTCTTCACTTTCTAAATTGTTCCACGTATGAGGGTACTGTATTTCAAGAAGAGCAACTTCCCAATCGCCGCTTAGAGAAATGGAATTCTCCAAACGTGTTGTAAATTGTGCTACTGTATTATTCGGATAAAATGCCATGGAGCTGTTGCTAGGCAGGGTGAGATAGAAGTGTGCCATGATTTACAGAAGACTGAAATTTTTGCACTGCCTGAAATGTAGTACAACGAACGACTTCCCATGCTCGAATGGGATTGCTTTTCCATAATCGCCTCTCATATATATTTCTATCGAATCGAAATTCTTCTGCTGAATAGGTACGTATAAAGCGGACTTGTACAAGACGTGCACATTATCATCACTTTTATCTTCTATATTAACTATGCGGAGTAATGGCGCTTTCGAATCACCAAGCACAACAGATTCAAGCACATTACAATATACGTATATACGCGAAAAGCTCGGATTTATATCGGTGCTGTAATCAGATTGCCATTCCCAGTCGGGCACCTCGTCCCACGCTTTAATATAATCCTCGTAACGCTCGTGATAAAAATATGTGCCGTAATTGTTGTTTTCGATAACTTTATGTCTTTCATCTATACCTAAAATATTGCACAAGTGCTCTGAGAAGGTTACACGTGCAGCGAGATTTATTTTACCGCAGACTCTTTTCGTTATGGCATCATATCTAAATTTCGGATATTTTTCGAGCGAATGCAATTCGGCTGCATCCTCTATATTCTTATTTATGGCATCTACTATAGCAGCAATATTTTCGTAGTAGCCGGCCGGTAGCTGCCAGGAGCGCTGGATAGAGGTGCACACGGCATCGAAGGCTCCTCTTTTAGGCATTTGGGCAAATGTAAAGTCGCCCTGGCCAGCTTGCATGTTGTACCAGGTGTGCGGATATTGCATTTGCAGAAGCGCAACTTCCCAACGCCCTTTGAGGGAGACGGCATTTTCCAATCTCGTTGTAAAGTGTGCTGTAGTATTGTCGGGAAAATGTCTCATGGAGCTGTTGCTTGGAAGAGTAAGATAAAAATGCGCCATTGTCGATCGCCTACTCTGGCAGACTGTGAGAAATCCTTTCTAGACTTTGAATATATCCTGAGTCCACGAGTTGAACTTGTCTTCGTATCCTTTCCACTTTACAAAATACTCTGTCTTGCCACGCCGCTTACGACTCTTCAGAATTTTTTCGACCGTGTAAATATCGTCGTCCTTTAAAATTCTTTGCAACTCAAATTCGTAGAATTTCCCTTTTATTTTTTCACCGCTTAAATCTTCGACTTCATAGGTTACGGGGTCGGTAGGCACACGACTTACAATCTTAAAGATTTCCGTCGACCAGCTTGGCAAGTATCCCTTCTGGAATGCTATCCTAGCCTTTGCGATTCTAACCTTGTCGTTCACTTCGTATTTCCAATTGGCAGGGCGCTTCTTCTCGCCGTACAAACGATTTATGATAATATTTTCGTTATCCTTAGAAACCTGATTGGGTGTCATGGCTATAGATCTATGATACGTGTTGTTGTAAGAATGCATGAGATCTTGCAAAATATCTATATATCTATATGTATTCTTATAAGTAAAGTATTTCCACATCTTGGTCTTAAGAGTTCTATTGAATCGCTCGACCACAGAGGCTTTTATGTCGCTATTTTCGGATGTGTAAAAACGAATAGAATTTTAATTTTTTACGTAGCATGGATTGAAAGCTTTTATTAATGAACTCTGTTCCCTTGTCAGTTTGCAAATTAGCCGGCTGTCTATCTAAAAGAATTGATGAAAATGCTTCGGTCAAGTCTGCAGCGGACTTTGATTTTAGCGGAACCGCCCAAGCGTATTTAGACAAGACATCGATACAGGTTAAAATGTATTTATTTTTATCATTATGTTTGGCCAATGCAGAAAGATCCGCCAAGTCCGCTTGCCACAGATTGTCAATACCTGGCGTGAAAGTCTTTCGTCTTCTAAATTTCAGTCTAACAGGCTTATGTAGTGTGTATGCATCTTGTTTGATTAACCAATTTTTAACATCTTTAGTTTTAAAGTCAGAATATTTTTGAAAGGACGACACGCCGGCGAAGCCTCCAGGAGTCTTGGGATCGAAATATGACTCCATCAGTAAGTCAGCCAGGACGAAGAAGTTGACGACAGCGAGGGAAGGTGCTGTTTACCGTGAATGTTCTTTGGCGTAACTGGTGTCGAGTCCTGCGTGGGATCGTTAATATATGACCAGCGTTCTTGATTTCCTATCAGCTCGCGAGGAATGTTTGAATCTTTCAGAGCTTCGGCTAAGAGACGCCATCCCGTGGGTGGGGAAGTCGTCGTGCGTTTTCTCATAAGATCGTTCACCAAATCGACCATGTGCGTTTTCGGAATAGTTGCATCCTTCAAAATAAGTTCACCTTTAGAAGTCCACGACAAATCGGGAATGCTCTTCATGTGCGACAAGAGTGTCGCAGCTTGTGTTTTCCATTTCTTTGGTACAGTTTCCAAGACTTGTGCCTCTATGCTGCTAGCTTTGACAGTTTCATCAGGAGTTGCTGCCGCCGCCGCCACCTTTTCTGCAGTTTCAAACTTTGTAACTACAGAGGGTTTATCAATGTTCAAGTAACGACTCAAACTGTTGGTATATAGTTTGGCTTTATCATCGTCTGCAATATTCCTATGTAGAATATCATACATCTGCGTATCCAAGTTCGACAATGTTTTGTCTAGCATCGTTTCTTTCCATTTCTCTATCTGCCTAGGCTCCACCAGCACCATTTTCTTTGTATGTTCCATACTATATTTTATTATTCAGCAATGTGCCCAGAAAAGAAAGCACAGGGGTTATGTGCCCAGAAAAGAAAGCACAGGGGTTAGCAAGGCTCCTAGGAATCCACCAGTCTGCACTAAACGTTTCTTAATTTTCACGCGCGTCTTCTTAGAGGCAAGCTTTCTCAGCTTGTGTTTGAATCGACCGAGTCTTTTCTTCTGAGCATCTTTCAAAGGTACAGTACCTTTTAAAACGTTGAGTGCGCACTCACATAGACAGTAAAGCAGTGAAGAATTACAGTCCTTTAAAATTCGCTTCCTTACTTTAGGCGAAGATTCTTTAAGCAGTCTGAGTTTCTCAAATTTCTCCTCAATGGATTCGCACATTTTGAATGAATGAGAGATGCTGCTGGAGCAGGAGTTTATATTCATTTCCTTACATAGACATAATGCGTCTCGCCTGGGAAAATGTTTGTCCTTATGCGACAGCGCTCGTCAGTTTCCGGCTTCAGATCGACCAAAAGATATCCGAAAGGTGCCATAGTCGCATCATGGAATGCTTCTATCATGAAATTGGCCTTACCGGGAAACATTTGTCGTGCGAGTATTGCAACCTGTGTGCTGTCTCTAACATTTTTGAAGAGTACAAAGTAATGAGCATTCAAACTGATTGTTCTTGTATGCTTTCCGCTATAGAAAAGGTTCTGCGTCAGGTAGAGTATGGAAACATTCATATGATGGCTAATCTTTGTAAACAATTTGGTAACTCTCTCATCCGTCTCACTCATAAGGTCGTCTAAAATGAGCAGTGTCTTTTGCTTACCATCGAAAATACTCAAGTCTGGCAAACCTTCGTGAAATTGAACTTGTGTGTATTTATCAAAGATTTCTTGATAGATTCCATAGCACCAAATAATTTTTTCTATTGCAGGTTTGACCATATATCCTAAATGATCTATAAAACGTAAAGTGAAATTGGTTTTTCCACAGCCGCTAGGTCCGCTGATTATAGCAGAGAAAGGATGTGACCATGTGGGATCCATTTTAAAAGTAAATATCTTTTGAATCATACAGAGCTTTTTATACGAGGTATATTCTGACAGTTCCAAGAATGCGCTCACCGCAAGAGGGGCAGTGTGTTGCAATGTCCGCGCAGGGGTCGCACATGTTCACATGCGCACATGGAAGAGATAAGGACTGCACTTGCTTTTCTTTACAGACTATACAGATAACAGATTTCTTCAATCTTTCATTCTCCGCTTTAAGTTTCATAGTGCTATACTTTACAACGTTTTCATCTTCACTGCGATCGCTTGCATCATCGTCTTCAGCTTGACACATTACACATTCGCATCTGTAGTTTCCAAAAACATCCATTTCACATTTACTAATATCTGGACACATATCAATTGCTGCTGCTGCTGCTCTTACGAACGTAAGAATAATCAAATGATTGTAAATGAAAAAAGGGTCGTGCTTATATAGATCATAAAGTTGGTTGTGTGCGAGTAGAAATGTTTCTATTGGATATAATTATGCCAAGAGTTGTATGATAAAAAAAAAGTGTCCAGTCATGTTGTGTAATGGAATAGGACTTGCATGCTGAAGGAGAGCTGTGATGAGTAGTTACAAATGTGTTCTAACGATTGACAACAAGAAAGACATTAAATGAAGCTGTTGAACCTCAAAGGGCTCCGTTGGATGTAAATAAAGTCATTAGCTATTATACATCAAAGGACTTCGTTTCTGGACCAGCCGATCATAAAAAGTCATTAGTAAGCACATCAAAGAAGTCATTAGTCAGCACATCAAAGGACCCCGTTCCTGGGACAGCCGATCATAAAAAGTCATTAGTCAGCACATCAAAGAAGTCATTAGACACGTTTTTGGAACAGCAGCGTAATTAAAAAGTCATTAGTCAGCACATCAAAGAAGGTCATTAGACACGTTTCTGGAACAGCAGGGTAATTAAAAAGTCATTAGTCAGCACATCAAAGAAGGTCATTAGACACGTTTCTGGAACAGCAGGGTAATAAAACAGTCATTAGTCCTAGCACCCGCAGTCATAAAACAATTAAAAAGTCATTAGTTCTAGAAATGGGCGTCATAAAAGCAATTAGAAAGTCATTAGTTCCGTCAGTGGTAGTCGTAAAAGCAATTAAAAAGCAATCTGTTCTGTCAGACGGGTAATTAAAAAGCAATCTGTTCTGTCAGACGGGTAATTAAAAAGCAATCTGTTCTGTCAGACGGGTAATTAAAAAGCAATCTGTTCTATCAGACGTACTCCTTCACTACTGACCTAAGGTCAAGCTGTTGAATCAGCCGCTGTTACTCCTATCAGCATTGATTCCATGGACGGTGGATAAAACCGGGAGGCAAGCGTCAATAGGGAAGAAGCAGCTGCTGAAACCAATTCCATCAGTTCAATCGGAATCTGCGACAGGATGCCGCGATGGACGATTGAACAGAGAAAAACTTATGGATTCGAATGATTGAAGGGCAGACAACTCATAGGTGAGTTGGTTCATTATACTCACGGTCCGAGATATAAGCTTAGTCTAGTGGTCCATTGTCTCCGTTTCAATATGGGTTTTCAACTGTGATTTGTTGTATTTATCTTGTATATTTATCTTGACCCCTCCATAGTGACTGACCCTCCACAGCGAGGGACTACATCCTAGCCAGAAGGAAGGAAAAGAAGAGTTTGTATATAATTAGTTTGGCTTACAACTGTTTAAATAAATTAATGATTGATTAATTGATTGCATGATTACTTGATTGATTGATTGATTAAATGATGAAATGATTGATCAATTGATTGCATGATTAGTTGATTGATTGATTGATTAAATGATGAAATGATTGATCGATTGATTGCATGATTGCATGGTTGATTGATTGATTGATTGATTGATTGATTGATTAATTGATTAACGTGCTGAACTCTATATGGCAAGCCAGAGCTAAGGGCTCAAAACCCGCTATTGCAAAATTCTTATTGTAAGACTCGTGTTCCGTTATCGCCGATAGTATTTCTATATATTTCAAGAGTCTTAGCTGAGCACACCCTATAGGACAGACTTACCAAGGAGCCCGAATGCGCATTCAGCATTTTAACCTTGTTGACCAGATGCGAGTTTTAAAATGGAGACGAATAAATTTACGGACCAACCGAGGAATGAAGTAGAATGCTAAAACTTGAGAGGAACGTGATTTAAGGTCTTTGATAAAACGATGCCGTTGTCACGACATAAAGTCTCCCCACCCCCGGAAACAGTGTCTCCCCTGGCTGAAACTCTATATTGGAAGAAATATTTCTGATATAAAAGTATAATGTATGTATATGTTCTTGTTAAATAAATAATTTAGCAACGTAAACTAACCATTTAACCTGCTCATCTATGAACTTTATGCGACAGTATATTATACAGCACGTGTCACGCTGAGCGGGTGAGACTTTATTTCAGCGGCGGAGGAAAATATTTAAATATATTATCCTCACCTCCTCACTTCTCTCAACACATTGCTTGATGAGTACATTTGTTGTGTTGTTTCTGTTGTGCATTTTTTAAACCCGAAGATCGTCTTACAATGGGAGTACTTTACCAGTCTGAACATTTATATAGCGTATTTTGTCCAACGTCGCAAAAGACTCAAAGCCGTGCTACATTTCTTTTGACAGCCGTATGTAACACAAAAGAGTGGATTATATAGCGCAACTTCTAGGACGACTTCCGTTTGTCTTCTGCATTTATCTATCCGATAAAAAAACCGATAAAAAATGGTATTCATTGAATCTGGTTTATAATAATGTCAAAAGGTCACTTGAGATTTAAATAATGTTTGCTTACGTGGTAAAAATCTCAGATTTCTCTGTATGCGTGTGTCTGTGTCTGTCTGTCTGTGTGTCTGTATGTATGTATCTGTATCTGTCTATCTACCCTCATTTCTTTCTTTCTTCCTTCCTTCCTTCCTTCCTTCCTTCCTTTCAAACAAACAAAAAAAGACATACCGATCAGCTGACTGACTGGCCAACTAAGTGATCCACTGAGACTGACTTTCTACCACACTATACTCTTCCTTCCACCACACTATACTCTTCCTTCCACGTCTCTCTGTCTCCATTCATCGCCATCTTTAACTCCTCTCGCTTCACCTCCTTTATTTCTTTTTCTCATCCTGTCGCTTATCTATGACCGTCCCTTTCTTTTCTTCTCTGTCTCCCTATGTCTTCTCCGATATTTTATCTCCCTCTTCCTCTCCCTGTCCCTTTCTCTCTTCCTCTCCCTGTCCCTTTCTCTCTTCCTCTCCCTCCCTCCCTCCCTCCCTTCCTCCCTCTCTATCTGTCTCTGTCTGTCTCTGCCTCTGTCTGTCTCTCTCTGTCTCTGTCTCTGTCTCCGTCTCCGTCTCCGTCTCCGTCTCTGTCTCTGTCTCTGTCTCTGTCTCTGTCTGTCTGTGTGTCTGTCTCTGTCTGTCTGTGTGTCTGTCTGTCTGTCTGTCTCTCTTTCTCTATGCATCTCCGTCATTCTTACTCAGCCTCCCATGCCGCTGCAGGGTATAACTGAAAACAGTTGATGCTTCAGTTATTACCATCAGTTAATTTAAAACGGCTCAGCGATGTAACGATGGACGAGTCAGTGATGCGGCAAACTTTTATTGCTTTATTTACTGCTGATGCTGGAACTGCTGCTGCTGCTGCTGTTGTTGTTGATGGTGATGAAGATGCCATGGGCGACAGCGGGGGCTGGTAAGAAACTTATTGCGTCCTATAGACTCACAGGCGGGGGTGGTTTATGTGGTGGGTATAGCAGCGGTGGCGTCAGCTGCAGAATTTCAGTAGGTATAGGTAGCGTCAAGGTCATGAGAATTAGCCTGAAGCAGAAATTAAATTCAAGGAGGATTATTATTCAAAATTTCATAGAATTTTAGGCAGGTCATGAGTTAAATAGGCAGGTTAAAAATGGACCTGCCGCAACACATGGTAGCGCCGTCACTGCTGAATTATATAGGAATGTCATTCCTGGGGAACTTTCCACCCTCCTCCACCCCACTGGAGATGCCTAGATTAAACACTGGACACTAATGTCAACCGACAGCAGTGACGACAACCTCCTTATAGTCATTTTTCTCGTAATTGTGGAAAACAAGATGACGCCGGTATCATGGGATATTCTATCCCCCTAAACTTATCCGGGGGGATGAATTAATACCGGGGATAGAGTATCCGAATAAATCATCCCATTCCCAGAAGCGTATAAATTGTTGAAAATGCGTATAATTGATAAATTTATGCTATGATGCAATCAAAATTTAAAAATAACTGTTTCAGTTGTCTAAAGCAATGTTCAGAGCAACGCAACTCGAATTTATTTAGTGTATGACTCTGAGTGTTCTTAAGTGTTCTAAATGTTCTAAGCGCTCTAAAACAAAAGCAAACACAGTTGGGTAGTAGGAATAAACACAACTGCTAGTGGCAATGTTCAAAACAAATAGACCCTAATTTGCAAAACTAAACACACGCCGAAAGAGGTTTTTTTAACTTGTGTTCATCTTCTCTTCATCTGGAGAGATACGAACTACTGGAGGGGTAGACTCTGTTTCGTGACACCGGCAACCCTAGTGTATACTGAGAATGTAATAAACAGTGTTTCCTGAAATCACCAAAAGCGGCTCCTCTAATATGTGGTTAACCCCATGCTGAAGTAGCTCGGCCTAATGTTTTTTAATCAACCTCTCCGCAACCCCTAATTCGATTTCCGTTCCATTTCGCTTGCTCAACCTCCTGCAGAAAACTGCCGGGTGCACAGAGAACGTTGGACAACGCCAAATAGCAGATCCGCGTCGACCGCCAAAGTGGCGTCCTTCCCTGTAATTCCGGTTTCGAGTCTGCGTCTCGCTTTGACGTGGCCAGCGGACGTCATTGGAGTTCGCTCTGCAGGTGAGTTCGGAACATGGTGAACATTATTCCCAGGAAGTTCATTAAAGATGGCGGCCATGCACTGATATTAAGACTTTGGGGGCTTGAAGGGTCGACTAGTCTAATCCATAGATTTATATCCATAGACTAAATATCTAATAGTGACGTTTGAATTATTTAGAGCGGTCTTATTATGTAGAGATTTACAAACAGGATTTTACCCTCGTCTCTGAAATTATCAGAATGTGCTTTATTTGTTACATCATATTGGGAAGGTCACCATGCAGGCCCATCATTGAAATAGCGAGAATTTAAAGTTCTAAAATTGTTAATGTCTGCTCACAAATATTTATGAGGCGTCATTTTGTAATATATATATATATATATATATATATATAAATGTACTGTGTATACATAAAAATGTATATATTATATATATCGCAACTAGGGTAGCCTATATATGCGCTAGTATATACAGTAGGCTACTCACCTCAAGAGAAATTTGGCATGGTGGCATTGGTGTACGCAGCTCCGAAATCGAAGATATATGCGGGTATGCAGTGTGTTCTTGCCTCACAAAGAGCAAAGTACAAAAAGTTGCCATAAATAAAATTACTATTGTAGAAAACATCAGATGTTCGCGATTTTAGAAGAAATAAAAGCAACGAAATGATGAAATCTGATCGTTTTACGCCGCTGTGAACGATTACCGTAAACAAATCGATTTTTCCAGCCACAGCGTCACGACGTATAGGCTATACCAGTACAGACCTGTAATAATATTCGTTTAATTGACAGAATAACCGGTCGACAGTTAACAAGCACAAAGGTGCAGCGAATAAAGCCTATAGTAAACGTTTTTATACAGCATCCGTGTTGTGAAGTTTTTGCTGTTTTTATTGGTTAGTTCAAATGGATGCGGCCTAGGGCGCCTATAAGAGAAAGTTTATGAAGATATACATATTATATATATGTGATATACATATACATGTTTATATATATGTATAAATCATTAAAAATAAATTATATTAAGAGATGATTCTTATTTATCTTCTGCCACCTCTTCTTCTTTTTCTTTATTAATAAGATATACGCATATATATGTGATATGCATATAATATATATATATATAAATCATTAAAAATTTGTGAAGATATACATATATATGTGATATACAGAGAGAGAGAGAGAGAGAGAGAGAGAGAGAGAGAGAGAGAGAGAGAGAGAGAGAGAGAGAGAGAGAGAGAGAGGAGAGAGAGAGAGAGAGAGAGAGAGAGAGAGAGAGAGAGAGAGAGAGAGAGAGAGAGAGGAGAGAGAGAGAGACAGAGACAGAGACAGAGAGAGACAGAGACAGAGACAGAGACAGAGACAGAGACAGATACAGATACAGAGAGAGAGACAGAGACAGAGACAGAGACAGAGAGAGACAGACAGTCAGACAGACAGACAGACAGACAGGAACAGAGACAGATAGAGCGCAGATTTTTTCAAGGTTATCCCTCAGATGTTCAGAAGGTGTATGTATATACATATACATGTACATGCACGCTTTTATATATTTATGTAGAACTTTTTAATCCCATTCTATAAATAATAAAGACTTTGAAGGCTGCAGACAGAGAATTGGCGCATTTAGAGTCCCATAAATTTAATCTACCGTCAATTTACGAAGACATAGACATATTTATAAGTCTTGGCTTTTCAGGCTTCCGCCACGTCGCTCTACTGTCACCCGGTCTGCGGTGTTGTCAGGCAGATATTAGTAAGAAAATAAAACTCGACGAATCGGGAATTATATATGTCTTTTAGAGGTTTCATATATATAGGCCGTATATTAATTATACAGTCGTGTGGGACCACAGATTATATATGACCGAAACTCTTCACATAAATCATTAAATATCGAGGCCGCAATGACATTTTATTGATATAGGGACAGCAAGGAGTATACCGTATATAATATTTATATTAATAGATATCATATATAATTATGGACAATATACATAATAATATATATAATTGGATGAAGATATCTGGGTGCAAATTTTACATATTAAGAAATATATTAAATTGAACAACGAAACAGAGACACGTGGCGAGACAGATAGAGAAATAAAGACGTGGAGACAGACAGACAGAGGCAGAGAGACTATGGGTCGACATGTAAAGTTGCTAGGTGCAAAGTTCAGTATTTTCCTTTGCTGGAAACTATTCTTCTTCTTCTTCTTCTTCTTCTTCTTCTTCTTCTTCTTCTTCTTCTTCTTCTTCTTCTTCTTCTTCTTCTTCCTCCTCTTTCTTCTTCTTCCTCTTCCTCTTCTTCTTCTTCCTCTTCCTCTTCCTCTTCTTCCTCTTCTTCTTCTTCTTCCTCTTCTTCTTCTTCTTCTTCTTCTTCTTCTTCTTCTTCTTCTTCTTCATCTTCCTCCACTTCTTCTTTCTCCACTTCTTCTTCCTCCTCTTCTTCTTCCTACTCTTCTTCTTCATCTTCTTCTTCTTCTTCTTCTTCTTCTTCTTCTTCATCTTCCTCCACTTCTTCTTCCTCCAC
>OX457042.1:28169115-28354115 GCA_949752735.1 Lumbricus terrestris
CTCCGCCCATGATTTATATCACATGTAGGCCTAACAACTACACTGAAGTGGCTCAGTTTACGGTCACATTGCAGGAGATATACAAGTGAAGTTAAAAGAGTTGAAAATAAAAGAAAGAAGAAGAAGAAGAAGAAGAAGAAGAAGAAGAAGAAGACGAAGAAGAAGAGGAGGAGGAGGAGGAGTGGGAGGAAGAGGAGGAAGGGAAGGAAGAGGAGGAGAAAGAAGAAGAAGAATAGAATAGTATGAGAATAAAAGACAATTCAAGCAGAGGAGAAATAAAATCATAGAAAAGATTAAAAGAGAATTAGTCCTATATAAGAGGTTGTACGAAATAAAATGAAGATTTAATCCACATCAGCCAGACTACGCTATATCGAGAGTTTTAATCTTCGATTTGTGGCCTCGCATCTTCTGTTGTCTAGAGCTACAAACTCAATGTAGCTATCTTTATGTCTATTGGTCTTTAAGCGGTTCATATAAGAGCATTACTTTTCATTATGCATAATCTGTATTAGAACCGGACTTTGAAACTTACGACCAGATTGGTTCACGACCAACTGCGTAACAGGAGAAACTCTTTTCCATCACAGCCCACGTGACTCAGGCTACGGTGTCACGTGACATGGACAGAAACACATCACGTGATTCGGTCGGATGCGGATTTTTTTGCTATTTGTGCAATGAAAATCGAATGTAATTGTGGTCACATAAAACAGTTGTTGGACAGTGGAACAAGCAATAAAGAAATTGTTTCCCGGACTGTTGTTTTTAGCGAACGATAGCGTCGCACATTACAGCTAAGCAGAAGTTATTGGGATTCTCACTTGTCGTTATCGCACGACGAGTTTTCTAGCCACAGCTATGGGCGCCCGCACATTGGAGCATGCAAGGAGGTATTTGCCCTCCTGGATAATTGACAGCTAGCATGTATTTTAACTGCTGCTTTTTTGGTTTTTAACAAATTTTTATTCGAACTGAAGCACTTATGATGCTAAAGAGATGTATAAAGACAAAGTGAAACTGTGAAATTTATGCAGAAACCTCTGTGACAAATACCCACGATTGCATTTTTCAAGCTCTTCCACCCAGGGCTGTTTTCAAGGAATTTTTAGAACTGCACAACCCTTTCTTTCCTTTCCCATCCTCCATGGTAAATTACTTCCAATCGAAGGACAATGACCTCCTTTGCTAGTTTTAACTGTACAGAAGTGCTTCTACAACTGCACATTTTGTGTACAACTGCACATTAAAAAGCTCTGCTTCCTACCAGATTCAACCGTGCCCATTGTGTTTATCACCCTCCTGAAAGATTGCAATTTGTCTGCTGGCGCCAATGGCCTCAGAAGAATGAGGATGAAAAGTGAGTGGCAGTAAAAGAATTTCCCATGCATGAACATTGGACTGCAGCCGAGTCGATCTAGTCTTCTATTTAAAAGTCTACGCTTGAACAGCGCATGCGCAGCAATCATCAAACGTCGGTTCTGCCGCCTCTATCTCACGAGAGTGTCTTAATTATTTCATTACTTTATAATCAAATCAAATAAATCAATTTATTGATCCTATAGCAATAAGCTGCAAAGTTTCAAACAGTAATGACCAGCATAATCAGTTAATCGTAGAAAAAAACATACTGAAACACAGATTAAACAGGAACAATAGGGTACTTTTCACTGAGGTTTCTGCATAAATTTCACAGTTTCTCTTTGTCTATGTCTTTAGCATCATGAGTGCTTCAGTTCGAATAAAAATTTGTTGAACAATTTGTGAGACGCGGTGGTGTAGTGGACCTACTAGTGGTGGCGTCGTTGCCTTGAAGCCGGAAGGTTCGAGGTTCGAATCCACCTCAGGTCGACGCACAGGGACCTTGGGCAAGTCCTTCACTCGCAATTGCTCAACGCTTCGGCGTGAAACTCCGATGCAGTGTTCGCTCTGTAGTCGGGAGCGCCTCTGAGTAGAGAGCTTGAAGGGGTGCTATGACAAGTGAACATACAAACATATTCGTCTCCTCTGAGCATCCGTTCGAATACTATGAGATTGCGTGTGCCAGTTTGAAATATTACACAAAGATTATTTTTACGTTTTACCCGAAGTACCGATAGCTCTAATTCCTTTGGAGCAAAAAATTAATTGCCTGGAGACTGTTAACAGCATCAGGCGCGACCACGATTCATCCAATAATTCTGGCAAGTCAAATGTACAGCGGAAAGTGACGGCATTGAATCGCTGAATGGATTTTTGAAAGCCGTTGCAATTGATTGATAGCTCTCTGGGGTATCTTACCCTGCAGCTGCATGTCAAGACTGCTTTTTTCGTTTGACCTCGGTCGGGAGCGCCTCTAAGTAGCAATCTTGAAGCGCGCTCTATAAATTCCGATCAATTGATTGATTGATCCGAGTAAAATTTTGTCCCATATGAAAAATAAATGAACGCAGGACCAATGGCAATGTCTGGGACGAATGGTTTCACGGATCGGAGGAAGAAAAATCATGTGTGGCGAGGAGTGGGCTGCATTTCACATCTTTTCGAGCATCTGCCAGCTCTACAGCAGCGTCAGCTATAACTGAAGTTGCTTGCAAGTACATGTATGGGGCAGATAAAATATAAACGTACTCGGATTTTATATTCATTCATTCATTCGGACACTTATATAGCGCTCCTTCAAGAAAAAACTACTCAGAGGCGCTCCAGACTTCAGCGCGCCCAAAAAGAACAGTTTTAAGTTTAGTAGGGAAGGATCCTGGTAGAGTCCCAGGGTGTAGGCGTAGCTCAAAAGGAAGGCCATTGTATGTATATAGTGACCGTATGATTATGGCATTGGCCCTGTGTCTCATTTTTTCAATTAATTGATCGGTTAAGATCCTTCATCATCGCTGCCTGTTTGAATGGACGCCACGCCATTTATAGGTTCCTGCAGTGCATGTGTAACGACCGTGCCAGCCGGAGATTTAGATCTCTTGAATGAACTATAGCTTCGGGAAGCGAACCCCGGTCAGCACGCTCTCTGTCGCTCTCAGCCTCTGACCGATGTAGCTAATAACTAGGTCAATATGTGTTGGTCACTGTGGCATTCCATAATAGACCACGTCCGGTAGGCTATGACGTGGAATTGGAATGAGCCCATCCGACCTCTTCCACCGGTTCCAGATAGACCAATTGGTTCCTTAATGACAGAAAAACGTGCACGAGTGAAACAGCGGCAAAGGATTTCTTGTAGGATGCTTTGTCGGGCTATAGGCTACCATTATTATTATCATTATTATTATTATTATTATTATTATTATTATTATTATTATTATTATTTATTTATTTTTTAATTTTAGCGCCCGAGGTATATATGATCTCTCAGGCTTTAAAAGCAATAAATACTAAAAACTGTGTTCTGGAGTCAACGATCGTATTATTATTATTAATTATTATTATTATTATTATTATTATTATTATTATTATTATTATTATTATAAAACTGCATGATTGCAATTACATTCCTTTGATCGCCAGGCCCGAATTACCTAATGAAATCTAGGCTGCAGGTGCACTGGGGCCGCAGACTTATTCCGGTTCCAACTGGTTGCTCTAAATTCTTGCGCATAGTTAAGTCCTATATACATTATACAGGGCAGTTTATTACCAAAAGTTGACATTTTTATTTGGCAAAGAGATGTCGCGACATACAACTCGACCTATACTAGAGTGCGACGACCCAATTGACCGATAGATCAGTGATTAATTATTTGGTTAAGTATCTGAAAAGAGACGAATTACTCAAAGCACAAATAAACACTGTTAATAGCAGTTGATCCAAGTAGCGAACTATATGGCTAAAACCGGATTGAATTTTGACAAAATAATGAGGATGAATCACTGCAGCGATATTCATTATTTACAGCGTACATAGAGTCTAGAGACTCCTGCATGGCAACAGAGGAAGTAGTGAAACCGGATTGAATTTTGAAAAATGAAGATGAATCACTACAGCTGTTATTTATTATTTTAAAAAAGGCAGGCCTACATAGAGACTGCTTGCAACAGAAGTAAGTAGTGAACTACGGCCAAAACCGGATTGTATTTTGCAACATGTAGGCCTAGATGAATTACGGCACTGGTTATTTAGCATTTTATTTTAGGCAGATAAACTGTTTGCAACAGAAGCATGTAGTGAGCTATGGCCAAAACCGGATTGTACTTTGCAACATGTAGGGCGTAGATCTATATGAATTAGGCCCACGGCACTGGTTATTTAGCATTTTATTTTAAGGCAAACAAACTGTTTGCAGCAGAAGCATGTAGTGAGCTATGACCAAAACCGGAATGTATTTTGCAACATGTAGATGAATTACGACACGGCTCATTCATCATTTTGTTTAAAAACAAACACGCTGTTTTTCAGCACAAGCAAGTAGTGAACTATAAGATCAATTATACCGTCTCGTCTTTCGAAATACGCAGACACCTGGAGACAGCAATTATTTATTATTTTATTTTAAAGCAAACATAGAAACTGCTAGCAGAAAAAACAAGTAATAAAATATAGCCAAAACTTGATTGTATTTTCAGGCTGCTATCATAGGCGCAACCATCCTATGGGACCCACGGGACGCGTCCCCCAACTTTAGAGTGGTCCCTAACTTTATTATTATGGTCCCCCCACTTTTAGGACGTGATTCATTTGGTCCCCCCAACTTTTAGGACGTGATTGCACCTACATGTATGGCTGCTATACCAACAGTCATCCCACGACGCTTCCTAAGCCTCATGTCCTTCTCCTAAGTGCACTGAAATAATTTTAATCCTGACAAATTAAATCTTCTGGGAATAGATTGGTCATGCATCATGTTGTGCATTTCTGGATGTTGTGCACCTTCTGAGTCGACGCAGCACTCGTGAATGAAATTGCGCTGTGCACTTAGCATCATGACAGTGCTATCAATCAATCGATCGATCGATCAAATCGGATAAAAAATTGGCAGCCAAATCAAAGAAAGGAATCAAGTTTATCGTTGTAACACGACTACAAAAAGGAGGCACCGACGATTAAGGAAATGATAATAACACAAATCGCAAAAATTTATTCGTTTGCAAGTCTCGTCTTGAGGTGACGGAAGCGGAAAGAAAGAGAGAATAGAGAGAATAGAGAGAAATACAGACAGGGACAAAGCACATAAAGATCGATGGATAGACGGAGAGTTAAGAAAGACAGAGATAGATCCATTGAGAGAATGAGAGAAAAAGAAAAGGAGACATGGCAACAGACGTAGTGGAAAAGAGAGAAAGAGAGCAAGAGAGATGATAAAGATAGAGATAGTGCAAGAGAGAGAGAGAGAGACAGACAGAAAGACAGACAGACAGATAGAGACAGAGACTGAGAAAAAAGCGAGAGAGACAGAGAGATAAAGAGAGTGAAAGAAGCATGGAGAATGAGAGACAGACAAACAGACAGACACACAGACATAGACAGAGACAAAGACAGAGACAGAAAAAGAGACAGAGAAAAAACTTGAGAGACAGACAGAGTGCCAGAGATTTACAGAGAGTGAAAGAAACATGGATAATGAGAGACAGACAGAGAGACAAAGTCTAGTTTGACTCTATCAGATTGCACCTAAAATTCATTAGTGTTGGAGTTCACATTTTCATGATTTGACTCTGTCGCATTGAAACGTTCAGATTTTATGTCAGTACGTATAACGATACTGATTTCACCGAATTGCATCTCGACTAATTGAACCGAATGTTTTTACACAGTTTTGGAACGACTGATGAAAGCAATATAATGTTCACTTTCCGAGGTTTATCTGAGCGCTACAGTCTGCATACCGATGAACTTCTTGTTGTTTTTCGTGAACTTCAAAACTACTTCAGCTTGCGATCAGAGCGGTCCTATACGAGTGGCACTTAAAGGCGATCGCCCATTATTAAATATGAGCACGCATGAGGAAAAAAACAAAACGGTTTGACCTCCCAGGATTCTGGTCTGGCACCGAAATAATGACAAGGCAGTGTGACTATTGCGTGTCTAATCCAGATGATGAGTAAGCGAGTGAATAAGCTGCAGTGTCTTATTGACCGCTGGCAGTTTAACTTCCGATCAAACACCGCATTCTACACACAGACCAGAGATATCAACGCTATTAGGTAATCAATTTATAACTAGCAGGTCCATCCCAGTTACAATATAGGGCAAAGTTTAAAGTTCAAAACATGATCTACAGTCAACATTCAGCCAAATGACATGGAGCACTTAGCCTAATCCGTGTCTTTATTCCAGCAATCTTATAATTTATTACGAAAGTATCTTAACCAAAGCTTCTTTCAAAATTTTTTTAGAACTGCACAACCCTTCTTTTCCTTCCCATCCTCCGTGGTAGCCTAGTTTTCTTTCTATCGGATAACAATGAACATAGTTATTTTACTATTTTTAACTCCACAGAAGTGCTTCTATACAACTACAGAAATCCAGTTAGTGCAGTACATTTTTTTAGAATTGCACGTTAGAAAACTCCGATCCTATAAGCATCAGGGGTAACTTAGCCTATTATTATCTTCTGAGCTATACTCCAGGGCTTTTTTAACGTGCAGTTGTACACAAAATGGGCAGTTCTAAATGGATTTGTGCAGTTGTACATGTAGAAGCACTTCTGCACAGTTAAAACTAGCTAAAAAGGTCATTTTCCTCTGATTGGAAGTAATTTACCATGGAGGATGGGATATAGGAAAGAAGGGATTGTGCAGTTCTAAAACTTCCTTAAAAACAGCACTGTTATATTCTGTCTCCCTCGTAGGCAGGCAGGATCAAAATTAACATATATATATATATATATATATATATATATATATATATAAACGGGCAATTTCATGCCTTCTACGCATGAATTGTTTTCTGCATTCATCCCTCGACGATGATAAAAAAAAGTCTTTCGTTTAATCTCCCGTCAGTACCCAACGAGATTTTGCTTTGAAGAACGAGTTGAGTCAACGACCTTCGTCTTCATGGCAGAGACTCTTCTTAACAGTTCAACGGCCTCGATTGACCACACGCGACACTAGCGACGATAACTCAAGCGGCGATCCAACGATGACACGAGATGCAACTCGGCCAAGATTTCACTTACGTGTCCCGGTTTTTGATGGCCAGAAAATGGTCAACCTAATATATACGCGCTAACTATGGCATGTATCCTATACTATAGGCCACAATAATAATTAGAATTATTTTTAAAACATCTGTCTGATAAGGAGTTCTGTGAAATCTAGCACTGCATTCGAAAAGCATAATCCACTAATTTACTTCTAGTATGACACGTTGGTCACTCTTCTATCAGCCTAATATTTGAAGACAGTTTGCTAGATTTTTTTTCTTGCTGCTAATCATTTTAGCTTCATTTTTTACTCACTTATCCAGCGCCTTCATGAGGAATGTGCGTATGCCATGCATGCATGAATAATACCTACATACTTGCGTATACATGCGCACAAGGATAAAATTAATACGCGGTTCCACACGCACACGCGCGCGCTTACGCAAATGCAAACTGGTTTGCATAGAGAGATTAATTCATTCAGTTAGTTATTCAAACCTGTGTTCGTTCAAACACACAGCATTTAAATTATGATGTTATTAAAAATCGATCGTTCACATAAGTCAAACAATTATCACATGACAACGGATGAAGTATTACTTAATGTAGGCCTATACGATGTCCAATATTATGTAAGAGGATATCCCTCTTCTTGTAGTGTCTGTGTTGACACTCGTGGTAACCGATCAGAGACACACTTGAGTTTCGTAATAACAAGAGATTGCTTGCTCAATGGATAATAAGCAAAGCGTCAATCCGCTTGGTGGGGGGCTTATTTACGGATGAAGGCTTATACGGCCTGGCACGCGGTCACGATCGCCAGCCATCATTCGATACACGTCACACGAGATGGGAACCAAGAGATTTTCTGCACGAGTCAGCTCAATGAATTATGATGATCAAAATTTATAATTATTTATTATGATAATTATTAATTATGATAATGATTAATAATTGATTTGTCGCTTACTCCACATGGTAGAGTCGCACGATGATTTGATCAGACTTCAATGTCCATAAATTATAATCTCACCGCTCATCATTTACTAGGCTAAGATGTCCCAGCCGGGTTGCGAATTCGGTGTGGTATACGCTGGTGCACGGTCAAAAGCGCGCAGGACAAAAGCGCGCAGACAAATGCGCGCAGACAAAGGCGCGCAGCGACATATGCGCGCAAGACAAAAGCGCGAACCGACAAATGCGCGCAACAGGAACAATGAAATCAAAATTTCGAGTATTAGAATGACCATTTAATATAACCACAAAATCGTCAGAGACGGTTGTTAAAAGTAGATGAACAAGAGCATGTGGCGTAAGGTTCAAGACCTCTCTCTTGCCGCAGCTTATCGATCGTGACGACGAAAATATACGCCTTCAGAGAAATGGAAGCTGGATGAAGGTTCTCTATAGATGAAATAGAAGCTGGATGAAGGTGCTCTATAGATGAAATAGAAGCTGGATGAAGGTTCGCTATAGGTGAAATGGAAGCTGGATGAAGGTTCGCTATAGGTGAAATGGAAGCTGGATGAAGGTTCTCTATAGATGAAATAGAAGCTGGATGAAGGTTCGCTATAGGTGAAACGGAAGCTGGATGAAGGTTCGCTATAGGTGAAATGGAAGCTGGATGAAGGTCAGAGAAATGGAAGCTGGATGAAGGTTCGCTATAGGTGAAATGGAAGCTGGATTAAGGTTCTCTATAGATGAAATAGAAGCTAGATGAAGGTTCTCTATAGATGAAATAGAAGCTGGATGAAGGTTAACTCTCAATAGATGAAATAGAAGCTGGATGAAAGTTCGCTATAGGTGAAATGGAAGCTGGATGAAGGTTCGCTATAGGTGAAATAGAATTTCGATTTCATTGTTCCTGTTGCGCGCATTTGTCGATTAGCGCTTTTGTCTTGCGCGCATATGTCGCTGCGCGCATTTGTCTGCGCGCTTTTGTCCTGCGCGCTTTTGTCGGCGTGCCGTATACGCTCCTTGACCTAGGAGTGAAGGAGACAATTACGGGTGAGCAACTTGTCCAAGGTCGCGTATACACAGTGGCCAGAGGTGGATTCGAACTTGCAACCTTCTGGTTAAAAGGCATCGAACATACCACCACGCCACTGCGTCCCACTCACCGAATGATGAGTTGATCAATTTGAATGCTGATCCGATTTATTCGTAAATTGAGGTTAATTATTGAGGTTGGATTAGAATGGTTGCTGGGCCAAGCAGTTTTGAAATTGAAAGTCTGGGATGTGCGTCTGGTGTCCTGGGTGAGAGTTCAGCAGTCTGCTCTTCACGGCGATAAGTCTGAACGATTCGGATTGCGTCAGTATTAAAAAAAGCATTTTTATTAACTGACTAATTGATTGGTTGATTGATTGATTGATTGGTTGATTCATTTATTTATCTATCTATTTATTTATTTGTTTTATTTATTTATTTATTTATTTATTAGTTTATTGATTGATTGATGGATTGATTGGTTTATTTATTTTAAATGAGTAAGTAATTCTATTCTTTATTAACTAGTCGCTGACTCATCTTTGGTTACTCATCTCATCTCTAATGAACTGTGTAACACACTAATAAAAGAAAATTGCGCATCTGACTCTCGGCTGGGGGGGGGATATTATGCGGTCATATGGGTACAGGGCAGAGGGGAGGTGGTAGGTGACTTGACCCTGATCTATCTGGACAGCCAAATAGTCTAAGAGGCGAGTGATTTATTTAGGATTGATTTATTAAGTTATTGGACCATTGACGTGTCCGTCACTATACTTGAAACCGGTTTCAGCTCTGATAAATCATCATCGAAATAAAAACGAATTCTAGCAAACGAGTTTGAACGCGAATTGAACCAGCTGTAGAGTTGGTCTTAATAATACGGCAATCAGTCAAATGTAACGAGAAGAGTCGATGATGGAGGCTCGAGTATATAAATTATACGCTCTGAGGATGGGAGCCAGTGCATGGAGGGAAAGCGAGGAATAGAAAAATGACTGGTGGATGGAAGTGAAAGTGACTTCTCTGAGGACAGCCATACAATTCTATTGGTTCCCTTGGCGCTTCATTGAAAGTATTGATGACTTGCCTAAACGGCATTTGTGAATATAGGGTCATTCTCTCTAGACCTTATTCATTGTCTTTTTTAACGTGTTCCCAGCATTTATTTATCTATTTATTTCATTTATTTCTCCAGTTCTATAGCGCCCCTTCAAGCTCACTATACTCAAAGGGGCTCCCGACTACAGCGCATACACTGCATGCATACCCGGTACCACAATTCCTCTCCAAGGCTTGCGCTGCGCGAATATCTATAGAAAGCCATCTGACTTCATCTTTAGAGGCCCAAATAAGGGGAATCACTTTGCACTGCATGCCTGGCAAAGTTGCTCGAACACAGAAGATCGACAGAAAAATTAATTGTCTAGCAAATTTGTTACATGCATGCCCAAAATTAAGAAATGTGTAAATTAACAAATTGTTACATGCCCGAAATTAAGATATGTGTACCAGGCGACTGATTTTTTGCGCGCATGCAGAATTTGCAGATAAAAACTTTTGCGCGGTTGGATTCTTTCTTCTGTGCTGAAGCACAACGTGCAGCTTAGAGGAAACGTATTCAAACATCCCGAGATCATCTGTCAATCCAAATGGAGATTTTAACTCCAGACCCTCTTGGCTGGCTGGCTGTCAAACGTGGTACACGCTCGACTACCAAACTGAAGCTGGGCTCATTTTATAAATAGCCTATATAACTACATGTACACTACATGTACAGATCTATGCATATGTATGTATTTTTATATGTAATTATATATTATCTCTTTGCAAAAATCCTTCTCAGGCTTTTATCTCTCATCTTAAACCAGTTTTGTTTGGCCGCGCTGAGGTTGGGAGCGCCTCTGTGTAGTCTCCTTGAAGAGGCGCTATTTAAATGCATATAATGAATGAATATTATATGTTATATGTATAAATATATTAGACCTTATCTCCTTGACATATGCATGTCTGAACAGCATAAGCTGTAATTTTTATGCATAGATTGAGTCTCGAGATGGTCGTAAAATCCTATGAGGTCACTATGCTCTTATTATTATTATTCATTATGCTCTTTCACGCACAGTCTGTAATCGATCTGCCATCTTTATGACTACTCGATCGTCCTTGGAGGCCCAGCCACCTATCCTGATATGTTGCGTCCTCTGAACAGCGTCGGACAAACAAAAACCCATTAGAACGGTCATCGATGGGAGTGCAGGTGACACGTGATATTCTACCCCTTAAATCTATCCGGGGGATGAATTAATGCATTCCTCCGGATAGAATATGCCGGTCTAGACTATCCGGGGGAATAAAACATTCTATCCCCTTTATTGAAAAATGCGTATAACTGAAAAGTTTATGTTATAATCAAAATTTAAAGTGACTCTAATTGTTTTAAGTGTCCTAAACAATGTTCAGAGCAATCAACTCGAATTTACTTGGTGGCTCTAAGTGTTCTTAAGCGTTCTAAATGTTCTAAGTGCTCTGAAACCAAAGCAAGCAAAATTATCTGGAAGGAATAAATATACCTGTTAGTGTCATTGTTCAAAACAGAGTAGAGGGAAGTTAATTTGAAAAAATAAATACACGCAGAAGTGCTTTTTTCAACTTCTCTTCATCTGAGAGGGGTACGATTAATACGGGGTATACTCCATTTCGTGACACAGGCTCTCATTGGGTGGATGATGATATGGGCACAACCAATGCTCGATTATCAAGGGGTCCACTTCCTGCATGCATATTTCATGTCTTCTCTAATTCCCAGGGCTGTATACTGGTAAAAAATTTAGGTGAGTTCATGCACGCTACCGCCGAAAAAAATTGACTTTATTGGGCCGAAAGTTCTGATGACTTTTTAGTCATCAAAATTGCTGATGATTTTGTTTAGTAATCAGTACATTTTCAGAAGATTTTTGGCTTCGTGGTGCTTTTGCGCAGCATTGCCTCTGCGGAGGAGTCGCTAACTCGCTTTTTGTGTTAATTTGTTGTCTTCTTGCTCTTATTGCAACGTGTTTTTCTGCTGTTATCTTGCTTTTTATCTTTACTCTTCGTGAGGTAAGTATGGACTACGCTGTATACCCGCGTATATCTCGTATACAGCCCAGTCCCTTCCTTCCGAATATAACAGAACCCTTTGCGGCCATGACAGGGACATACCGCCTTGTCCGTTGCTAGGCGACCGCATATAGGGTGATCAGGAACTGTTTCAGTGGGGGGGGGTGGGGCTTGGTTAGTCAAAGCGTATCAGCTTCTTTGTCTGCGTACGTGTACGAGTCTGTCTGTCGCTGTATCTTCCGATCTCTGTGTTTGAATTTTTTCCTTCTTACTATTACTGTATCTTTCTTAGGCAGACCATAAGTGGCCTATGCCTGTCTTCGCCTGTCTCCGCCTGTCTCCGCATATCTCCGCCTGTCTCCGCCTGTTTCTTCCCGTCTCTACTTGTATGTACCACTTTCTGCATGCGTGTCTTCTTCTGCCAATATACAAATTTTTACATCCGTTTATGTTAATGTTGTGATAACAAGCATTAACTAATTATTCATAACGTCTGTTGCAGTAGTCAGAGAACTAACGTCAGACACCAATATTATAATGAAGACATCAAAACAACGTTCAGCGCATAATTGTCTGAGCTCTGTATACACGCGCAGCTCTGCAATCTGCAAATGACTATCTGTCTAGCTAGAGATTCTAAACAAACATCGTCGTGGTATTCATTACAAGCACCTGCTGAGTACTGAGTAGATGTTTCATTTGAAAACCTATATCACTGCCTCGTAATCACCCGTTCTAACAGCGCAGCTGAAATATCAGATTTATGGACTCAGAGATATTGTTAGAGACCATCGCTGAGGAGCTGATGGAGAATGGTGTGGGTAGGATTAGAGGAAGAAAAATCGATCTGCATTCCAAAAACCGGCATGAATTCCCAAAAATCGGTCAACATTCCCGAAAATTGGCATGCATTCTCAAATATCGGTCGGCATTCCCAAAAACCGCTCTGCATTCCCAAAAATTGGTATGCATTCCCAAAAATCACTCTGCATTACAAAACTCGGTCTGCAATCCCCACAAATCGGCATCCACTCCCAAAAATCTGCATGCCTCCCCAAGATCGGCTTGCATTACCGAAAGATCGCGATGTCCATCCGTAAACATTTTGCAGACATGTCCGTACATTCCACACGTGTCTCTTCAATTTCCTTCCATTTTTCCAGTTCCATTTCCGCGTCCAGTATTATTCAGCGCTAATGAACTTGGTCACCCCGCTCTTCCAACTTATAGGAGCAGACATGCGATCTTTGTATCTATCAACTGTTGCTCGTATTAGCGTGATCAACGCTGTTTGTCTCTCCCCTTGGCATTCCTTCAAGGAATGTGTGGACCCGATAGAAGAGATATAGGTGAAACAGTTGATCTTGGCGTACTCTAATGCATAGGTTCTCAGCCGGTGTGTCGCGACGCGAATAGACCTGAGTAGCGTCGCGACGAATTGGTGTGTCGCTGGTGTGTCGCGAAGAATTGGCGTGTCGCGAAGAATTTGTGTGTCGCGAATTCTCACTGCATTAGCCGTCGCTCTTGCATTGCACTGACTTGATTAGTTTGACGGGTGTGGGGAATGAAAATTCTTTGCACTCTATCTATTGCATTTCATCGTAATCTGAAGCGATCCACAATCCCTACATAGGCCTACATGAAATATTTTGCGGATGACGCGAAAATTTACCCTTTTAGTCTTAGCTTACAATATAACACGTTAGCGAACGCGCCGACTAAACTTTTGCCCAATGCTGTAATATTCGAAAATGGGTAAAAATTTTTATAAGAAATGGAAATTTTGCGAATGACGCGGAATTGTGTCCTCTCAGCCTGTTTGCGAATTCAAGGTCAAACAATTAACGTAAGTGTAGGCTACAAAGTCCAGGGGCTTTGAGGTCCAAATGACACCACACTTTTTAACTAAACATTTCCTGTAGGCCTGCTTTTCAAGTTTTCAGTTACAACTATTGGACGTTTTGAGGGGCAGCATTTAGTTTCGGCAGTGGTTACCGTGTAGTTGTCTTTGATGATAACTTTCATGCTTTTTTGCCTAAAAATAGTTTTATATAGCCATCCTCTCAAGCTCATTCGTTAGTCTCGTTAATGGGTACGGCCCCAAGTTTAAAGTGCATGTACAGGGACCCTAGATAAGTTGCTACGCGGCTGTATATTCCGGTATTGAACTCACAGACCTATTGATCGTCTAGCATCTTTCTATTATTATAAGTGTACGATGCAAAGAAAATTCAGGAAAAAATCGCAAGTATTAATAGGTATATGGGTTAGCGTCATAAAACGACGTGATATCGTAGATTTACGTCAGTGGAATTTAGAATACTAGGCTATTTTAAAAATCATTAGAAACTATAAAGTGTTCAGTGTCAACATTTTCATTCATTAGAATTTATAAAAATTTAAAATGTAAAAACTATTTTAATTGCTGACATAATTAAGCCTATTTTGATTTTGAAGAGATTGACATAATTTATGACGATTGCATGGTGTGTCGCGAAATTCTGCTGCAAGTTTAGGTGTGTCGCGAGTGGAAAAATGTTGAGAACCTCTGCTCTAATGCATAGTGTAGTGCAACGTGGTATAGAATGGCTATTAAACGTATTTATGCATGTGTATGTCGCTCTGTGTGTTTGTGTATGTGTGTGTAGGGCTGTAGGCCCTATGTATGTCTATCTGTATGTCTGCCTTCCAACCTTCTCCGATGCCGTAATTAATGCCTGCGCTCTTAAGCAGGTTGTCTCTCTACCTGTCGCTCTGTCTTACTCACTGTCTCGTGTCACCGCAAATGCCATCTCACCCCATCCAACCCTCGTCGAGATGAACATCAAACAACGCCGACGTGTTCGCAAGAAACGCTACATCACTACTCAAGTGGAAAATTACATAGTGCTGGGCGGAAGGAAGGAAGGAATGACGGAAGGATGGATGGGTTAAGTAGCAGTTGCCCGTGCTCAAAGACATCTAATGGCTGACAGGGTCGTTGACATCGTCCCCTCCCCTATCCAGGCTCGAGCCTGGCACCACCAGAAAAAAAGACAGTGAAGGACAGAAGCGGATTTTCAATTCGTGACTGTCGCCTCTGTCGGCTCATGTATAGCGCAGTTGTGGTCAAGTGCCTTCAATAAATCAATCAATCAATAAATCAATCAGTCAAATCAATCAGAATTTGATACAACTCCTCTTCAGCACATACATGTACCTACTCAGAGGCCCAATCAGAGCCGTCACTCTGTTTAATGATTTGCTATACTGTAGGTCGATGTCTCCTTATCGTAATGGACGTCATAGTCAATACATCATTTGCATTGCGGTACATATTTCATCGACAAATTTGCATACATTGTAAATGAAGTATATGTAAATATATGATTATGATATATGGTTTATATATAATTATCATAATTATATATGTATATTTCTTTTATAATATTTCATATATGGTTATATATCTATATATTACAATACATTAGATCTCTGTGTGTATATATATATTATATATGGACTTCGTATTTTAACGATTAATCGTTAATATTTATATCGATTAATTTCGGTTTGTTCGATTAATGTTATTTCTTGATATCCGGATGAAGCAACAAACATGGCGAACAAAGATATTATATAATGTGAGATGTTGAGTCGAAATTATTATGCGATCATTTGCACTCAAGGTTTGATGGAAAACGAGGACAAATAATATTAGCTGTCTTCATCGCAGTAAACAACTAAGTAAGTAGGCAAGAAAGTAAATAAATCGGTAAGTAAATAAGTCAATAAGTGAGTAAGCAGGTAATTAAATAACTAGGCAAGCAAGCAAGTAATTAAGTAAGTAAGTAAGCAAGCACGTAAGTAAGCACGTAAGTAAGTAAGCACGTAAGTAAGTAAGTAAATAAGAAAGTAAGTAAGTAGGTAAGTTTAGCCTTTATTACTCCTTCTGTAAACGCACAATGGGACATCGACAAATAATTAATGCAATAATAGCATATAGAAGCAATAATAAAAAAAATAGTAATATGCATGAAAAGTAATTTAAACAAATGTTAATAAGTTGTCGGGCCTAAGACAGTCTATAGCAATGAAGCTCTTTCTTGTGAGAAGCTCACTTTTCACAGTGAATGTCCGCATCGTTGAGGTAGACCTATTATCTTCAGCACGCAGAATAGACCTACATGTAATTGATTTCTATTGTAGAAAGAAACTAGGCCTGTTACAGTCTTTCTGAGTTGCAATATTCTTATCAGATTAATTATCAAGTGTTACATGACAGGCAGCCTATACATGTAGGTCTACATGTAGGTCTACATGTAGGTAGCGAATAGTGAGTATCGGTAATATATGGACTCCTCGTGTCTGGGTTTCGATTTACAACGCTTCGGAGATCCGCCATCTTTGAATGAGTAATTTACCACCTCATTTATATTATACATCAATAGCACGTGACATTTATATAGCACGAGATTATATGCATGCTTATATTTTATATACTACCTCTGTGACTTGATGTGCAAATAACTCATTGCACTACATACCCTCTTCGTTCTGCTGACCGCCTTGATCTATTTGTACCTCGGTCACGGACCTCATTAACCCAGCGTCGTCTGGTTTTTGCTATTGTGGGTCCCTCAATGTGGAATGACCTTCCCCTGCAGTTTGTAGCACGATTCTGGTGGGAATTCAACTGCATCTTTTCGCTACTTGAAGACCTTTCACTATTTGTGGACCTGTCATGCTGAGAGCACTTCTGAACAGTGGCGGCGCCAGGATTTCAGTTTGGGGGGCTGAATTTGCAGAGAAAAATTTCCGTTTCCAGTCGCCAAAATTTCTGATGACCTTTTTTAGACCAAAATCTTAAGAAAAATTTCCATTTCGCCCGTCAAAATTTCTGACGACCTTTTTTTGGTCATTTGGTCGAACTCTTGGAAAAACGGTCCTTTTCCGTGACCGCCAAAGCTGTCTGCCAAACCTCGTGCGTACCTTTACGGTTATTTTTGGTGGGCTAAAGGGGGTTAATCGTCCAAATTTTTTATTTTTACACGGGAAAAAATGGATGGACTTTTTGGGGGTTAGCCACCTAGCCCCCTCCTCCTAGCGCTGCCACTGCTTCTGAATGGATCTGCTGTGAGAAGCGCCTTAGAAATGTATTATTATAGATTGGAGCAGAATCATTAGATTATTATTTATTAGGTTACACGCCGTGTTCTGTTATTGTGTTGATAATCCAGAAGAATGTTTAAGGCATTGGGTAAATCAATCGATCAGAATCTATATTATGGCGCCCCTTAAGATAAGATTCCTACTACGGGTGGGGGTCGGTGGTGCATTGGATAACACACTGGCATGTAGAGCGAGAGAAAACCGAGTTCGAATCCCGAAGCTTCAGTAGGATAGACCATGTGCTTTGTATAGGCTGCTACATTACTATAGCGCCGATTACTGCATGCAGGCTGTTTGTTCTTTTAGACATTTTATTATAGTTAAGATTTATGTCTTCTGTCATTTGTGTTATTGTGAATTTGTTTCAACTGAATTTTATACTGTACAGTGTACACTGTGCACTGTAACCGGTTGCGGTCTGTCAACCGGATTGCAGAATAAAATAAATAATTATTATTAGCATTGTTATTATTATTATTATTATTATTATTATTATTATTATTATTATTATTATTATTATTATTATTATTATTTGTTGCCCCGAGGTATGATCCCTCAGAGACTTACACCTTAATAACTAAAATAAAAACGTCTGGAACGGCACTTATAGGCTAGTCGTCGTTGAAATCCAGTGCAGGAAAGAACCGCGGAATGCCACCGCATTAAATTATTATTATTATTATTATTATTATTATTACTATTATTATTATTATTATTATTATTATTATTATTATTATTATTATTATTATTATTATTATTATTATTATTATTATTATTATTATTATTGCTGCTGCTGCTGCCGTTGTTGTTGCTATAATATAGACGTTGGCCTGACCCAGGCCTGGCCAACCATATAGCCCTTTCCGGTGTTGAGGCGTCATAGACATCGCAAGTCTAGACGTCGGATGATAAGAATGGTCAGTTGGGTCTTGATTTAGGCGATCATTCGATGAGTTAGAACGAGTACAAATTTAACAGGTTTCATCTACTTCCGTGCAGTCGAACGTTCATGCATAGCCGCAGGTCATTGACATTTCGAATCTTTGTTTAGAGCAGGATTCATCGTCTGCAACCATCTCTCTGTTCTACTTTATATGCACGGATTAGTCGTCAACATCACTCTGCTGCATGCTCTATATAAATAACATGGAGATTCCGGGAATTCGTGGGTGCAACCGTAAATAGATCGCTGTAAAATTACTATAATATAAAGCAGTAAAGGTTTCTGTTAAGTGCTGCGTATATCGCCACAAGGCTTATTGACGGAACCAACAAGACATCTCCGTCACGATACATTTCGTCACGACTAATTCACTGTGTCCTTAATTATTGCCTTACTTTAGGGTTTGCATAATTATACGCCTGGGTAGGTTAACCATCGGAGTCCGTATTTAAAGGACAGAAGTGCGTGGTTAATTGTGAACCGAAAACCATGCAAGAGGACTTATGTATACCCCGCCGTAGAAATAAATTGTAAAAAGAGTTTTACGTCTGATCTAAATAGAAGTTGAACAAATGTGACTTGTGTCTACATAAGTTTTTACATGTCCAATTGCTGGTTCATCTTACTTATTTACAGGTCCGCTTAACTCTGTTGTGGCTGCATGCCAAGTAGCAAGAAAGTATGCATTGACCATGCTTGGAGTTATTCTGCGGAATGTGATTATGTCCTGGTATAATCTCCATTTTGTAAAGTTTTTGTAGTGCACGTATATTATATGCGTTCATTTTTGAACACCAATGCTCTGCGAACTTGCTCTATATTCCATGCTATTCTCATGACACATGACACCATTGTTCTGCTTACCTTTTACGTGTTTAAAGACGCATTCGATGATATGAAGAAAGTATGATGATATTATTTTGTTATATTTCTGCATTTGCACTTGAAATTGGAAATTCAGTTTTTTCGAAATTATCAAATGTGGGCACAATATAGTTTGTCCTCTATATTTTTGATGATGATTTCATGTTATGTCAATGATTCTATTTCTCTTAGCTGAACGTGATATACAAATATAGGACCTACATATATACATATGTACATATAAACTGCTTATAAGATATTTATCTGTATTAGTATGCATGTTTAAATGTTTATGGTCAAAGTACTTATAATATACGCCAGCCATCAGGCTTGTGCATATATCTTATAAACTACAAATGCACCCTTACACAATGTATACGTGTACATGTAGGCTACATGTAGGCCTACAGTATACACTGCAGATGCTTGTTTTATAAATATTTTAACTGCATGCTTTTTTGCATTGTCACGAATCTGTACGAATCTCTTAGGGCTAAAATCGATTTGAAAGGATCTACTGTTTCCATTGATGTCTCGGATACAGAGGCTGACCACCGGATGGATGCGGATCAAAAAAGGTCCCAAGCCCAGCCGTCCATCAATGACCCCATATATACACCGGGCCGGCCATGTATACGCGCAGACTATATATAATTATATCTTCTTTAGTTCTCTGCCGTCAGGCAGGTTCATATGTCAAATGACGCCACGCGTATCTGCCTGTGCATCCTCCTTTAGTCCTCTGTAACCGTCCTTTGTCATCATCCAGTCCAGTAGCATTCTTCTTGGTCTTCCTCTTGTCTTTTCCTCCTCCATTCTTCCTTCTATAATGTCCCTTACTATGGTTTCACTCCTCAAGATGTGGCCAATCCAGTTGCTCTGCCGCCTCCGTATATTGTCCCTCTGCAGCATTGACCTTCTCTCTCAATCTCTATATAATTATCTCTATAATTGCCTCTCTATAATTATATATATTATATATAACATATATAACATATATAATATATATATATAGTTGTATATATATGCATATGCCGTCTGTATGCGTATATAGCGCTGTATGTATGATTATCTCTATGTTTGAATATCATACTAATACGTCTGCTATATTCAGCGTCTACTTAGAACTCTATCCACTTTAACGTGCTATACAATGGGCTATTCAACTTAATGAGCCATTTCGCACATACTCAACGTATACAATAAAAGATACTAAACCTATAAGTGCATTTTACAGCAGAAGATTATTAACAAGTCTATTGTTTATTAACATTGTTTCGCAGCCTTCGCATATCCCCCACCGCTTCTGCTCTCGCCGCAGTTCAAACGGAAACCGCCGCCATGTTGTTTTCAACACACGTGACCGCTCTCGAACTGCTCATCCGTGACGTCAACACGACCGCTTCCATTTCTTCCCTCCTCTCCACCACCGCAACCTTCAACCACCACCTCTTCACAACCACCCCCGGTCGACCACCACCACCACCCACGTCACACCATTCCATGGCGGTCACCACTGAGCCTCCGACCGACGAACCCTACCAGCAATTCTACGACCTGGCTCAGCTCATCACCGGTCTCGTCTTCTACCCAACGTTCTGCATCTTCGGTCTGACCGGCAACATCCTCAGCATCCTGGTACTTCGAGGAAAGAAGACCCGGTCGCCCACCAACTCCTTCCTCATCGCTCTCTCCGTGTCCGATGGAATCAAACTCGCCAACGACCTCTGCTACTTCCTCGTCATCCTTCTCCTCCAAACGCATCCCACTTCCGGCGAACGACTCTTCGGTTGGCTGTATCCCTACGCGCACTACTTCTTCAACATGTCCATCTGCATTACGGCCTGGATCACCGTAACGCTCGCTGCGGAGAGATACGTTATGGTCTGTCATGCCACGCGCGCGAAGCAGATGTGTAATATGACGCGTGCACACGTGACCATTGCCATGGTTTTCGTTTCCATGACAGTGCTGACTATTCCGTCGGCGCTACGTTACAGGACGGTGTATGAATACGCGGGAAATTCCAGCCACGAGTACAGTGTTAAGATCAATGTAAGTTCTACTGTGCATGGGTCGCGTAACATATATCTGAGAAGGTGTCAGAAAGAGAGAGAGAGAGACAGACAGACAGACAGACAGACAGACAGACAGACAGACAGACAGACAGACAGACAGACAGACAGACAGACAGACAGACAGACAGATAGACAGACAGAGACAGACAGAGAGAGAGACAGACAGACAGACAGAGAGTGAGAGAGTGAGAGTGAGAGTGAGAGTGAGAAAGAGAGAGAGAGAGAGAGACAAAGAGTGAGAGAGAGACAGACAGAGGGAGACAGAGACAAAGACAGAGAGACAGAGAGAGTAAGCAATTGTGATCAGATAATACTCAGTGATGGTGACAGTCGCTGAACAAATTTCACATTCATTGAGTGATCGAGTGATTGAATAATTGTTGCGTGATCGATTGGTTGATTGATTGATTAAAATGCCATGGGTCAATTGTTCATTCCATCTCACTTCTCTTTCTGAGATTTTCGGTTCTCCTTTTTTCTATATGTTCATCCACACACACACACACACACACCCATCCATCAACCCACACACCGATCCATTCATCCAACCATCCATTCATCCATTTATTCATCCATCCATTCATTCATCTATTCATCCATCCATTCATCCATCTATTCATCCATCCATTCGTCCATCCATCCATCCATCCATCCATTCATCCACCCACACACCCATCCATTCATCCATCCATTCATCCATCTATTCATCCATTCATCCATCCAATCATCCATCCATTCATTCATTCATCCATCCATCCATTCATCCATTCATCTATTCATTCATCCAATCATTCATCCATCCATTCATCCATCCATTCCCACAGCAGCTCTCGTCAGCATCAGCTAATGCGGAATCAGTTGAACAATGAAGACCTTCAAAAGCAATGATTACCCAAGACACAAATGCACAGATCAGAGGGATAATTAATTGGTCAGTGCAGACTTCATTGTGGAACGCCGCAGGTGACTCTGGTCCTTCAGACAGATGGTTCAAGTGGATGGGTCACGTGGATGGTTCTTGTAGGAGATCTTGAGGCCAGAGATGGATTAAGACCTTAATGCCAGGACCAGCAGCTGCTGACAACTCCGTCGAATAAGATATCATGATTAGCGGATTAGCAGATTAGTCGATTGGTATTGAGAGATCATGGAGGATGAGTAATATACACATAGACAGACAGACAGACAGACAGACAGACAGACAGACAGACAGACAGACAGACATACAGACAGACATACAGACAGACAGATAGATAGACAGACAGACAGATAGACAGACAGACAGATAGACAGTCAAACAGACAGCAGACAGACAGACAAAAGCAAAGGCATAGACAAACAGACAAACAAGCTGACAAACAAGCTCAGTTGCATGATCTTGTCGTCAATATGTTACTGACTATAATACGCCGAGATATGCGTTTTACACGAACAGCAATGGGATGTCATGTATGTACATATGTATGTACGCGTTGACCGTATTTATTAAATGGCATTATGGCACACTTACGAGGTTCTTAGAAGGCGTTATATTTATACAATCATTGACACACAAACAGAGATAATTTTCTGCTTATGTTTACGAAGCTATAGCACATCGGAAAAGCTTATGGTTATGATATTGGAAAGAATTAAACGCTGGCTGAAACCAGTTCTTTATGATCATAGCGATACTATCGTCACACACATTCTGATCGCACCGGATGCAATAATCCGCTGCGATAACATGAACTTTACATCGGTTGGTGACATAAAACTATATCCGCCGCATGAGGGAGTAAAGTCGTGGAAGACGCACCTGCCTCGCTCGCGCGCTCACGCACGCACGAGAACCTGTCATAAATGAGACTCTTTTCGTTTGATTACTCTTTGTAAGCGGGTAATTATGTGACCGAAAACAAAGTCAAGTGAGGACACTCAAAGTGCAGTTACCCCATCTAGGTGCATTTAAATGACATCAATTTTTTCTACCTGTCTTTTGTGATATGACGTTGCCCTGCTTTATCCTGTTCTGTCCCAGTGTATCCGGTTCTGTTCTATCGTATCCGGTTCTGTTCTATCGTATCCTGTTCTGTCCTATCGTGTCTTGTTTTGTACTATCGTATCCTGTTATCTCCTATCGTATCCTGTTCTGTCCTATCGTATCCTGTTCAGTCCTATCGCATCCTGTTATCTCCCATCGTATCCTGTTGTGTCCTATCGTAACCTGTTTTGTCCTATCGCATCCTGTTATCTCCCATCGTATCCTGTTTTGTCCTATCGTTTCCGCTTCGGTCCTTTCGTGTCCTGTTGTGTCCTCTTGTGTTCTCTTGTGTTCTTGTGTGTTTCGCTTGATGCCATGTAATCCAATATAATCTGATTCAATCAGATGCACACAGGGTGAGAATTGCCGGGGGGGTTGGGGGGGTTCAACCCCCCCAGTCTTTTTTAGAGCCCCATGTTAAAGTATGTTTTTCAAGCCCAAATTCCAAGTGTATAATGGTCCAACCCCCCCAGTTATTTTTTCACAATTCTCATACTGGATGCACAAGGCTAAATAGCTGAACTGAGATCGGAAGAGATATTATTCACAGCAAACAGACACAGTCAGGAAGAAGGACAAACAGAAGGACAAACAAAAGGACAAACATAAGGACAAACAGCGTTATTTCTAAAAAAAGCACTGATCCAAAAGACCATAACAGTGGCGTAGAGCCGTAGACAGCGGGGGGTTTCGGCGGGTTAAACCCGCCTATGGAAAAAGTTTTTTAAAGGTTATTTATCAACTTAAATAAGAAAAACAAAACAATTGATTGTAGCAACAATTGTGTTTCTTACTTTATTCCCTTTGTTACTTTATTCCCTTTTTATTTACTGTAATGCTGTTGGGTTGGTGTCAGAAAGGGCATCCGGCCAGGCCATAACCCCCCCCCCCCAACCCCATCATAAATACCTGCTTACGCCACTGCATCATAATCTGATCCAATACGAACCAACATAATCAAATCAAGTCCATGTACTCATCTAATTAGGCGACCTTGTCAACGAAGCAATACATTTATACGTTCCTTTAGATTTTCTTGTGTCACTGCTAAATTATATTACTGGTTTGTTTATATGTGCACTTGTTATAGCGTCCCTTCAAGGTTACTACTCAGAAGCGCTCCCGACTACAGTACGGACACTGCATCGCAGTTTCACACCGAAGCGCTGAGCAATTGCGAGTGAAGGACTTGCCCAAGGTCCCTACGCGAAGGCTTGGGGTGGATTTGAACCTTCAACCCTCCGGTTGCAAGGCAACGAACATACCCGCTACACCACCGCACCCCACACGCTATTGTGTGAATTGTTCTTGTTGGAAGATTGCCATGGATTGGTGAACAATAGAGTGTATTTTAATTGAATTAAAATTTGAATTGAATTGAATTGAATCTGATTCATTCATTCATTCATTTCAAGAAACCTACTCAGAGGCGCTCCCAGCCCAGCCACAGCTAAAAAAGTAGGATTTGAGATACTTAAAATTGTGGGTTTTGACTGATCTGACAACGTCGAACTGTGATTGGTCTGTTTTTCCAGCTGACCTCTTTATGGACCGACGAGACCTTCGTCACGTCCTACACGTGGACACAGAACCTCCTCCGATCCGTCGTGCCTTTGACCGTCCTCTGCACCCTCAACTGCTTCATCGTCCAGGCTCTCCGGCGCACGAGTCGCCGCAACCGGCCGTCCCCCGGGCACAAGATGACCCAGCGGCATCGCATCACCCTCATGCTCGTCTCTGTCATCGTCGTATTCATCGTCTGCGTAACGCCCGACGCCATCATGTCGACGGTCTTCGGGTTCGGTTACTACGAGGGCAACTACCTCGTCCGTGGGGTCAGAGAGATCACCGATCTTCTGTTGACGGTCAACTCCGCAAGTAACTTCCTGCTCTACTGCGCTTTCAACAACGTCTTCAGGCATCGGTTTCGCGCGCTTTTCCTAAGCGCCTGTCGAAGGCGGAAGGATTCATCCACCAGCGGAAGGCGGGAAGACTCCAATGGAAATCCTCATCTGCTGGGCGTGACCTACTTTCTGCAATCCTCATTGGTTGTTCGGCAGAGAAACCCCCGCCGCGTACGTGACGACGTTTCGAGGAGCGGGTGGGGGACGTCTGTGGCACGTGATGGGCTTTCGATTGTGGAGAACGCTGGTGCGCATGCGCGAGCGTTGGAACGACTTCCGGTGTCGTCCGCTGCGATGACGTGGACGACTGAAACGAATCTGAGGACAGCAGAGTGTGTGATGGACGACGCGATCAATGGACAAGTGGCGCCTCCAGTGATGAGTGAGGATTAGACTTTTTGAAATTGGTGCATCGACGTCTCACAACGAAGAATCTGGGGTTAATTCAGCAACATGATCGACCTCGTTGTCTATTTGTAACGACCCAATTAAAGCTACATGTGAATAAATTGTCCTTTGTACGAAAGCTGAGCATCTTCATTCATTCATTCATTCATTCATTCATTCATTCGTTCGTTCGTTCATTCATTCATTCATTTATTAATTCATCCATTCGTTCATTCATTCATTCATTTATTCATTCAGTTAATTCATTCATTCATTCATTTATTCATTCATTCATTCATTCATTTATTCATTCATTCTCAGTATTTGTGTAACACCTCATCAAGAAACTACTCAGGAGAGCTCCCACTCCAGCCACGAGTGAAGAAAAATACCCACATCTATATAAATAAAGAGAAGATTCGGTGTGTGTGTGTGTGTGTCTGTCTGTCTGTCTGTCTGCCTGTCGTCTGTCTGTCCATCATTCTATTTTTTGTTTTGTCTTCATCCTTTCTTTCTTTCCTACGTTCCACCGTCTTCCATTTCTTCCATTCATTAATCCCACCTTTCCACATCTCTCTCTCTCCTTGATTCTTGCTTCCCCCATCACATTGTCTCTTTCCCATTCAATTGTTCGTCCATTCAATCCATTGTTTATTATCATCTTTTTTGATCCCAGTTCCGATGATAATCAACATCATTGAACAAAAAATGAACAAACGTCGTGACTGATAATGTCATTATCCCAATTAGACCTCGAGGGATCAAAGGTGATCACGGTCACCGTTCAGAACAACGAAAGGTTTCTGAAATTATATTGAAATCGATGACAGGTCACGACCTCCGTCATGCCGCTGAAGCTCACCTGACCAGGTGCGACCAATCAACAATCGGTATGATTGTCATTTTGAGACGACCTTTACCTGGCCAAGGTTACAGACAGAGAATCAATGACACGGATGCTGACGGATGGAATTTCGTTACACACTGTATGATGACAACATGCAAATTAGCCAAATTAGCAATATTATAAAATCTAATGTAGTCTAATACAATTAAATGTGGTTTAATGTAGTAATTTTTGTAATTTTATTATTTTAATGTATTAAGTTGATTATATTATCAAGAGGTGGGACGAGGTGGCTTAATGGTATACGTTCAGCACAGGTTCGAATCTACATCAAGCCACTTCCTAGCGACCTTGGATAAGTTGCTCACCCACAATATTGTCTGTGAAAATTAATCACCTAAAACTGTGTGTGAGGAAGGCAACTGGAAACCACCTCACTCAGCTCATACCAGGGCATAATAATCAATGAACCTGCCCTCGGACAGAGTACTCATCATCATCATCATCATTATCATCATCATCATCATCATCATCATCATCGTCATCGTCATCGTCATCGTCATCGTCATCGTCATCGACATCGTCATCGTCATCGTCATCGTCATCATCATCATCATCATCATCATCATCATCATCATCATCATCATCATCATCATCATCATCATTATCAAGTATACGTGGTTCCTTAAAATACAGCCAACATAATTATTCAAACAATACAGACAAAACAAATGAAGACATACAACGTCATCTGCACCAGATGATGATGAGGAGGATGATGATGATGATGATGATTAGTGTGGTCCTTAGCTCCATGTAAAAATATTTTTTGGAGAATTTTAAACGGGGCACCCTCCTAACTTATACCTTTAGGTTAAAAAATATTAACACTGAAAATTTTGGCAGATTTTTTTGAGTTTTAGGGGTCGCTACCAGACGTAACATATATCAATGTAAAGACACCGGCGAAACATGGAATATCGTATATTGTATACTATTACTAGTGTACATGTATGGTTGAATGCACAAATTTAAATAAATTCTTGTGGGCAATGGACCGTGCTGGAGGTGGACTAGTGGCCTGTGGACTGGTTTACTATTTTGGACAAATCGCATACACGGACATAAAACTTTTTCCAGTTAATGTTTCCATTATTGCATCAGTCTTTTGCGACAATAGGTATACCATATATTTCTTCACAATCAATATAGCAGACTCTGCATCTGATTCTCATTATTCATTTGAAGCTTGTTATACATGTTAATGAGTGTCACTCCAAGCTTTGTAATGTCATTCACAACTTTCACTGAGCTCGCAGTGGCCTAATCTAACTTGAAGTTCTCGTGTCGTTTGACCATGTATAATCAACGTCTTATTGGAGAAAACTTGAAAAATCTCGTGTTTTCCATGACAGAGTCATTCAGTTGCATTGAGCTTATTACAGCAGGTTCCAAGGTTCTTTTTTGAAGTGGATGTTCGATCCAAGTTTTGTCCAAAGTAGTAATCATTTGGCGCTTGGTATAAATGGAAGCCCCATAAATCAAAGAATGCAAAAGTCACCAATTCCTCTTAAAGATACCAAAGGTTATCTAAACATTTCTTCATTGCAACGTCTGCAACTGCACTATTTTATCTCCTTGTATTTTGTCAATGTCCTTAAAGATCTGCTCTCTACATGTCAAGTTGAGGAGTATAGATGGTGCATACGGTGCTTGAAACCAGACTTTGACGTATAGCAGGCAGATGTCAGCCATACCCTTTATTCTCTTCTTGTTGACTTGAATTATTTCTTGAACATCCATATCTTAACAGTGCTGTAAATGCTCTTGCCGATCAACCTCGCTGTGTGCAGCCCAGCGGAAAAATCATGATGTCCTTACCCTTCGGTGAAGCAAGAGAAAACATAGCCACTGCCTCCAACTTAATCTAGGCATATGTGATAGCGACATGTACTCTACAACAAATCCGTGTCCAGCTTTTGTTCCAACAGGATGCAGGCACCATTTCTAAGTCCACCGGTCACTGATGTGGTGTCAAGGCACATAGATTTGATTTGATCAGTAATGCTTTAAGTCACAACCGCTTCATACACTGCAGACACTGAAGATTTTCTTGTCCCGATGATAACTTCTGTAAACCGAGGATCTGGTCAACACCTACTATAGAAACGAGGACATGAAGACGGTCTACTATTTCTTTACTGCAGTCTGCAGATGTCTTCCAACAACTTTCCATCCCAGTGAATTATTAGAGGAACTCCTGGTTGGCATTCAGCTTTCAAGTTTTCATAAATTTTTGCCGATTCACTCCTTAAGCATTGAAAAACAATAGAGATTGAACTCTGCGAGATCATTGCCAAGACATTGTAGTGCGAAAGAAAGTAGGCCTACAAGTGTTGCATTTCTGTTACTCACTTTAACCGTGGCATTGTCAAGACTTAGGTCTATTGTAGGGTGACCATACGTCCCGGTTTTCCGGGACATGTCCCGGTTTTTCGTGGTGCGTCCCGGTGTCCCGACGACTTAGGGAAAAGTGCAAAATTGTCCCGGTTTTTGACAAGACGAAAACTTGGACATTGAAAACGTCAGTTTTATGTAAATGACAGAGCAAAGTGTAGTTTGTCATCCAAAAAGAAGTCGCAATGAAAGAGAAGTCAATTTATATGGAGTGTACATTAGCCTAAGCTTATATTACATAGGCCTATTTATTATAGGTTAGTTAGTTTAGTTAGCCTAATAGATTTTTAAAAATTATGAAGACGTAGCGAGAAAGTTTTCATAATACAATTTTAGCGGCGGCACCAGATCTATAATTGATTTCGGCAAGTCGCGTCAGGGTCGTTAGACAGCTCATGTAGGCTAAGCACTGAAATAGTGCAGCAATTTCTTTAAGATGACAGCCTAAAAATGCTGCCACGTAGCCTACTGTAATGCTAAATTTAAAAAGCTTAAGGGGTTGAGGGGCACATACCGTCTCCAAACCTCTTTTCCTGCCCGTTTAGTCCCAGAAACCTTATATCTTCTTCTGGACTAGATCGCATACTGAGTGCTGATTGACAGAGTAGGCTACTCTCAATTATGAAAGTGCTGCACTCAGCGCACTGACAATTAGAGCAGGTTGCAGATTTGTACACTGAAGCCTGTGCTCAGCATTAAATTTAACTGTGATGATATTATGTTTGAATAGCATTCACATGACAGAACTTAGCCAAAAAAAAATCCGAGAAATATCAGTAGGCTAACTCTTAAATTTGTCAAAGTATGCAGTAGACCTATATACTATAAGCAACAATACCCTACTACAGCCCAGTAACTATTTACTGTAGTATCCTATTCCTATAGGACTATAGACCCTCGTATATATAGTCTCCGTGCACAGGTGCAGGCTGATGCAAAGAATTACAATTGGCCGTGTTCCAAAAAAGTGTCCCGGTTTTTGATGGCCAGAAAATGGTCACCCTAGTCTATTGCCAACTTTGTGTTCTCTTTGACAATAGCGATTAGCGAGATTATGCAATATACACGAAAAAACCAAAATGAAGCGAAATTGCCGCCAACAGATGCAATGGCTGTGAATGCATTATAAAAAAAGTCAATAAAATAAGTAAGTAGGTGGCAATCATGATGTCGGAGATGTTAATAAATATGTGAGTATAGTTGTCTATCAAATTCTATCATAGCGATTAACATGGTTGGAAAGCATATATTAATGGAAATTGCGCATAGTGGACCACAAAGCCCAAATTATTCTAACCTTGAACTTTAACCTCTGGTAGTGACCCCTAAATGTCCTCAGATTCTCTCCAAAATTTTTCTCAATTTTTTTCTCATCAATAGAAACCAACTTAGAGGGTGCCCCGTTATAAAATCAAACTTTTAAAAATAAGGACCACCCTAATGATGATGATGATGATGATGATGATGATGATGATGATGATGATGATGTTGATGATGATGATGATGATGATGATGATGATGATGATGATGGTGATGATGATGATGAGTGTGTTTGTAGAGGCGCTCTTGTAACGGCATGTGCTGTGTTACGGCACCATAGAAATTGTCGTCATTATTATTATTATTATTATTATTATTATTATTATTATTATTATTATTATTATTATTATTATTATCATTATGACGGTCAAGTTCTTTGAGTAGCACAAATCGACCGGTGGAATTCACGAGTTGCCTCTATGACAACTCCTTGTGGTGTAACAAAACAAGAAATCGATCGATTAATTTCCACATTCCGTCGTATACCATCCTTTTTCCTCCTCCCCTTTTCCTCTTCCCCTTTTTCCTCTTCCCCCTTTTCCTCTTCCCCTTTCCTGTATTCTCGTCTTTCTTCCTTTTTTCCATTTTTGCCTTCCTGTCTTTCTTTTCTCCCGTAAACTCCCACGATAATAGGCCTAATAATTATACATAAGTAGACCTAACAAGGTCATCGTTGTCACATACAACGCATCTCTTCTCAATCCGCTCTAATTGTCTCCCAACCGACGCTAATCAGAAGCACGAAACACAAATCGATCAAATCGACCTCATCAAACGGACCTAAGTTCAGTGTCGAGTATCCTAGCATCTATGGAGGAGACGGTGGAGGACTAGAGGACCATCACAGGGACAGAGCAGCTTCGACTTGAGTTACGGCATGCGTGGGACACCGACCTCACGTACGGACGTAATTCATGCAAATTTATTGGCGTATGCTCCTGACACCGACGACTGATACGGTATGGAGATGACAACGCCGATGACGACGAAGGATTTAAAGTTTAAAAAACTGTTTACGAAATAATGTTACTACACGTCCTGAATATCGATGGCTGTGTGACCAACCGACCGACAGAGGAGTTGTTGAGACTTGATATTATCTGACAAGAAGTTCAAGTGGGTCTAGTCCGAAAGCGAAGTCGCGTGCGTTTCGAGAAGACAACAGACAGACAAACAAACAGACAGACAGACAGGCAGGCAGGCAGACAGACAGGCAAGCAGGCAGACAGACAGACAGGCAGACAGACAGACAGACGAACGAAGAAAAGGACATACGGACAGACGGATGGACGGACAGGCAGACGGGTTAACAGACGAAATGAGAGACAAGCAGAAAGAGATAGACATGGTAAGAAAACGATGGGCAAGAACTTATGGAGGAGTCTAATACGAGAGATGATAATGACGACAGCGATGCAGAGAGCGATAGATACAATAAAATGCGATGATATAGATAGATAGAGTCAGAGAGAGACAGACAAACAGACAGGCAGACAGGCAGACAGACAGAGAGACAGGCAGACAGACAGAGAGACAGGCAAACAGAGATACAGGCAAGCAGAGAGACAGAGACATAGAGAAATACCTCAGTTCAGCAGAACTGCATTTTTAAGAAGTAGCGTCATTGTAAGCTAATTGATTTTATGAGCAAAGACAAAATGGACCAGATTAAAAAGTGACTAATAATATTATTAGAAATCAGACGAAAATTAAACAGTCATTTAGCAAATCTCATCTAAACATTAATCGTAATCGTAATCTCCAAATTTTCTATAGAGCGCCACTCGAAAGCCAAGCGCAGGGCACCAGCTTATTCACGAACGCTGTATTAATAATAATGATTATTGATCAATGATTAAACCGTGGTGCCACCCATATTCATGGGCGCCGACTCTGCGAGGCCCGTGAGTGCTCAGCACCACCAGAAATTGGCCATGCGAGGCCCGCCCTATGCTGGGCACCACCAGAAATCAGCCAACAAGATGTGCTTTTTATGATATTATTTCTCTGTTGGCGTTGCTTATCTATAAAAATCATTGCGTTTTTTACATATTTTCTTTTATCTCTGTTAGTCTACCTTACTCCAGTTTTACTCCGTCCGGTAGTCTGAACTCCATACCAATACGAGGAAAATCTCAAAATCTCGCTCATTCGATCCGCTTCAGTCATTTTTTTTATTACGGATGAAGGCAACGACTTGAATGACTGTTTCTTTTTTATTGTAGGCCTACATGCTGGGTTATACAATGATCATCACTACGCGAAAATCACCTCACAGCATCACAAAATCTGGATACTGTTTTGTCTGCGTTAATTAACAAATCCGCCTTGACTAAATTGTCTGCGAAAACTATTTGAAAAACTGTCTTCCACAATGTTAATATTGGCTCACTAAAATTAATAGTGGCTAATGTAGACAGAAATTTTTGATTTCTTTTGCAAAATTTGAGTCTGTTGAGAGTTGGCCTAATTAGGGGAGAGTGCTCCAAGATGCCCATGCTAACGAAGATTGTGCTTTTATTCTGTGTGGATTCCAAGAAAAGTACATGCCAAGAGTTATAATTTTTTTAAGCAATTGGGAAGAACATTTATTGAGATATTAAATCATATCTTTAAAAATGAAATAATGGGACATTTTGATGAGATAACAGCTCAAAATGTCACTATTTCATGTTGTGCGGAAATTTATTGAAGTATTAAATCATATCTTTAAAAATGAAATAATGGGAAATTTTGATGAGATAACAGCTCAAAATGTCACTATTTCATGTTGTGCGGAAATTTATTGAAGTATTAAATCATATCTTTAAAAATGAAATAATGGGAAATTTTGATGAGATAACAGCTCAAAATGTCACTATTTCATGTTGTGCGGAAATTTATTGAAGTATTAAATCATATCTTTAAAAATGAAATAATGGGAAATTTTGATGAGATAACAGCTCAAAATGTCACTATTTCATGTTGTTCGGAAATTTTTTAGAAAACGGAAAGGATGCTTTTCAAGTCTCAAACCACGACAATTTCGTTAAAATGACAGCCTAAGATGCTGCCATCGCAGTGTGGCAAGAAAGAAATTCGAAAATGGTTAGGAGCACATGCATCCCCTCCCCAAGCCCCTTCCGCCTTTCCCCTCTCGGCGATCGTCCTTTGACCGCGAGTTCGTGCCCTAAAACCATGAACAAGTCTCCGCCTATGAACAGAGGTCATTTCACTCACTCTCCTATAAAAAAGGCTCAAAAAAATTTTTCCGCGCTCACGCGCGGATTTCTTTCACATTCGTTTGAGCACCCACACTCTTCGGGTCAACTCGGCGCCTATGCCCATATTGCGGTTTACTTGTTATCGTCATTAGACAGTAGAGCTGCTGGGTTACCTTCCGTAATAAATGTGTTTTTGCTGAGGATTGGCAAATCAGTGCTTGACAGTCGCTAGAAGTGGCTACAGATCAAGACCTCTGACTCTCTGCAGAGATAATGGTTTCTCACTAAAAGGTTTTGTCCACAAGAATCGGATGGTTACAAAAATAATAAATTACTTTCACAAACTATTATCTCTGGTGTTTCGCAGCGATGAGCCGAACTATCAACGACAAAGATTCAACGACTTTGTCAAACAAAATAATTGTCTGTGCAATAATTATTTAGACACATGACCAGACTGCACGTCTATTTTAGCCAACAAGTTTCTCATCTATCAAACGTGTTGCCGTTCCATGTTTTATGCTTGTTTGTTTGTTTTGTTTGTTTGTATGCGCACTTGTTGTAGCGCCCCTTCAAGCACTCTACTCAGAGGCGCTCCAGACTGCAGAGCGGACACTGCATCGGAGTTTCACGCCGAAGCGCTGAGCAATTGCGAGTGAAGGACTTGCCAAAGGTCCCTACGCGGCGACTTGAGGTAGATTCAAACCCCGAACCTTCCGGCTTCAAGGCAACGACGCCACCACTGCACCACCGCGCTTCTTTTAGTTCGGCAGCTTTTAAAAGATTTGTTTCCATTTAACACAATAGCGCAGAAAATCTATTCAAGAGAGACAATTCAGGAGGCAATGGCATAAATATATTGGTCTCCTTAATTAAGGCATTTAACTCATTGAAACAATAGAAGCTGGTCTCAGACATTTGACGGACCAAACAAAGCGTATTCAAATGTGTAGCATAACAGACCATACAAAGAGACCTATTATGTCTAAGATGTCTTGTAGTTCTATAAATCACTCCGCTGGAATTCATGTAACCTACCATTTTAAAAGTTTCGTAGCAGCCTACAATAGGCTACAAGTGAATTCCAGTAGTGGCTACTGGACACAAGACTTCATGATATTGACAACCAACAATTGAACCAAGTCACAAGACTCCGCAAATCACTAATGAGTCTTGAAGCGAAATCAGGTACTAAATTCTAAGTTGAGGTACTGCTGCCTACTAAATACGATAACGCAGCATTGTGTCCAAAATTGATAGAGATTGGAGTATGACAGAGAATGGCAGAGAATACCTGCAGGAGCCTTGCTATTAAGAGGAATAACTTTATTTGAAACAAGCGAAGTCCAGAGAACGTTGTTCATTGTTCAATCCTGATGATTTTAATATGTTCTCAAGTTTGACTTTATGATTGCATTTAGAAGTGAGTTACATGCACAGAGTCGTTACTCTCCCCGCTCTACATAGAGCAAGATGTGCTCATCGTCTTTTTCGGCACTCGCTTTGGAATTGGCTCCGTTTGTCGTCGCTGAGCTTGCTCCCCCAGGGTCCACCTTCCGCTTTCTAAGCGCATCTCAAAACCGAGCGTTTTAGCCGTGCTGGGCGGGAGCGCTTATGAGTAGTCGCCTTGAAGAGGCGCTATATAAATTCTCATAATGAATGAATGAAAGAATGAACAAATTAGTTCAATTCTACGCAAACATGGCGTCGTCGCCTAACACACTGCTTGACAAGACAACCATAATCGCCAGACAATAAGCGTAATCACACACAAAACAACACTGAGCAATTCAAGGTTATAATACACCCAAACGTACCGCGAAAAATTTGTAACAATGCAACGCTTCGCATAGAATTAAAACAGCGCTTCACAATATGACAATGTCGCTTTATTACGAGACGCTTTTTGCAATTAGTTCAGTGCACCACAGATCACATTGTAAATTAAAACAACGATTGCCGTGTGACACATTCCTCCCTTCGCCAACAAGCCACCAGCCTTCTGCTAATCAATCAAAGTTTGACTGTTGCTCAGAAGCGGCCGGGACTAGATCTAAATCGCCACGTACCATCATAGCCATCCAGAGCACGTTTCGAGCCAAAACACCATCACAACAGTCAACTGTATCAAGTGGCTTTCAACGAACGTGATCAGCTCTCCCCTCTCTCGCGCCCCACCGACCCTACTTCACGGATTATCGGCCGGTAGATAGATAGATAGACAGCGGACGATTCGATTTAAGGGATATTAATTGAAACGGCGAATTAGCGACATTAATATTTAAGTGGGACACGGGCAAGCTAGCTGCACAAGCAAGCCTTGTGTTTGGTTGTTTGATGGTTGTGTCTGTGTGCGCGTGTGTGTGCTTTTGGTAAACTCGGGAACGCTTCAACGAGTGAGTTCCGGAGCAATCTGGTCACTGCCAAAAACTGTTGTGAAGAAGACCGCCACAGGGCGTGACCGCGGACGGTGAGATAAATTGCGGGTGAACCGAAGCAGAGGCCTTGTTGGACGTTGAAGCCGGGCGGTGAACGTTGTCCTCTTGAAGCGACGAAAGAAAGTGTGATTCGCTCGATTGGTGATACTTTCCTCGACTTGGGATACCAGCCGTCGAGTCACGTTTGGATTTCTACAGTGCAGGTGTTTATCGCCTGCTATTATAACACTCGTAGGTCCACTGCATTGAACCCAATCTAATAAGTCAATAGTACTTTATAGGATAAGAGGCGATAAGCTGTGACCAGGTATCAAGGATCGGATCGGACTGGGTAGAGATGGAATGGCCGCGATAGGAATTTTAAGTGGGATTGTGAAGTTGTAATGAGTGTAAGCAACGAGCTACTCTAAAAGTGCTTTGCAATGTTATCAAGTGCTTCACTAGTAAAGGAAAGTATCCATGGATAGATAATGAGGATATAATAATATGATATAATATGACGCGATTTGATATGATAAATTATATGACATGGTATGATATGATAAAATTATGTGATATGGCAGGATATGATATCGTATGGTATGTCATGATACGAATGACATGAATGATATCAGTGATATGATATAACATGAAATGATGTATGCTTATGGTGTGATACTATATGATATAATGTGATGAATAAGGTAAGACATAATGTGGTTGGGTGGGGACAGGACAGGGCAAGACAGGGTAGGACAATACAAGCATATAGGGTAGGACAAGACAGGACAAGCAAGACAGTGTAGGACAAGACAGGACAAGACAAGACAGGACAGGAGACGACAGGACAGTTTAGGTGGACTGCATTGGCGAGAATGCTGCGCTGTATCGAATCGTAATTCATTTCACTGTTGTTTGTTGGATCATAATTATCAGCAAGTCAATCAACTTGCCAATCAAAACTTCGGACTTTGAGACCATTGTTCTTACAAGTGGCGCTAACGAAGCGCCCAGATTAGATATTCCTATCACGTAAGACAAGTTCCGATCGCATATATACGTCGGTGCGTTGGCAAGGTCGTCAATTCGGTGACGCTTTGAGGTCGGTATTCTATAGATGACGGCAGGCCACAGCCGGCTGCACACGCACTGCCCTGGACACTTGTCCTGCGCCTACGATTAAGGCTGATTGACCTTGACTGGGACCTTGAACGTTAGAAAATATAATGAATCACTAATTAAATCATTAATTAACTGGATTCTTTTAAAGTGGAATTGTAGGCTTCTAAAATATTTGCAGGATTAGAAGAAGCAGGATAACGTCGAACGACTTGAACGACTTCAGCGGCGCCAACGTTGTGAAGGATTTGGATCTGGACGAAGGACCGGAAGTGACCTCCATCTGACTCCGATTGGAAGAAAGGATGGACGACAAGGAAAACACGAAACTGACGCAGGCGGACAGCGAGGAGGATGAAGAAATTGAAAACTTGGGTAGGCAAGATTAACAAGTAGTGTCCATACGTGTGCATGTTTGTGTGTGTGTGTGTGTGTGTGCTGATGGGTGGGGCGTGGAATAGAACAGGATGTCTTTTTAGGCAGATGTCCTTCATCCGGCCAAACTCGATATGATTTATTAATTGCGTCATCTAATTAATTAATTCATTTGTCTAATTACACGACTGACTTAGGCTTATCTTAAACCGTCCCTGAAAGGTCCACGCATGCACGGCTACTAATATCGACTACCGGTATTCGTCCGCTCCGTTCCATAAGTCACCGATAAAAAGTATTCGATTCCGTGCCGATCATATCAGATATTACCGACAGGTGGCCAATGTGTCAACGGTACGCGACTCAATGTCTGAGCGGTCCAATCGGCCAATTGATACCGACAAAATACAAGTTGAACTCCGAGCTTTAGCGAACAATGCAATAATTATAAAGAAGATCCTTTATAGATGAAGCCAAAATGTGCGAAGGAGGCTCATTTCTTGGCGCGTCCCAGTTCTGAGCTTGCCGAATAAATAAGGAAATAGTAAAACGTGCAAAACTGATAAGATAAAAATTCGAATGAAACATCGAAAACAAATCGTAATGCAGGCAAAGAAGAATCAATTTAATGATAAAATACAATGCAACGGCTTGAACCTATCACACAACTATGCCATATTTCGTATTCATATTGATTTCATATTAACGTGGCAGTTCTAAGTTTTGTTCTAATGATACCTCGGATTCGTGAACTTCAACCTTTTCTCACCTAAATTGTGACCTCACCTATATTCATGATTCTATCATTCGCACTTCTCGAGAAAATCTATAATGTGTACATCGACCGTTCACTGCTTTGAGAAGTTGAGACGGTGAGGGAGAGGACTACCATGGATAAGAAATTGATGAAGTCACTAAGACTTCAAAGCCAGGACTGCCTCAGGGCTAGCTTAAAGGAATGCTCTTCTTAGGCCTCACTTAAGCCCATAAGTTTAATACGCATCCATCATCCTAACCAGTTTGCGGTAACCGATTGGCCAACCCCGCCCCCTCTCCCCCCCCCCCCCCCAACCCCCTCCCCAATCAGATCGGTTGCTGTGACCCAATTGTCTCCGTTTGTCCTTGGTCTCGCCAACAAATTGGACCATCAATCCTCAATGGCAGTTGCAGCAGCTGAAATTCCAGTCTATAGGTGAATCACACACACACAAACGCACACACATATGAGGCTCACGATGCTGGAGAATGGTGTAATTCAATCGCGCCTCTCCACGCACTGCTTGCCTACTGTCGAATATTCATTGCTGTTTTTTTAGTCATTTAACTACTTACGGTTGACGCTAGATAAATAGAGAAGCTCGATCATATAATTATAGAGATTGGATTATAAAAAACCATTAAACAGACTAGATTGTACAGAGATTTGATCGACTAAATGTGGATCTTTAAAATAGCTTTAGTCCACATTCCAGTATCTAGTATAAATATACACTTGAGAGGTGATCTATTTTAAGCTTTTCTCTGTCGTAACAGCGCAAACTGAACGCTCACTTGAGTTTAAAGGAAATTAATTAATTGAATGCACAGATAAGGTTGGGTCTCGTTATAGCTCGTGCATTTGACCTTTAAGCGCGTAGATCAAAGGCCAAATAAAGGTCGCTTAGGCCCTATAGGGGTCGCAAAACGGGACTTCTAATGAGCAGTCAACCAGCGCGGTAAGGTGAAGGCAATGTAAGCTGATGCAGTGCGAATAATGTTAGGTAAGAGAAGGTAAAGAAGGCAGAGGGAGGTGCAGCAGGTGAATAACAAGGACACTGTCACGTTTGACCTTCAATCGAAAAGTGACTCATATCACGTGCGTCAACAACTCAATGTCAACTCTCTCTGTCTCTGTCTCTCTGTTTCTGTCTCTCTGTCTCTGTCTCTATCTCTGTCTGTCTCTGTCTCTCTGTCTCTGTCTCTCTCCCTCTCTCTCTGTCTCTCTCTGTCTCTCTCACTCTCTCTGTCTCTCTGTCTCTCTGTCTCTCTGTCTCTGTCTCTGTCTCTGTCTCTGTCTCTGTCTCTGTCTCTGTCTCTGTCTCTCTCTCTCTCTCTCTCTCTCTCTCTCTCTCTCTCTCTCTCTCTCTCTCTGCTTCTCGTCTCTGCCGCTGTATCAGGCTCTGTCTCTGTCTCTCTCTGTGTCTGTCTGTGTCTCTGTCTGTGTGTGTATGTGTCTCTCTCTGTGTGCCTATGTGTATCTGTGTATCCGTGCATCTCTGTTTTTGTGTCTGTGTCTTTCTTTGTCTCTGTCTGTATGTCTGTGTCTGCGTCTGTATCTGTATCTGTCTCTGCCTCTGCCTCTCCCTCACTCCCTCCCTCCCTCCGGACATTTAGAGAATATTAGATTTAATAGGCCAGCTGCCTTAGTTTGAATTTCCACAGAGAAACTTATAAATCCAGATTATAATAATTGATCTAGAGTCGGCAAGGGCGCAAGTAGAGCATAAAAGGATGATCTCCTATAATTCAGCTTCGACCTTGTTACCATCATCACAACATCAACATCCTGTTTCGAACAAGTTTCGAGTCTAATTACAGTTTATACAGACGTTCGCGCAAGAATTTTTCTCTTATGACCAGTAAAGATCAGAGTCCATTGTGAAGCTACATGTATGCAGGGGGAGTGATCCTACACGAAGATAACACAGGTCGTTAGTGCAACAACAGCTTAGAACAGTACGAAGATGCTTTGAAATTCCGATAAGCTGAAGAAAATGAATTTACGATGTTCAGATTTAATTTTGGATCATGTCGCTGTAATTAAATTGAGATTTAAAAACGGACAGAATGACAGTCGTTGTGATAGTCAGGTTGGATAGCTAGAAAAGACAGCAACAAAGACAGGTGGATTGACGGACTACATGTAGGCCTACAGGGTTTCGGACAACTATGAGGTCAGGTGACCACGCTTACCTACAATTAAACATACACATGGTTGAATAGACGATAAAACGGCAGAAATTTGTTTTAAGATTTCTCATATGTCTGTCTATCTGTCTATCTATCTGTCTGTATGTCTGTCTGTCTATCTATCTGTCTATCTGTCTGTCTTTAAGGATCATGTTTCTTAGAAATCCCCCCAAATGATCATCAGCATTGCTACTTTTCTAATTCTGAACATTTCTGAAGCGGTACTTACTTTGAAGCTGGGCGCGGGAACCAGCTTATTCAGGAGCACTGCGTCTTTTCGAAGAGTTGGTCCAGTAAAGTACAATATTGCCAGGAGACCAGGTAGAGAATGAGGAGGAGAGCAATTGCAGGTTTCGTCTAGAATGAGAGATTGGAAGACCGATGACATGGTTCCTACCAGAGTAGAAATCCTTGAAGAGGTGGGCCTCTAGTTTTGAGTGCAAGGCCCCCAGATGGACAGAGGCAGGCGTAGGTTGGTTGCGAAATTGGTGGTAGTAGTATAAGAAGTGTAGAAAAATAACTGAGGGGCCAGACGTTAATTTACGATGCGTTGGGACGTGTGATTAAGACTTCACAATGGGATTGTAAGAAAGACAAGGGGATTTAGTCGCTCAACCCTTGCGATACTCTCGCCCTGATTGATTTGGCGGGAATTTGTAAATTTACGGAATAATTCAGGAGGGAGGTCGCTTCAGAATCAGCGTGAGAGAATGCAGAGATGAGATCATAATAATTACCGTATAATCACCATCGCAATAATATACAGGAAGATATGTGCGCCAATGCATGCCATGAAGCCACTGAACCATCGTGATTATGCAGGCCGTGTTGAATCGGTTCAACAGTCAACAGGCCTGTGATGAGCAGGCGGGACCGTCACTCGTGGTGCGCATATCATCCCACAGACGTGGTCGCCGTAACTCGCTGATTCCGACGCTTTTTAGACTATCAAACACCTGTTAAAATACCTTGAATTAATTGGCCGACTGTTATTTTTGCTGCTCCGTTCCTTTGAATTGACCGGTCACCTTAATGAACTGACCGGTCACCTTAATGAATTGACCGGTCACCTTATAGAATTGATTGGTCACCTTCATAAATTGACTGGCCACCTTAATGAATTGACCGGTCACCTTCATGAATTGACCGGTCGCCTTAATGAATTGATTGGTCATCTTAATGAATTGACTGGCCACCTTAATGAATTAAAATTAACTAGCCAGCTATTTCGTATAGCCTATGCTTTAGAATTTTCGCCCAGTAGGCTACTGTGTAATTCATTAGTCTCTAAGTATACATGTACTGGTGAACTTTGGATTTATTTAGTTTCTGGACCTGCTATAACTCGGCTACGATCGCGTTTAATTACACCGTGTTAATAAAAAGTGAAGGACTTATCATGCTAAAATGTCAAGAGAGGTCTCTAATAGTGAAATGAGTGTATCACAATTGACCAAGGGATTGTCTTAAATTAAAGTAATGTGGTCTTTTATCGGTAGAATATCAATAGAGTCTATCATGATAGGTTATGACAATAACAGCGTGCAGCCTGTATAAACTCATAATATTTCCAGTAAATGCTGAAAACAATTGCAATTCTTTCAAATATCATGTTTAATTTCAGGCGCAACTACTGCTAGGTTACAGCTTGACAAAATTAATATTGAAAATTACAGACAATGCCTGTTACAAGTTTTAGGGCTATTTTAGTGAGACATTGACGCATCTTTTATGGTATGCTGGCCAAAAACTAAGTGTTCTAGACGTGAGATTATGTGCATGATGAGTTCTTTCCAAGTGTTGTCACGAGAATTTGCATGACTTCGACTTTATAATCAGTTTATCATCCACTTTAAGTTTGTAATCACAAGCTGAGACAGTTTACGGTGTGTTCAAAACAGAATAAACTTTGCTATGGGCCTATCAACATTTATTGACAACTAGCTGAATAACCCGGCGTTGCCCGGGAAATATAAGTTTTTGTCCCCAGCCACGCCTGACCCCGTTCCGACTTCACCATTCTGACCCCGCCTTCCATCGACCCCCGCGTTAAGGAGAAGTAACGAACCTCTCCGCTAGGTGTACAGGTCTGGTCGATAATCGAAGAGCAAAACCCGTTAAGTCCATTCGACACGTAACTGAGAAAAACGACTTTTTCTGAAAAGATACTACCATTCAGCGCAACGTGCTTTTTTCATAAATTGTTCTTTGCCACTTAGATAAAGGAAGTTTTTTAAATCTACGCTTTTTTATTCCGATTATTTGCAGTTATATTCGCATTATTTACGTCCACAACATTTTTGCTACGCGGTTTGGCGAGATGTGACGTTAAGATTTGAGCTCAAAATAATGACGTCATGAGTTTAGTGAACATAATTATGCCGTGTCTAATATATCGTTTTTATAACAGCGAAATTTAAAATATGGAAAGATTTTTGGATGGCGATCTTTATGATTTTCTCGTGTGGATCAGAAGAAAAAAGCCGAGAATAATCCTCGCAAATATTGTCGATAGAAGTAAATATCACGTGACCTCAAACCGTCATGCCATTGGCTGTAGTTCTCTGGTAGTCAATGGAGGCCTTGTGGAGGCGATCAACGTGAATGGATTTTGAATCGCTTATCGCGTGCAAGTTTAAATGTTGACATCTCGGGACTTATAAAGTGAATTGGCAGCCGAAAATAGTGGCGTTTAACTCCAAATGTGGGTAAGAATCGATTGCAGAATTTTTTTTTAAACGAATCGCTGTAATTTCCGAGTAGGCCTCCGGGCAAAATTGGTGCATCCCACACACAGAAGGACAAACTTTGAGTTTTATACTTTAAGATTTGTTAGCAGTAAACCAAGACGAAGCGACGCCTAGCTCATGACAGATACTCATAGACAGTAAATTGAGACAACTATTTGGCGACGTAAAAGTGCGGTATTTCTCACATAAAAAATATCAGTTTTATGATTTAACAATACATATATATTTGCTTTTGTTCAGTAGGCCTATCATGCGCAAGCAATAATTATTATGACATGAAAAGCCGCGGCTATAGGCCTACACCTGACTCCAAAGGTCTTTCGATATTTCTATGCCTAGACGTTCTATATATAGTCTAGTTCAAGTGATCTTAAGGTAGATAACGCTTGCTTATGTTTGTAAAGGCGGGGAAATAGGAACTGAAAGCGCAACTGTCAGATTTTACTTGAGCAGAGCGTAACATGGACCAAACTTGGGTTATTCCGCCATCTTGTTTGTATACCGCTTCACGTCTCTATAGTCCTATTTGGACCGGACGAAGAATAGCCTACAGCCCTACACTACCCATGACAAAGTCAGTTAGTGGAGTACGCTGTAAAATGAATGCTTTTCAACGGAAGACCTGTAGAGAGTAAACACTAAACACGGCTGTTGAAAGACGGTGTAAGACACTCGTGTTAAGAGTATAGGCGATGTATGGTCAAGTGATGACAATGTCGTCTGGCCAGTTGCTGTAGACTTCCGCTGTCTACAATACTGCGACCTTAGCTTGAAAAACCTTCTTCAACCGTGTCTTCGTTGACCATGATTCTCGACCTTCACATTAAACACCGTCAATCTTCTCCGTAAACTTCTCCACTCTTCACCTAACGCTTCATAGACGAGCGGCATTGGTTCCTCTGTCGCGTTTCGTACTCTCTCTACTCGCTAGAGTGTAATAAAGCGATGACTTCAAACGGCTCCAACCTCCACTTAAAAAATCTCTGATACCATAAAACCTTGAAATAATAATAGCAACAATAATAGTAAAGATAATAATAATAATAATAATAATAATAATAATAATAATAATAATAATAATAATAAAAATAATAATAATAATAATAATAATAATAATAATAATAATAATAATAATAATAATAATAATAATAATAATAATAATAATAATAATAATAGACGAGGCCTGACCCACCAGACATTTTCTTCAATTAATAATAGTCCATAAGTCCCTGGGGGAATGAAGTACCTCAGGGCAAAAAATAATAATAATAATAATAATAATAATAATAATAATAATAATAATAATAATAATAATAATAATAATAATAATAATAATAATAATAATAACAAGTACAATGATAGTAACAATAACAACAATAATACTACTCCTTCTACTACTAATATATTTAGCAATTTTTAAATAATAATGACGACAAATTAAAAGGTGCCGTAAAACAGCACATGTGTGCCGTTACAATGTCGCCTCAACAAACACAAGAAGGCGATCAGACAGAGAAGAAATATCATTGCCAACGACTTAAAGGTGCTCGAACCTTCTTCTTGAAACCGCCCTGACCTTCAATGTGAAACTGACCCGACCTTCACCTCCAGTTTGGCTCCAACCTTCAGCTCTAATTAGCTCCAACCTTCGCCTCTAATTAGCTCCAACCTTCGCCTCTAATTAACTCCAACCTTCGCCTCTAATTAGCTCCAACCTTCGCCTCTAATTAACTCCAACCTTCGCCTCTAATTAACTCCAACCTTCACCTCTAATTAACTCCAACCTTCGCCTCTAATTAACTCCAACCTTCGCCTCTAATTAGCTCCAACCTTCACCTCTAATTAACTCCAACCTTCGCCTCTAATTAACTCCAACCTTCACCTCTAATTAGCTCCAACCTTCACCTCTAATTAGCTCCAACCTTCGCCTCTAATTAACTCCAACCTTCACCTCTAATTAGCTCCAACATTCACCTCTAATTAACTCCAACCTTCGCCTCTAATTAACTCCAACCTTCACCTCTAATTAGCTATGATCTTCCCCTCTAATTAACTCCAACCTTCACTTCTAATTAACTCCAACCTTCACTTCTAATTAACTCCAACCTTCACCTCTAATTAACTCCAACCTTCACCTCTAATTAACTCCAACCTTCACCTCTAATTAACTCCAACCTTCACCTCTAATTAACTCCAACCTTCACCTCTAATTAACTCCAACCTTCACCTCTAATTAACTCCAACCTTCACCTCTAATTAACTCCAACCTTCACCTCTAATTAACTCCAACCTTCACCTCTAATTAGCTATGATCTTCCCCTCTAATTAACTCCAACCTTCACCTCTAATTAGCTCCAACCTTCACCTCTAATTAGCTCCAACCTTCGCCTCTAATTAACTCCAACCTTCACCTCTAATTAGCTCCAACCTTCACTTCTAATTAACTCCAACCTTCGCCTCTAATTAGCTCCAACCAACACCTCTAATTAGCTCCAACCTTCACCTCTAATTAACTCCAACCTTCACCTCTAATTAGCTCCAACCTTCACCTCTAATTAGCTCCAACCTTCGCCTCTAATTAACTCCAACCTTCACCTCTAATTAGCTCCAACCTTCACTTCTAATTAACTCCAACCTTCGCCTCTAATTAGCTCCAACCTTCACCTCTAATTAGCTCCAACCTTCACCTCTAATTAACTCCAACCTTCACCTCTAATTAACTCCAACCTTCACCTCTAATTAACTCCAACCTTCGCCTCTAATTAACTCCAACCTTCACCTCTAATTAACTCCAACCTTCACCTCTAATTAACTCCAACCTTCACCTCTAATTAACTCCAACCTTCACCTCTAATTAGCTCCAACCTTCGCCTCTAATTAACTCCAACCTTCACCTCTAATTAGCTCCAACCTTCACTTCTAATTAACTCCAACCTTCGCCTCTAATTAGCTCCAACCAACACCTCTAATTAGCTCCAACCTTCACCTCTAATTAACTCCAACCTTCACCTCTAATTAGCTCCAACCTTCACCTCTAATTAGCTCCAACCTTCGCCTCTAATTAACTCCAACCTTCACCTCTAATTAGCTCCAACCTTCACTTCTAATTAACTCCAACCTTCGCCTCTAATTAGCTCCAACCAACACCTCTAATTAGCTCCAACCTTCACCTCTAATTAACTCCAACCTTCACCTCTAATTAGCTCCAACCAACACCTCTAATTAGCTCCAACCTTCACCTCTAATTAACTCCAACCTTCACCTCTAATTAGCTCCAACCTTCACCTCTAATTAGCTCCAACCTTCGCCTCTAATTAACTCCAACCTTCACCTCTAATTAGCTCCAACCTTCACTTCTAATTAACTCCAACCTTCGCCTCTAATTAGCTCCAACCAACACCTCTAATTAGCTCCAACCTTCACCTCTAATTAGCTCCAACCTTCACCTCTAATTAACTCCAACCTTCACCTCTAATTAACTCCAACCTTCGCCTCTAATTAACTCCAACCTTCACCTCTAATTAACTCCAACCTTCACCTCTAATTAACTCCAACCTTCACCTCTAATTAACTCCAACCTTCACCTCTAATTAGCTCCAACCTTCACCTCTAATTAACTCCAACCTTCGCCTCTAATTAACTCCAACCTTCACCTCTAATTAACTCCAACCTTCACCTCTAATTAACTCCAACCTTCACCTCTAATTAGCTCCAACCTTCACCTCTAATTAGCTCCAACCTTCGCCTCTAATTAACTCCAACCTTCACCTCTAATTAGCTCCAACCTTCACTTCTAATTAACTCCAACCTTCGCCTCTAATTAGCTCCAACCAACACCTCTAATTAGCTCCAACCTTCACCTCTAATTAGTTCCAAGATTCACCTCTCATAAGCCCCAACTCTAATTAGCTCCAACCTTCGCCTCTAATTAGCTCCAACCAACACCTCTAATTAACTCCAACCTTCACCTCTAATAGACTCCAACCTTCACCTCTAATTAGCTCCAACCTTCACCTCTAATTAGCTCCAACCTTCACCTCTAATTAACTCCAACCTTCACCTCTAATTAACTCCAACCTTCACCTCTAATTAACTCCAACCTTCACCTCTAATTAGCTCCAACCTTCGCCTCTAATTAACTCCAACCTTCACCTCTAATTAGCTCCAACCTTCACTTCTAATTAACTCCAACCTTCGCCTCTAATTAGCTCCAACCAACACCTCTAATTAGCTCCAACCTTCACCTCTAATTAACTCCAACCTTCACCTCTAATTAGCTCCAACCTTCGCCTCTAATTAACTCCAACCTTCACCTCTAATTAGCTCCAACCTTCACTTCTAATTAACTCCAACCTTCGCCTCTAATTAGCTCCAACCAACACCTCTAATTAGCTCCAACCTTCACCTCTAATTAGCTCAAACCTTCACCTCTAATTAGCTCCAACCTTCACCTCTAATTAGCTCCAACCTTCACCTCTAATTAGCTCCAACCTTCACCTCTAATTAGCTCCAACCTTCACCTCTAATTAGCTCCAACCTTCACCTCTAATTAACTCCAACCTTCACCTCTAATTAGCTCCAACCTTCACCTCTAATAAGCTCCAACCTTCACCTCTAATTAACTCCAACCTTCACCTCTAATTAGCTCCAACCTTCACCTCTAATTAGCTCCAACCTTCACCTCTAATTAGCTCCAACCTTCACCTCTAATTAGCTCCAACCTTCACCTCTAATTAGCTCCAACCTTCACCTCTAATTAGCTTCAACCTTCACCTCTAATTAGCTCCAACCTTCACCTCTAATTAGCTCCAACCTTCACCTCTAATTAACTCCAACCTTCACCTCTAATTAGCTCCAACCTTCACCTCTAATTAGCTCCAACCTTCACCTCTAATTAGCTCCAACCTTCACCTCTAATTAGCTCCAACCTTCACCTCTAATTAGCTCCAACCTTCACCTCTAATTAGCTCCAACCATCACCTCTAATTAGTTCCAACCTTCACCTCTAATTAACTCCAACCTTCGCCTCTAATTAACTCCAACCTTCACCTCTAATTAACTCCAACCTTCACCTCTAATTAACTCCAACCTTCACCTCTAATTAGCTCCAACCTTCACCACTAATTTACTCCAACCTTCACCTCTAATTAACTCCAACCTTCACCTCTAATTAGCTTCAACCTTCACCTCTAATTAGCTCCGACTTTCACCTCTAATTAGGTTCCATCTCTAATTAATTCCAACCTTCACCTCTAATTAGCTCCAACCTTCACCTCTAATTAGCTCCAACCTTCACCTCTAATTAGCTCCAACCTTCACCTCTAATTACCTCCAACCTTCACCTCTAATTAACTCCAACCTTCACCTCTAATTAGCTCCAACCTTCATCTCTAATTAGCTCCAACCTTCACCTCTAATTAGTTCCAACCTTCACCTTTAATTTGCTCCAACCTTCACCTCTAATTAGCTCCAACCGTCACCTCTAATTAGCTCCAACCTTCACCTCTAATTAGCTCCAACCTTCACCTCTAATTACCTCCAACCTTCACCTCTAATTAGCTCCAGCCTTCACCTCTAATTATCTCCAACCTTCACCTCTAATTAGTTCCAACCTTCACCTCTAATTATCTCCAACCTTCACCTCTAATTACCTCCAACCTTCACCTCTAATTAACTCCAACCGTCGCCTCTAATTAGCTCCAACCTTCACCTCTAATTAGCTCCAACCTTCACCTTTAATTTGCTCCAACCTTCACCTCTAATTAGCTCCAACCTTCGCCTCTAATTAACTCCAACCTTCACCTCTAATTAGCTTCAACCTTCACCTCTAATTAACTCCAACCTTCACCTCTAATTAGCTTCAACCTTCACCTCTAATTAGCTTCAACCTTCACCTCTAATTAACTCCAACCTTCACCTCTAATTAACTCCAACCTTCACCTCTAATTAACTCCAACCTTCACCTCTAATTAGCTTCAACCTTCACCTCTAATTAGCTCCAACCTTCACCTCTAATTAGCTCCAACCTTCACCTCTAATTAACTCCAACCTTCACCTCTAATTAGCTCCAACCTTCACCTCTAATTAGCTCCAACCTTCACCTCTAATTAGCTCCAACCTTCACCTCTAATTAGCTCCAACCTTCACCTCTAATTAGCTCCAACCTTCACCTCTAATTAGCTCCAACCATCACCTCTAATTAGTTCCAACCTTCACCTCTAATTAACTCCAACCTTCGCCTCTAATTAACTCCAACCTTCACCTCTAATTAACTCCAACCTTCACCTCTAATTAACTCCAACCTTCACCTCTAATTAGCTCCAACCTTCACCACTAATTTACTCCAACCTTCACCTCTAATTAACTCCAACCTTCACCTCTAATTAGCTTCAACCTTCACCTCTAATTAGCTCCGACTTTCACCTCTAATTAGGTTCCATCTCTAATTAATTCCAACCTTCACCTCTAATTAGCTCCAACCTTCACCTCTAATTAGCTCCAACCTTCACCTCTAATTAGCTCCAACCTTCACCTCTAATTACCTCCAACCTTCACCTCTAATTAACTCCAACCTTCACCTCTAATTAGCTCCAACCTTCATCTCTAATTAGCTCCAACCTTCACCTCTAATTAGTTCCAACCTTCACCTTTAATTTGCTCCAACCTTCACCTCTAATTAGCTCCAACCGTCACCTCTAATTAGCTCCAACCTTCACCTCTAATTAGCTCCAACCTTCACCTCTAATTACCTCCAACCTTCACCTCTAATTAGCTCCAGCCTTCACCTCTAATTATCTCCAACCTTCACCTCTAATTAGTTCCAACCTTCACCTCTAATTATCTCCAACCTTCACCTCTAATTACCTCCAACCTTCACCTCTAATTAACTCCAACCGTCGCCTCTAATTAGCTCCAACCTTCACCTCTAATTAGCTCCAACCTTCACCTCTAATTAGCTCCAACCTTCACCTCTAATTACCTCCAACCTTCACCTCTAATTAGCTCCAGCCTTCACCTCTAATTGCCTCCAACCTTCACCTCTAATTAGCTCCAACCTTCACCTCTAATTACCTCCAACCTTCACCTCTAATTAGCTCCAGCCTTCACCTCTAATTATCTCCAACCTTCACCTCTAATTAGTTCCAACCTTCACCTCTAATTACCTCCAACCTTCACCTCTAATTAACTCCAACCGTCGCCCCTAATTAGCTCCAACCTTCACCTCTAATTAGCTCCAACCTTCACCTTTAATTTGCTCCAACCTTCACCTCTAATTAGCTCCAACCGTCACCTCTAATTAGCTCCAACCTTCACCTCTAATTAGCTCCAACCTTCACCTCTAATTACCTCCAACCTTCACCTCTAATTAGCTCCAGCCTTCACCTCTAATTGCCTCCAACCTTCACCTCTAATTGGCTCCAACCTTCACCTCTAATTGGCTCCAACCGTCACCTCTAATTACCTCCAACCTTCACCTCTAATTAACTCCAACCGTCGCCTCTAATTAGCTCCAACCTTCACCTCTAATTAGCTCCAACCTTCACCTTTAATTTGCTCCAACCTTCACCTCTAATTAGCTCCAACCGTCACCTCTAATTAGCTCCAACCTTCACCTCTAATTAGCTCCAACCTTCACCTCTAATTACATTCAACCTTCACCTCTAATTAGCTCCAGCCTTCACCTCTAATTGCCTCCAACCTTCACCTCTAATTAGCTCCAACCTTCACCTCTAATTAGCTCCAACCTTCGCCTGTAATTAGCTCCAACCGTCACCTCTAATTAGCTCCAGCCTTCACCTCTAATTGCCTCCAACCTTCACCTCTAATTAGCTCCAACCTTCACCTCTAATTAGCTTCAACCTTCACCTCTAATTAGCTCCAATCTTCTCCTCTAATTAATTCAAACCTTCGCCTCTAATTACCTCCAACCTTCACCTCTAATTAGCTCCAACCTTCGCCTCTAATTAGCCTCAACCTTCACCTTTAATTGGATCCAATCTTCACCTCTAACTAGCTCCAACCTTCACCTCTAATTAGCTCCAACCTTCACCCCTAATTAGCTCCAACCTTCACCTCTAATTAGCCTCAACCTTCACCTTTAATTGGATCCAATATTCCCGTCTAATTAACTTCAACGTTCACCTCTAATAATTTCCAACCTTCACCTCTGATATGCTCGAACCTTCACCTCTAATTAACTCGAACCTTCACCTCTAATTAACTCTAACCTTCACCTCTAATTAACTCCAGCTTTCACTTAATTAACTCCAACCTTCACCTCTAATTAGCCCCAACCTTCACCTCTAATTAACTCCAACCTTCGCCTCTAATTAACTCCAACCGTCGCCTCTAATTAGCTCCAACCTTCACCTCTAATTAGCTCCAACCTTCACCTTTAATTTGCTCCAACCTTCACCTCTAATTAGCTCCAACCGTCACCTCTAATTAGCTCCAACCTTCACCTCTAATTAGCTCCAACCTTCACCTCTAATTACTTCCAACCTTCACCTCTAATTACCTCCAACCTTCACCTCTAATATTAACTCCAGCCTTCACCTCTAATTGGCTCCACCTCTAATATTAACTCCAACCTTCACCTCTAATTAACTCCAACCTTCACCTCTAATTAACTCCAACCTTCACCTCTAATATTAACTCCAGCCTTCACCTCTAATTGGCTCCACCTCTAATATTAACTCCAACCTTCACCTCTAATTGCCTCCAACCTTCACCTCTAATTAGCTCCAACCTTCACCTCTAATTAGCTCCAACCTTCGCCTGTAATTAGCTCCAACCGTCACCTCTAATTAGCTCCAGCCTTCACCTCTAATTGCCTCCAACCTTCACCTCTAATTAGCTCCAACCTTCACCTCTAATTAGCTCCAACCTTCACTTCTAATTAGCTCCAACCGTCACCTCTAATTAGCTCCAGCCTTCACCTCTAATTAGCTCCAACCTTGGCCTCTAATTAACTCCAACCTTCACCTCTAATTAGCTCCAACCTTCACCTCTAATTAGCTCCAACCTTCACCTCTAATTAGCTTCAACCTTCACCTCTAATTAGCTCCAATCTTCTCCTCTAATTAATTCAAACCTTCGCCTCTAATTACCTCCAACCTTCACCTCTAATTAGCTCCAACCTTCGCCTCTAATTAGCCTCAACCTTCACCTTTAATTGGATCCAATCTTCACCTCTAACTAGCTCCAACCTTCACCTCTAATTAGCTCCAACCTTCACCCCTAATTAGCTCCAACCTTCACCTCTAATTAGCCTCAACCTTCACCTTTAATTGGATCCAATATTCCCGTCTAATTAACTTCAACGTTCACCTCTAATAATTTCCAACCTTCACCTCTGATATGCTCGAACCTTCACCTCTAATTAACTCTAACCTTCACCTCTAATTAACTCCAGCCTTCACTTAATTAGCCCCAACCTTCACCTCTAATTAACTCCAACCTTCGCCTCTAATTAACTCCAACCGTCGCCTCTAATTAGCTCCAACCTTCACCTCTAATTAGCTCCAACCTTCACCTTTAATTTGCTCCAACCGTCACCTCTAATTAGCTCCAACCGTCACCTCTAATTAGCTCCAACCTTCACCTCTAATTAGCTCCAACCTTCACCTTTAATTTGCTCCAACCTTCACCTCTAATTAGCTCCAACCGTCACCTCTAATTAGCTCCAACCTTCACCTCTAATTAGCTCCAACCTTCACCTCTAATTAGCTCCAACCGTCACCTCTAATTAGCTCCAACCTTCACCTCTAATTACCTCCAACCGTCACCTCCAATTAGCTCCAACCTTCACCTCTAATTACCTCCAACCTTCACCTCTAATTAGCTCCAACCTTCACCTCTAATATTAACTCCAGCCTTCACCTCTAATTGGCTCCACCTCTAATATTAACTCCAACCTTCACCTCTAATTAACTCCAACCTTCACCTCTAATTAACTCCAACCTTCACCTCTAATTAACTCCAACCTTCACCTCTAATTAACTCCAACCTTCACCTCTAATATTAACTCCAGCCTTCACCTCTAATTGGCTCCACCTCTAATATTAACTCCAACCTTCACCTCTAATTAACTCCAACCTTCACCTCTAATTAACTCCAACCTTCGCCTCTAATTAGCTCCAACCTTCACCTCTAATTAACTCCAACCTTCACCTCTAATTAACTCCAACCTTCACCTCTAATTAACTCCAACCTTCACCTCTAATTAACTCCAACCTTCACCTCTAATTAGCTCCACCTCTAATATTAACTCCAACCTTCACCTCTAATTAGCTCCAACCTTCACCTCTAATTAACTCCAACCTTCACCTTTAATTTGCTCCAACCTTCACCTCTAATTAGCTCCAACCGTCACCTCTAATTAGCTCCAACCTTCACCTCTAATTAACTCCAACCTTCACCTTTAATTTGCTCCACCTCTAATATTAACTCCAACCTTCACCTCTAATTAACTCCAACCTTCACCTCTAATTAACTCCAACCTTCGCCTCTAATTAGCTCCAACCTTCACCTCTAATTAACTCCAACCTTCACCTCTAATTAACTCCAACCTTCACCTCTAATTAACTCCAACCTTCACCTCTAATTAACTCCAACCTTCACCTCTAATTAACTCCAACCTTCACCTCTAATATTAACTCCAGCCTTCACCTCTAATTGGCTCCACCTCTAATATTAACTCCAACCTTCACCTCTAATTAACTCCAACCTTCACCTCTAATTAACTCCAACCTTCGCCTCTAATTAGCTCCAACCTTCACCTCTAATTAACTCCAACCTTCACCTCTAATTGGCTCCACCTCTAATATTAACTCCAACCTTCACCTCTAATTAACTCCAACCTTCACCTCTAATTAGCTCCAACCTTCACCTCTAATTGGCTCCACCTCTAATATTAACTCCAACCTTCACCTCTAATTAACTCCAACCTTCGCCTCTAATTAACTCCAACCTTCACCTCTAATTAGCTCCAACCTTCACCTCTAATTAACTCCAACCTTCACCTCTAATTGGCTCCACCTCTAATATTAACTCCAACCTTCACCTCTAATTAACTCCAACCTTCGCCTCTAATTAACTCCAACCTTCACCTCTAATTAGCTCCAACCTTCACCTCTAATTAACTCCAACCTTCACCTCTAATTAACTCCAACCTTCACCTCTAATTAGCTCCAACCTTCACCTCTAATATTAACTCCAGCCTTCACCTCTAATTGGCTCCACCTCTAATATTAACTCCAACCTTCACCTCTAATTAACTCCAACCTTCACCTCTAATTAACTCCAACCTTCGCCTCTAATTAGCTCCAACCTTCACCTCTAATTAACTCCAACCTTCACCTCTAATATTAACTCCAGCCTTCACCTCTAATTGGCTCCACCTCTAATATTAACTCCAACCTTCACCTCTAATTAGCTCCAACCTTCACCACTAATTTACTCCAACCTTCACCTCTAATTAGCTCCACCTCTAATATTAACTCCAACCTTCACCTCTAATTAACTCCAACCTTCGCCTCTAATTAACTCCAACCTTCACCTCTAATTAACTCCAACCTTCACCTCTAATTAACTCCAACCTTCACCTCTAATTAGCTCCACCTCTAATATTAACTCCAACCTTCACCTCTAATTAGCTCCAACCTTCACCACTAATTTACTCCAACCTTCACCTCTAATTAGCTCCACCTCTAATATTAACTCCAACCTTCACCTCTAATTAACTCCAACCTTCGCCTCTAATTAACTCCAACCTTCACCTCTAATTAACTCCAACCTTCACCTCTAATTAACTCCAACCTTCACCTCTAATTAACTCCAACCTTCACCTCTAATTAACTCCAACCTTCACCTCTAATTAGCTCCACCTCTAATATTAACTCCAACCTTCACCTCTAATTAGCTCCAACCTTCACCTCTAATTAACTCCAACCTTCACCTTTAATTTGCTCCAACCTTCACCTCTAATTAGCTCCAACCGTCACCTCTAATTAGCTCCAACCTTCACCTCTAATTAACTCCAACCTTCACCTTTAATTTGCTCCAACCTTCACCTCTAATTAGCTCCAACCTTCACCTTTAATTTGCTCCAACCTTCACCTCTAATTAACTCCAACCTTCACCTTTAATTTGCTCCAACCTTCACCTCTAATTAGCTCCAACCGTCACCTCTAATTAGCTCCAACCTTCACCTCTAATTAACTCCAACCTTCACCTTTAATTTGCTCCAACCTTCACCTCTAATTAGCTCCAACCGTCACCTCTAATTAGCTCCAACCTTCACCTCTAATTAACTCCAACCTTCACCTTTAATTTGCTCCAACCTTCACCTCTAATTAGCTCCAACCGTCACCTCTAATTAGCTCCAACCTTCACCTCTAATTAACTCCAACCTTCACCTTTAATTTGCTCCAACCTTCACCTCTAATTAGCTCCAACCGTCACCTCTAATTAGCTCCAACCTTCACCTCTAATTAACTCCAACCTTCACCTTTAATTTGCTCCAACCTTCACCTCTAATTAGCTCCAACCGTCACCTCTAATTAGCTCCAACCTTCACCTCTAATATTAACTCCAACCTTCACCTCTAATTAGCTCCAACCTTCACCTCTAATTAACTCCAACCTTCACCTCTAATTAGCTCCAACCTTCGCCTCTAATTAACTCCAACCTTCACCTCTAATTAACTCCAACCTTCACCTCTAATTAGCTCCAACCTTCACCTCTAATTAACTCCAACCTTCACCTCTAATTAACTCCAACCTTCACCTCTAATTAGCTCCAACCTTCACCTCTAATTATCTCCAACCTTCACCTCTAATTAGTTCCAACCTTCACCTCTAATTAGCTCCACCTCTAATTAGCTCCAACCATCACCATTAAGTACATCATAAAACATCTCCAGAAGACTACATCGGACTTCAATAATCAAAACTCTAGCGACATCTATAATACGTCACCAACCGATGCGACTCAATCCGATGCACACATCGATCTCTCTTCTTCAACACGTGGTCTTCCGCCTAGAGGTCACGACCCCGACCAATTGCTGCCGATATATAAAACACTCCGCGCGTTGCTCACCTGCTGTAACACAACAGTTGGTTGGCATCAACCGTCTATGATAACATTATACAGCAGATCGAACGGAAGCCACGCGGTATATTATACGGGTCTTAATAACCGAAACATTGCTACGGTTACTACGAGACGACCTCAGTCTTCTTCGGTTGTTCAACCAGGTCTTAGTTATTATTGAAGAAAACGCATCTCTCTCTTTCTCTTTCTCGTCGTCAGAGTTCGCTACTGTTTTACCTCTTCGAAGGACACGAACGACCATCTCTTGAAACGATCGGTTGCACTTGACTGCGCCTGAAGACCCCTACAACAGCCGAATTCGCTGTTTTATGAGCTTGACGAACACCACTGGTAAGTGACGATGTGTGTCTTGATCGAGCGCTCGTGATTAAGCTGGTTCCCGTGACTTCGCTTTTGTGGACGCTGTAGAAGTTCCACGTTTTCGATAACGATATTTTTTACTACAAGTGACTAAAACTAGCGACGAGCTGCACTGGCTCCCCTGCCTTCCCATCTAGCTGGAACCATCTCCCGTATGGAAACAATGCGGTCTCAGGTTTCCTCATTCTTTTGTCTTCCCTTGTCGGAGAGACGTCTCATGACAATCATATTTTTTTAGTGAAAGCTCTGACTTGGTTCGAGATCGATTTTGAATCTCAGAGTGGCGTTATATAATGTAGATGTTCAGCTACAATTACACTTACAACTTGCAATTACCATTACAATTCCCAAATTGCTCTTTTAGTTTACTCCCGTCGTTAAGACAATTGCTAGGTTGGAAAGATTTAGTCAGCGATGTAATCAATGTCGGTAAGATAATGAAGATTAGCATATTCTTATCAGTCTGATCTAATGTAATCTAATCTAATCATCTAATATAATCTAATATAATCTAATCTAATAAAAACCAATACCATGCATCACACTTCAATAGATTGCATTGACACCCTGCACAGTATAGTAATGCAATTAGCTGATTGTGAGGCGCAGTTGTAGTGGTATGGCCGCGTTACGGCGCCATATAAATTGTCGTTATTATTATTATTATTATTATTATTATTATTATTATTATTATTATTATTATTATTATTATTATTGTACAGTACAAGTCTGGTATAATTGCAAATAACCTAAAGTTATTGAAGTCTTTCCAAGACTAGTCTGGTAGCCGTCTATAGGCCATCCGCGTGACCTGGATCGGGAGCGCCTCTTGGTAGAGAGCTTGAATGGGCGCTATAAGAATTTTGATCGAATTTTGATTGATCCAATTCTGCTCTATATTCTAGTAAGCCTATACCATAACTGCATTTCGTATCAAGATCATCACGACACAATATGCAGCTATCGGTCAGAACAGTGTCGAACATGCGATATAAATTCTGCCCTGAACCCTCTTTCCCTGCACTTTCCCCGTTTCCCTTTCCAAAATCTTCCCGTGGATCCAACCATGGTGTATTTTCCAGCCAAGGCCTCGACTGTCGACCTTCGTAGTTGTTTACCAGAACGGCCTCATTGACATCCGTAAAAACAAGCATCCGATCCATCCAACCGGAGATCGCATGGAGGCCTTGGATATAATAATTGACTGGGACAATGATTGCACATCGAAAACACGCACCGCTGACAAAATCGGTCCAATTGCAGTCAATTAAGTGGCTGGCAGCGCAGTCAGTCCACCCGATGTATATTGCTTAACCGTCATCGATAATTTATAATAAGGTCTTGGAAACTCCGGAGTACAAAAAAGGCCTTCGAAATCATCTCGACATGCGCACAATTTATGCCTGTGCATGCAAAATATCTATGAATGCATTTGCACGATATAATTACACATACATTTATCATATTTTTATTTATATAACACGCATATTTTTATATACCACGCATCAAAAACGTTCTGTTTAATATGGTTCAAAGTGTATTCATTGACAGCAGCATTAGAGACGTTAACTTGTAGTGCTACTGTTCAGTACCTTCCTTTGAAACTATTAAGTGGCTGTCATTGACGGTGTAATTCGTTAGCACCGCCATTTTCCTCGGCCTTGGCTATAGAATAGATGGATAGGTGTGATCTGGTGCTATATAAATCGCAAAATAGTATTTTAATATTACTTTTATTATTTAAAGTAGTTTTTATTAAACAGTTGCAACTGCACTACCAATTACTCTGGCTTAGTATAACACATTCGGCATGTCAACTGCAGCCTCCTTTCTGCCTCCATTATACGCTCACGGCCCACTTGACAGGCATGATCTCCCTGTTCCGCGAGCAAGAACTGCTTTGGCCAAAACTTGAGGTTTTGCCTTCATTGGTCGACAAACCACAATATGGTAAATTGAGAGAGGCAAAATTAAATCTGCAAAAGTAAGAGTAAAATGGAGCAATCAGTAATTGGAATTAAATCAATGTTTATAATTATGTTTTATTAATGTGTTTGTAAAGAACCTTTGAGACAAAGTTCCAACCATCTTTGCACGGAAGTTCAAATTTATGCATTCGTGTCCTGCACGAGACCTGGACGACGATGTTTAGAATTGCGCTAAATAAATGCTCTGATTGAGTGAGTAAGTAAATGAGTCAGTCAGTAGTAACTGACTTACTAACTGACAGTCAGTCAGTCAGTCAGTCAGGCAGGCAGACAGGTAGGTTGGCAGGTGGTCAGCAAGCATGCAGACAGTAAGTAAGTGTGCTAATATATGGATGTGCGGACGAATAAAAACACGAAGGTTCACTGTTGTAGTTTATTCAATGCCATCTAAGGTTCTCCTGAAAGGCGCTATATAACTGTTCGAATATGCATCTTTGCAGAGAACCAGGAGAAAGCGAGTCTGACGATGGAAAAGGAGACGACGCCATCAAAAAATAACAATGAATACAAAGCATCTGAGACGCCGGCGGCAAAGGTATGTGCGCTTCTTGTCAGACCGAAACGTTACGATTAAGCGAGAAACCGCACCTCGTGGAGTAAGATCAAATCTTGGCGCTATATAAATATATGTATAAGGGGCGTTAAAGGATCTTCAACCTGGAATGTACTCTTCTTGCCCCGTTTTACCTAATGCGCTTATGACAACAGCCGCTTTCGCTATTTGGCTTTTCTTCTGCGGTATACATTCAATCATATCTCACCCTGAAAATCATCTCTGGTGCTTGTGGGGCGCGGTGGTGTAGTGGTCGGCTTGGTGCATTGGAACCGGAGGGTTCTATGTTCGATTCCACCTCAAACCGCCGGGTAGGGACCTTGAGCAAGTCCATCACTCACAGTTGCTCAGCGCATCGCCGTGAAACTCCGATGCAGTGTTCGCGCTGTAGTCTGGAGCGCCTCTGAGTAGCCGCTTGAAGGGGCGCTATAGCAAATGCGAGAAAAAAAATTTATAAGTAAAAAAGCCTCTGAATCTAACCACTAAACCTTGACTAAAGCGTCTTATTCTCCTCATATGCGGTAGACTGCACTTCTTTTCGAGTTACCCCAGTCACAGACTTTCACTATAAATTAAATGCCAAGGTTGTCTGAGTAATAGCGTAATAGCCTAAATACGGTAGCTATACCATCGTCTCCAATATCTATCTAGTGACCTTTAAAAACACTATTATTTATAGCAGAACTTTTCCTGCAGACACTTCACGAGAACCCAGAAAATTAAAATAATAATGGTAAAAGACTCGCAAAAAATTCACACAGCTTTTGTTCTCTTTGTCTGTTTGGAATATTTGTGGAGGAAAATAAAGATAATAATAATAAAAATAATAATAATAATAAAATAATAATGATAATAATAGTAATAGTTGTAAAAGGAATAATAATAATAAATAGTAATTTCCGGCCTTCTACTCAATGAGATTGTCGCTATGTTGAAATAAATTAGACGGCGTACGAGACGTTTCAAGGCGTATATCGAATTTCAGATTCGGAATCTGATTAATTATCCGATTGCGCCGAGATGACTTCCGCTCTTAAATGTAGACGAACGAGAAACCAAATACACATTTGGAAATTTACAATGTATCCAGATCGTAATCATGTAGTTTATATAGCGCCAGAAAGAAGGATAGCAACACAGCTGGAAATATTCCAGTGCTCAAACCATCAAGTATTATTATTATTATTATTATTATTATCATCATCATCATCATCATCATCATCATCATCATCATCATCATCATCATCATCATCATCATCAAGCCTATTATTATTATTATTTTTGCTCTGGTTTGCATCTTGTTTTGTTGGCAATATTTTGTTAAGAGGCCTATAGCTGAGCTAAAAATGTTGTTCATACGGAACTGACCTGCTTGTCTATAGAGCCTAAGTTTGGCGGTCTTTGATGAGTCGCTAAAATTGAATTTAAGCTCCTAAAATTAATCGACGATTAATCGATCAATTAATCGATCGACTACTATTCGATAACTTCCACATCCCTAATTATATTCTATCCAAGTTTGATGACTTGACGTGTTAATCGAGAGAAGGACTATTGGAGGGTAACCACTAACCACAGCATCCGGGCCCTCATTAGCGGCCCTGCCCTTTCCTTTGATCCATGTACTTTCTGCTGGTGTTCCTCCAGGTGTTCCGTCTGCTGTCCGTCAATGATGGCGACGACGATCCGGAATTGGGAGGAGGTGGAGGAGGTGGAGGAGGTGGAGTGGGAGGTGTCGTTCTCACTCCTCACAGTCTATTCACGCAACTCGATGTTCTTGTTCACTTCGACGACGGAAATAAAGGATGGAAGGAGATGGCCAGGTCTCATATGATGATTGCATCCTATTCTTATCTTATCTTATCTTACCTTATCTTATCCTATTCTTATCCTATTCTTATCTCGTCTTATCCTATTGGACCTATTCTTATCCTATCCTATTCTTATCTCGTATTCTTATCTTTTCCTATTCTATTCTTATCCTATCCTATTATTACCCTATCTTATCTTATCCTATTCTTATCTTATCCTATCCTAGTATTACCTTATCTTATCTTATCCTATTCTTATCTTATCTTAGCGTATCTTATCCTATCCTCTTCTTATCTTATATTGCCTTATCTTATCCTGTTCTTATCTTATCTTATTTCAGTATAATTACGTAATATCCTTTTCTAATCTAAACCTATCTGACTTTATCTCATCGACCCTTTCTCGTATACAATCTAATCGTATCCCATTCTATGTCCTGGTCTGTTCTACTACGCTTTTTGTTCTATCCTTATCAATTGTATTCTATTCATTTCTACTATAGCCCATTCTATTCTAATTCATTCTATTCTAGTCAATTATATTCCAGTCCATTATCATGTAGGCCTTGTACATTTTATCGTGATGCCCATTCTATTGTGTTCCATTCTACTGCAGTTCATTCTATTTTGTGGTCCATTATAAGATAAGATAAGATAAGAACAGTGTTTAATCTAGTCCCCCTCCTCTGGGGGGGGGAATTGAGGTTTCTGGGGGGAGACATTTGAACGTCCGAAGGACACTCGTGATGCGCGTAGCACTGAGACTGGGAGGGGAGGGGTATGGGGAGGGGGATGCGTCCCTCTCCATCAGAAACTTTTTGAATTTCCACATTGCAATGGCAGCATTTTAAGGGGTCACCTTAACAAAATAGCTGTACTGTTTCAGTGACCCATTAGAAACTTTTTGAATTTCCACATTGCAATGGCAGCATTTTAAGGTGTCATCTTAACAAAATAGCGTTACTTTTTCAGTGACCCATTAGAAACTTTTTGGATTTCCACATTGCAATGGCAGCATTTTAAGGGGTCATCTTAAAAAAAATAGCTGTACTGTTTCAGTGACCTATTAGAAACTTTTTGAATTTCCACATTGCAATGGCAACATTTTAAGGGGTCATCTTAACAAAATAGCTGTACTGTTTCAGTGACCCATTAGAAACTTTTTGAATTTCCACATTGCAATGGCAGCATTTTAAGGTGTCATCTTAACAAAATAGCGTTACTTTTTCAGTGACCCATTAGAAACTTTTTGGATTTCCACATTGCAATGGCAGCATTTTAAGGGGTCATCTTAACAAAATAGCTGTACTGTTTCAGTGACCTATTAGAAACTTTTTGGATTTCCACATTGCAATGGCAGCATTTTAAGGTGTCGTCTTAACAAAATAGCTGTACTTTTTCAGTGACCCATTAGAAACTTTTTGGATTTCCACATTGCAATGGCAGCATTTTAAGGGGTCATCTTAACAAAATAGCTGTACTGTTTCAGTGACCTATTAGAAACTTTTTGAATTTCCACATTGCAATGGCAACATTTTAAGGTGTCGTCTTAACAAAATAGCTGTACTTTTTCAGTGACCCATTAGAAACTTTTTGGATTTCCACATTGCAATGGCAGCATTTTAAGGGGTCATCTTAACAAAATAGCTGTCCTGTTTCAGTGACCCATTAGAAACTTTTTGAATTTCCACATTGCAATGGCAGCATTTTAAGGTGTCGTCTTAACAAAATAGCTGTACTTTTTCAGTGACTTATTAGAAACTTTTTGAATTTCCACATTGCAATGGCAGCATTTTAAGGGGTCATCTTAACATGATAGTATCATATATTATAGTAGTAAAATAATGTCATTATAATCATATAATAATAAATAATATTACGGTATATTATAACACTTCATGTAAAACAATGATGAAAGCAGTAACTAAAAAGCAATATCATTTCGTCAAATTTATCTGGGGGGGGAAATGTCAATCCTGGGGGGGGAACTTTCCCCCCCCCAGAGACGTCTAGATTAAACACTGAGATAAGAATATTCTTTAATATGCCAATTGCTATCCGCATTTTAGTGTACATACAAAATATAATAAACAAACGTACATAATTTCTATATCCAATCAATGTCAAAGTGTTTTAGAATAGCATAAAATCCTAAGATCATATTCGATTCCAGACAATATCCTGCAGTTCATTCTATTCATTTTTTTCCTAAGGTACATGCAGTGTATAATCTAGATTATGGCTTCACATAGTCTCTGTGTGTGCTGAGTGTACCCTAAATAATTCTGTTCAACCAAACTCATTATTCATTCGCGTAGAGTTCGCTCAGCGGACTCGAACCCGTCATCGTCGTTTTTATAGATTTATCTCTCTATAGAATAGTGCGTTAATGCGCTATGATGCTCTCGTTTCTACAGATGGCTCAAGTACGAGGAGACGGTAGAGTTGGGAGACAGATGGTCGAAGCCTCACGTCCCAACCGCCAAGATGCATGCCCTCCTCGAGCTGCGTAAAGCATTTTCCGAAGGTCGCTGTGCCACGGGACTAGGAGTTCAATCTGCCAAGAAAGGACAATTCCAAATCGCTGGTAAGCAGTGACACCCATATAAACGATTGCCTTCTCCTGCGGTAGGCTATTTAAACTCAGCCACTGGTTGTTTTCTGCCAGTGCCAGTCCCAAGCCTGGATAAAGGAAGAAGGCGACACTGATCATCTTTGATATGGCAATGTCGTTAGTCATGTAACAAGTGAGTGGCCAGCGGTATTGTGTTTTGCGATGTATGGTTTTAAAGGGGCAATATTAATTTCTTCGCATGCGCATGTATGTGCAATTTGTAAACTGCACAATCCAATAGTTCCTCCTCTTCCCCTTCCCCTTCCCCTTCCTCTTACTCTTCCTTTTCCTCTTCCTCTTCCTCTTCTTCTTCTTCATCTGCTTCTTCTTGTTCTTTTTCTTCTTGTTCTTGTTCTTCTTCTTCCTTCTTCTTCTTCTTCTTCTTCTTCTTCTTCTTCTTCTTCTTCTTCCTTCTTCCTGTGCTTGCTCTTCTTGTTGTTGTTCTTCTTCTTCCTTCTTCTTCTTCTTCCTTCTTCCTGTGCTTGCTCTTCTTCTTCTTCTTCTTCTTCTTCTTCTTCTTCTTCTTCTTCTTCTGCCGCTGCTGCTGCTTTAGCTGCTATTGCTGCTCCTACCACTACTACTGTTACCACCAGGATCATGATAGTAGTGGTGACTGTGGTGCGAAAGCAATGTTTTTATGAGGCGCATATAATTATATGCGACCGTACCGCCAATTGGAAAGCAATTAGGGGTAGGGCCTATTCTTCCAAATGTACACAGTCCTGCTGCATTACAGACCCTGCTTGCTTGTCTGATCGCAGACCGGTTCACTTGTCTGACTTCATAGTCATATATTAGGGGAGACTGGGGCTAAAAGTAACAATTTACACATTTCATCGACTTACGGCAGAACTGTTCCTCCAAGTACGGTACACAATATATCAGTGAAAACCTTCATGAGAGCTTTATAATTAGGCACAATTTCAAATGTCTCACTATAATACTTTAGGAAATAAATGAGTTCAAAAAAATATTTTTTTGTGTTACAAGTTGCCCCGGCCTGGGGTTGGTTGTAACAAGACCTGGGGTAAATTGTAACAATGCTTTTAGCATTGGGTAACAATGCTTTTAGCATTGGGGTAGGTTGTAACACAGCACTTGTAGTCTATAGGCCCTACCGTTATTCCAAGTCGTCTGAAACACACTTATGGCGGAAATAATTCACAGCGCCATCAGTGCAATTCATTTGAGATCACTTCTTACAAGCCAAACATTGGATACAGTCTTTCTTTTGTTTCTGACAGCAAAAAAGGCTAAAAAAAAGTAATCGCCAGCGGTCTAGGCACTTCTTTTCTGAAGATTCTTCTTTTTGTTTGATACTTTATGTTTCTTGAGACCATTGCTGGTCTTCTTTTTCGTCTCGAGAAGGTGAAGTGTCTGGCCGAGGCTCGATCAGCGATGCAACATTCGACCATATAGACCTACCTCAGCCGGAGGTGAAGTTTGCGGCTGGGCATTGTCATTTGCAGCAGCTGTATCCGTAGTAATCAATTGATTATCGACTGTCTACTTCGCTTGTACCCATTAGAAAAACTTTCATCACTTGACCTTTGCAGTTTTTTTAAGAAACCGGAAAAGAGTAACATGGCATATGTTGAATTTCTTCGCAACTGTACGGCAAGGTCGGTTATGCATGGTTAGTCACCTCTTCTGCCGTTTCTTTCATTTCACCCAGTGTGGTTTCTCCTCTAGGACTTTTCCTTTTGTAAGTCCTCATCTAGGCCTACAGTTTAATATAGTTCGGCAGGATTCAAGCAAAAATAAACCTTTTAAAAACAATGAAGGTGGTTTTGGGGCAGGTTGTAACACCGTTACAACAAACCCCTTGAAATTTGTTACAACCTGCCCCGATCACACGTCTAAGATGATCACGTAAAATTTTCAAAACTCCACGTTAGTTGACGAAATGTTTCATCCTGTCATGTAATCTAACATAAACAAGCTTCACATTGACCAATAGTAAGTAAGAATATCGTGCGCCAGACGAAAGCAAGACCAAAAACAATACGAATTGAAAAACTTACTTTTAGTAGCAAAAATCTACTTTTGGAAAAACGATGCTGTTATGGTGTAACGTAAGCAAAGCCGAAAGGAACATAAAACGGAAACGATATGCCGCATGCTCTGACGTGCATACGCTGATTCCCTTAATTTTAGTTTTCCTTATTTTTACGAAGTTACAACCTGCCCCTGTTACTTTTAGCCCCGGTCTCCCCTATTTAGTTAATGACTTGCCAATATCTGTCGATTTCATACTTTCAAAGATGCCCTTATCGAAACACTGAAGAAGGAAAGCCAGCTTAGCGACAGCCTGTGCCAAAAAATCCGTGCTACGATTCTGCAACCACATAAACACTTGCATCGCAGCAAGGGGAGTTCCAAGTCGACGGGAGCAGAGAACGGAGAGATACCAAAGTCACGGACAGGTGGCGCCCTGTCGTCTGCAAGCGATGATGGTATCGACTATTTTTACTTCTTTTATAATATATGCAATATATAACATATATATTATTATGCATAATTATGTAATGCAATAAAATATACAACCTGATCTAATCTAAAAACTGAGATATAAGAATAAAAGTTATTTATGCTAAGGTTATGCATGTATACTTTTGTATAGGCCTATATATGTAGTATATTGTATATTTTAAATTTCTTATATAGACAATTGTTGGCTGTAAGCTTAGGTGGTTGAACAGTAAGATACAATACGGTATTATTATAAACGCACGGACCAATGTTATGTAACGCAATGAAAGTGTTGTGCCAAAGGTTACTAAACATGGTCTGAGTACCTATTATAGCACCTAAGTCGCATGACAGGATGACCAATAGCAAGATTGTTTCATTTCGTTTCTAAGGCTGCGTTTTCTCTTTTTTCAGATGAACCAACGATTGCCCAGAGCAACACAAGCGGCGAGAAGAAGAAGAAGTTTCTAAGGCGGCGAAGTGGTCTAGGACAAGACATTGCATCAGTCTACCACAATTATCCTCTGGGTACAAAACCAGACAACTTGGCGCCATATAAGGTAAGCTTATACGTCGCATCTGAAATAGGAAATCGTCCGTTTCAAGTGGTTTTTATTTTAATTAATTAATTATTTAGCTGGTAAGTCGATCTATTGTTCGAATTAGACATTTTGTTAGTGGTTCTGAAGTTGGAAAATAATAATAAGTAAGATATGATGTGGTCGACCCATGATACTCCTTGAACCAGTCGCCTGAAACCTGCTGCATAAACTCCTCAGACACTTTCATATATTATTATGATTTCACTGATCATTCATTCATTCATTCATCCATCCATTCATTCATTCATCTATTCATTCATCTATTCATTCACTCATTCATTCATTCATTCATCCATTCGTTCATTCATTCATTCATTCATTCATTCATTCATTCATTCATTCATTCATTCTTTCGTTCGTTCATTCATTCATTCATTCACTCATCCATTCACACATTCATTCACTCACGCACGCACTCACTTATTCATTCATCCATTCATTCATTCATTCATTCATTCATTCAATCAGTCATCTATTGATTCACTCATTCTTTCATTCTATTGACTTATATAGCGCCCCTTCAAGAAATCTACCCAGGAGTGCAGCGTTGAAGGGAGTTCATTCCAGTGGGTGCTCATTTGTGTTACGCTGGGCGCATCTCTATAATGAGTTTATCTGTAATGGCGCCATACAAAATTGAATTTCCAATACCATTACAGTGACTTTAATAATTACAATTGCAGCCGAACAAGCGTCTGTCGAAGAAGCTGGCGAAGGGCTGCGAATCAGCCAACATCCTTGTGGGTCAGGTGGACTACCTTCGCGAACCAGTCATGGCCTTCATTCGACTCAACGAAGCGTCCGTCATGGCAGATATGACGGAGGTTGATGTCCCTCTGAGGTTCCTGCTGCTTATACTGGGACCCCCGAACGATTCCAACATCTGGGAGTTCCAAGAGATGGGACGAGCAATGGCATCTATGCTCAACGATAAGGTATGCTATCTCTCAGTGGCGTAGACAAGGGGGCATTTCGGGGGTTAAACCCCCCATTGGCCTTGGACAAAAGTTTTTTAAGGCTATTTATTCACTTAAATAAGAAAAACAAAACAATTGCTTGTATAGTAACAATTGTTTTTCGTACTTTATTCCATTTGTTACTTTATTCCCTTTTTATTTACTGCAAGTGTTGGTTTGGTGTCAGAAAGGGCATCCGGCCAGGCAAAAACAAACCTCCCCCCATAATAAATTCCTCGCTACGCCATTGCTATCTATAAGCCGGTTACAACAATAATATGGTATACAGACTTATATATAATGCTCATTAAATAATGGCTAGGCCCTATAGGTCGCTTCTTTACCTTCGTTTTATTCGCTCGTCTACATTCTTTCATTCATTCATTCATTCGGAAATTTATATAGCGCCCTTTCAAGAAAAACTATTCAGAGGCTCCAGCGCGCCCCTAAAGAACAATTTTAAGCTTATAGTAAGGAAGGATCCTGGTAGATTCCCAGTGTGTAGACTTTGCTCAAAAGGAAGTCTATTCCAGACCACTGGACCGACCACAGAAAAGGCTCGATTCTTCATGGTAGTTCACGTATACGTTATGTATAATTATATGTCGTATGTATGTATAAATATATGTTTCCATGTACTCATTGTACTGCAATACTGTAATTATAATTGCTCATTTATATATACATCTGCGAGCGAATTTCTCAAATGTGATATACGGGCCTTTTTTTATAAAGACTACAGAATGTGCGCTGTCCTGTGCCTATAGTGTGGAAAAATAAGTGCCTGGACACCCTTTACCTTTCCAAAAGAAGTGCCTGGACGCCCCTTACCTTTCCAAAAGAAGTGCCTGGACACCCTTTACCTTTCCAAAATAAGTGCCTGTACGCCCCTTACCTTTCCAAAAGAAGTGCCTGTACGCCCCTTACCTTTCCAAAAGAAGTGCCTGGACGCCCCTTACCTTTCCAAAAGAAGCGCCTGGACGCCCCTTACCTTTCCAAAAGAAGTGCCTGGACGCACCTTACCTTTCCAAAAAAAGTGCCTGGACGCCCCTTACCTTTCCAAAAGAAGCGCCTAGACGCCCCTTACCTTTCCAGTCTGTGCTCGCCAATAAGTGGCTGGACGGCGTTCAGATTTTAAAATAAGTGCATGAACGCCGTCCATGGCCGTTTAGCCACACTTTAAGCCCTGCCACCGCTGTCTATATCTGCAGGTCTTCTGTGAAGTGGCCTACAAGGCGAGGACGACGCAGGACCTCGTGTCTGGATTGGATGAGTTCCTCGATGATCTGACTGTTCTTCCGCCATCCATCTGGGATCCATCGATGAGACTTGAACCTCCGAAGCAGACGATCTCGATGGTAGGACATCAGTTCCCCCCCCCCCGCCCCCATTAAACCTCATTCCGAAATTATTATTACCGTGCAGTGTGTTATTTGCCTATAATACATGTGAAGCAAAAGATGCCAACGGAGCCTTTAGTTGGGAAGTAAGAAGATGCGTATGTTTTGTTGTGTTGTTGCTGCTATATATTGGTGCTGTTGTTAATGATGAGGATGATGACGACGACGACGACGATGGTGATGGTGATGGAATTGCGATGGTGATGGGAATTGTTATGTTGATGGTGATGGTGATGGTGTTGGTGATGGTGATGGTGATGGTGATGGTGATGGTGATGGTGATGGTGATGGCGATGGTGATGGTGATGGTGATGGTGATGATGATGATGATGATGATGATGATGATGATGATGATGATGATGATGATGATGATGGTGATGGTGATGGTGATGGTGATGGTGATGGTGATGGCGATGAAAGTGATATTGATGATGATGATGATGATGATGATGATGATGATGATGATGATGATGATGATGATGATGATGATGATGATGATGATGATGATGATGATGATGATGATGATGATGATGATGATGATGATGATGGTGATGGAAATTGTGATAGTGATGGTGATGGTGATGATGGCGACGACGTGGTACCTTTACCATTCCGGAATTGACACGACTCATGAGATGTGCTTTTAGTCTCTCCAGTTATTTTTGTAGGAATCTTAGAAATAGTATCTACTTCACTTTCAAGCGATAAGTAGCCTAATGAATGTAAGAATAAAAAATGAAGTCCTGCAATGACCTGCATGTATTAAATTCTTGCTTATATATAGATGAACGAAAGACTGGAAGAATGGATGGATGGATGGATGAATAGATAGAGAAATAGATAGATAGATAGATAGTTAGATGGATGGATGGACGGACGGACGGACGGATGAATAGATAGATAGATAGATAGATTAGATAGATAGATAGATAGATAGATAGATAGATAGATAGATAGATAGATAGATAGATAGATAGATAGATAGATAGATAGATAGATAGATAGATAGATAGATAGATAGATAGATAGATAGATAGATAGATAGATAGATAGATAGATAGATAGATAGATAGATAGATAGATAGATAGATAGTAGATAGATAGATAGTAGATGGATGGATGGATGGATAGATAGATAGATTGATAGACGGACGGACGGACGGACGGACGGACGGACGGACGGATGGACGGACGGACGGACGGATGGATGAATAGATAGATAGATAGATAGATAGATAGATAGATAGATAGATAGATAGATAGATAGATAGATAGATAGATAGATAGATAGATAGATAGATAGATAGATAGATAGATAGATAGATAGATAGACAGACAGACAGACAGACAGACAGACGGACGGACGGACGGACGGACGGACGGACGGACGGATGGATGGATGAATAGATAGATAGATAGACAGACAGACAGACAGACGGACGGACGGACGGACGGACGGACGGACGGACGGACGGATGGATGGATGGATGAATAGTTAGATAGATGGATAGACATGACAGACAGACAGACAGGAAGCCAGGTGGATAGATAAACGAATAATAGTTGAGGTTTCTGTTAATAGGACCAGATCATGCTTCGTCTGGACGAGACTAAAAGACGTGGAGCTGGACCCATAGCGCCGCCACAGGAAGAGGGAGCCAGTGACGATCTTTCACTAAAGAGAACTGGAAGGTAAGGAAATTGGTCAAGTGATTGACACATGGATCGTTTCTGCGCCCCCAAGTTGAGCTGATGACGTGAATTTAGCATCCTTCAGATCATCTGCATCTTCCCTTAGCTACGGACTCTACACCCTTCACAAGGCATCTGCAAACTGTTCTTTTCGCCGGAGTTGTACTGGGAGCGTCTCTAAGTAGTAAGCAGGTTATCTTGGATGGGCGCTACGTAGTTCCTCTGCAAGTAAGTCCATATTTGCCCTACACTTTTGAACGAGCTCTTTCCATTGGCACGTTCTTTGTTATTAACTGATACCCGAAGCACATCTCTGCGCTGCCTCACAGCTACTTTCTTTTCCTTGGGTCCTTCGCAATGGGAGCACCTCTGATTTCGATCAGATAAACTGCGTTATAAATTCTGGTATTTTATTATTTCTTTGTTATATTTCAGGGCTGTTTTTAAAGAATTTTTAGAACTGCACAACCCCTTCTTTCCTTTCCCATCTTCCATTGTAAATTACTTCCAATCGGAGGACAATGACCTTTTTGCTAGTTTTGACTGTACAGAAGTGCTTCTACGGCAGCACAAATTCATTTAGAACTGCACATTTTGTGTTCAACTGCACGTTTAATAAACCCTGTTATATTAATTTTGTTCAGTGGCTGTTTTGTAGCTGAAATTGTCTATGCTGCTGTATTCAATAAACGACTTGAATTGAATAAACGAACGAATTTTAAACGTTACCGAACTAACAGTAGTAGTAGTAGTAGTAGTTGCAGTTTAACGTCACTGTGTGGTAACAAAGACCATTAGCGACGCCGTCCTCCTTTATCCAGGCTTGGGAGTCGGGACTGGCACTGGCACTGGCAGAGTGCAACCAGTGGCGGAGTTACACTGAGGTCCTCCTGACTGTGTCTCTGTTGCAGGATATTCGGCGGTCTGATACAGGACGTAAAGAGTCGCTACCGCTTCTTCCTGAGCGACTTCAAAGACGGTCTTCACATCCAGTGCGTCGCATCTACGGTCTTTCTCTTCTTTGCCTGCATCACTCCAATCGTCACATTCGGTGGACTCATGGGACAGAAAACGGATGGATACATGGTCAGCCTCTTAAGTCGCTCACACAGTCGTCGTTATTATCATCGTCGTCGTCGTCGTCGTCGTCGTCGTCGTCGTCGTCATTATCATTTAGACACGACAGTGCCTTATAAGTGTGCAAAGAAGTGACTGAACGCTCCGTATACCTTTACAGGCTGTGCTGGTCTAAAACTCTTCAATCAATCGTAATTTATATAGCGCCCCTTTAAGGTGTCTACTCAGAGGCGCTCCCGGCCGAGATGAAGTGAAGTGGCAGGACGGCGTTCAGATTTGAAAAAGTGTATGAACGTCGTCCATTGCCGTCCATGCAGTCACACTTTAAGCCCTGAAACACGGCCAAAGATAGTTTGTTTCTTACACACAAACATGTGTGCTGTATAATATTCCTTTGCTCCTTTAGTTCCCAAAACAGCAGGCAAAACGCTGTAGGTGAACATTAACAAATTGACGGTAGCTTATTATACGACTACTTCATTCATTCATTCGGACATTTATATAGCGCTTCTTCAAGAAAAACTACTCAGAGGCGCTCCCGACTCCAGCGCGCCCAAAAAGAATAGTTTTAAGTTTAGTAAGGAAAGATCCTGGTAGAGTCCCAGGGTGTAGGCGTAGCTCAAAAGGAATGCCATTCCAGACCACTGGTCCAACCACAGAAAAGGCTCGATTCTTCATGGTAGTGGTACGAGCAAAAGGAACTAAGAGGACTCCCTTATCAGCAGAGCGTAGCTGACGACGTCCTTGGATACCCAATGTAAAGCTGCATAGCTCTCTGAGGTAAATTGGGGCGAGGCCCTGACAACATCGCCATACCAATGCAGCTACCCTGAACTCAATACGCTGGCGAATAGGGAGCCAGTGAAGTGCCTCAAGCATGTAGTTTGAGACATGACCATATTTAGGGATTTTTCCCAATTAGGCCCGCAGCAGAGGGCAACACCCGGTCAAGACAAGTCAATCTGCTGGATGGGAGGCCAATGTAGAGCGAAGAGCAATAGTCGATGCGAGATGTAACAAAGGAATGCACTAAAGTAAGAGTAGCAGCAGACGTAAGAGAACGGATGACAGTGCGAAGCTGGCGCAGCTGATAATAGCAGTCTCGAGCAAGACGGTGAAGTTGAGGAGCAAAAGTGAGTTCTTGGTCAAGTTGGACACCGAGGTCATGAACCGTGGTTGCAAATACAAAGCCAGGAAATTCAGATGCAAGAGAAATTAGATCAAGCTTGGCAAGCTGCTGCCGTGTGCCCAACCAAATAAATTTGGTCTTAGATGGGTTCAAGCGTAGTCTATTGGATGACATCCATGCCTCTAGAGCATCCAAAGTTCCGCTCATTATCCGAACCGCTTTGACAGCATTAGAAGGGAGGCAATGGGTGTAAGCCTGGACGTCGTCAGCATACTGCTGACTCAAAACCGAATGAGCTGTTAGTAGAGTGGCAAGACCTGAGGTGTAGATATTATAAAGTATGGGACCAAGGACTGAACCCTGGGGTAGACCATATTGTGCAGGCACCCATGAGGACCTAGAAGAACCATGGACCACACAGAGAGAACGTTCATGAAGAAAAGACTCAATCCATTTGTAAAATGCACCAGACAAACCAAAAGAAACACTCAGCCGCTCTAACAAAATCTCGTGGTCTACAGTGTCAAAAGCGGCGCTGACGTCAAAAAGGGCCAGCAGGGTCAGCTGAGCTCTGTCAATCGCTCCGTAGATGTCTGAGAGGAGTCGGAGCAGAAGCGTTTCAGTTGAGTTATGGTTGAGTTTGTTAGTACAGGCCTACATGTTTTACACGGTAGACTACTCTTGGATTAAAGTTAATGGAATCCTTCTTCCTGCTTCCTCTCTTTACCACTTTCACCCTTCTCCCCTTGGTCATCCTCAGCGTCAACTGTCTGATGATGCCAATGCTGCTGCTGGTGTTTTATAGGGAACCATGGAAACGCTGATGTCTGGAGCAATCTGCGGCTTCCTCTACGCATTGTTCGCTGGTCAGCCTCTGACGATCGTTGGAGCCACGGGACCGCTACTCATCTTCGAATCCATACTCTATTATCTGTGCAAGTAAGCATATATCACTAGCCAGTCAGACGTTATATAATTATGGTGCTGCATTTTATTGATTTTATTGATTTGATTGATCTATTGATTTTATTGATTTTATTGATTTTTTGATTTTTTGATTTTATTGATATTATTAATTTTTATTGATTTTATTGTTTTTATTGATTTATTGATTTTCTGATTTATTGATTTTATTGATTTTATTGATTTTATTGATTTATTGATTTTATTGATTTTTTGATTTATTGATTTTATGGATTTTATTGAGTTTTTTGATTTTATTGATTTATTGATTTTATTGACTTGATTGATTTTATTGATTTATTGATTTTATTGATTTTATTGTTTTATTGATTTAATTGATTTAATTGATTTTATTGATTTTATTGATTTTATTGATTTTATTGATTTTATTATGGTGTAATTGTAATTTGCAATTGTGATCACAAATACCATAACTGCGGAGATGGAAAATGAATACACATGGAACGGACTGGAAGTGATCGATTGGAAGCTTGTGTGGAAAAGAAAAGGAACTGACCGGTGGTAAACTAATAATTATGCAGTGCTTCCTTCGCTTCTACTTGAAAAATTAATGTCCACTCGCACCTGACAAGAAGCGCCAAAGTCCAGCATCTGCGCATCGCAAGAGTTGAGTAACCTACGCGCAAATCGTAATCGTAAACTTGGATTTTCTACAGCGTCCACAGAAGCTAAGTCGCGGAACCAGCTTATTCACAGGTGCTCAATCAAAACAAAGTCGATAGGCAGAGGTCAAGATTCGGAGAGTCAGGCGAGGAGATAAACGGCTACATTTGCCTAAGTCTGGCTGCAGGTCATTTCCCCGTAGGCCTATACACTACACAAAAATATTAATTTTTTGTTAGGTGGGTACACACTGTGTGCTCGTGTATTTATAGCAATGAATAGGCCTACCAGCTAGAATTTGCAATGTTAATTTGAATGTTATAAATCTCACAATTTCGCTGTTGTTTTTGTGTGCCTTCAGGGAGAACGAATTGGACTTCATGTCATTTCGTTTCTGGATCGGATTTTGGGTGATGGTGGCGCTGCTTCTCATCGTAGCCTTCGACCTATCGGCGTTGGTCCAGTACATCACGCGATTCACGGAGGAGAGCTTTGCCATTCTCATCTCCGTCATCTTCATCTACGAAGCGTTCACGAAGATTGCCGAGATCTACCATTACACTCCGGTGCACAGGGGAGTCGTTCGCGAGGATCCGGGATTCCTCTGCTTCTGTGTTCCGTCAGAGGTGGACACGTCTTCGAATGGTTGGAACAACACAATCTCCTGTAAGAAGAGCTTTGTATGTATGTATGTATGTATGTATGTATGTATGTATGTATGTATGTATGTATGTATGTATGTATGTATGTATGTATGTATGTATGTATGTATGTATGTATGTATGTATGTATGTATGTAACTATGTATGTATGTATGTATGTATGTTAGGGTGTTTTTAAGGTAGGCCTACATGTGAAATTTTCAAAGAAAAGATTTTTTAACGACCAAATGAAATTATCGTGCCAAATCATGTGTAAACTGAATATCTGAAATTATTATATCGATAGCTGAACATTTAGGACTTGCTCAAGAGGACTGAAGTTAGGAACACGGTTGCATTGCAAGCATTAGAATCTACGATTTCAATAATGTGAGCTGCATGCTATAGAACTCTTCTCAGCGACTAGTTCCCAACAAATAAACATTCACGATCATGTCGTTACTGATGTGATGTTGTTTTTGTCACTGGTCATGTGTTGCAAATGGCGGGAAGTGGTGCCTTTAATTCTTGTATCATATGGCAGGCGCAATGCAAAATTGATTATAAAAAAGCTGAAATTTAGCTGATAGGCACTACTGATATCACTTCGACTATGCGAAGCTGTCTTCACAAAGGAGAGGTTCCCATGCAAGGTACTGCTCAATTTATGCATACACCAAGGAATCAGAGTCTGTATGACAGCGTATAAGAGACAGTAGCAATTGTACGTTTCAATTTGGGAGAGATGATCTTGCAAACCTGGCAGAAGAGATTCTTCTGAGCCACCCACAAGTTCCCCTTACTCTTCACTTGAATAACAAGATCATGCCAGATGTTACAGAGACAGGACGATAATGGCCATATCTCATAAGGATGTTACCAAGCTATTGGCAATCCCCTAACTCCACTCAGTGACAGCTACTGTCATGTCAGATTCTTGTTGGCGGAGATCTGAAGCTGGGGATTGGAAGACAAAATCCTGGCCATGTGTTTTGACACAGTGGCGAGTAAAACGAGTTTCAAGGGCGGCATAGCCTATGCATGAAGCTGGAAGCGAAATTGGGAAAGGACCTCTTGAACCTTGCCATCGATACCATGCTTCTGAAATTGTTCTAGAAAAGTGTCTCACTGCATGATTCTGCAAGGACTTCAGTATTGGAGGTCTTTAGTCAAGAGCTACCATGGCTAATAGTCATTTTCCGAAGATAAATTCCACCAAAGGCAATAAAGTTCAGGTAACGAGGTGCATTTCACCGACGGCGTTGGATGTCATATGCGATTTACATGATCAAGTTGTAGCTTTTCAGTTATCAATTTTTCATTCAGCAACGTCAGAGCACAGAGAGGATAATCTCGACCATCCTACTCTGAAAAGGTATGGAATCCTTTACTTGAAGTGTCGCTCTCTGTGACAGCAACTTAGTCTTAAGTAGCCCAATCCGTGAAGTACTATTTCACCTATATACCTGAAACAATGAAGCCCAAGGAAAATCCATACTTACCAGGCCAGAGAAGTCTTACCTGTCTCCTTAACAGTATTTTTCCCGACACTGATTTTTATCGGAGACCCTGGTTGGCCACAGCTTTTTACGAGTCATAGACTACAGCATGTGCAACGAATTTGATTATCTGGAATCTGACCCCATGAGAGGCTTCCTACTGTACCTAAGACACCACCAAAATATTCCAGACCCTCGGATTGGGCTACTCTCTTCGTGATTGAGACTCGCAACAATGGTAGTCAGAACGATCACACATTGAGGCAAAATTAAGTCATCATATCTAACCCGACCTAAGAGTGACGAATGATCTGGTATAGTGACTCTTATGCAGTCCTTCAATGAAAGCCCTGGTCAGAAATAAGGGAGAGAAACAATTTGTTCTGCAATGGTCAAGTAAAGCCAGATTTTTTCAAATGTGCTATGAGCAATATACTATGACAACAGACAGTACTTCTTTTGATTTTGCCTTATATCTGATGGTTATGCGTTCAATTTTGCTTGGATCTGTGAAAATTACAATGTGTCATCATGTCACCTAAGTGGCTATTCTTCCGGTGCTTTGAGCAAGTCCTAAATATATTCGGATTTTCATCTAATTTGGCAGATAACTATATTTCTGAAGGTGGAACAAAAAATCATATTGGTCGATATTAACATCGACGTTTTAAGTTTTAGACACACCCTAATGTATGTATGTATGTAAGTATATATATATATATGCACATTTATATAGCGCCTTGCAATAACCTATAACGAAGGCGCTAAACGTAGCTACCCGAAAGTTTCGCTGAGGTCTCGAATACACAGTTGCGGCGGCGATACCGTAGGTCGCGGATGTTTTTTACTCTTGACCTGACTTATGACCTGCCAAAATTCTTTAGAATTATTAGTATCTTTTTGGAATTTAATTTCTTCGACCTGTTGAATAACTCCCATAACATAACCCTGCTGAAATTGCGTAGCCGGCAAACCAGTAGCACCGCCATTGCATAATTATAGTCAGGAAGATGCAGATATAGGCTATTATGTTCTCAGTTTCACTGTAACAGTTGAAGACTGCTTTCTTTCGCTTGGTCTGGACCGGGAGCGCCTCTGAGTAGGAACCTTAGGAACCCTAATAAGCGCTATATAAATTCTGATCGATTGATTTATTGAGATTCGGGAGTTGGTTTGGGAATAGACCTATTTATTGGTTTTATTTGGTTGGAAAAGGTATGACCAGTTTGGGTGTGCTTTTGGCTAGGGTTTGGTGGGAGTAAAGTCGTCGTTGGGGTTTAATTTCAGGAGGTTTTGGTTGGAGGAGTGTGTTTTTTGTTTATTTTTGATGAGGTTTTGATGATTTAACGAAAGCAATTGGTTTTCGAATTGTTTTTCTGGCGGTGTTGCTGAAAAGGTCATCTGTTTTGAGTTTGGTTTTGGAGAGTTTTTGATAGGAGGATCCAGTAAATTGGTGGTCACGTTTGAGAATGTTTTGGTGCAAGTAGCGTATACAGCAGACGGTTAAGTTAATTTTATTTTCATGCGGTGTTCGATTTAGTTTAGGTAGACCGACCGGTATCTCTGATTGTGCCGTTATCGGCTTAAATTGATGTTAAATTCCATCGTGGTAGCACTTTGAAAAGTTTTTACCCCATAAGTTGGTTCTTGCGAATAATTGCTGTGCTTTGTATGCTTCTGTTTTTGTGGCATGCCTTACGTGATCTGACGTAACATTTCCAAAATCTTGCTTACATTTCAGTCACTACCTATATCGTTTTCAAGCAGCTGCATGGTTTTAAAACATCTACTATATATGAATATAGGCCTAACATTATCTTTCAATTATTCATAAATATTTATTATTTTCTGGCATTTGTTGTTTTCAGTATTCAATTCATCAGACGGCAACGATACAGAGATCGAGTTAGTATCTGAAAATTGCATCTACCTTATATGTTAGATTATTGCCCATGTATAGGCCTATAGGCTATATTAGATTATAACTATACTAGATTATTTAAAAATGAACTGCAATAATAATAGCAGCAATCATTATAAACCGTCGGCCACAGTCTTCATCGATGAAATTGACAGCCGCATCTCTCATAATTGTTAGTGGGGACAGACGTGAAATAAGCTTTCTTTTTCAACTTCTGTTCATCAGTATCCAACGCTGCAACCTGGTTGCTTTCAAAGGTACTTTTGCCTCACACCATGAATTATGAGGCTTGACCCACCAGACGTTTATTCCACAAAATTATAATGATAATCTCTACGTCGCTGTGGGCATTAGCCTAAGCACCTCAGGGCAAAAAATAATAACTAGGCTAGACTATTTAAACAAACTTCGCCTATATCTAGGACAGTGGTTCCCAATCAATATGGTTCTAACTGAATAAATAAATAAACAAATACATAAATAGTCTAATTAAAATATACGTAGGCCTATCGTTTTCTCCCTCTGTGTATCTTTCCTTGTCTCGCAACCAATTTTTTCTCTCTTGGCCTAATCCGCTGATTTGTGTGAACTGTGAGAGGCGCTATTTAAATGCATAGATGCATACAATACAGTAACAATACAATACAATACAATAAAATACAATACAATAAAATACAATAGAATACAATACAATAAAATACAATTCAACACAATACAATGCAATACAATACAATACAATAAAAATACAATGCAATACAATAAAACACAATAAAAAACAATACAATACAATACAATGGCTGATGCAGACCGTGGACGTCGCGTTACCCCGAGGAATGCACGACACTTCAGCGACGCATCGAGGTCAACGCGAAGTGCATCTCGGAGAAGGAGTGTACGCTCCAGGGCTGGATGCTGACGGGTCCCGCGTGTGGGGAACGGGTCGTGACGGAGTCGATCGCTGATGTCTTCTTCCTCTCTCTCATTCTCTTCCTAGGAACGTTCGCGCTCGCTTACTTCTTTCGAGTCTTCCGCAACATGAAAATCTTCCCGTCAAGAGTGAGTTGATCATTCTAATCTAATCCGTTGTAATCTAATCTAATCCGTTGTAATCTAATCCAATCCGTTGTAATTTAATCTAATTCGTTGTAATTTAATCTATCCCGTTGTAATCTAATCTAATCCGCTGTAATCTAATCTAATCCGTTGTAGGCTAATCGAAACTCTTCTTAAGTTTTAAGCCGTCATAATCAAATCTTTAGCGTGTTTCTTGGTGCGCAATTCTACACGAGAAGTGTGGTTTTAAATGAGTTCGTGCAGCTGTTGGCCTATACGAGCATTTTGGTGCAGTTAAAATAGTTGAATAATAATTAAGTTCATTGTCCATTTTGGGAAATTTGTTCATAGAGGATGAAAAGATAGAGAAGCTCAGAGAAGTTCAAATGAGTTCAGAGAAGTTCAGAGAAGCTCAGACAAGGGATTGTGCAGTTCTAAAAGTTTCTTACACTAAGCCATGATCGTTAGTAGTGAGCAAATTATATGCAAGATTGCACGAAGACAAGAAACAGCTGAGATGTCGATCCGAGAAAAGTAGCAATGACAAATTTTAAAAATAGGCTACTGTTTGGTAACTTCTGAACATAGAAACGTAAAATAGAAACATACACGAACGCGTTGTGTTCGATTTCTAGTCGCCCAATATCGAAGTGGCTGCTTGGTAGGCTAAGTCTACTCATGCCGGACTCGCGTAACAGAAATGTCGACTTCATATAGGCTAAAAGACTTTTCACTTCTATTATAATTATTAGTTCTAATCTGTCAAATATTTTCAAATTTTAGTCTATTAAATTTTATTAGATTATAGTGTGCTATATACAGGGTGCGCCAAAAAAAGTAATCCCCTACGGCTTTTTATCAATATCTTGGCCAAAAATTGGAATTTTTCAAATCCAGTTTAATGGGCCTGAAGGTAATTCATATCTACGTACAATAGCCAAATTTCATAGTCATGTGTGAAACAGAACAAAAGTTATGCCACTTTTATGGAGGTCACCCACCGTTTTTTGACGATTCAAAAACGTAACGCAACAAAAAGTAGGTTTTTGCCAATATTTTGGCCAAAGGTAAGAATTTCAAAATGAAATTTTTACAGGCTGATAGACAATTCATATTTACACATGATCTCCAAAATTTCATCAAAATATTTAAAACAGAACAAAAGTTATATCACTTTTAGTGAGACCACCCTCGGTTTTTTGGATGATTCAAAAACGTCAAAAAACCGAGGGTGGTCTCACTAAAAGTGATGTAACTTTTGTTCCGTTTTAAATATTTTGATGAAATGTCGGTCATCATGTGTAAATATGAATTGTCTATCAGCCTGTAAAAATTTCATTTTGAAACTCTTAATTTTGGCCAAGTTATTGGCAAAAAACCTAATTTTTGTTGCGCTTCGTTTTTGAATCGTCAAAAAACGGTGGGTGGCCTTCCTAAAAGTGGTGTAACTTTTGTTCCGTTTGAAATATATTTTTTCTAATTTGACCATTGTACGTAGATATAAATTGCCTTCAAGACTGTAAAGTTTCGTTTAAAAATTCGTATGTTTGGCCAAGATATGGGCTAAAAACCGTAGGGGATTACTTTTTTTGGCGCACCCTGTAATTAGATTGTATTTTGTATGATTTAACAGGTTCGTTCAACTGTGGCCGATTTCGCTGTCTTTCTGTCTGTTGTGACTTTCACTCTGATCGACTTCGGATTTGGTGTTGCCACCCCGAAACTCAATGTTCCTGCAGAATTCGTTACAACCCGACGCGACAGGTAAGGCCTACCCTTCCCTACCCTACATGTTCAAAGAAAATTAAAGCAGGACTGAGGAATGACATGTAGGCAGGGCTCAAAGTGTGGCTGGACGGTCATGGACGGCATCCATGCACTTATTTTAAAAACTGAACGCCGTCCAGCCACTTATTGGCTAGCAATGACTGGAAAGGTAAGGGGCGTCCAGGCACTTCTTTTGGAAAAATAAGGGGCGTCCAGGCACCTATTTTTACACACTTTAAGCATTGTAGGCCTATAATATGAATTCAGTAAAAGCATGGTCGCCCACAGACATTTTTGTATAAGGGGAAACACAATGGCTACGGTTACATTTTTAGCAAAGAGCCTGAAAACGCAGAACAGGAGAACTAGAGACTTATGAATGTAAATTTGTAGGTTTCACTCTATGTATAATTATAGGCTTATAGCATCATTAGCCTACCTAGTGCTTTAGTGCAACGAAATTTTGTTAAAGGCAAAAGGATGTAGTTAAAAACTCGGTGCTAGTCTATTATTATTGGTGGTGTGCGGGTCATTTACATGTGAATAACTTCTTAAAAGCGGATATGTCTGTTTCTGTAGGGGTTGGCTCGTGAACCCACTCAACACTACGTACTGGTGGCTGATACCTCTCAGTATAGTACCCGCCATACTAGCGACCATACTTGTCTTTCTGGATCAGCAGATCACTTCAGTTATCATCAACCGCAAGGAACACAAGCTGAAGGTCGGATGATCATTACTCGTTTTATATCCTGGATGTCAGATGACATTAGAATAAAAATTTAATAGATTAAATTAGCATAGATTATATTAGGATAGAATAGATTAAATTAGAATAGATTATATTATGATAGAATAGATTATATTTATATTTATTAGATTATATTATACTAGGATAGAATATATTATATTATATTATATTATGTTATGTTATGTTATGTTATGTTATATTATATTATATTATATTATATTATATTATATTATATTATATTATATTATATTATATTATATTATATTATATTATATTATATTATATTATATTATATTATATTATATTATATTATATTATATTATATTATATCATATTATATTATATCATATTATATTATATTATATTATTTTGGGATAGAATAGAATAGATTAGATTAGATTTTATTGGGATAGAATAGATTAGATTAGATTATATTAGGATAGAATAGAATAGAATATATTGTATTAGATTGGATTAGATTTTAATCAATTAAACAAGTGTTGAAATCAAACAGAGCAGATCCGTTAAGATCAATTTTGATTGAGTTTTATTCAATTGGATATAATGGTCAAATCACAGAAGGCAATACAGATTAGATTTGATCAGAACAGGTTAAGCCAGTCAGATAATTGTGATCAAATTAGAATCGGATCAAACCAGATCATGCTGAACTACAAAAAGGATCCTCTGAACATTCGTCCTATGACCATTCGTCCTGTGACCATTCGTCCTATGACCAATTGTCCTATGACCAATCGTCCTATGACCAATCGTCCTATGACCATTCGTCCTATGACCAATCGCCTTATGACCATTCGTCCTATGACCAATCGTCCGTATATCGGTACCAATGGGATCTGTTGAATATAATTGTAGAAGGGACACGGTTACCATCTGGATCTGTTCGTGCTCGCCTTTCTCATCCTCATCTGCTCCTTCGTCGGTCTGCCCTGGTTCGTTGCTGCCACCGTCAGAGCCATAACACACGTCAAAAGTCTTATGCGCGAATCGGAAGTCTCCGTTCCCGGAGAACGACCACAGATCGTTGGAGTCAGGTACACGACTCAAGATATTATTATTTGTTTGCGTTATAATGTGCCATCATTGGTTTTTATTGTTACATTGTTTCAATGGTTAGCCTAATTTGCGCTGTTGTTTTGCATTTTTTTTCAAATGCTACCTGAAAGTTTTCCGAAGTTGCATTAGCCTACTATGATTTTGTACTTTTTATATTCGCATATATAGGTCCTAATTGTAAAATTATTCGTGTTATTGAAAATAATAACAAGTCGTGATAACGCGATAGTTAACAAGCGCCACAAGATATTTGAGCGGCTAAATGCATATAAGCCTAGTACACGTTTCTTTGTAGGCTATAACATTCGTCTTATGAAGTTAGACCGACTGACTATTCGAAATAGAACAGATTAGTAAAAAATATAATGGGCCTAATTGTATAATTATATATGCCCTGTGGGTTTACCTAGTTTATATACACATTGATTTGTTTGTTGAATTTTCAGGGAACAGCGCGTAACTGGAATTCTCATTCATCTGCTGATAGGATTGTCAACATTTCTGACTTCCCTTTTACGGGTAGGATAAATTATGTTATGTCTGTCACTGCCTGGTAGGCTTCGCTCCTGATACCTGCATACTGCATAGCTATGTAGCCCTGTTCTTGGTGCCCGCCACTTGTGATCCTTCGTTCGGCTGAACAGTGAACAAGTCTGCTCTCAGTCCAGGCTGTTTTAAAGGAATTTTTAGAACTGCACAACCCCTTCTTTCCTTTCCAATCCTCCATGGTAAATTACTTCCAATCGGAGGACAATGGCCCTTTTTGCTAGTTTTAACTGTACAAAAGTGCTTCTACAACTGCACAGATCCATTTAGAAACGCACATTTTGTGTGCAACTGCACGCTAAAAAGCCCTATCTCAGTCCCTTTTGCTCGTACATCTACTAAGCAGAACCGTACATTCTTGGTGTTTGCTTGTGCGCTTGTTATAACGCCTCTTCAAGATGCCTACTCAGAAGCGCTCCCGATCACAGCGCGGACACTGTATCAGAGTTTCACGCCGATGCGCTGAGCAATAATTGCGAGCAAAGGACTTGCCCAAGGTCGCTATGCAAAGCGGCTTGAGGTAGATTCGAACCTGTAACTTTCCGGCTGCAAGGCAACGAACATACCCATTAAACCACCGCGCCCCACATGTGGTCGGTCCCATCGACCTGGAATGGCCTGCCATTGACGCCCCGCTCCCTTTCCCGCTTTGATTCTCAGGCATATGCATCTCTCCTTAAGACAGTTTTGTTTGGCCGTGTGGGTTGAGAACGCCTTTGAGTAGTCCTCTGAAGAGACGCTATACGAATTTTGCATGTCGAATGATAGGGCAAGATAATTACGGTGAATTAAGGCAATGTCATGGAAGATACGTGGCAAGATTGGAACTCTTTGTTGAGTGTATTCCAGTAGCTACATCTGTGATTGTTGCGCTCGGATGATTTAAGAGATAATTATGCAGATGTCGCTTTTCGTAATGTTCCTATAACGTTCCATGATCATTTTGTTTCAGCTTATACCAATGCCGGTTCTGTACGGCGTCTTTCTCTACATGGGTATCACCTCGTTGGGAGGAGTACAGGTAGGGTGGAACTTACCCCACACCACTCTTGTACCTGTGGCTGTTTGTTTGTCTCTCTCTCTCTCTCTCTCTTTCTCTCTCTGGACATCTGTCTATGTTGTTTCATTGCTTGTCTGTCTTCCTGTTTGTCTGCATTTGAAATCTGAAAATGCACTACATAATTGACCAGCATACATACATGCATACATACATACATACATACATACATACATACATACATACATACATACATACATACATACAAAAATTACATACATATATACATACATACATAATTACATAATGCATACATACATGCATATATATGGACATTTATATAGCGTCTTTCGGTACCTTACATACATACATACAAGTATGCATGCATACTTACACATATACATGCATACACGCATGCATACATACCGACCCTCATGCATACGTCAGATGCATGAATAAACGGATGTCGTTGTTGTTGTTGGTCCGTTGCAGTTCATACAGAGAATCGGGATCATGCTGATGCCGGTCAAGTACCAGCCGGACCTCATCTACCTTCGGCACGTGAAGACGATGAGGGTCCATCTGTTCACCTTCGTCCAGCTGGCCTGCTTCATCGGAATGTGGGTCGTTAAGCAGATCAAGATCACGTCCATCGCTTTTCCAGTCATGGTAAACAACGCTACCCACACATCCATATGTACAGGACGATCCAGAGGGTCTTGAAGGGGCGCTATATAAATTCTGATCGATTGATTGATTGATAGACTGATTGATTGATCGATTGATTGATCGATTGATCGATTGATTGATCGATTGATTGATTGATTGATTGATTAAAACCCTTAAACATTCTACCCACATCCATATGTACAGGACGATCCAGAGGGTCTTGAGGTGGAGCTATATAAATTCTGATCGATTGATTGATTGCTAGACTGACTGATTGATTGATCGATTGATCGATTGATTGATTGATTGATCGGTCGATTGATTGATTAAAACCCTTAGACATCGCTACCCACATCCATGTGTACTGGACGACCCAGAAGGTCCCCTTCCATTCAAGTTTACGAATTGAGGGGGCATTGTCGAAATTGAACCCATTGGATTTCACTCTATTCTTAGTGCCGCAATACTAGTGATAGGGCTATACAGTTAACCAAATGGTTCCAAGGGAAAGGGTGTAGCCTGGAAAAAGTTTTGGGATTACTTTGGGGGTGGGGGATTCCATTAGACATGATCAAAGCGTAAGCTTGTGTAAGCTTACACAAAAGTTCGGAAGTTTGAAATAATTTGTCAAATATTTTTTTGGGGGTGGATATGAACCCATCAAGATAGGTTTACGTCATGGATATGTCAACACAGGCCACGAAATATGCGCTTGTTTCCACTTGGCCTGGGCCGGGAGCGCCTCTGAGCAGTAATCGTGAAGAGGCGCTATATAAATTCTGATCGATTGATTGATCGCTTGATTGATTGATTAAAATCCTTACCGAACTGTTCCTTTCGTCTTTTGGGATATTGTAAAAGACTAGTTTTCCTCATCCTCAAGATAATAGAGTAGGATAATATTTAAACTAATGTGGGTGTAATAGAAACCTTCATAACGCATCAGAGGAGCTTTCACGCAATTGGCAGTCAAAAGTAATAGCAATTAAGGGCGAGTCTTTAAAAGTTGAAGAAAATGTGGACGTGAAACTTTAGCAGGTTAATTAAATTGTTATTAATTGCTAGCAGTAATTAAATTAATCTCAATATTATGATGACGATAGATACGATGGCATAAAATTAGATTACTGTCCAAGTAATTAGCGATGCATTTAGTGATTGTTGTGTTTCCTTTGTGTAGCTCATTGTTCTCATGGTAGCCCGCAAGTGCCTTGATTTCGTCTTCACCCAGGGAGAGCTCTACTGGCTTGACCATCTGCTACCAGAGGAACATCGGCGCCAAAAGGAAGACGCCGCCAAGGCTCTCGAGGAGGGAGGACTGGTAGGCTACATGTCGTAATCTAGAGCATAGCAGACTCTTAAATAGCTTTCTGTTTGTTTGTGTGTGCACTTGTTATAGCGCCTTTTCAAGCTCCATGCTCAGAGGCGCCCGACTACGGAGCGGATACTGCGCTGAGCAATTGCGAGTGAAGGACTTGCCCAAGGTCCCTACGCGACAACTTGATGTGGATTCGAACCTGCAACCCTTGTAGGTTGCAAGGCGACGAACATACCCAGTACACCATTATGCCTCGTATGTGCAGCCTGTACACATTTCCTTTGTTTACTATGAATTTATTTTAGGCGATTTTGAGATAATTGTGTTGTATTGTATTGTATCTATAAATTTATAAAGATTCAATACAATTAAACAATTCGATTATCTCTAGTTGAAAATGTCCCAAGGTGAGTGAGGAATTGTTTGTTGTACCAGGTATATGTCTTTCAGTTGTACATTCCTATGCTTTTTTTAGAACTCGCGTCATGTTGAAATGAAAATTCTGGAAATAACTAAAGAAGAGGAGGCAAAGAACTACAGGTAGCTTATTTAGCCACATTTTGAAAAAATTCTGGGATAGAGGTGGTAACCTATTTAAAGATTTTTAAAATGTCTGGAGAATGTAAATAAATCAGTAATCCTACAGAACCTCAACCTGCGAGCGCCGTGCTTTCTCAGTCGTAGGTCCTTCTGTCTGGAATAGTTTTCCCGTTGGAGATGCGATTGTGATACCAAGGGATTTGTCTACCATCTACAGGCGGCTAAAGACTCGTTTGCATAACCGTAGTAGGACTGGGAGCGCTGCTGGTTAGGCTTCTTGAAGGGGGCGTTATATCAAATTCTTGAAATGAATGAATGAATATTTTCGCTTTCTCAGCAGGCTATCCACAATCGCTAATAGACTATTATATGCATCATACTCTAAACTCTAAAGCGTAGATCAGTGCTGTCCAACCTTTTTGGCACCGCGGGCCGCAGACGATATAATCTTGAAGCCGAGGGCCGCAACAGTAAATTCAAAAGCAATAGTTAAAATTTAGCTATAATTATTAGAGGTAATGACATTTATTATGGAATAATTCTAATGAGAAATGGATGATAATAATACACACTAGCATATATATATATATATTATATATATATATATATATACACATATAATCTTATATACATATTATGCCATAATTATTATCCATGCCTTAAAACGGTTCAGCACGAAAAGCATAGGCCCGTAGGATGACCCAGTCAGTTTTTCTTGCTCAGCTTCACTTTATGGCTGAAGTACCGGATTTCCATCCCTATGCCCGTCGAAGACGTCGAAGCGTAGGTCTTCGGTCCAGAGATCAGTCATAATCGCCGGTCGAGAAAGATCCCAAGACATCGGTTTTCGTCGGCCCTGGGTCCCCTATACTATAGGCATATGTCGATATTTTTCTTCCAGCCCTCAAGACCAGAACTGGACTATCTCTCGAAAGGCACGCTCGCACTCACTTAGAGACATGGTTGAACTATGCAGGAAATTATTATAAGTGAACGGTTTGTTATGGTTTGCGAAGTATGCTGCAGGAATAAAACCAGGAGTCGTGTTTCAGCCTCATGGAGAGACTACTGCAACATACGGTTACCTAATCCCCTCAGTGGTATAGAAAGAGGACATTAATTGTCATTAATTGATTTGCCTTCCTAGCAGCCGTCTAAATTCCGACAACTGTTACAATATTACCATGAAGAATAAATTAACGCAATAGTCGACCACTGACTTTGTCTTTAACTTCATTTGACACAAAGTTTTAAAAAGTTTTAGTGAGCTTGGCGGGCCACTTGAAATCGCCCCGCGGGCCGCATGCGGCCCGCGGGCCGCACGTTGGACAGCACTGGCGTAGATGTTCAGTGTTCGTTTGTTTTGATCAGCTAGGCCTATAGCAAAAAATTCTAAACGTGACGAGTCATCACGGTACGTTAGAAAACCTCTTGCTATGGTGCCTCTTTGTGCTTTGATTCAATTGTCTAATGAGCCTATAGGTCCTATACTTAGGCTAAATTAGTCCTGCTAATAATAGATGTATGTGTAGCCTAATTGTGTATGTGTGTTTGTAGCGATCCAATCAACGTAATTCACCGCAAATAGACGAACAAAAGATCAATTATTCCGTAGAATTCGACGGACTCCAACTCAACGCTTCGGATTAGTATTGCGCAATTTCTAAAGAACCGGTCTTCCAGATGAACGAACGAAACAGAGAAAGAGATACTGAAGGACAGAAACACAGACTGCCTGCAAATTCAGACAAACCCCCAGATGCACTCTAGAGGCCGACACCCAGCGTGATACATGTAGACTGGCAGACATACAGACAGACATGCAGACAGACAGACAGACCTGCTTGGTAGGCTATAGATAGACAGATCTTTAGAAAGGTAACCTCGTGCCCAGAAGATTTCGAAGTTCTCCACTTGTGCCGTCTGAGATTTCTCTTACAGTTGACTTATCTATTAGGCTAGACTCTTCCAGTTTTTGAATTCGCGTATTTACGTATCTGTACAGTAATTTAACACCTGAAAACAAACAAGTGCTATATAAATGTTGTTATTACGATGAGTTATGATTAGGTCTAACCATCCTTGGTTCATCAAAGACGTTCTTAATTGCTATACATTGTTAGGAAATAGTAACAAAAGTTCTAGTTTTGTTCTAATTTGTATGTGCGTGCAACTGTGAATAACTGAACATTATTTTTATATGGTGCTATGATATATTATTATAATTTTTTTATATAATCGAGAACTCGCCAAATGAGATTTTGCAGATGTTGGTCTTAACAGTAATATGCTCCCATTATGGTGACTATGCTCATTGAGATTAGTGTTTTGTAAAACACCACACGTTTCACGACTTAAAAGGCTGCACTAGTCAGACATGACTAATGTGGCTAAGCTGCCTCCTGGAGAAGTCCAAAGTTTGTCAAAAGTGTACAAGCATTGGTCAGAATTGTCTGAAGTGTTTGGCCTCCAAATACCCAACGTTGGCATAAAATTCCATCCCAGAAACGCCCCAAGCAGTAGGTTTGACCAGAAGACAGGTCATAAATATTTCAAGAACTGATCGAAACTTTTTCACAACTTATACTGTTTGCTTTGGATATTTGGTCTATATTTTAAAACAAATCTTCGAATGTATTTTTCTACTACAATCTTGTATTATACTCTCGGTGCTTGTGAGCTTGTGTGAATTGTTAACGTTATATTGCGCGTAAGTGACCATGTAACATGGTCGCGTAAAGTATCGATAGGTCTACTATTAATGTGACACTTAGGCCTTAGGCCAATATTGTTTTTGTATAAATCTTGTGTTCGTTAACGATTTGTTATCGCTGTGAACTTTACTTCGTGTAGCATGCGAAACATCAGCGCATGCACACATAGGCCCACTTGTGAATATCAGTGCGTAGGCCTATATAGATGGTTAATTCTATTGTTTCAATGTAGGCCTTAATTAGTCGTAGGCTATACGTAGCAACATTATACACCATTCTGCAAAACGCTGTCTTCCAATTCCGTTTAATAAACTGTCTTGGTATGTATGTATGTATGTATGTATGTATAATATATGTATATGTATATGTATATGTATATATGTATATACATATACACTAGGCCTAGGGTGACAGTTTAAAAAAAAATTGAATTTCACATGTCTCACCCTTTTAAATGGTTATGTACCATTATATAAGTAAGCATGATTTTTTAAAATTAATTCATTAATGTTTATTGCTGGCCCAACGCATCAGAAGTTTGACCTAATGGTCTGTGTTCAACACAGTGCAAATACACATCTATCGGTATTTGATTCCAGTACTGTTTATCAAGTCCATTTATGGCTGCTTATTTTTTTAGTCTGGCTATTACCTCCTGTGTTTCATAAGCCCTTGGAGTATAGGTATTGCTTGGTTCTTCTTGGTTTGTAAGTACTTCATGGAAAGAATGGATCAGTGTGATACCAGTTCAGCTACATCATTCGCGACATTCAGGCTCACAACAGCTCAGTGACGAGCCAAGAGAACGATTTCCTTTATCTCCATTTCTGCTTGGATGTAGATCATGTAGTTGTAGGAAGTTTACAAGAATATCTAGTGCAGACTAGTGGACTGAAGAGTTTCTTAGTGTTTTTAGTTTTTAAAAATCAGCTCTTGTATAGTGGTAGGCTACTTGCTGCACATAAACTGATATGTCGAAGAGGTTCATCATATCCCGGACGTTTTACTATTGCAATCTCGCCGTCATCTGAAACAGCCGAATCAATCAACACCAAGCGAACCAACATTTCACTCATGTACCTCAAATGGGTCGAAAAGATGTGTATTTCTGCTGTAGCAGCGGTCTCAATTACTGCCTTGTGAGCAATGGGCTGCTTCAGCAGTTACAAGTCATTCCAGGGAGCTGACGTTGGACATTGGCTTTGTGTGCCAATGCCTTGAGATCTACCTGAAGAACAAATACATTGTGCTCACGGAGGCTGCAGATCAAATGCAGTCAGATGAAAGAAAGATGGAAGAGGTAGATTGCAATGTATCGACTTCTCTATCCAAATCTCTCAGTGTTTTCGTAGGTCTGCGAGAGTTTGTCATCAGAGTATTGAAGACTATCCCCACTATCACCAAGCTGAGGAGATCTACCGTTTCTGAGACTCGTGTTTCAGAAGAACACATGCTCTTGATTGAAGACCAGCATTGCTGTAGATGATAGAAGTTGTGTGAAAAATATATAAAATATAGATCGTATGCGGCCAGCTAAATTCCACTTTTCAAGCAAGTTAAACGGCTGAAGGTTGTGCTTCACCTGTCCCATTAGGCAGTAAAGGAACCTTTAAGATTTCGTTGTTCTTTCATCTGGTGACAGAACAGTAGGCCAGCGTTCCTATGTGACGTAAAAGGCTTCAACAACCTGTCATCCCAATGAACTTTATGCGGAACTTCAAACCCTAACGATGCATCATGCACAGATTTCTTTGACAAAAGTCTCATGATGATGGAGCTGAGAATGTCTATGGAATTCTGATTGATAGCAATTTCAGCAGTATCACGGCCCATTGATTGTCCTTTGGCTGCTAGAATGTGTGCCGCATGTATGCCACTAATTTTAGTCCTGTTGAATGCTGCAGTGACACATGCACTCAAAATGACATTGTATCTTCTTAACTTCTTTTCAGCAGGCGCACAAGTCGATTTAACATGACTTATTTCCCCGCAAGACTTTCTTGTGTAATTTTCAAATCGACTTATTTGTTTTTAATTAAATAATAACTATACCCTAAGCATGTCATGAGTGATTACAGAGAACATTGGGCACAGTGGTCATAGGCAGAGTTTGGTTTCCGTTCTTAGAGGGGCTAAAGCCTTCTTAGGGGGGCGAAGCCCGGGAAAAGAAACCATTTGCACGGTAAAAAAATGAATTTGGGTCTTCTGGGGGGGAAGCCCCCTAGCTCCTGATAAACTCCGCCCATGGCGGTGGTGTAGTGGGTATGTTCGTCGCCTTGCAGCCACCTCAAGTCGTCGCGTAAGGACCTTAGACAAGTCCTTCACTCGCAATTGCTCAGCGCTTCGGCGTGAAACTCCGATACAGTGTCCGCTCTGCAGTCGGGAGCGCCTCTGAGTAGAGAGCTTGAAGGGGCGCTATAACATGTGCACATACAAACAAACAAACAAACATTGAAATAGGCATTAGAGATGTAATTGGTGGAGCAAAAAAATATTTAGCACATTACATATTCAACATTGTTTGTAGGCCAATCTATTGAAAGTTCAAGGTCATTGGGCCACCTCTAAACATTTTCAAATTTCCCTAAATATTTTCACCTGTAGTACTGATATCATAGAGAACACTTTTGAAGTCTGAGACTTTAAAAATTTAAAAAAAATTTTTTGGCATGTTGGAAATTGTCACCCTAATATACACACATATAGGCCACGTCACTAACCCGAGAGGTCTATATATATATTCATAAGCCTATATATATACATACAGTAGCGGCGTCAGCGATAGGCCTACAATTACAGCAGGTCGACGCGTCATGGTCATGTGAGTTGCTCAGCAGGTCGAAGAAATTAAATGGAAAGAAAATATTAAAGTTTCATAAAGCGGGGGCAAGAGCAGTGCTCAAAGTGTAGAAAAAGTAGTGCATGGACGCCCTTAGAGTGTAGAAAAGAAGTGCCAGAACGCCCCTTACCTTTTTCAGTCTCTACTGACAAATAAGTGGCAGGATGGCATTCAGATTTGAAAATAAGTGCAGGACGCCGTCCATGACCGTCCATGACTTTAAGCCCTGGGCAAGAGTAGGCTTATATAAGCATGTAAAACAGCGGTTCTCAACCTTTTTCGTGCGGCGACCCCTTGGTAACATTTCTAAAGTTGTGACGACCCCCAACAACAAAATTGAGTGACTTCCCCCCCACACTGCATTTTTTACCATTGTCCAATGTTATGCATTTCACTTCCATACGTAGAAAACAAACACTGCTGGGAAACTGTGTGAGGTTCCCTGGTTCTTGAGGTTCTGAGAGCTACTTATTCATTAGCTTGAAGTTGAAGTTTCAAAAGTCTATTTAACTTGTGAAACCTCGACAGCTGCATGCCACGTCCTGCTGTTGGATCTCCCAAATCCCCATCTCATGTGCATCTTCTTGGCGTCATCAGCTTTGTTCTTAAAAGTCCTCGTCATGGTTTCCTGCAGAGTTATATCTGTGTGTCGCTTCAGTTTAATTGCTGTGTCTCATCGAATCGATCGACAAAATATCATTGCCAAGAAGTTTGTAATTTTCTCTATTCAATATTCATGCCGCAACTAGGCCTATCAAACTTAAATAACAGGCTACTCTGAAAATTAGTCGATCATTTTTCTTTTCTTAACACTCATTTCACATAGCTGATTCTTTTGGGAGGCTATCAGTTTCATAAACTTTACTAATGTTCTTTATGATAGCGCCGAAATGGGGAGGGGTTTGAGAGGCACATCCCATCTTCAATGCTGGCAATTTCTTTAAATTTCCACACTGCAATGGTAGCATTTCAGGTTGTGTCGTTTTAGTGAAATTGCTCATCATTTCAATGCTCAAAAGTGTCTCCCTCCCATTGTTCATAATTGTTTCAATTTCCACACTGCAATGGACGCATTATCAGCTGTTGTCTCAAGAAAAATTCGCATATTTTCCGTGCTGAAAGACCTCACATTTAAATAAATGTCCCATACTCACTGTTTAATTTTTTTATTTGCGCATTGTAATTATAGCACTTAAAGCTAGCATTTAAAAAATGTTCACTATGGATAACAGCGGATAACACTGTAGAAATTTATGATGAATATTATTAAATATTTTGGTAAGATCTGGAGAATATAATTATGAGCAGCTCGGTCCCCCACCACATTTTGGGGACCAATCCAAGTCTTCACCCATGTGTTACATATAGGAATCACTAGCTGGCAGCATAGTTTCTTTGAGCAAACCAGACATTGTTTAACTTGTTAGAAGAATGGTTAAAGTGGAATTTAAATTTGAAAACTGAAATAGCAAACTTGAAATTAGCCGATGCAAGCTAACGAATGAATCTGAGGCAAAGCATAAGTGAACATTTCTTTTAAGTTGCTATAGTGTGGTAGATAATGTTGAAATTGCTATTACATCTTTTGCAAATTTCTGAGGGCTCAGGCTACCCCTGGCAAATCGTCAGGCGACCCCCGTGGGGGTCGCGACCCACAGGTTGAGAACCGCTGATGTAAAAGGACCTGCCGCGACCACTGTGCAAGGTTCCGGATGCCAGCCACGATTAGGTCTAAGTTAAGACCTGGATATGAAGGGTTAAGTAATGTGTGCAGTCTGCCAGTCTTTATCCTACTCTGATTCTTAGAGTAATAATTATGAAGCGCCCCAACATAAAACTCTCGATATCCTATAATTCCGTCTTCATGAGAACTTAACACAGACACTAGCAAGGCCGTAGCTAGGGGGTCTTTTGGGTGTTTGAACACACCCCCCCCCCCCCAAATGGAAAATATAAAAAATAAAAGAATGCATTTACTAGCACATGATTTAAAAACCATGAAATAAAACCATGAAAACACCCCCCGAAAAAAGGTCATCATCTTTTTCGGACGGGAAACTGAAGAAACACCTCCGAAATCAAATCCTGGCTACGGACATGGACTATTAACATTTGATAAGAACCCATGACTACAAAATAGTAACTACGGCAAGTAAGAACGAACCAAGCTTATTTCATTTTCAACGTTTATTGATCGAACATTAGAATTCATTCGTCTAAACTAAGAAGCTGCAGACTAAAAGGTTCTGCAGAAACGCGGATGTTTAACCCTTCACTCTCCTCGACCAACCGAATGACGGATGGACGAGCGTCACTTTCACTTAGCAACCTTAGATGATGATGATGATGAACTCAATTAAACTTACCTTGAATGATTTATGAATGAAATCTAATTGCTCTAATCTAGGACTCGGACTACCCTGTTCTCTTGTAAGTTTGACCATGTGCTGGCCAAAGAAAGTTGTCCGCAGTGTGAGAATTGCGGAAAAATAACTGGGAGGTGGGGTGGTTGGACTATGATCCACTTGAAATTGGAGGGTGAAACATGACTTTGCTATGGGGCCATAGGTTTAGGAGGCAGGGCCCAAGGGCGCAAATGCCCCTCAAATTTCTTCCAAATGTGTTTTTCGGGCACAAGAGGCACGGACGGAAAAAATTTCGGAATTTTTTTCGGGCAAACAGGTACAGGCGGATTTTTTCGGGCACACAGGGGTAAAAATCTAATTTTTCTGACAAGATTTACAGTAAATGACTAATAAAAGGTCATCAGATTTTTCGGACGAGAAAATCCTAAGATTTCGGGCGGATGACTAAAAAAAGGTCATCAGTTTTTCGGGCAAAAATAACATTTTCGCCCCCACTTCCGAAATGTCCCCTACGCCTATGTATGGGTCTCTAAGAAAGACTGGGGTTGAAACCCTAACCCCACCCCTCCCCCGGCAATTCTCACCCTGGTTATCTTCGGTCAGCACATTAATGTATAATAAGGTCAAACTTACCAGTTCGAGATCTTGGATGACCCAATGATGGACGGTCAAGCGGACGATTGGAGGGAGGCCCTCCGTCTAGTGGCGTCTCCGTCTGCGTCGCGAATTCGGTCCTTAGACATTGCCGTCCTTGGCCGCCGCTGCTGCCGACACCGACACTCCGGGCCGTCAGCTGCGAGACCTCGACCTTCCCCTCACCTCGACGTCCTCTTCCAGGTCTTCCTCCTGCGCAACCAAGAACAATCGGAACCAGAGAGAACGTCTCATAGGTAACAACTTCCGGCCCTGTGTCCTACGTCCTAGTCTTAGCAACCTGATATGATGATGATATGAAATAAACTTACCTTGAATGATATATGAATGAAATTTAATTGCTCTATTCTAGGACTCGGAATACCCTGTTCTCTTGTAAGTTTGACCATGTGCTGGCCAAAGAAAGTTGTCCTCAGTGTGAGAATTGCGGAAAAATAACTGGGAGATGGGGTGGTTTAACTCTGATCCACATGGATTTGGAGTGTGAAAACATGACTTTGCTATGGGGCTCTAAGAAAGACTGGGGTTGAAACCCCTAATCCCACCCTTCCCCCGACAATTCTCACTCTGGTCATCTTCCGTCAGCACATTAATATAAAATAAGGTCAAACTTACCAGTTCGAGATCTTGGATGTCCGAATGGTGGACGGTCGAGCGGACGATTGGAGGGAGGCCCTCCGTTTAGTGGAGTTTCCGTCTGCGTCGCGAATTCGGTCCTTAGACATTGCCGTCCTTGGCCGCCGCTGCTGCCGACACCGACACTCCGGGCCGTCAGCTGCGAGACCTCGACCTTCCCCTCACCTCGACGTCCTCTTCCAGGTCTTCCTCCTGCGCAACCAAGAACAATCGGAACCAGAGAGAACGTCTCATAGGTAACAACTTCCGGCCCTGTGTCCTACGTCCTAGTCTTAGCAACCTGATATGATGATGATATGAAATAAACTTACCTTGAATGATATATGAATGAAATTTAATTGCTCTATTCTAGGACTCGGAATACCCTGTTCTCTTGTAAGTTTGACCATGTGCTGGCCAAAGAAAGTTGTCCTCAGTGTGAGAATTGCGGAAAAATAACTGGGAGATGGGGTGGTTTAACTCTGATCCACATGGATTTGGAGTGTGAAAACATGACTTTGCTATGGGGCTCTAAGAAAGACTGGGCTTGAAACCCCTAATCCCACCCTTCCCCCGACAATTCTCACTCTGGTCATCTTCGGTCAGCACATTAATATATAATAAGGTCAAACTTACCAGTTCCAGATCTTGGATGTCCGAATGATGGACGGTCAAGCGGACGATTGGAGGGAGGCCCTCCGTCTAGTGGCGTCTCCGTCTGCGTCGCGAATTCGGTCCTTAGACATTGCCGTCCTTGGCCGCCGCTGCTGCCGACACCGACACTCCGGGCCGTCAGCTGCGAGACCTCGACCTTCCCCTCACCTCGACGTCCTCTTCCAGGTCTTCCTCCTGCGCAACCAAGAACAATCGGAACCAGAGAGAACGTCTCATAGGTAACAACTTCCGGCCCTGTGTCCTACGTCCTAGTCTTAGCAACCTGATATGATGATGATATGAAATAAACTTACCTTGAATGATATATGAATGAAATTTAATTGCTCTATTCTAGGACTCGGAATACCCTGTTCTCTTGTAAGTTTGACCATGTGCTGGCCAAAGAAAGTTGTCCTCAGTGTGAGAATTGCGGAAAAATAACTGGGAGATGGGGTGGTTTAACTCTGATCCACATGGATTTGGAGTGTGAAAACATGACTTTGCTATGGGGCTCTAAGAAAGACTGGGGTTGAAACCCCTAATCCCACCCTTCCCCCGACAATTCTCACTCTGGTCATCTTCGGTCAGCACATTAATATATAATAAGGTCAAACTTACCAGTTCGATATCTTGGATGTCCGAATGATGGACGGTCGAGCGGACGATTGGAGGGAGGCCCTCCGTCTAGTGGCGTCTCCGTCTGCGTCGCGAATTCGGTCCTTAGACATTGCCGTCCTTGGCCGCCGCTGCTGCCGACACCGACACTCCGGGCCGTCAGCTGCGAGACCTCGACCTTCCCCTCACCTCGACGTCCTCTTCCAGGTCTTCCTCCTGCGCAACCAAGAACAATCGGAACCAGAGAGAACGTCTCATAGGTAACAACTTCCGGCCCTGTGTCCTACGTCCTAGTCTTAGCAACCTGATATGATGATGATATGAAATAAACTTACCTTGAATGATATATGAATGAAATTTAATTGCTCTATTCTAGGACTCGGAATACCCTGTTCTCTTGTAAGTTTGACCATGTGCTGGCCAAAGAAAGTTGTCCTCAGTGTGAGAATTGCGGAAAAATAACTGGGAGATGGGGTGGTTTAACTCTGATCCACATGGATTTGGAGTGTGAAAACATGACTTTGCTATGGGGCTCTAAGAAAGACTGGGGTTGAAACCCCTAATCCCACCCTTCCCCCGACAATTCTCACTCTGGTCATCTTTGGTCAGCACATTAATATATAATAAGGTCAAACTTACCAGTTCGATATCTTGGATGTCCGAATGATGGACGGTCGAGCGGACGATTGGAGGGAGGCCCTCCGTCTAGTGGCGTCTCCGTCTGCGTCGCGAATTCGGTCCTTAGACATTGCCGTTCTTGGCCGCCGCTGCTGCCGACACCGACACTCCGGGCCGTCAGCTGCGAGACCTCGACCTTCCCTTCACCTCGACGTCCTCTTCCAGGTCTTCCTCCCGCGCAACCAAGAACAATCAGAACCAGAGAGAACGTCTCATAGGTAACAACTTCCGGCCCTGTGTCCTACGTCCTAGTCTTAGCAACCTGATATGATGATGATATGAAATAAACTTACCTTGAATGATATATGAATGAAATTTAATTGCTCTATTCTAGGACTCGGAATACCCTGTTCTCTTGTAAGTTTGACCATGTGCTGGCCAAAGAAAGTTGTCCTCAGTGTGAGAATTGCGGAAAAATAACTGGGAGATGGGGTGGTTTAACTCTGATCCACATGGATTTGGAGTGTGAAAACATGACTTTGCTATGGGGCTCTAAGAAAGACTGGGGTTGAAACCCCTAATCCCACCCTTCCCCCGACAATTCTCACTCTGGTCATCTTCGGTCAGCACATTAATATATAATAAGGTCAAACTTACCAGTTCCAGATCTTGGATGTCCGAATGATGGACGGTCAAGCGGACGATTGGAGGGAGGCCCTCCGTCTAGTGGCGTCTCCGTCTGCGTCGCGAATTCGGTCCTTAGACATTGCCGTCCTTGGCCGCCGCTGCTGCCGACACCGACACTCCGGGCCGTCAGCTGCAAGACCTCGACCTTCCCCTCACCTCGACGTCCTCTTCCAGGTCTTCCTCCTGCGCAACCAAGAACAATCGGAACCAGAGAGAACGTCTCATAGGTAACAACTTCCGGCCCTGTGTCCTACGTCCTAGTCTTAGCAACCTGATATGATGATGATATGAAATAAACTTACCTTGAATGATATATGAATGAAATTTAATTGCTCTATTCTAGGACTCGGAATACCCTGTTCTCTTGTAAGTTTGACCATGTGCTGGCCAAAGAAAGTTGTCCTCAGTGTGAGAATTGCGGAAAAATAACTGAGAGATGGGGTGGTTTAACTCTGATCCACATGGATTTGGAGTGTGAAAACATGACTTTGCTATGGGGCTCTAAGAAAGACTGGGGTTGAAACCCCTAATCCCACACTTCTCCCGACAATTCTCACTCTGGTCATCTTCGGTCAGCACATTAATATATAATAAGGTCAAACTTACCAGTTCCAGATCTTGGATGTCCGAATGATGGACGGTCAAGCGGACGATTGGAGGGAGGCCCTCCGTCTAGTGGCGTCTCCGTCTGCGTCGCGAATTCGGTCCTTAGACATTGCCGTCCTTGGCCGCCGCTGCTGCCGACACCGACACTCCGGGCCGTCAGCTGCGAGACCTCGACCTTCCCCTCACCTCGACGTCCTCTTCCAGGTCTTCCTCCTGCGCAACCAAGAACAATCGGAACCAGAGAGAACGTCTCATAGGTAACAACTTCCGGCCCTGTGTCCTACGTCCTAGTCTTAGCAACCTGATATGATGATGATATGAAATAAACTTACCTTGAATGATATATGAATGAAATTTAATTGCTCTATTCTAGGACTCGGAATACCCTGTTCTCTTGTAAGTTTGACCATGTGCTGGCCAAAGAAAGTTGTCCTCAGTGTGAGAATTGCGGAAAAATAACTGGGAGATGGGGTGGTTTAACTCTGATCCACATGGATTTGGAGTGTGAAAACATGACTTTGCTATGGGGCTCTAAGAAAGACTGGGGTTGAAACCCCTAATCCCACCCTTCCCCCGACAATTCTCACTCTGGTCATCTTCGGTCAGCACATTAATCTTAAAGTATAAAACTCAAAGTTTGTCCTTCTGTGTCTGGGATGCACCAATTTTGCCCGGAGGCCTACTCGGAAATTACAGCGATTCGTTTAAAAAAAAATTTTGCAATCGATTCTTACCCACATTTGGAGTTAAACGCCACTATTTTCGGCTGCCAATTCACTTTATAAGTCCCGAGATGTCAACATTTAAACTTGCACGCGATAAGCGATTCAAAATCCATTCACGTTGATCGCCTCCACAAGGCCTCCATTGACTACCAGAGAACTACAGCCAATGGCATGACGGTTTGAGGTCACGTGATATTTACTTCTATCGACAATATTTGCGAGGATTATTCTCGGCTTTTTTCTTCTGATCCACACGAGAAAATCATAAAGATCGCCATCCAAAAATCTTTCCATATTTTAAATTTCGCTGTTATAAAAACGATATATTAGACACGGCATAATTATGTTCACTAAACTCATGACGTCATTATTTTGAGCTCAAATCTTAACGTCACATCTCGCCAAACCGCGTAGCAAAAATGTCGTGGACGTAAATAATGCGAATATAACTGCAAATAATCGGAATAAAAAAGCGTAGATTTAAAAAACTTCCTTTATCTAAGTGGCAAAGAACAATTTATGAAAAAAGCACGTTGCGCTGAATGGTAGTATCTTTTCAGAAAAAGTCGTTTTTCTCAGTTACGTGTCGAATGGACTTAACGGGTTTTGCTCTTCGATTATCGACCAGACCTGTACACCTAGCGGAGAGGTTCGTTACTTCTCCTTAACGCTGGGGTCGATGGAAGGCGGGGTCAGAATGGTGAAGTCGGAACGGGGTCAGGCGTGGCTGGGGACAAAAACTTATATTTCCCGGGCAACGCCGGGTTATTCAGCTAGTATATAATAAGGTCAAACTTACCAGTTCCAGATCTTGGATGTCCGAATGATGGACGGTCAAGCGGACGATTGGAGGGAGGCCCTCCGTCTAGTGGCGTCTCCGTCTGCGTCGCGAATTCGGTCCTTAGACATTGCCGTCCTTGGCCGCCGCTGCTGCCGACACCGACACTCCGGGCCGTCAGCTGCAAGACCTCGACCTTCCCCTCACCTCGACGTCCTCTTCCAGGTCTTCCTCCTGCGCAACCAAGAACAATCGGAACCAGAGAGAACGTCTCATAGGTAACAACTTCCGGCCCTGTGTCCTACGTCCTAGTCTTAGCAACCTGATATGATGATGATATGAAATAAACTTACCTTGAATGATATATGAATGAAATTTAATTGCTCTATTCTAGGACTCGGAATACCCTGTTCTCTTGTAAGTTTGACCATGTGCTGGCCAAAGAAAGTTGTCCTCAGTGTGAGAATTGCGGAAAAATAACTGAGAGATGGGGTGGTTTAACTCTGATCCACATGGATTTGGAGTGTGAAAACATGACTTTGCTATGGGGCTCTAAGAAAGACTGGGGTTGAAACCCCTAATCCCACCCTTCCCCCGACAATTCTCACTCTGGTCATCTTCGGTCAGCACATTAATATATAATAAGGTCAAACTTACCAGTTCGATATCTTGGATGTCCGAATGATGGACGGTCGAGCGGACGATTGGAGGGAGGCCCTCCGTCTAGTGGCGTCTCCGTCTGCGTCGCGAATTCGGTCCTTAGACATTGCCGTTCTTGGCCGCCGCTGCTGCCGACACCGACACTCCGGGCCGTCAGCTGCGAGACCTCGACCTTCCCCTCACCTCGACGTCCTCTTCCAGGTCTTCCTCCTGCGCAACCAAGAACAATCTGAACCAGAGAGAACGTCTCATAGGTAACAACTTCCGGCCCTGTGTCCTACGTCCTAGTCTTAGCAACCTGATATGATGATGATATGAAATAAACTTACCTTGAATGATATATGAATGAAATTTAATTGCTCTATTCTAGGACTCGGAATACCCTGTTCTCTTGTAAGTTTGACCATGTGCTGGCCAAAGAAAGTTGTCCTCAGTGTGAGATTTGCGGAAAAATAACTGGGAGATGGGGTGGTTTAACTCTGATCCACATGGATTTGGAGTGTGAAAACATGACTTTGCTATGGGGCTCTAAGAAAGACTGGGGTTGAAACCCCTAATCCCACCCTTCCCCCGACAATTCTCACTCTGGTCATCTTCGGTCAGCACATTAATATATAATAAGGTCAAACTTACCAGTTCCAGATCTTGGATGTCCGAATGATGGACGGTCAAGCGGACTATTGGAGGGAGGCCCTCCGTCTAGTGGCGTCTCCGTCTGCGTCGCGAATTCGGTCCTTAGACATTGCCGTCCTTGGCCGCCGCTGCTGCCGACACCGACACTCCGGGCCGTCAGCTGCAAGACCTCGACCTTCCCCTCACCTCGACGTCCTCTTCCAGGTCTTCCTCCTGCGCAACCAAGAACAATCGGAACCAGAGAGAACGTCTCATAGGTAACAACTTCCGGCCCTGTGTCCTACGTCCTAGTCTTAGCAACCTGATATGATGATGATATGAAATAAACTTACCTTGAATGATATATGAATGAAATTTAATTGCTCTATTCTAGGACTCGGAATACCCTGTTCTCTTGTAAGTTTGACCATGTGCTGGCCAAAGAAAGTTGTCCTCAGTGTGAGAATTGCGGAAAAATAACTGAGAGATGGGGTGGTTTAACTCTGATCCACATGGATTTGGAGTGTGAAAACATGACTTTGCTATGGGGCTCTAAGAAAGACTGGGGTTGAAACCCCTAATCCCACCCTTCCCCCGACAATTCTCACTCTGGTCATCTTCGGTCAGCACATTAATATATAATAAGGTCAAACTTACCAGTTCGATATCTTGGATGTCCGAATGATGGACGGTCGAGCGGACGATTGGAGGAAGGCCCTCCGTCTAGTGGCGTCTCCGTCTGCGTCGCGAATTCGGTCCTTAGACATTGCCGTTCTTGGCCGCCGCTGCTGCCGACACCGACACTCCGGGCCGTCAGCTGCGAGACCTCGACCTTCCCCTCACCTCGACGTCCTCTTCCAGGTCTTCCTCCTGCGCAACCAAGAACAATCGGAACCAGAGAGAACGTCTCATAGGTAACAACTTCCGGCCCTGTGTCCTACGTCCTAGTCTTAGCAACCTGATATGATGATGATATGAAATAAACTTACCTTGAATGATATATGAATGAAATTTAATTGTTCTATTCTAGGACTCGGAATACCCTGTTCTCTTGTAAGTTTGACCATGTGCTGGCCAAAGAAAGTTGTCCTCAGTGTGAGAATTGCGGAAAAATAACTGGGAGATGGGGTGGTTTAACTCTGATCCACATGGATTTGGAGTGTGAAAACATGACTTTGCTATGGGGCTCTAAGAAAGACTGGGGTTGAAACCCCTAATCCCAACCTTCCCCCGACAATTCTCACTCTGGTCATCTTCGGTCAGCACATTAATATATAATAAGGTCAAACTTACCAGTTCCAGATCTTGGATGTCCGAATGATGGACGGTCAAGCGGACGATTGGAGGGAGGCCCTCCGTCTAGTGGCGTCTCCGTCTGCGTCGCGAATTCGGTCCCTAGACATTGCCGTCCTTGGCCGCCGCTGCTGCCGACACCGACACTCCGGGCCGTCAGCTGCAAGACCTCGACCTTCCCCTCACCTCGACGTCCTCTTCCAGGTCTTCCTCCTGCGCAACCAAGAACAATCGGAACCAGAGAGAACGTCTCATAGGTAACAACTTCCGGCCCTGTGTCCTACGTCCTAGTCTTAGCAACCTGATATGATGATGATATGAAATAAACTTACCTTGAATGATATATGAATGAAATTTAATTGCTCTATTCTAGGACTCGGAATACCCTGTTCTCTTGTAAGTTTGACCATGTGCTGGCCAAAGAAAGTTGTCCTCAGTGTGAGAATTGCGGAAAAATAACTGGGAGATGGGGTGGTTTAACTCTGATCCACATGGATTTGGAGTGTGAAAACATGACTTTGCTATGGGGCTCTAAGAAAGACTGGGGTTGAAACCCCTAATCCCACCCTTCCCCCGACAATTCTCACTCTGGTCATCTTCGGTCAGCACATTAATATATAATAAGGTCAAACTTACCAGTTCCAGATCTTGGATGTCCGAATGATGGACGGTCAAGCGGACGATTGGAGGGAGGCCCTCCGTCTAGTGGCGTCTCCGTCTGCGTCGCGAATTCGGTCCTTAGACATTGCCGTCCTTGGCCGCCGCTGCTGCCGACACCGACACTCCGGGCCGTCAGCTGCGAGACCTCGACCTTCCCCTCACCTCGACGTCCTCTTCCAGGTCTTCCTCCTGCGCAACCAAGAACAATCGGAACCAGAGAGAACGTCTCATAGGTAACAACTTCCGGCCCTGTGTCCTACGTCCTAGTCTTAGCAACCTGATATGATGATGATATGAAATAAACTTACCTTGAATGATATATGAATGAAATTTAATTGCTCTATTCTAGGACTCGGAATACCCTGTTCTCTTGTAAGTTTGACCATGTGCTGGCCAAAGAAAGTTGTCCTCAGTGTGAGAATTGCGGAAAAATAACTGGGAGATGGGGTGGTTTAACTCTGATCCACATGGATTTGGAGTGTGAAAACATGACTTTGCTATGGGGCTCTAAGAAAGACTGGGGTTGAAACCCCTAATCCCACCCTTCCCCCGACAATTCTCACTCTGGTCATCTTCGGTCAGCACATTAATATATAATAAGGTCAAACTTACCAGTTCGAGATCTTGGATGTCCGAATGATGGACGGTCGAGCGGACGATTGGAGGGAGGCCCTCCGTCTAGTGGCGTCTCCGTCTGCGTCGCGAATTCGGTCCTTAGACATTGCCGTCCTTGGCCGCCGCTGCTGCCGACACCGACACTCCGGGCCGTCAGCTGCGAGACCTCGACCTTCCCCTCACCTCGACGTCCTCTTCCAGGTCTTCCTCCTGCGCAACCAAGAACAATCGGAACCAGAGAGAACGTCTCATAGGTAACAACTTCCGGCCCTGTGTCCTACGTCCTAGTCTTAGCAACCTGATATGATGATGATATGAAATAAACTTACCTTGAATGATATATGAATGAAATTTAATTGCTCTATTCTAGGACTCGGAATACCCTGTTCTCTTGTAAGTTTGACCATGTGCTGGCCAAAGAAAGTTGTCCTCAGTGTGAGAATTGCGGAAAAATAACTGGGAGATGGGGTGGTTTAACTCTGATCCACATGGATTTGGAGTGTGAAAACATGACTTTGCTATGGGGCTCTAAGAAAGACTGGGGTTGAAACCCCTAATCCCACCCTTCCCCCGACAATTCTCACTCTGGTCATCTTCGGTCAGCACATTAATATATAATAAGGTCAAACTTACCAGTTCCAGATCTTGGATGTCCGAATGATGGACGGTCAAGCGGACGATTGGAGGGAGGCCCTCCGTCTAGTGGCGTCTCCGTCTGCGTCGCGAATTCGGTCCTTAGACATTGCCGTCCTTGGCCGCCGCTGCTGCCGACACCGACACTCCGGGCCGTCAGCTGCAAGACCTCGACCTTCCCCTCACCTCGACGTCCTCTTCCAGGTCTTCCTCCTGCGCAACCAAGAACAATCGGAACCAGAGAGAACGTCTCATAGGTAACAACTTCCGGCCCTGTGTCCTACGTCCTAGTCTTAGCAACCTGATATGATGATGATATGAAATAAACTTACCTTGAATGATATATGAATGAAATTTAATTGCTCTATTCTAGGACTCGGAATACCCTGTTCTCTTGTAAGTTTGACCATGTGCTGGCCAAAGAAAGTTGTCCTCAGTGTGAGAATTGCGGAAAAATAACTGGGAGATGGGGTGGTTTAACTCTGATCCACATGGATTTGGAGTGTGAAAACATGACTTTGCTATGGGGCTCTAAGAAAGACTGGGGTTGAAACCCCTAATCCCACCCTTCCCCCGACAATTCTCACTCTGGTCATCTTCGGTCAGCACATTAATATATAATAAGGTCAAACTTACCAGTTCGAGATCTTGGATGTCCCAATGATGGACGGTCGAGCGGACGATTGGAGGGAGGCCCTCCGTCTAGTGGCGTCTCCGTCTGCGTCGCGAATTCGGTCCTTAGACATTGCCGTCCTTGGCCGCCGCTGCTGCCGACACCGACACTCCGGGCCGTCAGCTGCAAGACCTCGACCTTCCCCTCACCTCGACGTCCTCTTCCAGGTCTTCCTCCTGCGCAACCAAGAACAATCGGAACCAGAGAGAACGTCTCATAGGTAACAACTTCCGGCCCTGTGTCCTACGTCCTAGTCTTAGCAACCTGATATGATGATGATATGAAATAAACTTACCTTGAATGATATATGAATGAAATTTAATTGTTCTATTCTAGGACTCGGAATACCCTGTTCTCTTGTAAGTTTGACCATGTGCTGGCCAAAGAAAGTTGTCCTCAGTGTGAGAATTGCGGAAAAATAACTGGGAGATGGGGTGGTTTAACTCTGATCCACATGGATTTGGAGTGTGAAAACATGACTTTGCTATGGGGCTCTAAGAAAGACTGGGGTTGAAACCCCTAATCCCACCCTTCCCCCGACAATTCTCACTCTGGTCATCTTCGGTCAGCACATTAATATATAATAAGGTCAAACTTACCAGTTCCAGATCTTGGATGTCCGAATGATGGACGGTCAAGCGGACGATTGGAGGGAGGCCCTCCGTCTAGTGGCGTCTCCGTCTGCGTCGCGAATTCGGTCCTTAGACATTGCCGTCCTTGGCCGCCGCTGCTGCCGACACCGACACTCCGGGCCGTCAGCTGCAAGACCTCGACCTTCCCCTCACCTCGACGTCCTCTTCCAGGTCTTCCTCCTGCGCAACCAAGAACAATCGGAACCAGAGAGAACGTCTCATAGGTAACAACTTCCGGCCCTGTGTCCTACGTCCTAGTCTTAGCAACCTGATATGATGATGATATGAAATAAACTTACCTTGAATGATATATGAATGAAATTTAATTGCTCTATTCTAGGACTCGGAATACCCTGTTCTCTTGTAAGTTTGACCATGTGCTGGCCAAAGAAAGTTGTCCTCAGTGTGAGAATTGCGGAAAAATAACTGGGAGATGGGGTGGTTTAACTCTGATCCACATGGATTTGGAGTGTGAAAACATGACTTTGCTATGGGGCTCTAAGAAAGACTGGGGTTGAAACCCCTAATCCCACCCTTCCCCCGACAATTCTCACTCTGGTCATCTTCGGTCAGCACATTAATATATAATAAGGTCAAACTTACCAGTTCGAGATCTTGGATGTCCCAATGATGGACGGTCGAGCGGACGATTGGAGGGAGGCCCTCCGTCTAGTGGCGTCTCCGTCTGCGTCGCGAATTCGGTCCTTAGACATTGCCGTCCTTGGCCGCCGCTGCTGCCGACACCGACACTCCGGGCCGTCAGCTGCAAGACCTCGACCTTCCCCTCACCTCGACGTCCTCTTCCAGGTCTTCCTCCTGCGCAACCAAGAACAATCGGAACCAGAGAGAACGTCTCATAGGTAACAACTTCCGGCCCTGTGTCCTACGTCCTAGTCTTAGCAACCTGATATGATGATGATATGAAATAAACTTACCTTGAATGATATATGAATGAAATTTAATTGCTCTATTCTAGGACTCGGAATACCCTGTTCTCTTGTAAGTTTGACCATGTGCTGGCCAAAGAAAGTTGTCCTCAGTGTGAGAATTGCGGAAAAATAACTGGGAGATGGGGTGGTTTAACTCTGATCCACATGGATTTGGAGTGTGAAAACATGACTTTGCTATGGGGCTCTAAGAAAGACTGGGGTTGAAACCCCTAATCCCACCCTTCCCCCGACAATTCTCACCCTGGTCATCTTCGGTCAGCACATTAATATATAATAAGGTCAAACTTACCAGTTCCAGATCTTGGATGTCCGAATGATGGACGGTCAAGCGGACGATTGGAGGGAGGCCCTCCGTCTAGTGGAGTCTCCGTCTGCGTCGCGAATTCGGTCCTTAGACATTGCCGTCCTTGGCCGCCGCTGCTGCCGACACCGACACTCCGGGCCGTCAGCTGCAAGACCTCGACCTTCCCCTCACCTCGACGTCCTCTTCCAGGTCTTCCTCCTGCGCAACCAAGAACAATCGGAACCAGAGAGAACGTCTCATAGGTAACAACTTCCGGCCCTGTGTCCTACGTCCTAGTCTTAGCAACCTGATATGATGATGATATGAAATAAACTTACCTTGAATGATATATGAATGAAATTTAATTGTTCTATTCTAGGACTCGGAATACCCTGTTCTCTTGTAAGTTTGACCATGTGCTGGCCAAAGAAAGTTGTCCTCAGTGTGAGAATTGCGGAAAAATAACTGGGAGATGGGGTGGTTTAACTCTGATCCACATGGATTTGGAGTGTGAAAACATGACTTTGCTATGGGGCTCTAAGAAAGACTGGGGTTGAAACCCCTAATCCCACCCTTCCCCCGACAATTCTCACTCTGGTCATCTTCGGTCAGCACATTAATATATAATAAGGTCAAACTTACCAGTTCCAGATCTTGGATGTCCGAATGATGGACGGTCAAGCGGACGATTGGAGGGAGGCCCTCCGTCTAGTGGCGTCTCCGTCTGCGTCGCGAATTCGGTCCTTAGACATTGCCGTCCTTGGCCGCCGCTGCTGCCGACACCGACACTCCGGGCCGTCAGCTGCGAGACCTCGACCTTCCCCTCACCTCGACGTCCTCTTCCAGGTCTTCCTCCTGCGCAACCAAGAACAATCGGAACCAGAGAGAACGTCTCATAGGTAACAACTTCCGGCCCTGTGTCCTACGTCCTAGTCTTAGCAACCTGATATGATGATGATATGAAATAAACTTACCTTGAATGATATATGAATGAAATTTAATTGCTCTATTCTAGGACTCGGAATACCCTGTTCTCTTGTAAGTTTGACCATGTGCTGGCCAAAGAAAGTTGTCCTCAGTGTGAGAATTGCGGAAAAATAACTGGGAGATGGGGTGGTTTAACTCTGATCCACATGGATTTGGAGTGTGAAAACATGACTTTGCTATGGGGCTCTAAGAAAGACTGGGGTTGAAACCCCTAATCCCACCCTTCCCCCGACAATTCTCACTCTGGTCATCTTCGGTCAGCACATTAATATATAATAAGGTCAAACTTACCAGTTCCAGATCTTGGATGTCCGAATGATGGACGGTCAAGCGGACGATTGGAGGGAGGCCCTCCGTCTAGTGGAGTCTCCGTCTGCGTCGCGAATTCGGTCCTTAGACATTGCCGTCCTTGGCCGCCGCTGCTGCCGACACCGACACTCCGGGCCGTCAGCTGCAAGACCTCGACCTTCCCCTCACCTCGACGTCCTCTTCCAGGTCTTCCTCCTGCGCAACCAAGAACAATCGGAACCAGAGAGAACGTCTCATAGGTAACAACTTCCGGCCCTGTGTCCTACGTCCTAGTCTTAGCAACCTGATATGATGATGATATGAAATAAACTTACCTTGAATGATATATGAATGAAATTTAATTGCTCTATTCTAGGACTCGGAATACCCTGTTCTCTTGTAAGTTTGACCATGTGCTGGCCAAAGAAAGTTGTCCTCAGTGTGAGAATTGCGGAAAAATAACTGGGAGATGGGGTGGTTTAACTCTGATCCACATGGATTTGGAGTGTGAAAACATGACTTTGCTATGGGGCTCTAAGAAAGACTGGGGTTGAAACCCCTAATCCCACCCTTCCCCCGACAATTCTCACTCTGGTCATCTTCGGTCAGCACATTAATATATAATAAGGTCAAACTTACCAGTTCGAGATCTTGGATGTCCGAATGATGGACGGTCAAGCGGACGATTGGAGGGAGGCCCTCCGTCTAGTGGCGTCTCCGTCTGCGTCGCGAATTCAGTCCTTAGACATTGCCGTCCTTGGCCGCCGCTGCTGCCGACACCGACACTCCGGGCCGTCAGCTGCAAGACCTCGACCTTCCCCTCACCTCGACGTCCTCTTCCAGGTCTTCCTCCTGCGCAACCAAGAACAATCGGAACCAGAGAGAACGTCTCATAGGTAACAACTTCCGGCCCTGTGTCCTACGTCCTAGTCTTAGCAACCTGATATGATGATGATATGAAATAAACTTACCTTGAATGATATATGAATGAAATTTAATTGCTCTATTCTAGGACTCGGAATACCCTGTTCTCTTGTAAGTTTGACCATGTGCTGGCCAAAGAAAGTTGTCCTCAGTGTGAGAATTGCGGAAAAATAACTGGGAGATGGGGTGGTTTAACTCTGATCCACATGGATTTGGAGTGTGAAAACATGACTTTGCTATGGGGCTCTAAGAAAGACTGGGGTTGAAACCCCTAATCCCACCCTTCCCCCGACAATTCTCACTCTGGTCATCTTCGGTCAGCACATTAATATATAATAAGGTCAAACTTACCAGTTCGAGATCTTGGATGTCCGAATGATGGACGGTCGAGCGGACGATTGGAGGGAGGCCCTCCGTCTAGTGGAGTCTCCGTCTGCGTCGCGAATTCGGTCCTTAGACATTGCCGTCCTTGGCCGCCGCTGCTGCCGACACCGACACTCCGGGCCGTCAGCTGCAAGACCTCGACCTTCCCCTCACCTCGACGTCCTCTTCCAGGTCTTCCTCCTGCGCAACCAAGAACAATCGGAACCAGAGAGAACGTCTCATAGGTAACAACTTCCGGCCCTGTGTCCTACGTCCTAGTCTTAGCAACCTGATATGATGATGATATGAAATAAACTTACCTTGAATGATATATGAATGAAATTTAATTGCTCTATTCTAGGACTCGGAATACCCTGTTCTCTTGTAAGTTTGACCATGTGCTGGCCAAAGAAAGTTGTCCTCAGTGTGAGAATTGCGGAAAAATAACTGGGAGATGGGGTGGTTTAACTCTGATCCACATGGATTTGGAGTGTGAAAACATGACTTTGCTATGGGGCTCTAAGAAAGACTGGGGTTGAAACCCCTAATCCCACCCTTCCCCCGACAATTCTCACTCTGGTCATCTTCGGTCAGCACATTAATATATAATAAGGTCAAACTTACCAGTTCCAGATCTTGGATGTCCGAATGATGGACGGTCAAGCGGACGATTGGAGGGAGGCCCTCCGTCTAGTGGAGTCTCCGTCTGCGTCGCGAATTCGGTCCTTAGACATTGCCGTCCTTGGCCGCCGCTGCTGCCGACACCGACACTCCGGGCCGTCAGCTGCAAGACCTCGACCTTCCCCTCACCTCGACGTCCTCTTCCAGGTCTTCCTCCTGCGCAACCAAGAACAATCGGAACCAGAGAGAACGTCTCATAGGTAACAACTTCCGGCCCTGTGTCCTACGTCCTAGTCTTAGCAACCTGATATGATGATGATATGAAATAAACTTACCTTGAATGATATATGAATGAAATTTAATTGCTCTATTCTAGGACTCGGAATACCCTGTTCTCTTGTAAGTTTGACCATGTGCTGGCCAAAGAAAGTTGTCCTCAGTGTGAGAATTGCGGAAAAATAACTGGGAGATGGGGTGGTTTAACTCTGATCCACATGGATTTGGAGTGTGAAAACATGACTTTGCTATGGGGCTCTAAGAAAGACTGGGGTTGAAACCCCTAATCCCACCCTTCCCCCGACAATTCTCACTCTGGTCATCTTCGGTCAGCACATTAATATATAATAAGGTCAAACTTACCAGTTCGAGATCTTGGATGTCCGAATGATGGACGGTCAAGCGGACGATTGGAGGGAGGCCCTCCGTCTAGTGGCGTCTCCGTCTGCGTCGCGAATTCGGTCCTTAGACATTGCCGTCCTTGGCCGCCGCTGCTGCCGACACCGACACTCCGGGCCGTCAGCTGCAAGACCTCGACCTTCCCCTCACCTCGACGTCCTCTTCCAGGTCTTCCTCCTGCGCAACCAAGAACAATCGGAACCAGAGAGAACGTCTCATAGGTAACAACTTCCGGCCCTGTGTCCTACGTCCTAGTCTTAGCAACCTGATATGATGATGATATGAAATAAACTTACCTTGAATGATATATGAATGAAATTTAATTGCTCTATTCTAGGACTCGGAATACCCTGTTCTCTTGTAAGTTTGACCATGTGCTGGCCAAAGAAAGTTGTCCTCAGTGTGAGAATTGCGGAAAAATAACTGGGAGATGGGGTGGTTTAACTCTGATCCACATGGATTTGGAGTGTGAAAACATGACTTTGCTATGGGGCTCTAAGAAAGACTGGGGTTGAAACCCCTAATCCCACCCTTCCCCCGACAATTCTCACTCTGGTCATCTTCGGTCAGCACATTAATATATAATAAGGTCAAACTTACCAGTTCCAGATCTTGGATGTCCGAATGATGGACGGTCGAGCGGACGATTGGAGGGAGGCCCTCCGTCTAGTGGCGTCTCCGTCTGCGTCGCGAATTCGGTCCTTAGACATTGCCGTCCTTGGCCGCCGCTGCTGCCGACACCGACACTCCGGGCCGTCAGCTGCGAGACCTCGACCTTCCCCTCACCTCGACGTCCTCTTCCAGGTCTTCCTCCTGCGCAACCAAGAACAATCGGAACCAGAGAGAACGTCTCATAGGTAACAACTTCCAGCCCTGTGTCCTACGTCCTGGTCTTAGCAACCTGATATGATGATGATATGAAATAAACTTACCTTGAATGATAAATGAATGAAATTTATTTGCTCTATTCTAGGACTCGGAATACCCTGTTCTCTTGTAAGTTTGACCATGTGCTGGCCAAAGAAAGTTGTCCTCAGTGTGAGAATTGCGGAAAAATAACTGAGAGATGGGGTGGTTTAACTCTGATCCACATGGATTTGGAGTGTGAAAACATGACTTTGCTATGGGGCTCTAAGAAAGACTGGGGTTGAAACCCCTAATCCCACCCTTCCCCCGACAATTCTCACTCTGGTCATCTTCGGTCAGCACATTAATATATAATAAGGTCAAACTTACCAGTTCGATATCTTGGATGTCCGAATGATGGACGGTCAAGCGGACGATTGGAGGGAGGCCCTCCGTCTAGTGGCGTCTCCGTCTGCGTCGCGAATTCGGTCCTTAGACATTGCCGTCCTTGGCCGCCGCTGCTGCCGACACCGACACTCCGGGCCGTCAGCTGCGAGACCTCGACCTTCCCCTCACCTCGACGTCCTCTTCCAGGTCTTCCTCCTGCGCAACCAAGAACAATCGGAACCAGAGAGAACGTCTCATAGGTAACAACTTCCGGCCCTGTGTCCTACGTCCTAGTCTTAGCAACCTGATATGATGATGATATGAAATAAACTTACCTTGAATGATATATGAATGAAATTTAATTGCTCTATTCTAGTACTCGGAATACCCTGTTCTCTTGTAAGTTTGACCATGTGCTGGCCAAAGAAAGTTGTCCTCAGTGTGAGATTTGCGGAAAAATAACTGGGAGATGGGGTGGTTTAACTCTGATCCACATGGATTTGGAGTGTGAAAACATGACTTTGCTATGGGGCTCTAAGAAAGACTGGGGTTGAAACCCCTAATCCCACCCTTCCCCCGACAATTCTCACTCTGGTCATCTTCGGTCAGCACATTAATATATAATAAGGTCAAACTTATCAGTTCCAGATCTTGGATGTCCGAATGATGGACGGTCAAGCGGACGATTGGAGGGAGGCCCTCCGTCTAGTGGCGTCTCCGTCTGCGTCGCGAATTCAGTCCTTAGACATTGCCGTCCTTGGCCGCCGCTGCTGCCGACACCGACACTCCGGGCCGTCAGCTGCAAGACCTCGACCTTCCCCTCACCTCGACGTCCTCTTCCAGGTCTTCCTCCTGCGCAACCAAGAACAATCGGAACCAGAGAGAACGTCTCATAGGTAACAACTTCCGGCCCTGTGTCCTACGTCCTAGTCTTAGCAACCTGATATGATGATGATATGAAATAAACTTACCTTGAATGATATATGAATGAAATTTAATTGCTCTATTCTAGGACTCGGAATACCCTGTTCTCTTGTAAGTTTGACCATGTGCTGGCCAAAGAAAGTTGTCCTCAGTGTGAGAATTGCGGAAAAATAACTGGGAGATGGGGTGGTTTAACTCTGATCCACATGGATTTGGAGTGTGAAAACATGACTTTGCTATGGGGCTCTAAGAAAGACTGGGGTTGAAACCCCTAATCCCACCCTTCCCCCGACAATTCTCACTCTGGTCATCTTCGGTCAGCACATTAATATATAATAAGGTCAAACTTACCAGTTCGAGATCTTGGATGTCCGAATGATGGACGGTCGAGCGGACGATTGGAGGGAGGCCCTCCGTCTAGTGGCGTCTCCGTCTGCGTCGCGAATTCGGTCCTTAGACATTGCCGTCCTTGGCCGCCGCTGCTGCCGACACCGACACTCCGGGCCGTCAGCTGCGAGACCTCGACCTTCCCCTCACCTCGACGTCCTCTTCCAGGTCTTCCTCCTGCGCAACCAAGAACAATCGGAACCAGAGAGAACGTCTCATAGGTAACAACTTCCGGCCCTGTGTCCTACGTCCTAGTCTTAGCAACCTGATATGATGATGATATGAAATAAACTTACCTTGAATGATACATGAATGAAATTTAATTGTTCTATTCTAGGACTCGGAATACCCTGTTCTCTTGTAAGTTTGACCATGTGCTGGCCAAAGAAAGTTGTCCTCAGTGTGAGAATTGCGGAAAAATAACTGGGAGATGGGGTGGTTTAACTCTGATCCACATGGATTTGGAGTGTGAAAACATGACTTTGCTATGGGGCTCTAAGAAAGACTGGGGTTGAAACCCCTAATCCCACCCTTCCCCCGACAATTCTCACTCTGGTCATCTTCGGTCAGCACATTAATATATAATAAGGTCAAACTTACCAGTTCGAGATCTTGGATGTCCGAATGATGGACGGTCAAGCGGACGATTGGAGGGAGGCCCTCCGTCTAGTGGCGTCTCCGTCTGCGTCGCGAATTCGGTCCTTAGACATTGCCGTCCTTGGCCGCCGCTGCTGCCGACACCGACACTCCGGGCCGTCAGCTGCAAGACCTCGACCTTCCCCTCACCTCGACGTCCTCTTCCAGGTCTTCCTCCTGCGCAACCAAGAACAATCGGAACCAGAGAGAACGTCTCATAGGTAACAACTTCCGGCCCTGTGTCCTACGTCCTAGTCTTAGCAACCTGATATGATGATGATATGAAATAAACTTACCTTGAATGATATATGAATGAAATTTAATTGCTCTATTCTAGGACTCGGAATACCCTGTTCTCTTGTAAGTTTGACCATGTGCTGGCCAAAGAAAGTTGTCCTCAGTGTGAGAATTGCGGAAAAATAACTGGGAGATGGGGTGGTTTAACTCTGATCCACATGGATTTGGAGTGTGAAAACATGACTTTGCTATGGGGCTCTAAGAAAGACTGGGGTTGAAACCCCTAATCCCACCCTTCCCCCGACAATTCTCACTCTGGTCATCTTCGGTCAGCACATTAATATATAATAAGGTCAAACTTACCAGTTCGAGATCTTGGATGTCCGAATGATGGACGGTCGAGCGGACGATTGGAGGGAGGCCCTCCGTCTAGTGGCGTCTCCGTCTGCGTCGCGAATTCGGTCCTTAGACATTGCCGTCCTTGGCCGCCGCTGCTGCCGACACCGACACTCCGGGCCGTCAGCTGCGAGACCTCGACCTTCCCCTCACCTCGACGTCCTCTTCCAGGTCTTCCTCCTGCGCAACCAAGAACAATCGGAACCAGAGAGAACGTCTCATAGGTAACAACTTCCGGCCCTGTGTCCTACGTCCTAGTCTTAGCAACCTGATATGATGATGATATGAAATAAACTTACCTTGAATGATATATGAATGAAATTTAATTGCTCTATTCTAGGACTCGGAATACCCTGTTCTCTTGTAAGTTTGACCATGTGCTGGCCAAAGAAAGTTGTCCTCAGTGTGAGAATTGCGGAAAAATAACTGGGAGATGGGGTGGTTTAACTCTGATCCACATGGATTTGGAGTGTGAAAACATGACTTTGCTATGGGGCTCTAAGAAAGACTGGGGTTGAAACCCCTAATCCCACCCTTCCCCCGACAATTCTCACTCTGGTCATCTTCGGTCAGCACATTAATATATAATAAGGTCAAACTTACCAGTTCCAGATCTTGGATGTCCCAATGATGGACGGTCGAGCGGACGATTGGAGGGAGGCCCTCCGTCTAGTGGCGTCTCCGTCTGCGTCGCGAATTCGGTCCTTAGACATTGCCGTCCTTGGCCGCCGCTGCTGCCGACACCGACACTCCGGGCCGTCAGCTGCAAGACCTCGACCTTCCCCTCACCTCGACGTCCTCTTCCAGGTCTTCCTCCTGCGCAACCAAGAACAATCGGAACCAGAGAGAACGTCTCATAGGTAACAACTTCCGGCCCTGTGTCCTACGTCCTAGTCTTAGCAACCTGATATGATGATGATATGAAATAAACTTACCTTGAATGATATATGAATGAAATTTAATTGCTCTATTCTAGGACTCGGAATACCCTGTTCTCTTGTAAGTTTGACCATGTGCTGGCCAAAGAAAGTTGTCCTCAGTGTGAGAATTGCGGAAAAATAACTGGGAGATGGGGTGGTTTAACTCTGATCCACATGGATTTGGAGTGTGAAAACATGACTTTGCTATGGGGCTCTAAGAAAGACTGGGGTTGAAACCCCTAATCCCACCCTTCCCCCGACAATTCTCACTCTGGTCATCTTCGGTCAGCACATTAATATATAATAAGGTCAAACTTACCAGTTCCAGATCTTGGATGTCCGAATGATGGACGGTCAAGCGGACGATTGGAGGGAGGCCCTCCGTCTAGTGGCGTCTCCGTCTGCGTCGCGAATTCGGTCCTTAGACATTGCCGTCCTTGGCCGCCGCTGCTGCCGACACCGACACTCCGGGCCGTCAGCTGCGAGACCTCGACCTTCCCCTCACCTCGACGTCCTCTTCCAGGTCTTCCTCCTGCGCAACCAAGAACAATCGGAACCAGAGAGAACGTCTCATAGGTAACAACTTCCGGCCCTGTGTCCTACGTCCTAGTCTTAGCAACCTGATATGATGATGATATGAAATAAACTTACCTTGAATGATATATGAATGAAATTTAATTGCTCTATTCTAGGACTCGGAATACCCTGTTCTCTTGTAAGTTTGACCATGTGCTGGCCAAAGAAAGTTGTCCTCAGTGTGAGAATTGCGGAAAAATAACTGGGAGATGGGGTGGTTTAACTCTGATCCACATGGATTTGGAGTGTGAAAACATGACTTTGCTATGGGGCTCTAAGAAAGACTGGGGTTGAAACCCCTAATCCCACCCTTCCCCCGACAATTCTCACTCTGGTCATCTTCGGTCAGCACATTAATATATAATAAGGTCAAACTTACCAGTTCCAGATCTTGGATGTCCGAATGATGGACGGTCAAGCGGACGATTGGAGGGAGGCCCTCCGTCTAGTGGAGTCTCCGTCTGCGTCGCGAATTCGGTCCTTAGACATTGCCGTCCTTGGCCGCCGCTGCTGCCGACACCGACACTCCGGGCCGTCAGCTTCGAGACCTCGACCTTCCCCTCACCTCGACGTCCTCTTCCAGGTCTTCCTCCTGCGCAACCAAGAACAATCGGAACCAGAGAGAACGTCTCATAGGTAACAACTTCCGGCCCTGTGTCCTACGTCCTAGTCTTAGCAACCTGATATGATGATGATATGAAATAAACTTACCTTGAATGATATATGAATGAAATTTAATTGCTCTATTCTAGGACTCGGAATACCCTGTTCTCTTGTAAGTTTGACCATGTGCTGGCCAAAGAAAGTTGTCCTCAGTGTGAGAATTGCGGAAAAATAACTGGGAGATGGGGTGGTTTAACTCTGATCCACATGGATTTGGAGTGTGAAAACATGACTTTGCTATGGGGCTCTAAGAAAGACTGGGGTTGAAACCCCTAATCCCACCCTTCCCCCGACAATTCTCACTCTGGTCATCTTCGGTCAGCACATTAATATATAATAAGGTCAAACTTACCAGTTCGAGATCTTGGATGTCCGAATGATGGACGGTCAAGCGGACGATTGGAGGGAGGCCCTCCGTCTAGTGGCGTCTCCGTCTGCGTCGCGAATTCGGTCCTTAGACATTGCCGTCCTTGGCCGCCGCTGCTGCCGACACCGACACTCCGGGCCGTCAGCTGCAAGACCTCGACCTTCCCCTCACCTCGACGTCCTCTTCCAGGTCTTCCTCCTGCGCAACCAAGAACAATCGGAACCAGAGAGAACGTCTCATAGGTAACAACTTCCGGCCCTGTGTCCTACGTCCTAGTCTTAGCAACCTGATATGATGATGATATGAAATAAACTTACCTTGAATGATATATGAATGAAATTTAATTGCTCTATTCTAGGACTCGGAATACCCTGTTCTCTTGTAAGTTTGACCATGTGCTGGCCAAAGAAAGTTGTCCTCAGTGTGAGAATTGCGGAAAAATAACTGGGAGATGGGGTGGTTTAACTCTGATCCACATGGATTTGGAGTGTGAAAACATGACTTTGCTATGGGGCTCTAAGAAAGACTGGGGTTGAAACCCCTAATCCCACCCTTCCCCCGACAATTCTCACTCTGGTCATCTTCGGTCAGCACATTAATATATAATAAGGTCAAACTTACCAGTTCGAGATCTTGGATGTCCGAATGATGGACGGTCGAGCGGACGATTGGAGGGAGGCCCTCCGTCTAGTGGCGTCTCCGTCTGCGTCGCGAATTCGGTCCTTAGACATTGCCGTCCTTGGCCGCCGCTGCTGCCGACACCGACACTCCGGGCCGTCAGCTGCGAGACCTCGACCTTCCCCTCACCTCGACGTCCTCTTCCAGGTCTTCCTCCTGCGCAACCAAGAACAATCGGAACCAGAGAGAACGTCTCATAGGTAACAACTTCCGGCCCTGTGTCCTACGTCCTAGTCTTAGCAACCTGATATGATGATGATATGAAATAAACTTACCTTGAATGATATATGAATGAAATTTAATTGTTCTATTCTAGGACTCGGAATACCCTGTTCTCTTGTAAGTTTGACCATGTGCTGGCCAAAGAAAGTTGTCCTCAGTGTGAGAATTGCGGAAAAATAACTGGGAGATGGGGTGGTTTAACTCTGATCCACATGGATTTGGAGTGTGAAAACATGACTTTGCTATGGGGCTCTAAGAAAGACTGGGGTTGAAACCCCTAATCCCACCCTTCCCCCGACAATTCTCACTCTGGTCATCTTCGGTCAGCACATTAATATATAATAAGGTCAAACTTACCAGTTCCAGATCTTGGATGTCCGAATGATGGACGGTCAAGCGGACGATTGGAGGGAGGCCCTCCGTCTAGTGGCGTCTCCGTCTGCGTCGCGAATTCGGTCCTTAGACATTGCCGTCCTTGGCCGCCGCTGCTGCCGACACCGACACTCCGGGCCGTCAGCTGCGAGACCTCGACCTTCCCCTCACCTCGACGTCCTCTTCCAGGTCTTCCTCCTGCGCAACCAAGAACAATCGGAACCAGAGAGAACGTCTCATAGGTAACAACTTCCGGCCCTGTGTCCTACGTCCTAGTCTTAGCAACCTGATATGATGATGATATGAAATAAACTTACCTTGAATGATATATGAATGAAATTTAATTGCTCTATTCTAGGACTCGGAATACCCTGTTCTCTTGTAAGTTTGACCATGTGCTGGCCAAAGAAAGTTGTCCTCAGTGTGAGAATTGCGGAAAAATAACTGGGAGATGGGGTGGTTTAACTCTGATCCACATGGATTTGGAGTGTGAAAACATGACTTTGCTATGGGGCTCTAAGAAAGACTGGGGTTGAAACCCCTAATCCCACCCTTCCCCCGACAATTCTCACTCTGGTCATCTTCGGTCAGCACATTAATATATAATAAGGTCAAACTTACCAGTTCCAGATCTTGGATGTCCGAATGATGGACGGTCAAGCGGACGATTGGAGGGAGGCCCTCCGTCTAGTGGAGTCTCCGTCTGCGTCGCGAATTCGGTCCTTAGACATTGCCGTCCTTGGCCGCCGCTGCTGCCGACACCGACACTCCGGGCCGTCAGCTGCAAGACCTCGACCTTCCCCTCACCTCGACGTCCTCTTCCAGGTCTTCCTCCTGCGCAACCAAGAACAATCGGAACCAGAGAGAACGTCTCATAGGTAACAACTTCCGGCCCTGTGTCCTACGTCCTAGTCTTAGCAACCTGATATGATGATGATATGAAATAAACTTACCTTGAATGATATATGAATGAAATTTAATTGCTCTATTCTAGGACTCGGAATACCCTGTTCTCTTGTAAGTTTGACCATGTGCTGGCCAAAGAAAGTTGTCCTCAGTGTGAGAATTGCGGAAAAATAACTGGGAGATGGGGTGGTTTAACTCTGATCCACATGGATTTGGAGTGTGAAAACATGACTTTGCTATGGGGCTCTAAGAAAGACTGGGGTTGAAACCCCTAATCCCACCCTTCCCCCGACAATTCTCACTCTGGTCATCTTCGGTCAGCACATTAATATATAATAAGGTCAAACTTACCAGTTCGAGATCTTGGATGTCCGAATGATGGACGGTCAAGCGGACGATTGGAGGGAGGCCCTCCGTCTAGTGGCGTCTCCGTCTGCGTCGCGAATTCGGTCCTTAGACATTGCCGTCCTTGGCCGCCGCTGCTGCCGACACCGACACTCCGGGCCGTCAGCTGCAAGACCTCGACCTTCCCCTCACCTCGACGTCCTCTTCCAGGTCTTCCTCCTGCGCAACCAAGAACAATCGGAACCAGAGAGAACGTCTCATAGGTAACAACTTCCGGCCCTGTGTCCTACGTCCTAGTCTTAGCAACCTGATATGATGATGATATGAAATAAACTTACCTTGAATGATATATGAATGAAATTTAATTGCTCTATTCTAGGACTCGGAATACCCTGTTCTCTTGTAAGTTTGACCATGTGCTGGCCAAAGAAAGTTGTCCTCAGTGTGAGAATTGCGGAAAAATAACTGGGAGATGGGGTGGTTTAACTCTGATCCACATGGATTTGGAGTGTGAAAACATGACTTTGCTATGGGGCTCTAAGAAAGACTGGGGTTGAAACCCCTAATCCCACCCTTCCCCCGACAATTCTCACTCTGGTCATCTTCGGTCAGCACATTAATATATAATAAGGTCAAACTTACCAGTTCGAGATCTTGGATGTCCGAATGATGGACGGTCGAGCGGACGATTGGAGGGAGGCCCTCCGTCTAGTGGCGTCTCCGTCTGCGTCGCGAATTCGGTCCTTAGACATTGCCGTCCTTGGCCGCCGCTGCTGCCGACACCGACACTCCGGGCCGTCAGCTGCGAGACCTCGACCTTCCCCTCACCTCGACGTCCTCTTCCAGGTCTTCCTCCTGCGCAACCAAGAACAATCGGAACCAGAGAGAACGTCTCATAGGTAACAACTTCCAGCCCTGTGTCCTACGTCCTGGTCTTAGCAACCTGATATGATGATGATATGAAATAAACTTACCTTGAATGATATATGAATGAAATTTAATTGCTCTATTCTAGGACTCGGAATACCCTGTTCTCTTGTAAGTTTGACCATGTGCTGGCCAAAGAAAGTTGTCCTCAGTGTGAGAATTGCGGAAAAATAACTGGGAGATGGGGTGGTTTAACTCTGATCCACATGGATTTGGAGTGTGAAAACATGACTTTGCTATGGGGCTCTAAGAAAGACTGGGGTTGAAACCCCTAATCCCACCCTTCCCCCGACAATTCTCACTCTGGTCATCTTCGGTCAGCACATTAATATATAATAAGGTCAAACTTACCAGTTCCAGATCTTGGATGTCCGAATGATGGACGGTCGAGCGGACGATTGGAGGGAGGCCCTCCGTCTAGTGGCGTCTCCGTCTGCGTCGCGAATTCGGTCCTTAGACATTGCCGTCCTTGGCCGCCGCTGCTGCCGACACCGACACTCCGGGCCGTCAGCTGCGAGACCTCGACCTTCCCCTCACCTCGACGTCCTCTTCCAGGTCTTCCTCCTGCGCAACCAAGAACAATCGGAACCAGAGAGAACGTCTCATAGGTAACAACTTCCGGCCCTGTGTCCTACGTCCTAGTCTTAGCAACCTGATATGATGATGATATGAAATAAACTTACCTTGAATGATATATGAATGAAATTTAATTGCTCTATTCTAGGCAGAGCCGTTTTAAGGCACAGGCCCGCGAGGCCCGGGCCTAGGGCCCCGCGCAACAGGGGGGCCCCGCGGCGACCCAAAATGCTACATTGCATAACAAATTAGCAACATGTTATACGAACTTTAACGTGTGCTAAGCTTAAATTTATTTTACACAGTACACTTATAATACAAAGATTGATGTGCTCTAGCTGTGTGTAGGCCTAGGTTCTTCTATCAATATTAATAAACGTAACAAAATGACACACATGCCCATAGAAGGCATGAATAGAGTACCGGCACTCTATATCTGAGACTGAGAGTTTGAGACGGGAATCGGGTTACGTTCAGTGTTTAATCTAAGCATCTCCCAGTGTGGAAGGAACTTCACCCAGAAATGACTACCCAAAACATTTGACCAAATTATAAGTTTGAATTGCTGCTTACATTATTGTATAATACACGAACTCTAGTAATATGGTAAGGTAAAGGTTTTGCCCATACTCGCTTGCGAGCGTTGGGCCCGGTGCTGATCCCCGGTGTTAAGCCATCAGCCCTTAGGTGGCAATTGCCATACATCGGCGGTAGGTGGCCAGGTCTTGCCGCCGAACCCAAGGTTACCTGCGCAGTGATACTGCTACTCATTTTCACACTCCCATCTGGCGAGTGGCGGCTGAGTCAACCTTAAGGGGCCACCGGGATTAGATCCCGGTTCCTTCTGTTCTTCGTGCCAGCGTGTTACCAATCAGCCACCGCACCGTGATATTATTTACTATTGTATGATATTATGACGATAAAATCTATTAATGTAATAATATGATACAATCATCTTACAATGAGTATAATTTACTGTTAATATTTGTACAAGTACTATTTTTGTAAAACCAATTTTCGACTTTTTAGTGCTACGTACCTTTCAAATTTAAAACTGTCGAAATTTAAAAAGGTTTTGTTACTTGAACACTTAGTAAAACAGCATCATTAGGCCTACTACATGACTTCCAGATTTTGGCGGTTCTTCCTTGGTTTGTGTAACATTTGTGGCAATTCCGAGAACTGTAGGCTAGGCCTATCCTCCATGGTCAACAATACAAGCCTTTGTAGCAACGCGCGGGAATAAGTAAATTCCAATGCAAGAAAGTAGGTCTTATATAATTATAGCCTAGATCTGTCTGCAGTTATTCGTTAGGCTACTAGGCCTATTATGCTGTTGGCCTAATGGTCCAGAAGCAGCAGAACTGAGTTGCTGAATTTGATACGTCAAGAAATTATGATTGTAATAATAATTATATTAATTTTATTGAAACTTTCAACCACTCTTGTAATCAGCACTGAAATAATAATCTGTAATTTTGCTTAGATCCCAGCTTACAATGCTGCATGTGGCCTATCATTACAATGTGGAAACTGAATAAGGAATTATTATAATTGCAAGAACAATCATAGAAGTCTTAGACTAGGCATGTCAGCACTGCGAATGTTGAGCAATTTTGTAAAGATGGCAGCTTAAAATGCAATGTGAAAATTCAACAATTTCTGACTTCATGGAGGGACACATTCGGACATTCCTTTCCCATAGCCCTCCCGTCTCGGCGCTACACGTCTCGAGCAATCGACCGACAAAAATGTGTGTGTAAATACTTGTTCTCCGTCCCCAGAAACCTTGATTTGGCTAGAGTAGATTAGACTCGTGGATATGTTTAGGATTAGGGTTTGTGCCTAGGGCCCCAAAACTCCTTAAAACGGCCCTGATTCTAGGACTCGGAATACCCTGTTCTCTTGTAAGTTTGACCATGTGCTGGCCAAAGAAAGTTGTCCTCAGTGTGAGAAATGCTGAAAAATAACTGGGAGATGGGGTGGTTTGACTCTCATCCACTTGGAATTGGAGTGTGAAAACATGACTTTGATATGGGGCTCTAAGAAAGCCTGGGGTTGAAACCCCTAATCCCACCCCTCCCCCGGCAATTCTCACCCTGGTTATCTTCGGTCAGCACATTAATGTATAATAAGGTCAAACTTACCAGTTCGTGATCTTCGAAGCCTTCCATATTGTTGTTGTTTTTCCGTTCTTCCTTGAAGTTAGAGGCTTGCTGGAGCTGGAACTGAACCGACCTTTCAGTCTCCGCCCGTCGCCTTTTGTACGCATTTCGGGTCCAACATTTCTAGGATAGAGCTCTGAGTTGCCGTGGAAATTCATTGCGCCGGTGTAGACGTAAGCTAACATTTAATTATCAGGATCGTGACGTAATAGGACCTACATGTACATGACGTATGCACTTTAAATTGACAGCGTAGCTTATAGACAACTTTGTGACGTTGTCATAATTATGGCAGTTCATTCATTCATTCATTCGAGTATTTATATAGCGCCTCTTCAAGGAAACTACTCAGAGGCGCTCCCGACTCCAGTACGGACAAACAGAACAGTTTTTAAGTGCTTATAGAATGTGTCAGAGAGTGATCTAGGGAACAGGCGCAGCTCAAGTGGGAGGGCATTCCATACCACTGGGCCAACCACAGAAAAAGCACGACTCTGCATGATGGAGGTACGAGCAAATGGGACAAAGAGTACTTCCCTAACAGCCGAGCGTAGGGACCGACCAGTCCGAGCACTTAACACAGGCCGACAAAGATCGAGTAGGTAAGATGGAGCAAGACCTAGCTGGCAGCGCCATATTAAGGACGAGATTCTGTATTCGATGCGCTGACGGACTGGGAGCCAATGCAGAACCTCCAGCATGTAATTATTATTAAGATCTCGAACCTCCAGCAGTTATTATTCATTCATTCCGAAAGTCTATATAGCGTCCTTTCAATAAGTCTAACCTGCTTATCTAGAAATTTTATGTGACTGTAGACCTAGCCGATTACACGTTGAACGGGGGAGACTTTAGGCCTATTTTAAAAGCCGAGGAAATATTTTCTCCCTCGGAGACTTTATTTGAGAATAGGGCCCTCTCTCCGCGGGGTCAAATTCGTTCTGAAACAGATCCGTCTGGGAGAGAATCTGTTTCGAAATAGGGGGACTCTGTCACGCGACACCGGCCGCCAACGGGGGGAGGGGGGCGGGAGGGGCGGTAGAGTAGTGGATAACACGCTGGCGGAGAGTGCTCGAGTTCGAGACCCCGTTGGGTGGATTTGCTTTGTAGGCTGCTATTAGCGCCATGTAACCTATTGCAGGCTGTCTGCTCAGTTAGTGTAGTTAAGATTTGTGTATTCCGTGATCCCCGTTCTTGTGAATTGCTTAAACTGCATAATTGTACACTGTAACCGGTTGCAGTGTGTCAACCGGATTGTTTCAATAAAGAGAATTTATAACGGGATGTTGAACGTTCAAACCCGACAATGACATGCAGCGGGTATGCTATAGGTAGGTCTCAGAGGTCCATAGTTGACAAGGTCTATAGGCCTATAATTATATTTCTATAATGTAGGCCTACGTCGTGCGTCTTACTAGGCTACCACACTGTTCATGATTTTCTGAGTAGATCATCAGTAGCCTAGGTCTACTTCAAAATCTCTAAAGATTAGTAAAGTAGGCTAACTAAAGTATGAATAGGCTATGCCATAATGCCACATTAATTGGGCAAGCTACAATAGGGCCTAGAACCCTAGACCTAATTGGGCTATAGGCCTAAGTGTTCAACGACAGTTTTCTTAGTTTTGTATCATGTAGGGGCCTATAGGCTACGTTACGCTGCTTAATTTACTATGTTGAGTTTTTACTGCTTGTTGCTACAAACTCAAACATCAATTTCTTCTACCTACCAAATAAATAACTTCAATGACCCTGAATCGACCTTCCGAAATTGTAGGGCTGGCGCCGCCACTGGCCATTTGGCCTACAGCCCCATCATAGAGAGTTCCTGGCGGCGCTCAAAGAATCACAGGGACAACATTAGTTGGCTCATTCAACAACAGTTGGCTCATTTAATTTACATGGTCTGAATCAAGGCCGGTCAATGCTGTTTGACCTATGCCAAAAATGTTGCGTGATCTTTGTGCAAGAACACTGGCTGCTACCCAATAATCTAGACTGCTTGTCAGACATAGATGACAAGTTTACGGCTGTTGCTAGCTCAGCAATGGATGATGTCATTGGCCGAGGTGTTTTAAGAGGCAGGCCATTTGGAGGCGTTGCTATACTTGTGGACAACAAGCTTATGAGCAATTTGAAAGTACTTGTAAAATCTGATAGACTTATTGTGGTGAGAATTAAGAATTGCCTGTTTATTAATGTATATTTTCCTGTTAATTCAGGTCATAGCAATGCATATGATGACATATTGCTAAACCTTGTAGGTTCTATTGAAAATGCCTTAAGTGATAACCCTGAATGTAGGGTCATTCTTGGTGGTGATTTTAATCTACAGTTTGTTAATGATTTGTCTTGCCATGCAATTTTTAATGACTTTGTTATATCCTCTAGGCTGAAGCTGTGTGACAGCAAAATAAATAGTCCTACGCAGTTCACCTACTTATCGGAGGCGAACAATTCTAAATCCTTTATTGACCACTTCTTTGTTGATGAAGCACTGTTTGCTAAAGTTCAGTTCTCTGAAATAATCGACAGTGGTGTAAATTTATCTGATCATTTGCCTCTATTGCTGCACTTCTCTGACAGCTTTATAGATAATGGTGGTGATTTTGTTAGGCAGGTTCCTAATGGTGTTAAGTCAGGTCGGCTGAGATGGGATAAAGCGGATCTTGCTTCTTACTATCGTGCCACTGATTTACACTTAGGTCAAATCAATTCTTCACAAGTCTTTACAAACTGTAATGTAGGATGTTCATGTGTGCATGGCGATGACATAGATGGTGTCTACAGCATGATTGTTGATGGACTATGTCGATCCGCAGATGAACACTGCCCAAGAACCACTGCGTCACACTATAAGCATTATTGGGATAGTGAGCTGACTGATTTAAAAAACAAGTCAATAGCTGCTCATGACTTGTGGAAAGCATGTGGACGACCCAGTCAGGGATCAATACATGATGTGAAAAGGTGTGCAAAAGCAGAATATAAGCGTGCAATTAGAAACAAGAAATCTTTGGACGATACTTATGTTTCTAATGACTTGCATGAATATCTTCTTTCAAAAGATACAAATTCTTTTTGGAAAACCTGGCAAAGCAAATTTAAGAGTAAGCGCAGATCCCCTTTATCTGTAGATGGTTATAATGAACCAAAAGATATTGCTAAGGCCTTTGCTAACAATTTTAAAGCTGCATGCTCACCAAATAATGCAAACGCCAGTGAGAAACTTGAGAAGTGCTTTCACGATAGGTTTATCCAGTATAATCCAGCTTCTGAATTTAAATTGATAACAGTAGAAATTGTTGACCAATGCATTCGTAAAATGAAGCGAGGTAAAGCCGCTGGTCTGGATCATATTGAGACGGAACATCTAGTTCATGCTCATCCAAGGCTGGTTGTTTTGCTCTCGCTTCTGTTCAACCAAATGCTTGTGCATGGCAGGGTACCCACCAGTTTTGGTCTAGGCATAATCATACCCTTGGAAAAGGGGCCTAATGTAGATAAAGGTAATAGTGACAACTATCGTGGCATCACGTTAAGCTCAAATTTATCTAAACTTTTCGAAATGTGTATGCTTGAGCACTATGGCAGCTATTTTTCCACGTCTGATTTGCAGTTTGGATTCAAAAAGGGCCTGGGATGTTCACATGCAATCCTAGCAGTCAGAGCAGTTGTCGACTACTTTACAAGTCACGGGTCCACTGTCAACTTATGTGCACTGGACATGTCTAAAGCCTTTGATAAAGTGAATCACTTTACTTTGTTCAATAAACTAATGGACAGAAAGGTTCCTCGGGAGCTTTTGACCACACTTATAAGTTGGTATAGTCTGAGTGCAGCATTTGTGAAATGGGACAACATTTTATCAGAGATGATAACCCTAACATGTGGGGTTAGGCAGGGTGGTGTTCTATCCCCGGTGCTGTTTGCTGTCTATGTGAATGACATTATTGAAAAATTAAGTAGGTCTAGTCATGGGTGTAGAATTGGCGATACTTACTTGGGATGTGTCATGTACGCAGATGATCTCATCTTAATTTCAGCATCGCTGTGTGACCTCCAATCAATGGTTGATATTTGCTTTGCCGAGTTAAAAGGTATTGAGATGAAACTTAATGTAGCCAAATCTCAAGTTATAAGGATTGGAACACGGTTTCGTAATACATGTAAGTGCATTAAGGTCAATGGAGTAGATATCAGTTTTGTTGACAAATTAAAATATTTGGGCTGTTTTCTGACTGCAGCCAAGTCATTTAAAATTAGTCTGCATGAAATGCGTGTGAAGTTTTACAGGTCATTTAATTCATTGTATAGTAAATGCTACAAACTCAGTGAACCAGTTTTGTTGCATTTAGTTGCTGCCCACTGTAAACCGTTTCTCCTTTATGGAATGGAAGCTGTGAGCCCTACCAAAAGTGAGCTGAACTCTTTAGAGTACACTTACAGCTCTGCAGTATGTAAAATTTTTAAAGTCTCCCATAGTAGTGTTGCATCTGTACTGCACTTCATGCATGAAATTAATATTACAGACTGCTGGTTATCCAGAAGATTGCGTTTTATCCAGAAATGCCTTTCACACAACAATGTTGTTGTCAGTTTTGCATCAATCTTCTCTTACACGCCTTAAGTGTTTGAGCGCTTGTTATTTTCAGTGTATATATTCTTGTTGTGTATAACATTTGATATATGGTTTAGGTCAACCTAGAAGTCCTATGCATGCAAACTTTTATAATAAGGAAACTTAGTCTGTTTTCTGTCTTTAGTGCTATGCAGGCAGATATGCTGTCCTGTGAATGCTGTATTTCTTTGTTGTTTTATTAATTGTGCTACCATCATTTGGTGAATAAAAGATTGATATTAGAACCGTCATTTGAATTAAAATATGCATTTGAACTCCAGGTCCAGGATTGCACCATTCTTGATGACAATTTTCGAAAAGTTTGCGCCGCCATAAAAATTCTGTGATGCTCTCCAAGAAGAGTATGCTAGCCTACAGGGTACCCATCTACACCACTCGCAATTTTCTGGCGGCGTTCAAAGAATCGCAAGGACAAGGGTCGTCATTTGAAATTTTGAATTAAACATGCATTGGAATCTTGCAGTAGGCCTATTATTGCAGCATTCTCCACGACCAAATCCGCAGATTACGCGCGTCCAGAAAATTTCGTAGCTGCTCATCGCAGTGTGCCGTTAGCATGGGCAGAGTTTGGTTTTAGTTCATGGGGGGGAGCCAAAGTATGCCTTATCTTTCCGGGAATTGGGGTGGACGAGAGGGCGGCCGACTCGCCGAGGCACGAAGCGCCGAGGGGTTGAGAGGGATGGGTCCACTCTGTGGAGGACTACGCACCCGTACATTTTGCCGACACACCTCCTATGCATGTGTACAAATGGGCTAAGTTTCTCTAACCCGTTACAAGGGCTATTTAGCTAAACTTAGTGATACATGCGCCCCTGACCTGACGCGATCTATCGATATTGTAGGGCTCCCCCCAAAGTCCGACCTGCACCTCACCGCGGTGGGGGGGGGGGGTGAACAACCAAGTAGGGGATTGCCTGGTGGGGCTATGCCATCAGGGGAGAAGGCCTATGGCCGAAGCACCTCCTAGGGCGCTACGCGTGGTGGACAGGCTCACCAGGAACCCTGAAAGAGTTGGCCAACGCAGGCGGCAGGTGTTGGAAGGGCACCTCAGGGCGGAAGAGGTCGAATAGGACCCAACGGCCTCCTTACCCTGCCAGGGGAGGATTGGTCACCACCTGGCAACTGACCAAGAAACTCTTACTGATAACGTCAGAGAGGATCTGAGGAATATGGATATTGGGATGGCAGGAGCAAAGGATCTCATCAGAAATAGGCAAGTCTGGCAAAGTCATGTGAGAGCCTCATCATCGTCGCATGACTGACGGAAGAGAGCAAAGAAGAAGAAGTGATACATGAAACATGCATTTTACCGTATAGGCTACTATTAAATTTTGTCAAGCATCATATTTGCTTGGTAAAATTTGTTGAATTTTATGGTCTACTCTTTAGATGTGAAAAGAATCTTTCTAATGTAGGCTACCTCGGTACTCAAAAGTCACCCGACGACTACAGGATAAGACCGAGTTATAAATAGGCTAATAATGTGGATGCCATAATTAGACATTTATTTTACGTAGCCTATGTACATTTTATCCAGGGTTTAAAGTGGGTGGGAAACGTGTGGGAACGGCGTTCCAACTGCTCTCGAAAACCTTGGCCTGCGCGTTACCAATGCTCATCATTATAGAACTCTAAAACACATGTATTTCAATAAAATTCTTCATCAGCGTTCCCACTGCTCTCATCCAGCGTTCCCACTGCTCTCCCAAACCACTTTAACCACTGATTTTATCGAGACCCCCATCCTTCCACCCGTACGGAAATCGCCGAAATCCGGTGACTCCTCCAATGCCTCCATGCATATGCAATAATTATATGCATTATGGACAGCCCCTTTCTCTCGTCATAACCTAAAACGAGAACAGTAACACTCTCCCTGTATTTTGCTCTCAGTCACTTCTCCATTTCATTCTCAACTTAAGACTCACGAGACTCACAAATTGCTTGTCTACTATTGGCTCTCTCTTTCTCTGTTTGTCTCTGTCTCAGTCTGTCTGTCTCTCTCTCTCTCTGTTCCTATGTCTGCATGTCTCCGCCTCTGTCTCTCTCTCTTCCTATGTCTGCATGTTTCCGTATCTGTCTGTCTGTGTCTCTCTCATCAATTGCTGACAGTAAACATCCAGATGCGTTAAACACAGAGACCTAAAAATGCAACGCCCATCATCTATCAAAACCCACAACACAACACCCGTGCTGTAGAAAATAAAACAACACTTCTTTGGAAAAGTAGCAAATTTTGACGGCTAAATTTATTTACAGATCATGGTTTAATCTCCTCCGGAACAAACAAACAAACAAACAAAATCATAAAGTTTTCAACAAAGTAACTAATCGCTTGCCTGAATACATACATATCTGTTCATACATAACATAATTACATATTAATAGATATGTATAAATACATTTTCGCTAATTAAAGCATGCTAAAAAATCACCTAATTAAAAGTGAAATCTGAAGTTAACAAAAAAGCATTAGTAGAATGCAGTAAACTACATTTCCTAGTAAACATTTGCAAGTCACTGCGAACCACACACAGATCATAAGAAACCGCTGCTTATTCTGCTGTTAACAGCTGAAAAATGAGAGAACTCGTAGAAGTGTCTCTTTTTTTCTTGTCATCAGCAATATGATCGTCGCTAGTAAAGAAAATACTTCAATTACACTGGACAACAAATTTTTACAAAAGTCATGTTACTGAAATGAAATTAGTCAGTTCTTGTCAATTTTTATGTGCTGAACACGAATATGACAGTGAAATTGCTTAATTGGCTCTAGTTTTTTTGTAATCTCAAATGAAGTAATTTTATATCGCACAATGCATTCCAATAGGGATACACTTACGGTTAATATTTGTAAAAACCAGGTCATAGACTAGTTCTTAGATTTTTTTGCCTGTCTCTTGTACAGCTGTTCGGGAGCATCTCTGTGGAGTGTCCAGCAGTAGTTAGCCAACATTGTAGTGGACCATTTTCCATGGTACCTTTGCTCCATTGTTGCGATATCTTGATGAAAGCGTTCGCCATGTTCGTCACTACCCATACCACAGTTGTCAGGGAAGAAATCCAGATGGGAGTGAAGGAAATGCATCTTCAGCGACATATTGCAGCGAAATTTTTGGTACTGCTTGAGCATGTCTTCTACTAGTTCCTTGTAGTTTTCAGCCCTAACATTCCCCAGAAAGACTGTAGTCTTTCCATATCTTTCTGTCGCCTCAAGTCCTGCCTTTTCTCGGAGTCGTTTGCACTGTAAAAGGTTCTTGTCAAGAAAAGCTGGCGAAGTGCGGTCCATGGCTTTCACGAAGTTCTTCACCAAACCTAGTTTGATGTGAAGGGGTGGTAGTAGGATTTTGTGAGCCTCGACCAGAGCTGGGTGCTGGATATTCTTCTGTCCAACTGCCATGTTTTGTCTGGGAGTCCATTCCTTCCGCACGTAGTGCAACTCTCTTGCCCGACTATCCCACTCACACAAGAAACACATATTTTGTATATCCTTGCTGAAGTCCCATTAAAATGGCAACTACCTTCAAATCACCGCACAGGTGCCATTTGTACCTGTTATAGTCAATGTAATGCAGTAGCTGTTTTAGGTTATCGTATGTCTCTTTCATGTGAACAGCATGCGCTAATGGAATAGATGGAAGACGGTTTCCATTGTGCAAAAGCACAGACTTAAGACTCAGTGTCGAATAGTCTACAAAGAGTCTCCATTCTTGTGGGTCATGAGTGATCTGTAAGACATTCATGAGGTCGTCAATATTGGAACAGAATACCAGATTACCTTCCTTCATGAAGAAAGGTTCCAACTGCTGATGGCGCTTTCTATATGAAGTGATTGTGACATCTTCTTCTAGAAGATTCCATTGTTGGAGTCTTGATCCTAGCAACTCTGCCTTGTTTTTGGATAAGTCCAAATCACGAACAAGGTCATTTAGTTCTTCCTGTGTTATTCTGTGTGGGGTTTCACCACAGTGAAAATCGGGATCACTGCACGCTGACGGACCAGGAGAAGAACATGTCGGCTCACCCTTGTCCTCATCAGATGAATCAACGAAAATATATTCTGCTGGATTTTCTGGAATAGGAAGTCCATCACCATGTGGAACTGGTCTCAATGCAGACGGAATGTTTGGGTAGACTATTGTCGACTTCTTTTGCTTCGTTATTACATCATTCTAGACTTATTTAGGATATTGTCGCAGTTATACTGCATAAATTTACATGGTGAAACATAAGAAATGAACTATATGAAATATTTTCAAAACGAGAGCCAATAAAAACTTTTTATGGTTATATTCGTGTTCAGCACACCAAGATGCTACACATTAGGGCCTTTTCCAGTCAGTAACGATTTCTATGTTGACCAGTGTTATTAAACACAACAAAGCTAACAGCTGAAAATCTGTAGAGTGAAGTTAGAACAACACTTCAGATCTTGACAAAACGTTGCATTATAACTTTGAGGTTTTAAAGAATAGCCGAGAAGAATTTTTGTTAATTCTTCTCAGTTGTACAGTTGCACCGTACCAGTCGTAAAAGCGACCTTTTACAAGTGTTCCGTGTTTACAATAAATTGCAACCGTTCTATTATCAGTCTTTTTACATACACAGTGGTTCGTTAATACAATCGGTAAATTTATACAGACACACTTCAGGGTACCCACTCCGAAGTACTCCAAGTACAGTTTAGATACAAGAGGTTTTCAGAAGGTGCTTAATTTAAGCTTGAAGTGCAGTTCAAATTACGATATACAAACATTTTACAATTAACCGAGGCACGGAGTGTAAAATTTTACAGTGCAATTAGTGAAACTTTTCAAACAGTCATTTGTCGTTTACTTTAGGCTGGAGCAATTATATGAACAAATTCCTTAAACTTACAAATGTTCAGTAGAACGTTTAGTAACAATTAGGATTATCACTGTGCTTGAAAATCATAACTAAAGCTGCAAAAAATATCAACCAAACAAGAAGTCTAAATGACTGTACAGATTATATCCGAAACATTGATGTCGTAAAAGTAATAAAAAAAGCTCAAATAGCCAAAATTGATTGCATCTATAGCTAACAAAATAAATAAAAAAACTGATATGATGTGAAGGTAATAATAAAACTAACAAACGCTAGCAAAACTAAGAGGCTCAAACAACACTATACACAAAACAGCTGCACATTTGAGAGATTCTTAAGGCACTGCGTAAACTATTGCCTTAACAGAATACACTGGCAAGTCCCAAAAAACGTGACATGTCGTCAACAAAAAAAGTGGTTGCTTTAACAAAGAGTTTACATTCTAAGGCTGAATTAAGGTTGGAATCTCTAGAGAATGGTAACAAATTTTTCATACTAATGTGCTGGACAGGAAGTTCCCAGCGTACTCGTATGAAAAACAATTAAAAAACGAAAAACCATTAAATGGTCAAGCTGTGCTTTTCAGCAAAAGGAATAAAGTAGAAAATTTCAATTTAACGAGCCCTAACCTATACTTGTAGGCAACTCACTGCTAAAGAGATTATACAAAAAAAACTCATTGGAAATTTAAAAACACCAAAGGCCATTAAGCTGTGCTTTACCATGGGGAAACAAAGTTAGATAGTCCAATATAATCTGAGGCAACTTGTTTGCTCTTAGACACCGTTCAACACGTAAGCCATGCATGGAACATACACAAACAAAAGGTGACTGGAACTATGATGGACAATGAATCGCAAACAATGAATCGCAAACAATGAATCGCAAACATACCACAGAGAAATAAAAGAAACTCGTTTCATTGCCGTTGTTTGATTCCGTGACCGGCCTAAGGCACTTGCAGAAAATTTCACTAACGGCGTTTGCGTCGTAATTTCAAAACAAATTTGATTTCACACGTGAATAAATGAAAAAACATATTTACAGTCTGTTAGAAAACTTGACAACAGTCTCTTCTCAGTTCCTTCAGACCTTTGGATCACAATCCTTAGCAGAAACGTTGAATCGTCACTGCAGCGGCCTATTCAATACAGAATTCCAGCCTTGCCATTTCAGAACTTGTCTTACCTCTGAATTACTGCCTTATTCCAAAGCCGGTTTTATTCAGCAGAATGGCTTCAAAGGAACTCAGGGTCTTAAACCCATCCATTTCTCGCATGAATGACCTAAGAAATTTGTGCGATTTTTGTGCGTATCAACAAACGGGAAGCAAGGTAACTGAACACTTCAAGAATGAGCGTGCACTAAAAGTGACTGGAAAACCAGTGTAGCTCATCTTTAAAAGAGTTAAATATCACTGCTACTGTTTCACCTTTTTCGCAACATGATTTCTTTCTGAGATAATCAACTGGCAATGATGGCATCGGTCCACAATCTGTACAAGTGATTCTGAAAGTACTCGGTATCAAGCAATAGATTTTCTTCCACTGCATTCCTGTGATGGTGTGAGTGGTTCCATTCCAGGTCCTCCTGCTGCTCTCCCTAGAATTCCAGGCACTTATTCCCACATGCCGTTATTTTTATGCTAAACTTTAATCCAGTACTTGATTCCTTGGTCCTTGTTCAGCTTCACACTGCTGGCCAATTTCTGAATTCCCAAAGACATCCATATCTGGACAGCAAGTACCACTTGCATCACTAGAAGTCCAGGCAATCGCTCTATCTAAAAATCCAGGATTTTCCAATCGTATAATCGACTACTCACTGATGCCTAGACACATCATCTATCCATGGAAATCCAGACAAATCATCTATCCAAAAAGCTCAGCACTCCTCCTGCTGTCCACGAAGCCAAGATGCTCTCTCTTCACACACACTGGAAGCACAGATGCACAACTAAATTCCCTACCTGCTCTCAACGCCTGTTTCCCGCATCCTATCCCTGGATACCCAGGTATTTATTCTCCTCAACCATCCTATCCCTGGACACCCAGGTACTTGTTCTCCTCAACCGTCCTATCCCTGGATACCCAGGTACTTATTCTCCTCGACCAGCTGCGTCAGAACTGAACTCATATCGTTGACGACCATGTTGTACGAATTGAGATACGATGTCGGTAGGACACCGCGCTCGTCGTACATGCCCGGGGCTCCCATGGTGACCACTGGCCGGGTCTCATTGACGACCGGAGGGGCCACGGAGGGAATGGGACTCGACGGGGTCATGTTCTCGATAGATATTGAACTCAAGTTGTCCATGAAGCAAGTGGAATCGATGGAGTTAAGGGTGAGGCCGAGCTGTTCGTCGCCTTCGAAGCACGGAACCATGTCTGTCGTACTGGTTACCTGTCAATGGAAAAACAATTGCGTGTGTAGGTCAAACGTGACAATTTAGATTTTATCCTGAACCGAACAGGAAGCCAATGCAGATGATGGAGTAGGGCTGAGGGACTTGTTTGTAGTGGGACATGTAACATAACTATTACTTAATGTCAATGCTGATATTTGAAACTAATACTACTATTTGTTACTAATACTATGACTATAACTACTGCTAATACCAACGGTACGACGATCTTGGTATAATACTTCGTAAGTTAATACCAGCTATACATTGAAATAACAAAATACATTTTTTCAACATATCAATTCAACGTAGTAATTAATCGGACAGTATAATAATACATCATTTGCTGTTTGCATTATCTCTTTGAAACAAAAACTAACAGATATATTCACAAATGAAAGAAAAGATGTCAATCATTGATATAACTAGATAAAGATTAAACAATGGAAAAGAATTGGACAAAACAATGGATGTCGCCCACCAGCACAAACTCCCATCATAAACCAGACATCAGCTATTACCAATACAGGTTGCTTCCTTGGTATGGCAATGCAAGAAGCACCTCAAGTAGTTTCCAAGAAGAGCTGCTATATAAAGACTCGAATGAATGGAAAAGTACTAATGACGATGAAAAATGACGACAACAAAGTGATCAAAAATCAATAATTAAATTCCTAACTTCTACATACCTGGTTGCAATTTGGCGACGCCTGCGAGTATTGCCCTGGCATGACTGGCATTGTCCTGGCACCAAAGCCACCACGGTTCACTGAACCGACGCCTGACACCTGGCCTCCCACCTGGCGCTGGTTTCCATCCTGCAGGTGATGTGGATTCGGATGACTTCCTACTGCCTGATTATACGCAGCGCTATTCTGCGAAGGCGCAAGAGACCAGTTCGCGGACTGCGCCGGGACTCGAAGATTCGAGTGCCTGCTTCCCTGGTGCGACGCGACCGACCACGGATAGCATTCTGGAGGATACAAGGATGAATTCAATGGTGGTGGGACCGTGCACAACTGCCCCGCCGCAGCCGCGGCCGCAGCGGCGTGTGGGTTCGTGCGGCTGTTGGGGGCTTTCAATCGGGGTGACATCTGAGATTGGCTGATTTGGGGGACCTGGACGTGGGGGCTCGGACAGCTGTTGCCGAACTGGACAACCGACGACGGGGCCTGGTTTCGCCCGGTCATTGGACCGGAGAACTGGATGCGACTGAAACCTGGAAACGGTTCGCCTGGAGTGACACCCATCCGGCCCGACCGCGGCTGCGTGCGGTACCATTGGTTGCTCAACCTCGGTTCTTCCACCGACTGGTGGAGGCTGGCCCCAACCGAGCTGTTTGAAGATCCGTAACCGCGGTTTGAGGCCCGAGCACCGACTGCCGGATAACGTGCAGGTCGGGCGAAATCCTCGTTCGATGGCAAACCTCGGAAAGGCTGGCTTCCGGTCTGCGACATCTCGAACTCTCCAGTCATCGAGTTTCCACAGCTGTAGGCTTTGGTGGCAGTCTCGTTCGCGCCGTTCGAAAATTTTACGCTATTCTCCTGGCTCGCATTCCACGCTAAACCACTTCCGGCCAAATTCGTCGAGTAACCACTGCCGCTCTTCTCGTACATGCACGAACTCCTTGGCTCCGGTTCGTAGGAGTTCTTAGCCTCGATGGGGTGAATTTCAATCCCGGGGTCGGCTACGGGAAAGTGAGAGTCTGGGATGGTGCTGTCCACTGTGGCATTTGGTCCAGCGACAGCAGCGGCACCAGCAGATGAAGTCGACATGGTCTTGTCGAGAAAATCCTGCATCTCGTCGGGTATCAGAAAGTCATCGCACTCGAAAGCCGGCGGATACGTCGCCGCCGCGGGGTTTTCGACACTACAGTCGAAGTTCGCCTTGCTCTCCGTCTTGAAGACGCCCCCCGACTCGAAGTCGGTGTCGACCGACTGATTGCTGTAGTTCGTCGCAATGCTACTGTGCGACGACATCAGACTGATCCCCGCCGGAGACCTCCTCATGACGGCACGTGCCCTCGGAGGAATCGGGAGAGGACGGACGGCGTTGAGGCTGTGGCAGCGCTGGAAGGGTCGGGTCGATGAAGGCGCGACCTCGTCCGCGCCCCAGCGAGCGGGGTCGCTTGCACGGCGTACATCATGTGGCGGGATCTCGTTAAGGGGAACGGGGGTCTGGCAAGGGGTTGTAGTCGATGTGTTTGTGCGAATTCCACTGTCGTTGGACTCACGCTGAGCGGCAAGGAACCGCGTGATGCTACCGCGGCTGAAGCGACACGGGTCGCTGGCCAGGCTGCTGTCGAGCTTCGTGCGCTCCATGTGCGAGGTCAACGCGCCGATGTTGGCCGAGTCGGCCGAGCGGTGTTGGAAGTCGGAGGCGCTGCTCGCGATGTCGTATTCGTAGGGCGAGCGCGGGATGCTTCGCTGGGAGGCTGAGTTGGTTGATGTCTCGCTGAGGCGCCGGTCCGTACGGGAGAATGAGCAGGGACTTGCGTCGGAGCGGATGCTGCTCGTGTAGGAGTTGGGCGTGCTCATGTCGCGTTGGTTGGAGCGTAGGCTCGTCTCTTTTGTCACTGGAAAATCGTTCACAGCTTATTTGAATGAGATGAGAAGTCTAAGAATTTTACAAACTATTTTAAACTGTTGTGACACGCTGAATTCTCGTATATTTTCACATGCCAGTTGAAGCTACGACTTGCAGACTACCTGAAACCAGTGTGATCATCATCTAACCACTTGCCCCTCCCCTGGAAAATTAACACCTTATTTTCCTAACTAGTACTGTTTGGTTTTTAAGAAATTTCTTCACAATAAAGCACTTATCATTTTCTAATAACGCATAAAATGAAACAGAGAAATTTGCATCTAGCAATCACTGCAAAAATGCGCATGTTATTAATTTCCTGATTTGCATTTTCAAACTTTCCCTAAAAATTTAACCTTGACCATTTTTTGCCCACCTGCAAAAATATCTGAGTGCCCATGGTGATAACCCTACTGAGGCTTTTGAAAATGATTAAAAGACTTCAGCAGAAAAATTAAACTTTTATGTAAAAGCATTCTAATGCAACTTGAAAACTTCCATGAGACATGGAAGAAGGCAAACAATTCTGAAAACTGGTTAAACGTACGAATATGTTCTAAATATCTGAATTCTTAAATCTTTCCAGTCAAACCCTAAAAAAATCATAACTTCCTGTAACACTGAAAAACCTATTCAAAACTTCAAACAATTAATAGTGAAAACGGTTGAACTTTCCATCCAAATCCAAAGATTAAAAAACTTTCAACTCTGCTACGAAGCAAACAAAATTTTCCTGGGCAATGGCCAACACCACTAAGTGGAAAGTATTCAATTAAAAAAAGTCGATGCGGAAAGGTTCCATTAGACAGAACAAGAGCCAAGTCCTTACCTTTTGGTCGGATTTCTGTTAACTTCAGATTGACATCATTAATTCTGCGAGTGTTGCCTGTAACACAGATTTAAAAGGTTACAAATAAATTTAACTTCTATAGAACATAATATGTCTAATGGACAAGGCATCAACATTGTTTGGCAGGCAAACACCAAACCATAATCAATATTCATAAGAACAACCCAATAAGACAGAGAGACAGCCCACTGTGGATAAGTAATTTGAAGAATTTAATTCACAAACTGAGAATGAAGTGACGTAAGCAGTTCAGCATAATGAACGTGTACGTGGGAGACAGTTCCAAAGCAGAGCTTTAGGTACAGCAGCCGAGAAAGCTTATGCACCGAAAACTGTATATCAAGAGAAATTATACAACCAGACGCCCTCCGAGTAAAGGCAGATTTAAGTATCGTTGAAGTCCAATGTTTTAAAAACTGAGCCAAAAACATGAAACAGGAACAAAAACTTTGAAAACGTTGGTCATCTTCCACGACTAAACCTCCTCAATGCCAGTGGACAACAGTGCTGTAGATGAATCACAAGATTTGGGTGTCATCAGCATAGAAAAATGATACAATTATAAGTCATTCAGTGTCATTAAAACACTGACAAGGACTCTCTATCGGAGGACTAGAATCTCGTGAACATTTTGTGCAGGCCTAACTCCATTTCACTCTCAGCCCATAGCTGTCGCACCATTTTAAATTACGTTTCCAACACTAAAGATTATGATATGAATCCCCAAATGCAATTTTTTTACTTCGCAAACAGCATTATTTGTAAATTTGCCATAAAAATGTAATTAATTGAATGCTTTTCCTATGTAAACAAGATGCAAAATTTTCCAGAACCCCAATTACCGTCCAAAAACTATGGACACAACTGAATGAATGGAGTTTCCAGTCCTGTGCATAAACAGTCCCTGAAACACTGAATTACACGGAAAACATTTCAAATTGGAGAAACCTACCCAGAGGAGGCAGAGTTGGCACGTTGCTACCGCACTTGATACGAGGTCGATGCTTTCCCTTTGTTTGCCTCCGAAGTACTCCAGCCGCCAGCTGGACTGTGCTGTCATGAGGAAAGGCCACAGTCGAAACAGGATGCTGTAGCAAAACATGAAAGGTTTTTTTTTTACAAAACATAAAATTCAATCAATCAATCAATCAGTCGTTTATTGATTTAACAACAACAGAAATCTCAGCTAAACTTAGAAATTGAACAGAAAAGAAAGTTCAAGATTAATCTGCAGATGTTGTCTGTAGGACAACCATACAGAATAAGGAAATTCTATACCAATGCAGAGCTTTTTCGTTCATGTATTTACAGATGGCTAAACATTATCTCAGCTTACCAAACATCACCCTATGTAACATCTTTATTCTTTATTCCACCATGCACCTATACATGTGCACATGATATGGCCAAGATGGCTGCTAGTTGCTCTAGCGTATCATTTCCGATCAGTGATTTAGTAACATTTGGATTTTACGCACCGATCATGGCTTTTTTCTCAAACCTTTAATGTGACCCTTTGAGAGTTCTTCAAGTTATTACAGTCTTTCATCAACGTTCCAGTGTTCGACATACGTCACTTGTGCAATTATACCATAGACTCGTCCATCCTATGTGGTTTCAAGTTACTAACCAAAACTCTTTTAAAACAAAGCTTAAAACTTATCTGTTTGCTAAGGCGTATCCCGCAGTTGGCCGTTTGTGAGGCGCCCTTGTAGCGGTATGGCCGCGTTACGGCGCCATATAAATTGTCGTTATTATTACTATCATTATTAAAACAGAAAGCCAAAGTACTTCTTACCATACCGTATCATACACAAGCAAGAGAACTTGGTGCTTACCACAAACTCACTGCCCAACTCCTCATCTCCATCAGTAGGGAGATGCTCCGAACTGCTGTGCGCATTCCGATAGGAATTGGCGGGAAACTCGGTCGTCATGCCGTTGCCCTGGCAACACAGCCCGTTTCCACGGAGATGGTCGTCAGGCGGGCTCTGCACGGACTGACTGCTGAGGCTGTGCGGCGATGCTAGGCTCGCCTCCGAATCCTAGACGACCAAGAGAAGAATTTTAAATGCAAGTTCTAACAAGATCATCAGAGATGAGAGACGTTCCTATCTTAGAACCTGTTCCAACGATTTCAGCCATGCCATTCTCCTGCCAGAAGGAGTAACTGGGTACTTCATTAGTAGGAGTAACTGGGTACTTCATTAGTAGGAGTAACTGAGTACTTCATTAGTAGGAGTAACTGGGTACTTCATTAGTAGGAGTAACTGGGTACTTCATTAGTAGGAGTAACTGGGTACTTCATTAGTAGGAGTAACTGGGTACTTCATTAGTAGGAGTAACTGAGTACTTCATTAGTAGGAGTAACTGGGTACTTCATTAGTAGGAGTAACTGGGTACTTCATTAGTAGGAGTAACTGGGTACTTCATTAGTAGGACTAACTGGGTACTTCATTAGTAGGAGTAACCGGGTACTTCATTAGTAGGAGTAACTGGGTACCTCATTAGTACGAGTAACTGGGTACTTCATTAGTAGGAGTAACTGGGTACTTCATTAGTAGGAGTAACTGGGTACTTCATTAGTAGGAGTTACTGGGTACTTCATTAGTAGGAGTAACTGGGTACTTCATTAGTAGGAGTAACTGAGTACTTCATTAGTAGGAGTAACTGGGTACTTCCTTAGTAGGAGTAACTGGGTACTTCATTAGTAGGAGTAACTGAGTACTTCATTAGTAGGAGTAACTGGGTACTTCATTAGTAGGAGTTACTGGGTACTTCATTAGTAGGAGTAACTGGGTACTTCATTAGTAGGAGTTACTGGGTACTTCATTAGTAGGAGTAACTGGGTACCTCATTAGACCTCGTTCACATAATCTAGAGATGTCATGCTGTGATTCGTTGATTGGAAATGGATTTATCGCCAGAATGCTGCATAGATGACTTGTTTGAGAGAGTTAATAATTTAGTCATTTCATTCAACTTGTGATTTAATTTGCACCTTTTATCACCAATTATTACTTCGGTGTATTATAAGGATGTTTTATGCACTATTGCGTGTTTGCAAGTGACATAATAAAGAAATACTTACTTACTCATTATTATCATGCTCCCTACAGTGTCCTGTTACTGATGTACACTTATCACTGGGTAAGAATCCATGCCCTCCACAACCTGTAACCGTCTCGCTGAGATCAGTTTAAAAAGGAACCATATTAAATGTCTTGACACTAATACTACGACTATAACTAAGTACTATAAGTACTACTAATGCCAACAATAATAATAAAAAGACAATTCATATAATGCTGCAGCATGGTCAAGACTAAAAAACGTGGGATGCAAAAAATAAAAGACAGCCATACAACGATAGTTTAAAAAGTTATATCTTAAGATGCAATTTGAAAATGAAATTTGATACTTTGATTCATTCATGCAAGTATTTATGTAGCACCTCTTCAAAGAAACTACTCCGAGGTGCATCATGGAAGATGACAAACAATTCTGAAAACTGATTAAAACTATAATATTGTGCTAAAAATCTGAGATTTGTGATACAAACTTGTATGCCTTACTACCACTTCATTTACATGCATAATCTGTAACAATTAAAATTTATTTCCTCACTAGGTGTATATAAAAAATTAATTCTCATGCGAATGAAATGTAACATTTTAAACTAACCGTAACCGGATTACGATCAGTGGTAGATGGGCTCGCATGGTGGATGGAAAGCGCAGGCACCACATCCTCAATCTTGCTGCTGCTGCTGCTGCTACTGTTGCTATTCGAATTGACCAGATCAGGCTTCCGGTCATCCTGACAATAACACGCAAGAAGTACAATGAGGTGATGAAATGTACAGTGATGCAAGGTAAGGTAACAGCAGTTGATGAAGAAAGGCACTGTAAAGTAAGTTAAGGTAATTTAAAATAAGTCAGGTTAGTTAAAGCACTGTATTAAAGTAAATTAAGGTACCTGGTAAGCTAAGGTAAATTAAGGTTAGTTGAGGTAAGTTAAGGCAATTTTAAGGTAAATTAAGGTTAGTTGAGGTAAGTTAAGGCAATTTTAAGGTAAGTTAAGGCAATTTTAAGGCAAGTTAAGGCAATTTAAGGTAAATTAAGGTTAGTTGAGGTAAGTTAAGGCAATTTTAAGGTAAGTTTAGGCAATTTAAGGTAAGTTAAGGTTAGCTGAGGTAAGTTAAGGCAATTTTAAGGTAAGTTAAGGTTAGTCATGGTAGGTTAAGGTAAGTTAAGATAAATTAAGGTTAGTCAAGGTAACTTAAGGTAAGTTAGGCAAGCTAACGTAACTTATGGTAAGTTACCATAAGTTAAGACAAGCTACTAGGTATGATGAAACAAAGCCATACAAGACAATTCAGAAGTAGCTGTTAGCATAACATATTACATAATTAAAACCAAAGTCAACAGTTCTATAAGCAATGCAAGGAAAAGGAAGCAAGGTATAGGGTAACACAGGACAAATGGGGAGAGGCAAGATCGAGTAAGGTAACATAGAAAAATAAAATGACAAAGAAAGTGACTCATGCACAATATTAATCAGAAGGACTTTCAAAACAATATAGCCTACTTTTTATTAAGTGTCTTAATAAAGTACCATGTTACAGCAGTTACTTCAATTAATTAAACATAAACACATTGTATTCATCAATGAAATCAACATAATAATACATGGTAAAAACGCCATGCATAGTTTACCCCAGCATCTCCATTGTTTACAGATGAACCCCTGTGGTGACTATGGTAACCGTTCCCATCTTCGTTGCCATGGCACGAGTCTCCCTTGTGCTTCTTGTTGGCATAGAAATCGGCGCCGTGAACGGTTTTGACATGCTTCCTCAACGAACTAGGGTCCGTGTAGCATTTCGTACATCCAGGAGCCTTGCAGGTGTATGGTTTCTACAGATGATGTGACAACATCATCATCATCATCATCATCATCATCATCATCATCATCATCATCATCATCATCATCATCATCATCATCATCATCATCATCATCATCATCATCATCATCATCATCATCATCATCATCATCATCATCATCATCATCATCATCATCATCATCATCATCATCATCATCATCATCATCATCATCATCATCATCATCACGACCATCATAACCACATTGAGGTTATCATCATTATCATAGTCAACCTTATCATCTTCAAGTCATTCACAGAGTCATCATCATCATCACCTTCATCATCATCACACTTATAATCATTCTCATCACCATCATCATTATCCCTCACAGACATCCTCATCATCATTACCATTCATCATCATTATCATCGCACCCATCACAATCATCATAATTATCGTACCGCTGTTTTCATCATAATTAATCATCATCGTCGTCATGATCAGCATAGTCATAATCATAGTCGTTGCTAACATTATCATCATTGCGGTCAACTAGTCATCATCATCATCATTATCATCATTATCATCATTATCATCATCACCACCACCACCACCACCACCACCACCACCACCACCACCACCACCACCACCACCACCACCACACCACCACCAACACCACCACCAACACCACCACCACCACCACCACCACCACCACCAACACCACCACCACCACCACCACCACCACCACCACCACCACCACCAACACCACCACCACCACCACCAACACCACCACCACCACCACCACCACCACCAACACCACCACCACCACCACCACCACCACCACCACCACCACCAACACCACCACCACCACCACCACCACCACCACCACCACCACCACCAACACCACCACCACCACCACCACCATTCACCATTCACCATCACCATCACCATCATCATCATCATCCTTCTGATGTTTAGAATGATCCTGTCCTTAGAACCATTTAGATAATACTGACTGCGTTTGAATGGGTTCGGTTCTGGTGCTTGGCACGGTCAGAGGCATTGCTGAAGGCCTTCGTGCAGCCCTGGTACTCGCACATGTACGGCTTCTCACCAGTATGCGATCGCAGGTGGGTCTTCAGATTCTCCAGACGAGAATACGCTTTGTGACAACCCTCAAACTGAAAAAGAAACAGGACAACAGTTTCACCAAATACTCAGCAAACATACTGTAAAATAATCAATTCACTCATATTTGAGGCCTATAAATGCCAGCAACACTTGTCCAATTAAGGGTGAGGCACAAGACCAGGAATGGCAAGGCAAGAAAAGGTAGGGTAGGCAAGAGAAGGAGGTACAGTAGAGCAAGATAGGGTGGGTGGGCATGGTACATTAACTCTTTCCCGCCGGACCGGGTCGCAAGTGACCCGATAAACCCAATAGGTATCTGAACAATTCCGGCAGGAATGGGTTAAGGCAGCATTTCCCAAAGTGGGTTCAAACGAGCACAGAGGTTCCGCGAAAAGTCGTAAATAATCGAAATATTAGAGAAAATGCTCTGAAAGTTTGAAAATACATGTAGTCAGATTATCGCACTGCTCTGTTGTGACAAGCAATAATAATTTTTATTTGTTGGCGTAAAAATTTACCGAAATTCAGTAAAGGTAACTGTCTCGTACGCTTGGGTTCTAGCCCGCTCTTGATTCAAATGAACAATCAGAATCCAGCTTTAAAGTGTCAAGTCAATAGTAGTAGGAAAAAATGCGTAGAAGAAGAAAAGGGCTGTTTGTTTCTAAATTTCTTGTGCGCTACTCTCAGTATTGTGATCCACGAGTTGTGGACTTCAAAACAGTTCGACTTAATTTATCATATAGGCCTAGGAGAAATACACTTTCTACAATAGTGTTTTGGTAGGCATATGTAGCATACATGTTAGTATGCTTCATAGGCGCTATGCATGCTTCAATGCGTTTGGTCGAGATTGAGGTTCCGCAAAAAATATAAGGTTAAAAAGGGTTTCGTGGTCCAAAAAGTTTGGGAAACGCTGCATTAAGGTAATGAATTCTTTCACTTGCACGCTCGTAGCGCAGCAGCACAATGGTAAGCAGAGAAGCGTTACAAAATGATGCAGTCATTGATCAACATGAAAGAGACAAATGACATACTGTCACTAAATGTTCACAAAGTTAGTTTAATGTGAGACAAGTTAGCACAATGGGCAGTGATGAATGGGAGGGTGAGGTAAACCCCGAATGAATCACAAGTTATCAATAGAAACATGCCTGTAAGTAGTAACCAATGTGCCCTGCTGCAGCCCTCAAAGTCCACAAAGACTCGGACAACATATAGTCACAGAACAGGTTCTTGAAAGTAAGTTACCATGTAGTGTAAGGTAACCAGCCATATAAAAGTCTCAAAATGCAAGAGAAAACATACACAATGGACATATCCAGGGCTTAAAGTGTGGCTGGACGGTCATGAACGGCGTCCATGCACTTATTTTAAAATCTGAAGGCCGTCCTGCCACTTATTGGCCAGCACAACCTAGAAAGGCAAGGGGCGTCTAGGCACTTCCTTTGCAAAGGTAAGAAGCGTCCATGCACTTATTTTTTCAGCACTGGACATATCCTCACTAAAACTTAATGTTAGTTGCTGTAATGTAAAGTCAGGTTAAAATAGGAAAGTGGCAGTAACTGCCATGTGGAAGTTCTCAACCGACTGCAAGAAGAAAACGCTAAAAGTACACAACGCATAAATAGAGAAAGGGACGTTTGACAGATGTAAGCCTACACCACACACAGATCTCACTCCAGGATTTTTTAACTTCATGATTTCAACTGCAGGATTTTAACTGGAGAAGCAGAGCCAGAACTTGAACAAATCAATCACAGAGCTACCACCGACTTACAGAACGAGAAAACACATGCACGCTTTGAAAAATGAAAGAAACTTGAAAAGGAGTAGGTGTGTCTAGCGCATTGCAAAAACATCTAGATTGAAAGAACATTTTAAAGATGACAGAAATTGCAAACACAGACAATAAGAGCAAGATGCATGACAAATGGTAAGAAATTCCTAACGATGTAGAAGAGCGTAAACGTCAGCATCAAGTTCTGGCTCTGCATCTGGATACAGTAAGTCATTCCAGAAAGATAAAACAGATGAACAAGCAGGTAGCAATGCAATAAAAGCAGAACAAAGTATAAAAAAGAAGGCAAAAGATATGCAGCATATAACAGAAAACAGAGAAAGAAGAATGCAGAAGATCGGGAACTAAGAAAATAATAACAAACTCAGACTGCATGTCGGGCCATTATTCTGCACAATCTGCCAAAAAGGAACCAAATGATTTAGAGATCCCAGTGGCATAGTTGGCTGCAAATCCTTGCAATGTACGGTACAATGAATGGTTGAATTGCCTCTTCAGAAAATTCTATAATTTCTCGACACAATTCTTGGAATTCAAAGACCCACTCTGTGCGCTTAACCTGTTACCCAGGCACCCTTGTAATGACATGGTTGGTATACGATACCATAATTATCATGACCATCATCATCAACATCATCATCATCGTTATCATCATCATATCTCCATCATCATCATGTTTGTATGTGTACTTGTTATAGCACCCCTTCAAGCACCCTACTCAGAGGCGCTCCCGACTGCAGAGCGGACACTGCATCGGAGTTTCATGCCAAAGCGCTGAGCAATTGCGAGTGAAGGACTTGCCCATGGTCCCTACGTGGCGCCTTGAGGGGGGTTCAAACCTCGAACCTTCCGGCTTCAAGGCAACGATGCCACCACTACACCACCATGCCCCACATCATTATATGCTGCAGCATCAACGCCTAGTTTCTCTGACCAATAGGATTTTCTCAAGTAGATTACGATATTTAACAATGGCTTCACTTGATGGGTCTGTCAATTGACATCCAGCGTAATTTGATAATTTTGTCCTGGGTAGGTCACTAGATTTGATTTTTTTACCGCTTTTCAAGCACATCTACACAACGCAATTTCTTGCAGAGAGCTACTGTGTTAGCTGCCAAACGTGAATAACTGCGTTCAAAATGCTTGAGAAGGACTCGAGAATTACCAAATGCGATAATAACTCAGGTTTTAACACGCCATGGATTTATATGGTACCAAAAACAACCCCTCCCCAACTGTAGAATTGCCCTCCCATCCAGAAATTTCTAAATATGCCACTGGCAGTCTTCTGTCCAGCTTACCTGAGAGTATATCCTTAGAAAATGCCAGCAGCATAACAAACACACAAACACAAATGCAGTAATGTAACGTAACTTAACATATTTATGTAGCGCCTTTGCAAGTTGTTCCCCTTTTCCCTGAATGAAGCTAGCAATTGTTACATATGACAATGCCATTCTCAGATGAATTACAAGTGCTCAAACCACTCGACAAGGCTCCATTGGTATCTTGAGCAAAGTGACAAGCTGAAGTACTATTTACCCCATAAAACCTTGCTTCTTACACATCAAGTCCCATCAAGACACACTGGTATTGGCAAATGCAATTCTTCTATCCATCTATTTCATTTATTTATCTATTTTATATATTTATCTATTAAGAGCACTGATAAAAGCGACCCTTCAAGACTTCCTACTCAGAAGCGCTCCCGACCCAATCTCGGCTGGATAAGACAGTCTTAAGGCTTCTAGAGACGAACATGGTGGATTGATCCTGGGAACTATAGGCAAAGTGCCACTTTTAAGTATAATGCATAATATACAAATTTATACACATCATGGACACACACACACCTACCTAAATATAATGTATACAAAAAATATATATAAGATGCAAAGAAATATTGCGTGTACGGTGTACATTTACCGTACTAGGCAACACTGTGCCTGCTCAATTATTGATCACTTGGTCTGGAACCCTTTCTTTGATGTACCCTTCTTTCCAGGGTACACTGTGATATGTTCTTTTCTAACCTCCAAACTGTACTTTTTAGACATGGTCAGAAGAACTTCTAAGTAGCAGCCATCAGGAGGTGCCATGTACCCATAAATCTTTGCAATGAAAACGAATAATTAATTATAAATCTCAGAAGACACACACGTGCATAAGTACATTCAAAAATGTATATGAATACACTTATTTAACATAGCACCTAAAGCGTGAGGTTCTTTACATGTGCTACGCAAGTGTTCAGAAAAATATACACATATATACATACAGTCATACAGACACATACACATATACAATAATACACACTAACATAGAAAAAAGTGCACATACAAACATACTTACATAGAAAATAAACAAGTGCACATACAAACATACTGACATATAAAATAAACAAGTAAACAAGTGCACATACAAACATACATACTGACTTACATAGAAAATAAACAAGTGCACATACAATCAAACTTACACAGAAAATAAACAAGTGCACATACAAACATACTTACACAGAAAACAAACCAGACGATTTAAACTGATTGTAAAGGCAAATACAGAGACAGAACTACTAACGGTGCACTTGTGCGGCTTTTCTCCTGTGTGCCTTCGCATGTGTACGACCAGCATGTACTGCGCTTTGAACGGCTTCTCCCGCCGTTCGCAGCCGTTCCACTGACAGATGTAGAGTTTCTTGTTCGTCGTAATGTGGTCCTGGTTCAGATGCTGCAATGTAACATTGTGACACTGATAATGTAACATTGCAACACTGATAATGTAGCATTGCGACACTGATAATGTAACATTGCGACACTGATAATGTAGCATTGCGACACTGATAATGCAACACTGCGACACTGATAATGTAACATTGCGACACTGATAATGTAGCATTGCGACACTGATAATGCAACACTGCGACACTGATAATGTAACATTGTGACACTGAGTAATGTAACAATGCGACACTGACAATTAACGCAACATTGCAACAATGATGACGTAACATTGTGGCACTGATAACGTAACATTGTGGCACTGATAACGTGACATTGTGGCACTGATAACGTAACATTGCAATGTTATGATGCCTTGCATGGCTGCCATAAAGTTAAGTTCGACTCCAGTAATAACCTGTGTTCATCATACTGCGCCTATAAATATCAGTTTTTAATAATAAATGAAGATTACTATATCACTAACTCTAAATCTACTCTAATCTAATCAAATTTAATCTAATCACTTCTATAGTGCTGTTATCGTAATCAAAACCAAAATCCACTGGAAAACTCGAACTGCTTCACCCAAAGTGTGCTCCTGAGCAGTAACCTAAATCTCAATAATGACTGAATGAATGAAAATCATAGATGTAAAAAACGATGAATATAAAATAAAAACGGTAAAAAACGTCGTTTTTTCCGAAAAAACCCGATAAAAAAGACAAAAAAACGGAAACGGAAAATAATTTGCCTTTGTTGCATCTGAAACTTCATTTTAAGCTTAAAAACCTTGCTTATATGCAATCTCATCTTAATCTGCAAAGAACACAACTTTATTATTAGGCCAAAATTAATTGGTATACTTAAGCAACATTAATCTACCACAAAGTTATTTTTCTTATAACTTTGGTATAATAAGAAATTCAGAAAAATTAAAGGCATTGAAATCTTGTCAAATTTAAATTGTAAACATAGGTCCATATAAGTTCATGCTGATCGACATAAGCGCCATTAGCCTAATATCTAATCAGAAGCAAAAACCATAGATGTGTACTAAATTACATATTGTACATTTGCACTTAAAATCGTTACTTATAAATATTAATAATAGGCCCAAGAATTTTATTTCAAAATAACTCTTACAAATTTCATTTCTTGTAAGGATCTACTACATGTATTTCTCAAAATGATGACTTAAACAATTATTACAAAAAGATACTATAGTTAGCTGAGTCCTTTAGAGTACGGTGAAAATGTACGGAAAATGAGACAAAAATTAAATTAAGGAAAATAATAATAGACAGTAAATAATTAAATAAAGTTAAATTTAAAAAAATAAAAAATGATAAAAAACTATGTGAAAAATAAAAAAGGAAAAAAACGAGGTTTTTTGGGAGAGAATAAAAAACGAAAAAACGTTTTTTACAACTATGATGAAAACAGTGTCCCATCCTAGCTGTGGTTGAGCGTGCACCTCAGATGAAAGACCCAGTGAGCTCTCTGGACTGTCCACTTAATTGTGGTCATTAGCAAATGCCCAGTATGGAGGGTCTTTCAATACAGCCATGCAATCGACTGTGTGTTATTTTGCCTAAATTTCACAGGCACCTACCTTGACGAGCTCATCCTGGGTGTCGAATTCGAGGCTGCACCCTTTCCAGTGGCAGTGCGTCTCGTAGAAATCCGGTTCTCCTTCCTGCGGAAGCTGATTCGGATCGTGGTGGCTCTCCGGGCTTCGTTTCATCTCCTCCGACAACAAGTCTAAATGCACAACGTAGAGTAACCCTATTGTGATTTGAGTCTTTGACGTTTATAATGTACCGCTTCAAGAATAAATGTAACATTGCGACACTGATAATGCAACATTGCAACACTGATAATGTAACATTGCGACACTGATAATGTAACATTGCGACACTGATAATGTAACATTGAGACACTGATAATGTAACATTACGACACTGATAATGTAACATTACGACACTGATAATGTAACATTGCAACACTGATAATGTAACATTGCAGCAGTTATAATGTAACATTGTGACACTGACCCGCCTGGTAAAATTGCTGTCAAAGAATGCAAACTTCCGGGTCTGACAAACTGTGCAAGAGACAAACTGAGGAGCTCAAACTGCAGCTCTCGAGAAAGATGGCTTCTCAAGGGCATTGCTCGCTAAACTAAAATAATGCTACAAGTTAATCTGCAAGAAAATGACCCTCAAACACCTTGCAAGGTCACCAATGGCGATTCTCACACACACGTTTAGAACTTAACCATCAAAGGGACTTTTTGTCCGAATACAATGGCTTACCAGATACGGGACTGTACTCTTCTTTCTTCATCTTCATCTTTCCAATATCGCTGTGATGAACAGTGCTCGAGACGATGCTACTGCCTGGGTCTTTGGATGTCGAAGGAGGAGGATTCTGCAGATTAATAACAAAAGCTGGTCAGCGATCATTGTCTCAGGAACTATTCTTGAACTCTTACCATCCACCATTCTCAACTTACACAAAATTACTGCAACAACCTGCATAGATACTGATGCTAATACATATTTATTTATTTCATAAATTTATATAGCGCCTCTTCAAGGTAGTCTACTCAGAAGCGCTCCCGGCCCAACCATGGCTAAATAAAACAGTTTTTAGGTTCTTAAGGAACAGAGTGGAGTGACCCCTGGGAATTAAGCGCAGTGTAACAGGGAGACCATTCCAAGTTGTAGGACCGGCAACAGAAAATGAACGACGCTGTCTGATAGCAGTCCGTAAGCGGGACCCAGAAGCTCAACTCTATATGCTTTCTGTACCTACATCTAATTTAACATTTATTAACCATAACTATTTATAATAATACTACTTCTATTATAACTAATAAAACTTTTACTTGAAATTAATACTGTCAAGCCCTTCACCTGGCTTTCAACCTTCGGACCCACCACAGCTGTTGACGAAATCTCCGTGGTTGCTGGAGCAAAACCGGACGTGGCTGCACCTGGAACCGGTGGCCATGGAAACATCCCTGGATGCAGCATCGTGTAGAAGGGCGACACTGGCATGGCGCCGTGGCGAAAGAACGGATTTGCCAGAGGGCTTGCTGCGTTCGCAAGTGCCGTAAGTGATGCTGTGGAGGAAAATCAAGCTCAGCATAAATTATCATTGACTGTATCGTAGCATCAAGATCATGCAAATATTATATAATAATATTATTCTATATAATAAAAATATGTTTTTTATTTTATACAGAGCTATGGAGCATGTTTGTATGTCTGGCTTCTGCTTGCATGTGGGATCCGAGCATTGATTTGTAACACAAAAGCACTGTAGACTAGTTTAAGACGCCAAATAAGGTGTCTAGATACGTATATGGGCCTGGTTACATGAGTATCAGTGGATTATACATGTACGTGCATGCACGACTGTATGAATGAAGGCATTCAAGTGTTTGATTATTTATGTATGTATGTATGTAGGTGCACTTGTTATAGCGCCCCTTCAAGCTCTCTTCTACTCAGAGGCGCTCCCGAATGCAGAGCGGACACTGCATCGGAGTTTCACATTGAAGCGCTGAGCAATTGTGAGTGAAGGACTTGCCCAAGGTCCTTACGCGGCGAGGTGGATTCGAACCTCGAACCTTCCGGCTTCAAGGCAACGACGCCACCACTACACCACCGCGCCCCACGATTTATACATATGTTCCCATGCAACTGTACACAAACGCACACACACTTACATTCACACACTCACTCACTCACACACGTTTCTATAGCAACCGTATCGTCATGCACCCTTTTATTAAACAGTAATCTGTAGATGGAACCAACCAGCTGACAGATGTCCATACGATCCGCTGGCGTTGCTCGAGGCTCGTGAGCCGGGTCCAAAGGCCGGAAGGTGGAGTGATCCCTCGGAACTTCGAGTCAGACTCTCGATGTCGAGGCCAAACTCGATCGGAGAATGGGAAAGCGCCCTCTTGCGGCTGTTCTTGCACATGACGGAGGGTCGAGGACTCGCGAGTCTCGAACCTAGACAGAGAGAGAAGAGCGTCTTCAATTCCCGATCTGACTGTTTTGCTTTTTTTGTCAGTGTCTGCCCTTGTTGCTCTAACTCTTCTTTACAGTGCAGTGTTAGTTTATAGAAAGATTCGGTTTTCTGATTACCTCTATTCTGTCTGTCTGTCTGTCTGTCTCTCTCTCTCTCTGTCTCTATCTCTCACACTCTATAGCCATCAGCACAGAGGCTACTAGAGAGAGAGAAAAAGAGAGAGACAGACAGACAGAGAGACAGACAGACAGAGAGAGAGACAGACAGACAGACAGAGACAGACAGACAGATAGACAGAGACAGAAAGAGAAAGAGAGATAGACAGAGAGATAGGCAGAGAGATAGACAGGGAGACAGACAGACAGAGACAGAGAGAGACAGACAGATAGACAGAGACAGAAAGAGAAAGAGACAGAGAGATAGACAGAGAGATAGGCAGAGAGATAGACAGGGAGACAGACAGACAGAGACAGAGACAGAGAGACAGACAGAGGCAGAGACAGAAAGAGATAGAGAGATAGACAGAGAGACAGACAGAGACAGACAGACAGACAGAGACAGACACAACAACAAAAGTACAGAGACCAGCTATCTTTTCATCTCTCTCTCTCGCACAACATCCAGAGCCAATCAAAACATACTGAGTGGAAAATCAAAACATACTGAGTGGAAACATCCCATCAGGAAATGCAATGGGAAACGAGAGAAACTTACAGCACCGATCTGATCTAAGGGCCAACACAAATATGACAGAACGAACGCGGACTGCGCCAGAAAAAGTACAAGACCACAAAACCAAAACTGAATTCGTTGAATACCATACAGAAATAAGAAATAAGGTGATAGAACTTACAGTCCGTAAACGAGTTGAAACAGATCAATAATAATAATGATCAAGACAATTTATATAGTGCCGTAACACAGCCATAGCCATGCCATGGTTTGTCTGAATTTGCTCAAATGCTAGCATTTCCTAAATTGCTTTTCACAGAACCCTAGCGTTCCGTCAAGATATTGGATAAGTGTTGTTTGAACATGTTATAGACCTGACTCTGCGGTAGAGACAACGAACGATTACACGGAAAAATTTCAGTCAAAATAATTTCTAATCTATATCTGGGGTGGAGGTTAAAACAGTGTATATACACCCAATAACTGTTATCAATATTAGACACCATGCATGTATGTCATAAATTAGCTCTGGGCCGGTCAAAAAATCTTCAGATCAAAAGGTATCCTTGGCAGAAATATTGCAAAGCACTTGTTTATGCGATTCTGGTATGCGCACGGAAGTTAAACAGCATCAAGACTACCATTGATCATGGAAATAATATTGGAATGGATGACTGGAATGCCACTCCAACTCAGTCAGATATCCATCCTTATGAGTTTGTTATTTATGATTATTGTTGGCAGGTAGAACCAGTGCTGAAGGGAGTAAAATGTTTAACGTGTTCTATCATGGGAATCTTTGTTGTCATGTTTGAGCCTCAGCCAAATGTTCACCGACCTTGGAATCGCCCTTCAACTAAGGAGTACCCCCAAAAGACATACATGCCTTCTACCCTCGATGTAATCAAACTACTTCTATGGCAACACTACCGCAATGTATTAAGATAAACAAGTGCTTTGCAATATTTCTGGCCAGGCATACCTTTTGATGTGAACAGTTTTATGACCGGACCAGAGCTAAATAAAATTATCTATTGCATACATGCACGGTGTCTGTGTAGCAGATCAATATGATCACTCCAGCAAGTTTAGAAAGATAATCATCATCACCACCATCATCATATTCATTCACCTTACAGACATTTTTAACATGTGCAAAGTCAAATAGAAATGCGAATTGGCGAAGAGTGGTTATACAGGGAGGGCCAAAAAATACCCCCTATCTTGGCCAGAAGTAAGAATATCAAAATGAAATTTACAGTCTTAAAAGACAATTCATATTTACACATGATGGCCACATTTCATCAAAATATTTCAAACAGAACAAAAGTTTTATCACTTTTAGTGAGACCACCCACCGTTTTTTGACGATTCAAAAATGTAACACAAAAAAAAACATTTTATTAAGTCACATCTCAAATAACTGTTGTCAAATGAACTTGATAATGCTTCAAAACTTGTGTTCAATGTGCCCACCACGCGTGCCAAAACTTCTTTTGAGTCTCTTTGCAAAGTTCTCGATGGCCATGTTGATGCGTTCAAAAGGCAAATCGTCCCATATCAACTCCAATGCATCCATCAAATTCTTACTTCTGGCCAGGACATTGGCAAAAAACCTTAGGGGGAGCGGGTCTTTTTTGGCCCACCCTCTATATCCAGATGTTTGAAGGCCAATGAGAAATACTGAGCTTTTAAGGCACTTCTTGAAAGAAGAAAATGAATTCATGCAACATTGGGGGCTGATTCCATTCCCTGGGGTCGGCAGTATTAAATGTATGAGAGCCACTTTGTTTAACATCTCTCTCTCTCTCTCTCTCTCTCTCTCTCTGTCTGTCTGTCTGTCTCTCTCTCTCTCTGTCTCTCTCTCTCTGTCTGTCTGTCTCTCTGTCTGTCTGTCTCTCTCTCTCTGTCTCTCTCTGTCTCTCTCTGTCTCTCTCTCTCTCTCTATCTCTCTCTCTCTCTCTCTCAGTTCCTTTCATAACATCGGGCGACAAGATTTCTCCTTAACATCTACTACTGCAAAATTTTTTATTTAACATTTCTGAAGATTCGCACAACAGCGCTAAATCATAGTTCAACCAAAAGACCTGGACCGTATGATGTAGGATGTATCGAGACACAAGTGGTTGAAAGTATTCACGCTCTGCGAGTTTAGAATCGTCTACCGCCAACGCTAAGCTTTGTGCTCTTTGATCAGTCAGAGTCAGCTGAGCACTAAGAACTTTTGAGGTGCTTCACAAAAATGGGTTACATAATGTTCTGATTCCTAGGCATAGGCGTAGAGGACATTTCGGCAGTGGGAGGGGGCAAAGATTTTCCTTTTGCCTGACAAATCTGATGACCTTTTTTTAGTCATTCGCCCAAAATCTTAAAATCTTCCGGTTTTCTCGTCCAAAAATCTGATGAGTCTTCAGAAAATATAGCTGTTTTACCTCTGTGTGCCCGAAAAAATCCTCCCGTGCCAGTTTGCCCGAAAAAAATTTAAATTATTTTTCTGCCCGTGCCTGTTTTGCCAAAAAAACACATTTCCCCGAAATTTGGGGGCATTTGCCCCTTCTGGACCCCCGCCTCCTACGCCTATGTTCCTAGGTTTCCACCTACCGTCCAGAGATCCTGGAATGGTGATGCTTCCACTTCCAAGGGATGCTGGATGCTCGCTGAACATGCTACGGTGGCTGAGAGAGGTGAGCGGAGGTATGAACGGCTCGCCCGGAGTCAGGTAACCATCGCGGTGGTACCCAGCAGCTGAAACACACCACCGATAACCACAATAGAACAATGCCGATAATCACAATAGAACAATGCCGATAATCACAATAAAACAATGCCGCACCACAATAGAACAATGCCGCACCACAATAGAACAATGCCGTACCACAATAGAACAATGCCGTACCACAATAGAACAATGCCGTACCACAATAGAACAATGCCGTACCACAATAGAACAATGCCGATAACCACGATAGAACAATGCCGCACCACGATAGAATAATGCCGTACCACGATAGAACAATGCCGATAACCACAATAGAACAATGCCGATAACCACAATAGAACAATGCCGATAACCACAATAGAACAATGCCGATAACCACAATAGAACAATGCCGATAACCACAATAGAACAATGTCGCACCACAATAGAACAATGCCATACCACAATAGAACAATGCCAATAACCACAATATAACAATGCCGTACCACAATAGAACAATGCCGTACCACAATAGAACAATTCTGCACCACAATAGAACAATGCCGTACCACAATAGAATAATGCCGTACCACAATAGAACAATGCCGATAACCACAATAGAACAATGCCGATAACCACAATAGAACAATGCCGTACCACAATAGAACAATGCCGATAACCACAGTAGAACAATGCCGATAACCACAGTAGAACAATGCCGATAACCACAATAGAACAATGCCGATAACCACAATAGAACAATGCCGATAACCACAATAGAACAATGCCATACTGCAGTGTTAGTAACGCAAGGTTTTTGTAAATATAAGGTGATTTCACTCTACTCCTTTGACACGTGTTTCTGAGCTTCTATAGTATTATATTGGCACATTTTCTAAAGCGCTTCTTGCAGTGCAGACCAATCAAGACGCTCCGTATAATCTTCAGGAATGAAATCTGGATGGGAATTCATTCATTCGATTGGAGAATTTCATCGGCTCTGTAGCCTGTAGTAGTCCAACACTGCTGATTTTTATTGTTAGCTTAGTGACTTCCAGTTATCAGAGAGTACCGTATTAGTTCCTGCTGGCTAACAGACAAAGTTTTTAAGTTTTTAAGTGACATCTTATGTCATTTAGTTTTTTAAGTGACATCTTATGTCATTTAGTTTTTTAAGTGACATCTTATGTCATTTAGTTTTTAAGTGACATCTTATGTCATTTAGTTTTTTAAGTGACATCTTATGTCATTTAGTTTTTTAAGTGACATCTTATGTCATTTAGTTTTTAAGTGACATCTCATGTCATTTAGGCAAGTGCAGATCTACACCAACCCAACTGCAATCCATTGTATCACCATAAGCATCATATACATTTCTAATCACACAAAATATGCAACCGTATCTTGACACTAGACAGCCTACTTCTGCAACCTACTGGACACGCTGGCGCAAGTTCTTAGCAGACATAAGTTTTAAGAGTGCAGCTTTTTGGAAGTGACCACACCCTACCTTATCCCCAGCAGTTAAGTGGCTGGTAAAAGGATCCCATGGTACACGTATGTGCATATATGTAAGCATGTATCTAGACATTTAATAGAGAGCCTCCCCGTGCCTCATAAAGCGTTGCCTATGCTAGCCGCTGTGTTTCAGTCTATTAAGAACCAGTTTGTCAGGCCGGAACAAATGCTCCGATAACTGGAAAACTCGCCACTGGCGGGCATTTGCACACACACACCCAATGGAAAGATTGTATCCGAAAGGCATTGCAAGTAGCAACTTAGGTGATAAAGGTAAAATGACGATACAGGTAACAAATACGATACGATGGGTGCGGCGCCTCGGCATGTGAACACTGGCAAGCCACGCCTGTGCTTGAGCGCCTCTGAGTAGTTTCTTGAAGGGGCGCTATATAAATGCTCTGAATGAATGAATGAATGATACATGTACAGAAAGTTAGCAAGCTGTCCATTTGATCAAAGGTAACAATTATTGTGACCCATCTGACCAAAACGAGGTTTAACGTTACAACATGCACATCTGAGATAATGGCCAAAATGCAATAGAAACTCAAACACAACGCAGCACAGGTGATAAAAATAACAAGACGATACAGGTAACAAATACGATACACATACGGTAAGTCAGCAGTCCATTCGATCAACGGTAACAAATGGTAACAAATAATACAGATAATAACGGGAAACAGTTGCTCAAGGTGACAATGGATAGTAAAAGTAACAGACTAATGTTAATATTACAGGTAGAGGGAAGGGTATGACTGACTGTGATATCACTGACTGACTAGAAGCTTTGCTATAGTCGGCCCGTCTTTCTGGAATAAGTGACCTATTAGTCTCCGTAATGAGCTTCTTTGTCTTTCTCTGCCCCTTTTCCGCGAGCGTTTGAAAACCATTCTCTTTGATTGTGGTTTGGTGTCAGGTCGGGAGCGCCTCTGAGGAGTTCCCTTGAAGGGGCGCTATATAAATGTACGATTACAATTACAAATTACAATCACTGACGCACCTGCCAGAGATGTAGGGCTGAAACGGTTGTGGTAGAAGGAGAAGGGACTGTACTGCAGCGCCTTCTGATACTGCTCCCATTGCAGTCGTGAGCTGAGTCCGGACACTGGTTCTCCGCCGAAAGGACTTCGTGGTGACAAGTCTGGAAACGTTGGACTGCTTCCTGTTCTAAAATTGAAAGAATAATTACCATTAATACAATATATACCATGGTAACAAGTAACCCACAAAACACAACAAAATTAAACATACAAGGTATTATAATAATAATAATAATAATAATAATAATAATAATAATAATAGTAATAATAATAGTAATAATAATAATAATAATAATAATAATAATAATAATAATAATAATAATAATAATAATAAGACGATTTATATAGCGCCATAGCTAAGCCGAGGCCGAAGGAAAGAGCGCTGTACATGAGTTCAAAAGTTACTGTCAATTATACGATTGTTTAAACAGGTATAATTACAGAAGTCATGAATGAAAAAGTGATTGGTCTTTGTGGGATGAGATAATGATAATGATATTATTTATCAATATGAATTACCGTACTTATTGAAACTTATTAAAAAATTACTGGCAGTAACAAACCACATTCGCTGATAACAATTTAGCTGTGATCGCTTTTATCAAGCAAGACAAGTATCTCTTCAGTCAGACATTGACAGTCTGGTTTCTCAACATCAATTATTGCTGGGTATTCATTTTTCAACATGAGACAGACAGACAGACAGACAGACAGACAGCAGGCAGACAGACAGATTTACCAATGAGAAGCTGTGTTTGTATGCCATGTATTGAACATCAGTTTCTTTCTAATTCGCATTCATTTCTCTATCAACTGAAACGTCTCACCAGCAACATGATTTTGTCTCAATATTTGAACAGATTTTACTATACTTATTTCTTACTTACTTATGCATGTACTCTATGAAAACATTTAAAAAAACAAAGATGCCTGGCCTGCCAGGAATACACAATAGCTTGTTTTGGTTCCAAGAGCAAAATGTTTGGGAACCACAGCATTAACTTATGAGTCTGATAATGATGTATGATCTCTTTGTTTTTCTCTTTCATTCTGCAACCACAGCATCCACAGGTCTATTTGGCGAATGAAATATTGCTTCGCCAATAGATGGCTACTCTAAACAAAAGCTGCATTGCATGATCAACATGATAACCAGTCCAGATTGAAAGGGACAAGACGACTGCAAGACAGGTGGATATGGCTTGGGTTCTATCGGCCTGATAATAATGAACGGCTGGTCCCTCCCCTAGTCAGAAGCTGAGAAACAAGTCAAAGCAAAAGGTCTCTGAAGGATCAGACAAGGTGACTACATGCCAAACAATTGCTGTCATGAATTTTTAATTTACTCCATTGAGGTGACATTATTACTGAACAGGTCGATTAAAAAAATTGCATTGAACACCTTGAAATTGGCATCACTGTGCATCAAAGACCTGTCAAGCATGACGCTACCTGTAATTTGTCATCGGACCGGTCACATGCCACACTGTCTGTCATTTCTTTATTCATTCATTCATTCATTCATTCATTCATTCATTCGTTCATTCATTCGTTCAGGGCATTTATATTGCAGGCTACTTCTCAAAACATCTCATCATTGGCTTTCCCAGCCCAAAACTGAACAGTATTAGCAAGTAGAAATTGCCAGATATAATGTACCAGAACATTTTTATAACCCCCTTATTAATTAAATGTAGGCCTATAGTAACATAGCCACGGCTGCACTCTCAAAATTAGAAGTGAGTGCATGCAATAGTGTCCTAGGCCTGCCTGTAGGTAATTTTTCCCATATACTACACACAAATATTTGTGAGTGAGTACATGCTGTATATCCCCGTGTATACCCTCAATTACAGCCATGAAAATAGCGCAATATAATGTAACATAACTTGATCCCCTGAAAGTGATAAAATAATAATCCACACAGGCTATGAGCTACTCAAAGGTACTATCCACAACAAGGATCACTAAACCCCCAATATGCTGATCCAGGCGGGCTTATGGACAAAAACCTGCTCTGGCACCCTAACGGTGGAGTTTAAAAGGCCATAAGAACAATAGGCCTACCCTCTGGCACTTTAGTGGCATAGACCTACTTGCAGTGCAACTACATTCAAATGTCTCTTCAAACAGACGGAACCAAATCGCTACAAGTTTTCGAGACGGTCCCCAGAAAACAAGGTAGGAGTTTTGATACAACAATTTAAATGGATCGAACATGGCTACGTAGGGCCGAGAGAGAGAGAATTTTATTAGCATTACAAAGCCGCCTCCCGCTGAGGTCCTGCACAGGCTGACAACCTGAGACGTGCGAGAACCTGTATGTATAGCCAGATAAGATTCATTGTTAACCACGGCGGCCGCGCTCGAATTAGCTCAGATCCATTGGCTTCTATTATTGAAACATGTGTCACAAACCGTCGAAAAATTTACGGGCCGTGAAACTTGAAAGAAACCTGGTCCTCGCTAGATAGGCTGCCTGCTAAGTTGTTAAAAATTACGGTGGTATGTGCACACGTGGGTCTCTATGTAAAAGCAGTACACCTAGAACGGTTGGGGAGAATGTTGCGGCTTACAAATTGGTGAGTAAGATGGATGTCGCACACGATACAATACGAGAATGCGCGAAAGACAAATAAGACGGTGTATAGTAAATCTCGACAAAGACTCGGAAATTATGGAAAGTGGGGGGGGAGGCGAGATTGTACACGGGCCGGGGAATTTTAAAAGCGGGCTATGAATAAAACAAATGGCCACCGGGGTTAAACTAGACAAGAGCCAGCAGTCTCGTAATATATGGGTGCGCGTCGCGTGTTTGTGATAAGTCCTCCACCTCAATCTTATCGGCGTTCTGCAGCCGGGCACCGAGAGCAGCTCTGCACGCTGGCAGGACGCAGAACGTGGATAACTTATAAGTTGCCGATGATATACTACTGCAGCAGCATGTCTAATCTATGCTAAGGACTCATGCTCTTGTTCCGCCAGTATTCAAAAACCACTGTTTATAATGTCGACATTATGTCGTCGGTATATGTATGTAGGCTATGTATATTTCGGACCATAGGCCGTAATACTATGTATGTATGTATGTATGTATGTATGTATGTATGTATGTATGTATGTATGTATGTATGTATGTATGTATGTATGTATGTATGTATGTATTCATGCGTGTATGAGTTATATGTATGCGTGCATAAGTAATACCGATGTGTAAGAATGAACGTATTATTATATGCCTACATATAAAGTAATGTAATATAATTATGAATGCATACATGCACAGTTGTACACTATATATATAATATATAGATCTATATATACATGTGTGTGTGTGTGTGTGTGTGTGTCACAGTGTGCATAGGCCTATACAAGCTCATGCATGTACTATTAAGTAGGCCTATCATGTATTCATGCAAGTAATCATACTTCTAATCATAACTGTTCATTTAGCCCATGACATTGTTTGTGGCACCACTTCAAAAATACCAGTCGGAGATGTTTCTGATCCGAAAATGAAAAAGCCACAATCAAACAGACTTTGCAAAACAGAGCCAGACGGAGAGAACAAGAAGCCCACGAGTCAGGTCACAGATTGTAAAGGCAAGATATCCAAGTGTATTAACATACAAAGGATCTTCAACTCCACTGATGCAGCGCTTATGGGGCTAGGTGGTGACTGGTGGTCTATTGGTTAGTGTGCTTGGCCTGTAATACGGATAGTACGGGTTCAAACTTTCAAACCAAGGCGGGACTTAACTACTGAGTTAATAAACAAAATTAATACTCAGTGCCAGCCATGTTCTGCCATATAGTCGTGTGTAAACTTTAACACTTTGGAACGAGGGCGATACCAAAGACAGTTGTATCATATTTTATTTCATGTATGCTGCATACGTATATCTCTGTAGGCCTCATGTACGTATACATACAGAATGTATACATAAGGCCTACAGAGATATACGTGTGTACCTCGATACATGCATTTGTTTAGGGCCTATCGTACTCTTAAAACCTTTGAACCCCCCAACCACCACCCCTCTGACCTTTAGGTTAACACTCATATATATGCGCTATCCATTAAACTAACGCACGCCCCTTTTACCTTGTACCCTCCGCCCCCTTTACCTTGTACCCGCACCCCTCTTACCCTGTGCAGTTACCAAATTAGTGAGCAAGTGGTACCCAATTACAGCGATCCCTCGGATTCTGTAGCAGCAGTAGAGCCGAACCGGCCAGAGGGTCACAGATGGATGGGGCAGACTTCCCTGGATACTTGAGCTGAGCAAGTTTAGGGTGTCTCAGAACACGGTGCTTTTGGAATTTGACAGCCGTAGGAAACATATCAGTTACGATGGGAAGCGACAGGGAAGAGAGGACATAGGACCCTATCTATACTTTAGGACTCCAAGTCTATGTTAGGTAGACTGGAGGAAATACTGCTTGGCCATACAGGCAGATGTCAGAGTTATTTCAATGGATGATGGATTTCACAGTTGCTTGTTGGTCTCAGATATCACATGCACCACATGCAGACACACACACGTCCACGCACCAACACCTACACATCTACACACACACACACACGCACACGCACACACACACATGCAAAGCACGCACATACAAACACACACACAGACACACACACACACAGGCAAAGCACGCACATACAAAAACACACACACACGCACACACACACACGCACACACACAGATGCACGCACATACAAACACACACATAAACGCACACACGAACACTCTCACTGATAACTCTGTCTGTCTGTCTGCAGCCATTCCCGTGCACCCACCTACACACACATGCACACACACACACACACACATATGGAGAGAGCAGTGTTATGTGTACTATGTATATATACAGGGTGGGCCAGCATAAATGTCCCGACTTTGCAGGCGTATAACTTCGCCAATTTTTAACATTTATTTATACTTGATGCATCAAATTAAAGGTATTTCACTCTAGTATTAACTCTAAAAAGTCGAACTGATACTAGTTTAGGTTTTAATTATATACTTGGATCAGCGCTAGCTACCGTTTTTTGTCATTACTGACGCATTATGACGCCGTTTCCCGGGAAAATTCTATCGTTTTTTGCTAAAACGCGCGTAGACACAATCATTTTGAGTGTTTGTAGGGTCCCTACCATGAATATATTCTAATCGCAAAACCGCGTCCTTTCAATTTTGCCAACAGCCGTGCACTGCCATGCGCTACTTCAGACGCTTGCACGCTGCCAGTCGTTTCTTTGCGTAAGAGCTGGAGAGTTCGTGGGACTTCTCGTCGACAAATTACTTTAACTTTAGGTCTATAATCTTTTCCAATACGCTATTCAGTGCTTCTAAGACGGCCTGTTTTGCGCTGAATTTGCATGCAGGGCCTGCCCTGGTCATTGTCTTGACTGCAAATGTACGCGGACACACGAGCAATGTTAGCGGATGTGAGCGCCGTGCGCTCCGATTCCCATGGTTTGCAAGTAGAAAGTCCTGTTTTATTAATTTTCCGTAGCAGATAATACAAGGTATTGTTTATTCCATCCTCTGTTAGAATATTCGTTAATCATTTCAAACGAATTAAATCCCTTACCAGTTCGTAAAATTAAGATCGAAACGCGATCATCGTCTGTCAACGGCGCCAGGTTGCGTCACAAATGACAGCAAAATATGGTAGCTAGCGCTGTTCCGGGCATATAATTAAAACCGAGACTAGTATCAGTTCGACCTTTTTAGAGATAATACTAGAGTGAAATACCTTTAATTTGATGCATAAAGTATAAATAAATGTTAAAAATTGGCGAAGTTATACGCGTGCAAAGTCGGGACATTTATGCTGGCCCACCCTGTATATATATATATATATAAACATCTACATATATATATATATGTGTGTGTGTGTGTGCATCAATGGCATTATATATATTTGCATTTATGTACAAAATTGTACATTATTTATATATAATTCTTTATTTATACATACAGTAATACACATATGCATACAGAACAGCTGCAATGCTGGTATGCATGCAATGTTTGTGTATGTGGGTAAGTCAGGTATTCAATCACTACATATAATGTTTCTATATTTTTTAAACACCAATATTATATATACATATATATATATTATACATGCATATATATATATATATATATATATATATATATATAACAAACTTGATATAGGTTTATATGAGACACATACACAAAACTGCACATGTATAAGTGGTGTCAGAGTTAGTTTTGTGGTCATGTTAAGCATCAGTCATGCTAAACATCAAGTTGAAACAAGACAATTAATCATTTGAAGCCATCTTGAGGCACTCAGATATATTTATATATATACATAATACATATATATAGCTTTCGCACACATATTTGATAGACATATCACAATTATACACAGACATGCATGTATATATATATATATGACATTTGTATGTAGTTACTCATGTATGTCAACTACTTGGATTCCACTTAAAGCAACCCTGTTCTGCTACCCCAGTCTCATTTTATCAGGAATTCATCCCTGCAGGGGTTGTTGTGCCAGTGATCCATCATCACCCGGGTCATGGGAACTTTCCCCGATCTCCTCTCGTCCCTCACCCTGCTGGCGTGGGTCACTTGCCTTTGTAACTGTTCACAAGCTATACAAGATTAAGACCCTCTGCCTATATTTGGTCATTCGTAAACAGGCCACACGGTCTGACATGTATGATCATACATGTATATAGTGAAACTGTGAAATATATATTCACGATGTATAATATATAAGATAGTAAATATACATTTATATTACACGCATAAAGTATAAAATATACATCTGAGACAAACCGTCAATTTGTATAACATACATATAATGTGTGTCACACACCCATACAATGTATCACTATCCACATAGTACATAAAAATGTGTACATATCATTTACATACCATTTCAGCTTTAAATCAATCAATTATTGATGATTGATTGATTGATTTAAAACTGAAACTGGTGAATGAAAAAGACGGAAGAGACACCACCAACAGCTATCAAACACACGCCTAATGCAAGGAGTTCTAAGCCATTGTAATGTAATGTAATTGAGCAAGCAGAACACTTCATCTTCTATCTAGGAGGGCTAGATGGCAACCACGAGAGGTAGGCCTATATACAAAGGAGAATTAGACGCACTTTAAAAATGGAAGTAATGAACAGGGTATATGCAGAAGCAGTAAATTAATGAAAAAGATACAAATGAAAAAGATACAAATGAAAAAGATACAAATGAAAAAGATACAAATGAAAAAGATACAAACGAAAAAGATACAAACGAAGAAGATACAAATGAAAAAGATACAAATGAAAAAGATACAAAAGAAAAAGATACAAATGAAAAAGATACAAATGAAAAAGATACAAATGAAAAAGATACAAAAGAAAAAGATACAAATGAAAAAGATACAAATGAAAAAGATACAAAAGAAAAAGATACAAACGAAGAAGATACAAATGAAAAAGATACAAATGAAAAAGATACAAAAGAAAAAGATACAAATGAAAAAGATACACATGAAGGCTAAGACTACATTGGATAGAAAATATAAATGAGTGCATAGTGTCCCATGGTCAAACAATAAGGGGAGCAGTGGGTGGACTTGACAAATGACCAAAGACAATACAGATAATTTATTCATACCCATCATCATCAAATGACTGGCGTCAGAAACTTGTGATGATGAGGACGACGATGATGATGATAGATTGCATAATTGTAGGTATGGGTAATACATAACATGTTCATTTAAAAACCCCACGTGAACATCATCTATAATACTTGAAGACACATATGTTACATGACATTATATAGATTTATATATGTACATAATATACAGTTTCTTTGTTTGATCTCTACAGCCCAATATACAAAGACCAATACATCATGCAACATGACCTGCATTTATAAATCATCCCAACTATAAAACAAACGCCCTATACTCATAAATTTGTATTTGATATATTTATATACAAATATATAGATAATTACAAATATATAATTTACTATGACATACAGAAGTATATATGTATTATATATATATTACATAAAATATAATTATTATATAAATTTGTTGGTTCTCTAGCAGTACATATACATTTATACAACTGTAGAATGTATAAAAATTTAGAAATATTTCTATTGTATTTCCTGGCAATGCCCTAGAGTGGACTCAAAGTGAGCTTCTACAAATAGCACATTGGATAAAAGTCTCTCGTCTTTAGTATAGGCAACATAAAGTGATGTAGTCATGATGGTCTCAGGTGGTAGGCCTACTAGTGACACTTAACAGCAGATGGGAATAATCCGGGAGGAACGTAGGCATCACTGGGGGATAACTACCATCAAGATATATATATATATATATGTGTGTGTATGTGTGTGTGTGCATGTGTGCCATAATTCTGCAATAACCCTTCGATATAACCCCTTTGAAAGGTTCTCTAAAACCTGCCATACAAATGTAAGGATGTAAATATAATATGTAAATTGTACAGTGTATGTATAATTGTATGCATGTAGGTATATTGGCATTCATGCATGCGCACATGTATGTACATTGTACAAGCATCTTCATGTCATCTGGCATGTAGTGCCTCTGAGGTTATTGGAAGGTGAAATATAAATATCCTGGTAACATGGCCTAACAAGTGTCTAAAAATGTAAGTCTTGAGTGGTTAAGAAGACATGTTGTCTGCGTTAGAACCATTGTAATACTTAACGGCTTACAACTTCCTCTTAAAGCCTATGATAGAGTCCAAATACTATCTCATCCAAACCATTATATGCAGCTTTTTGCATTTAAAATGATGGATCCTGTGTGACCTCAATGGCAGCCAACCTCTAGACTTGTGACCTTTTGCCCATCTACTTTAAGGAACGTGCAAATAAATTGCATACTTACTTACCATTCCGCAAATCAACAACTCCTGCACTGAAGAATTTCTGTTATAATTTTCTTTACAGCTTCTTCAATAATTAATTTATACCTCTCTCCTCAAGTCACCCTGGTTGGTGCTAATTCGAGTAATCTCACCACTGCCTTATTTTCTAGCAATAATCTAATCCTTGCGACCAAATCGTGTTTAGCTCTTGTAACACTTTTTTAAATTGTTCAATGTCATATTTCAGGCATGAATTCCATACCTAGATGCAGAATTCTAACTGTGGTCTAACCGGTGATTGTACAGCCTTAGTATTGCATTCGTCTCTCTACCAACTTTTGTCCTTCTTACCATACCTAAGGCTGAGTTAGCCTTCCTTGATGCTTCATTATTGCTTCTTAGTATAGCACCACAAACATGGGCGGAGTTTGGTTTCCGTTCTTGGAGGGGCTAAAGCGTTCTTGGGGAGGGGCGGGGGGCTAAGCCCGGGAAAAGAAACCATTTACACGGTAAAAAAATGAATCTGGGTCTTCTTGGAGGGGGCTTAGCCCCCCTTAGCCCCTGATAAACTCCGCCCATGACCACAAATCCTTTTCTTCCTCACTTACTTTCCATACCTTACCCCACCCATATTTCATAGAAAAACTCTTGGCTTTCCCCTCCCCAGATGCATCAGTAAGCACGTTTCCAAGTCGAAAAACACCCATATACACTTTATACAGATGTATATGCTGCTAATATGCATACATACACATGAAAATACATACAAATGCACACACACATACTAAAACACACACCTGTTATTTGATGCCCATTGGCCAGTCTCAGGTGACCAATGGAAACAGGTTTGAGTTCGTTCTAATCCCATAGTTTTCACAGCTTTAGTAGAGGGCTTTTATTACACATTCCTGTCCGCATGACTGGCTGCAAACACTGGGGTTAACGTCGGAGGAGATGTAAGGCTCATGACAGTCTTATCAATTATCTGTTAAAAGTCTGAGGCATTCATCTCTCAACAAACTCTTCAAATTCTTGCAGTTAGTCTGAAATTTGCTCACTAAGTATTTTAGTGACTAAATTAACTTGTTAGTATGTTCAGGGAGATGATAGATATCGCCTATCTATATGATAGGCCATTAAACCCCAGTTGCTTGTTTATAGTCTATTTATATAGATATCTCGAGACCAAATTTAGTTATACAATTTAACCGATTACTTCTACCAGAGCATATGATTCTAACCTGATAAAAAGCTAAAAATCTATTCAAAATTTTAATCTAAAGCCCTAATATTAAACTACATGAATGCATTAAGAAAGTGAACATAACACTCCTGAACAAAAGCTCCTATGATTAATCCTTAAGAAACAAAACCACACCAGACTAGTAACTGACTCCTGCGATTAGGTAAACTTAAATTAATCCCTCATACATTAAAAAATGGCATTCTAGGCTCACCAATAACAATTGATGCAATTAAATAACAGTAAGTGTCAGTAACTTTGGACAAGTATATATTTAAAGTTGTATATACATGTCATGGGCGCAGTGGTGTAGTGGTGGCGTCGTTGCCTTGAAGCCGGAAGGTTCGAATCCACCTCAAGTCGCCGCGTAGGGACCTTGGGCAAGTACTTCACTCGCAATTGCTCAGTGCTTCGGCATGAAACTCCCATGCAGTGTCCGCTCTGCAGTCGGGAGCGCCTCTGAGTAGAGTGCTTGAAGGGGCGCTATAACAAGTGCACATACCAACAAACAAAACAAGTAACTACTCTTCTCATCCCATTCCATCACCTCCAGAAATTCTCAAATCCTGAGGGATCATGTGTACCCTATCCACATTAACCATCAAGTTGAGAAAACTTGGGGACAGGGGGCGAAAAACTGGGGGAGAAAAAAGTACTACACTAAGATTTATTCAAAATTAACTACTCTGATTAGTCGATTAACTGCTCGAATCAGTTGACCATTCATTCAGTCGGTCTGTTAACAAGATTTATCTGAGTTGTTTCCTGTAGCCAGCCTGCATGTGAGAAGACCTTTTTCTGCATTGTAATTCGGTTCTGTCCATAAATAAAGTTCCACATTGACTTCTGATAACAACTAGATGCTGGTTCATTACAACAGATCAACGCCACCACCGTATATGGTTGCAAAAACAATTGAACACAACGCATGGAAATCTGTTCAAACCCACACACAATAAATAATTACCCGTAATAGATGTAGGAAAGACTTGGTATATACACTATACAGCTATAGTAGGCTACTCTACGGCCAGTATTCCAGAGAAGTTTCACAACTGGCACTATTAAGCTGCTAGTACCGTAAAAGCGCAAAAATTTGTAGTTACACGTGCTCGCATCTATACATAGTACATACAGTGCATACACATATAATTTATGCCTAAAAGTGTGCATAAATAAACATGCATACATACCTGCATCTATATATATCTGTTTGCATATAATTATAATGCAAACGAATTACTGTTAAGGAATATGTATTGTGATACCATAGCATCCGTGCCATCACTAGCTATAATTGCCAGGAAATTTATCCTAGTAAATTAATACCAAGGTTTTAGGACATTAGTAGACTGCATACTAAACTGTATGTCTTTGAGAGGCTCAATCTTATATTCTCTTTATATTACGTAGAATAACAGTGAGCATCTGTAAAAATATACTCATTCTTGGCAGAGACTGACTACATACATTTAGCCATTTCTTGCGCTCATGGAGCCAGTATCTCACCAAGTTTATTACACATAAGCACATTAACAGCACTAAACAATGTTCCATATGAGTTATAAATGACTCCATTGACACTAAAACAGCAGAAAGAAGCAAAGACCGAATAAGCTGCAATAAAGCAGAGTATCAATAAATCATTTAACAATGTGCACACAAAAGGCAGCTAGATCACGAGTCAATGTATCTTCATGATGAGCACTAAAAAGAGTGTATTGTCTACTTTCTTTTGTTTTATTTGCACCTTGAACTTTGGCTTAAAGATGAGTGATATACGAAAGGTGTCTTCTATATCATTCAGGGAGCTGCGGATTTTAACGATTAATGAATCTATGGATTAATCGTCAATAATTTTTAATAAATTAATTTTTGGCTTGTTCAGGTAATTGTCATACTTTTTCATGATAGCAAATAGCCCATTCGTGAGAAAAAATTTGGTGAGCAATGATCCTACGAAGCTTTCAGAGTGGAAAGTTAAGAAATAATTTTGCATTTAAGGTAGATGCTGAAAATTGCTGAAGAAAAGAGCATGATAGTGACTAAATTAACTCTCTTCATTGAAAAAGGTGTCCAATCGAAGTTATTTGTAGTCAGAAAGTAGTAACTAACTAAGTGACTGCATTCCTGACAGTGCCACGCTTTATATAACAGATACCAAATTAATAAAATTTAATTGAGTAATTGATGTTAAATTTGGCGATTAATCGGCTAGAAATTTTTTTTCAGTACCAGCCATACAGTTATATTATATTTACATTTTGACAATTTTACCGTCACAGTGCACAAGAGATTGTTTCGATGAGGCTGAACACATAAATATACATGATTCATAATCACGTTTTAACTACAGGCATCTAAAATAATGACTATTTCTGGTCATACCAAGCACTACTATTGTTCATGACGAACGTGCCTTTTCCCAGCTGGACCTATAAATTTTGAAACTGTCTGTCTGTCTGTCTCTCTATCTCTCTGTCTCTCTCTCTATCTCTCTCCCTGTCTCTCTCTGTCTCTCACGCTCTCTGTCTCTCTCGCTCTCTGTCTCTCTTTCTGTCTGTCTGTCTCTCTGTCTCTCTCTGTCTCTCTCTCTCTGTCTCTCTCTCTGTCTCTCTCTCTGTCTCTCTCTGTCTCTCTCTCTCTGCCTTTGTCTGTCTGTCTCTCTCTCTATCTCTCTCTCTGTCTCTCTCTCTCTCTCGCTCTCTGTCTCTCTCTCTCTCTTTCTCTCTCTCTCTCTTACGCTTTCTGTCTCTCTCGCTCTCTGTCTCTCTTTCTGCCTGTCTGTCTGTCTCTCTCTCCATCTCTCTCTGTCTCTCTCTGTCTCTCTTTCTGTCTCTGTCTGTCTGTCTCTCTCTCTCTGCCTGTATCTGTTTGTCATTCATTTCAGTCGCTTATGATATTTCAGCCTTGGTTTACAGATCTTCTCATCTGACTCACTATGTTTTGCCATCCGTCCGTTGATGCATTGTGCATTAGATAGCATGGAAGTCATTAATATGCAATATATAATTCATTCCTATGCAGCTCTAAGACCAGAAGGATCTTGGAAATAAGTAATCATGTCATACTCTACCAATCAACACCCCATAAACACAATAATCGAATGCGTGTATGTTGAAGTTGACGGCTTCCTGACGCCACTAGTTCATAATAAAATTTAAATCAATTATATTCACACTTCCAACTAGAAACAGAATTGGAGTTTGATCGGCAATACTACTGCAACGGCGGCCAAATTCCATCTGTTCACGATATCGTAAATTTGGTTCTAACTAGTTAGCAATTTGCTGTATACGCAGCGAGCAAATCTTTTACATGTGTCTAAGGCGGCCGTGCACTGACCTGAACTTCTGTCTAATTGAGAACTTGAAACGCAAGACACACCACGTGAAATTGCTCGAAATGCACCGGGAGGAAATGAAAATACTGGCCAGTGCAGAAAACAGAGTGGATTATTTGTAAATATAAAAGGGATTTTGGCATATATAGGCACACAGAAAGGACTTGGCATATGGAATACAGAAAGGATTGGGAATATAAAAAAAGGAAGCAACTGGGAATATAGACAGGAATGGGCATAGATAGAATATAGAGAGGACAAATATATATAACAATTATATATATATATATTTGGCATATAGAATGTGGAAAGGATTTGCAATGGCAAATAGGATATAGGAAGGATTGGGCATACATAATATCGAAAGGCAATGGCATATAGAATATTATAAAAGGATATGATATACAGAACACAGAATGGATTTGACATGTATACTAAACTCACCAGATACTCACAATTATAGCATAGAATTAGAAATGACATGTCAACTGGAATACAGAAAAGAAAACTTACATCAAAAACAGATAAAATGACACTCGCAATTAGAAATACAGAAATCAACAACAGTTCCGATACACTGAGGATACTTGAATGCAGGCAACTTTCACAGACTAGCTCAGTAAAAAAAACAGCAACACGATTAGAATGTAGAGCTCTCCCTATCACACAGTCAGACTACGGCCATAACAACAACAACAACAAAATATTAATAGCTTCATAGGGCAGAACTGTCTCGACCGTATGGAGACCCCTTTATTGGTGGCTACGGCCGCACAGCACAGCCGCAGACCACCACACCCAGCCCCGACGGGGCCACCCTGTCAAGTAAGGTTCCGATAGCATTTAACCGAGACGATTGAGCTCATAATGACATGATATGACGTCTGGCTTTCGATCACTGACAAAAAACAGTCTGGTCAACTGCTTTAAAATTGGCAATAGCTGCAAAATATACCGTAAGTAAATATGAACTTTAAAAAGCAGCTGCCTCATGCATACAGAGTAAGATAGAGGTCAGCTCGTGAAGGTAACTTTACGACAGTCATTGTGTATGAAGCGCCATTGATTTTGACAGACTCACCCTGGTGAAGGGGAGAAGAAACCTGGGTAATAGAGTGAATCCTGGGGAAGGATATGAGTGGTGAAAGCATCATCTAAATAGGTGTTAGAGGAGTTAGAAATGTTTTGCAGTAACCTTGAAAACAGTTGGAAAACCGAAACGTCACTTTGGTATGGTCCGGCTTTTAAAAATAATTAAATAAACAAAAATAAAAAATAAAAATGATGGCAGAAATCATGGTACTTGACCCGCAGGCGTTACTGACGATGATGATGATAATGGCGATGATATCTAAGGAGATTTTGGAAGGAAGCACTGACAAAGACTGCATTCGACAGATAAAATAAAATAAGGACATAACAAAATTTCGACTACAACAACTTAGCATATTGGACCAAAAAGAATTTGGGGATCATTCACTGGGACCCATCGAACCGAGGGTCTTCACTGCAGGTTTTTTTATTTATATAGCACTTTTGAGTGTTAGTCTTCAAGATAACTCAGAAGTCTTCATGACCTGTCAGCTGCACAGGACCATAGCCTAAAACAGCATGGTCTACAAACACCGACAAAACAGAGGCAGAGAAAGTAGAACATGTCAAGTGTCGCTTGCAAGATGATGATGATGTTGCTTTGAGTCTTTTGACCATCGGAGAAAGCTCATCAATAAAAAATGTCCCATGGAATTCAATCGTTAAATTCATAAAAGCCCTTAATAAATCTATTTAACCGACGATATAGGAAAGAAGAGTTGACCTGGTTCGACCATGGGGACCGACGAGGGGACCTACCTACGGGGGACCACCGATACCACCTCGACGACGACTACACCATCGATAAACATCGACAATAACACCCGAGACTGGGGCGGCCCGACAAAGCTGTCAGTGACGACGATGATATGTTTAGCAGTTAAATGATCTTAATTTTACTGGGAAGCCGGCTGCGACGATAATTACAGGGCTAGAGACGGATGGATATATCTTTCATAAATAACGCCGTTTCCTTTATGTCACGTAACCCCCGTCATTAGCTGACCTGCTCCCTTGGTGAGCCGCCCCCGGAGGGCGCTTCGCAGGCCCACGATGACGGGAGAGAGACAGAGAAAGAGAGAGCGGCCAGGTATCTTAGAGCTCGGCGTCTGCTGTTGTAAGAGCCTGTCCGTCACGGAATTGCATGGCGTCGAGGCAATGAATGCATCAGCCGAACGCCACGGCGTTTCGGGTCACTGGATCTGTGACCCGTGCTCTAAAAAGGCCGGTGTGCCTATATTATGAAAGGGCGATTGCTTTGTCGAGGGGACCTGGCCGATATACAGGGTTTAAAAGTGTCAAGTGTATCGGTGGCGCGCGAAGGAGTAGGGCCGTCGCCGTCTCGTCAACTGCTGGCGACTCCTCGCCTTTTAATACACGTCTTCAACTCAAGTGTATAATTTACCATTTTCCGTTTTAACGCTGGGCAAGAATGGTGAAAAATGCTGATTGCTAGACGAAGGTCGAATCGAAGGGCCTCCCTCTGATCATATGATGGATCATTCTGTTAGGTTTAAACACCATGTGTGCTCACAGAGGAAGTCCAAAAATTACTGTCCGTTTATAATAAAATGATATATGATTTCAGTATAATTTATATACTACGCCGTACACAGCCTAATAATAGTTTAATGCAAAAATATTAATTTTTTCACATTTAAAAAAATCATTATCGAAAAGGCAATTTATCTGCTAAACTGAAATGTCATTGTAAGACTTTGTCTACACATAATAAATTGGTGTATGCTCACTTCTGCCAAATGGTTGGAGCCAAGAACTGATGATAGTAATGATGATGATGATGATCAAGTTGATGACAATGGCAATAGTGATGAAGATGATGACGAAGTTGATGACAATGGCAATAGTGATGAAGATGATGACGAAGTTGATGACAATGGCAATAGTGATGATGACGAAGTTGATGACAATGGCTATAGTAATAATGACAATTAAGGATGACATCCTGACAGAACACTTGAAACTATTGTTGCAGTATGTTTGGTTTCTTAAGTAGTGCATTTGCTTGTAATCCAACAACAACTGCCTGTTTGAGTCTACCGGTACTCAGTGTTATGACTCTATATGCAAGTTGTTCACACACACACACGCGATCACACAGGCGAACATACACACATGCAATCACGCATGCGAACATACACGCACGCGCATGCATCTCTATAATCAAGCGTCAGAATCTGGTGCCTGCAAGGACTTGAAACTAAATCCAAGTCCTTCCATGCATACTCGCATCCTTGACTACGTGGTATTATTTCCAGCTCTAAGCAGAGGAAAACAATAATATCCTTCGAGGTCTACAGCGGTACAAGTAAGCTCTTTACATTTAGTCTTACCTCACTCCCACACTCGCCTGCACTGTAAAATCTACTCAGAAATGACGAAAACCGACTTACCCAGAGGGCGGGTGGAATGGTGGCCAGTGGTAGCGCCCTTCGTTGGTGTTGGAGTTCACGGGTAGCGGATGATTGAACGGATATGGCATATGCGGATAGAGGAACGGATAACCTGTAGAAACACGGTGGAGTATAAGAAACAGTATCCTGCACAAACTTCAAAGGAGGATACAGTACCCATTAAAGTTCAAAGAGGATACAGATTCCTGCATAAAGTTCACAGATTAGCATCCTGCACAAACTTAAAAGGATACAGTACCCATTAAAGTTCAAAGAGGATACAGGTTCCTGCATAAAGTTCACAGATAAGCATCTTGCACAAACTTCAAACGATACAGTACCCATTAAAAGATCAGACAAGAATACAAACTCCTGCATAAAGTACACAGATGATACTGTATTCCACATAAAGTACAGAGAAGCAATGGAGGACACAGTATGCAGGACAGAGTTCTGAGTTACTATTCACTCCAGCATAATTCGTCACATAACAAAAGAAAAAGGAAGGAGCATAAAGTTCAGAACAAGAATGCAGTATCCATAATGCAGTACCATTAATGCAGTATCCTTAATGCAGTATCCTTAATGCAGTTCAGTATATCCACAGTATCATGAACGCATTAAAACGCACAGCATTTACCACTTATAAACGACTTAAGCAGAGCGCCCATTCACACAATAGCCGCATTGTAGTCAATGCTTGCAAAACATCATAAATATCCATACACCATACAAATACATTTAACACGTCCCACAGGCTCTTGAACAGTCTTTGTACAGATATGCATGGCAGCCTTTCTAGACCAATCAATTTCAAACCAAACATTTTTGGGATATGTCAATTTGTCGGCCAGCAACAAACCGCCGTCCGCAACAGATTTGTGCATAAAATGGAAATATTATTGATCTGTCGAAAAATATCAACGTTTTATTTACCTTCTGGGATGCTGCATGGAAAAGCAGTAGCAGCTTATCGACCTTACTGTAGTTCGCTCACTCACTCACTCACTCACTCACTCATTCATTCATCCATAACAATGATCTATATAGCACCCCTACAATGTTACTACTCAGGAGTGCTCCCGACTCTGCCTCGGCCAAAGAGGACAGTTTTAAGATTATGATAGAACATGTCCAAGGGAACTCTTGACAGCAGACGCATACATGTACGAGGAGGCAACCAATTTATTCCAGACCACAGGGACAGCAACAGAGAAGAGCAGGTCACTGCCTGGTAGAAGTATGCCCGGTACGGACAACAAGTTCGCCCTGAGCAGAGGAGCAAAGGGAACGCGGTGGTGTAGTTGGCTGCAGGTTCGAATGCACCTCAAGTTGCCACATAGGGACCTTGGGCAAGTCCTTCACTCGCAATTGCTCAGCGCTTTGGTGTGAAACTCCGATGCAGTGTCCGCGCTGTAGTCGGGAGCGCCTCTGAGTAGATAGAGCTTGAAGGGGCGCTATAACAAGTACGCATACAAACAATCAAAACAAAGCAGGTCTGGACATCGTGTGTGGAGTCGCCAAACTCCACAAGATAGACCAAAGATGGTGGTGGTATTTGCCGTTTAATGTCACTGTGTGGTAACAAAGACCATTAGCGATGCCCTCCTCCTTTATCCAGGCTTGGGACTGGCACTGGCAGAGTGCAACCAGTGGCGAAGTTAACACCAAAGATGCAACTCTACTGAAAAGCGTCCATGCGACACACGCGTTCTCACCTGACTCCATCATGGCGGTTCTTCGGTCTGCCGCCATGTAAGGAGTGAATCCGAAATACGGAGGCACCCGCTGGTCGACAGATGGCGGTGGCGGCGGCGCCGGTGTCGGTCCGACGCCTCGGTCCATCGTCTCCATGTCCCTGGATTTGTCGGAGCGCTTCGCCCGGTCGTCATGACGATGACCTTCAGCCTCTCGTACGACCTCTCCCATTCGGTCGGATCCTGAAAGATAATAATTATCGATTTTGGTTAAATATTCGATATTTAGTATTCGATCAATCGATGTCAATCAATCGTAATTTATATAGCGCCCCTTCAAGGAACCTACTCAGAGGCGCTTCCGGCCGAGATCAAGCGAAAAAAAACAGTCTTCAACAGTTTGCATGAGCTGCATGTGTATTTGGGCCTATACTGATTATAATAATGAACCTGTTACTTATTTCATTCGTGATTAAATTGCCCAGGTTTTTCAAAATTAATTACCCTGTAAGTAGGTTTCTATTTCCAAGTTATTTAGCATCTCTATGGTATATATACTGATTTGCTTTTAATTAATCTATTAGGCAGTATAAAAGCATTGCTCAGGAACTGAAAATAATTTGATCATTTGACACAATCACTGCTCACTGTCAGACTCATGTTTGACCCTCAAAACCTGTCTGTCTGTCTGTCTGTCTCTCTCTGTCTCTAACTCTCTGTCTGTCTGTCTGTCTGTCTGTCTGTCTATCTGTCTGTCTGCCTGTCTCTCTCTGTCTCTCTCTCTCTGTCTCTGTCTCTAACTCTCTGTCTGTCTGTCTGTCTATCTATCTTATCTGTCTGTCTGCCAAACCAAGAGAACTGGGAGTCATCACAATTCTTCAAAAACGCAACCAGGACCTTGCCAATTCCATCCAGGACACCAGAGACGGACTTCTCAACCTCTCAACCCCAACTCTCCATAGTCATCAGGCTATGCTTCGCCTCTACCCGAATGCCCAGCAACCCAGACGAGACGAGACAGGCGTGGCAGAGGCTAATCCTAATCCCAAAAAACACGCTTCCCACCGCCCTACTTTCTCACAACCGATCCTTCGCTAAAACGCCATCGTTATCTACCGAAAACATCACACACTAATGTAGCCAGGCCACATTAACGTCTGCCCAGTGTATTAGAACACTGTGGCTTATGCATATTGATGAATGATGATCTCGTTGCATTAGTGTCTGCCATTCTCTTTAAAAACTCAATTCATTTGGCTTGGCACTCGCCAGCAGTTGAAAAAGCTAGATATGACAACCATCGCTGATGCCTTTCCTGATTTTGTCTTCTCAACCAGAGTCCGTGACCTTGGTGTTACTCTGGACCAAGAGCTCACCTTTGCTCCACATATTCACTCACTCAGCCGTGCCTGTTATTATCAACTCCGTCAACTACGCACTGTTGCTCGCTCACTTACTCCTACTGCTGCTGCAACCCTTGTCCATTCTTTTGTTACCACCAGACTTGACTACTGCTGCTCTCTCTATGCTGGCCTACCAATTTCCCGTCTGAGTTGCATTGATCGCGTCCTGCGCTCTGCAGCCCGCCTTATTGGCCGCATACCTAAATTCAGCCACATCTCCAGCTATATGCGTGACGTTCTCCACTGGCTTCCACTCAAGCAGCGAATTGAGTATAGGATATCTACTCTAGTCTGGCGCTGCATGCTAGGCCTTGCTCCTGCCTATCTTTGTGAGCTTTGTAGCCCTACTCTTAGTTCTCACCCCTTCCGCTCCCTTCGTTCGACTGAACAAAGTCTACTCTCAGTACCTTTTGCTCGAACTTCCACTATGCAGAGCTGTGCTTTCTCGGTGGTGGGACCCTCAACCTGGAATGGTCTTCCTCTGACCCTCCGCTCTCTTTGTAAAAATCCTTCTCAGACTTTCCTCTCTCATCTTAAAACAGTTTTATTTGGCCGCGCTGAGGTTGGGAGCGCCTCTGAGTAGCCCCCTTGAAGAGGCGCTATATAAATGCATATAATGAATTCAAGAAAATATGGTTAATGCAAGGCAGTGACTGAATTCACTCACTCATTCACCCATTCGAGAATTTATACAGCGCCTCTTCAAGATATCTATTGGAGGCGCTCCAAGCATAGCCACAGCTAAAAAAAGGAGGATATGAGCGAGGTATTAAAAGCAGTGAATTGTTTGGTAATTACTGAAAAAATTGTCTTACTGGGTGTTTCAGCAACATTTTTTCTGTTCTTTAGAACACTGCATTTAAGGATCAAAAGTCATCATCTTGTTGCTTTATTTTTGAGTATTGGGTAGAGCATTCAGTCAAACTGCAATGTGGAGAGGATGTGTTCAAGCCACAAATAAAGATCCCTTGGATTTTATTGTCAATATGCAGATTTATTATTATCTTTGATACCTTGGATAAATGTAATAATAATAACACTAATAATAATAATAATAATAATAACAATACTAACAATAATAATCACAATAATAATAACAGTAATAATAATTGTAGGGGCACCTTCATCAGACCTATGCCCGATAAGGATGAGGTGTAACCTGTCCAGAATAGATACATCGCTTTTATAAATTTTAAGTCCCTGGGGGAACAAAGTACCTCAGGGCAAAAAATATATTTAAAAAATAATATAAAATAATAATAATAAAAATCAGAATGACAAGAACAATGATAGCAATAATGATCTATGTATCAATAAGACAATCTAATAGTAATCTATGTATCAATAAGACTATCTAAAATTAATGTCTGCTCCTTGCAGACATGACTTCTAGGAGTGACCAGCACAGGTGAGGAGCAGCTTATGCACTGATGAGGATCAAGTGATTGATCTTGATGGTCCAACAACGCACGCCCTAAGTTGTCCTTATGGGAAGAAGAGGAGTTACATCCAGGTTAAGAGGAAAAGGAGGGACGCAAGGATGATGGAGCAGAAGAAGTCGGCCATCGTTTGATTATAACGACAACAGACCTGCCGTGCACATTCCCAGACAGACCTACAGACAAGAACTGTGTCAGGACATTATACCTACATGTATCTTATTATGCATCTTACCTACAATATACACAAGTATCCACACACACACCCCTACATATATACATATATATACATATATATTTATATATATATATTTATATATATATACAATTATACATAGGCCTTGTATATAGGGCTAGATACTACATTTATGTTCTATTACGAATAGCACATAATATAATTTATGCAAAGGACAAAGAAGTAACATTTCACGAGTACTATAGTCTTTTGTCATCTTTCTCTCATCTCAAAACTTGCCCTTTCCCTCGGGGTTGCCCGCACTGGGAGTGCTTCTGAAAGGTTTTTGCTGCAAGAAGCGCTTTATGAGTTGTCAGATACAATACAATACAAAACTAAACAGACACTCGTATAATTTATGCAAAGGACGAAGGAAGTAACATTTCTCAAGTACTACAGAGATTACTTTTGCATTGACATTAAATTTTGTGTGGAGTTTATAAACAGCTGATTGATTTATTGATTGATTGATTGATTGATAAAATATGTCCTCGTTGGGTATCTGTGTAGCAAACCTTGCCCCGTTTTCCCAATGTAAACTGCCTGACTCAAAAACAATCATATAGGCCTACAATTAAAACAATAATCAGGTCTGTTGTGTGTATTCAGAAAAGCAAAACCTCGGCAATAATAACAATAATATCAAAAGCGGGTGTGGCTGACAAGGAGCAGGACACGTCTCTGTCTCTGTCTCTCTGCAGGACAAAGTAGTGCATGTACATTATATTTATGCATTCACAAAAATATAACATAATTATATAATGCATCATATTATAATGCATTATTAATATATGGCACATATTTAGACAAAATGCATCTCCACATATATCCTGGAAATGCATGCCATTACATTATATTATATTATATAGTATAACATCAAACTAAACTACAAATAATTATATGGTTAGGTATGTTTGGAAACAATAGATATCTATACACAAGCATAGGCGCCGAGTTGACCCGAAGAGTGTGAGTGCCCAAACAAATGGTAAAGAAATCCGCGTGTGAGCGCGGGAAAAAATTTTGGAGCCTTTTTTATAGGAGAGTTATTGAAATTACCTCGGTTCATAGGCGGTGACTTGTTCATGGTTTTAAGGGACGAACTCGCGGTCAAAAGTGCAGGGAAGGGCCGAAGGGGCTTGGGGAGAGAATGTAGGCCTACTCCTAGCCATTTTCGATTTTTTCCTTGCCACACGGCGACGATAGCATCTTAAGCGGTTATTTTTTCCTTACAAAATTGGCGTGGCTTAAGACTTGAAAAGCATCCCTACCGTTGTTTTTAAAAATGTCCACAGAACATGAAATAGTGACATTTTAAGCTGATATCTTGCCAAAATTTCCAATTATTTAATTGTTTAAAAATATGATTTAAGACTTCAATAAATGTTCTTCCCAATTTCTTAAAAACTTTTATCACTCTTTGGGTCAACATGTACTTCTCTTGGAATCCCCACAGAAGAACAGCACAATCTTCGTTAGCATGGCTTCTTGGAGCACTCTCCCCTAATTTGGTCAACACTCAACAGACTCAAATTTTTGCCCAAGAAATAAAAAAATTCTGTCTACATTAACCACTATTTTAGTGAGCCAATATTAACATTGTGAAAGATAGTTTTTCAAATAGTTTTCAGTGACTTTTCACAGACAATTTAGTCTCATAACTGGCTAACTTGCTAATTAACGCAGACAAAAACAATATCAAGCTTTTGTGATGCTAGGAGGTGATTCTCGCGCAGTGAGGATCATTATAATAACCTAGAATATACAATAAACAGAAACAGTCATTAAAATGGTCGCCATTCTTACATCATGATTTGTAGTAAAAAAAATGACTGAAGCGGATCGAATGAGCAGGATTTCAAGGTTTCCTCGTATTCGTATATGGAGTTCAGACTGCCGGATGGGGTAAAACTGGAGTAATAGTAAGGTAGACTAACTGAGAACAAAATATGCAAAAGACGTAATGATTTTTATAGATAAGCAATGTCAACTGAGAAATAATATCATAGAAGCACATCTTGTTGGCTGATTTCTGGTGGTGCCCATGCATAGGCGGGCCTCGCATGGCCAATTTCTGGTGGTGCTGAGCACTCACGGGCCTCGCAGAGTCGGCGCCCATGTACACATGTATACACACATTCAACCAAACACACCAATATATACATATCCATAACAAACTATTTTAATATATATATTATAATAATTATAACAAACTATATCACTATTTAAGACTTTCTACTAGGTCTGGAGCGTCTCTGAAGTTATCTTGAAGTGGCACTATGTAAATTTTACAGAAAGATAGATTACATCATGTTATATTAAATTACAAACACATTTAGAAATACTTATGGGGCGCAGTGGTCTAGTGGGTATGTTCATCGCCTTGCAACCGAAGGGTTACAGGTTCAAATCCACCTCAAGTCACCATGTAGGGTCCTTGAGCAAGTCCTTCACTCGCAATTGCTTAGCGCTTTGGTGTGAAACTCCTATGCAGTGGTCGCTCTGTAGTCGGGAGCACCTCTGAGTAGAGAGATTAAAGGGGCGATATAACAAATGCACATACAAACAAACTTATATAAGTACAGTATCTATGTGTAAATAAATATATATTCTGCATAATAACTATAGCATATATGCTACTTGGGCAGATATTGGATATATAACCTTTAAAACTTTGATCAATTAGCATGCCTTTAAATTTGTGTGTGTGTGTGTGTGTGTGTGCGTGCTTGCGTATGTGAGTGTGTGTGTGTGTGTTTGTGTGTGTGTTGGTAGTGTAGAGGTTGGGTTCAACGTACCTGAAAAGTCACAAACACAGACACAGAGAAAGATAGACAGACAGATGGCAAATCAAACAGGAAATGATTGATGGCGTCAGGTGTGTTCAGCTCATCAACAACAGTGAGCATCCTTTCATCTTTTCCTGGTTCACTAGGTTCGTCTTAAGCCCCTATAATAATTCATCGCCCGTCCATGTCAGACTGTAATC
>OX457042.1:28359115-28766615 GCA_949752735.1 Lumbricus terrestris
TGCAGCTAGTGAGAGAACATTTAGTACCATGAGCTAATATACCTGTGGCCCAAACTTGGGCAAACAGATAATAATTTGCCTGCTTTCTACAAGTTGCTCAAGACCTATCTTTTTAGCTGTGGCTGGACTGGGAGCGCCTCTGAGTAGGCTTCTTGAAGGGGCGCTATATAAGTTTTCGGAATGAATGAATGAATAATTCTAATCAATCAGCAATCTAAGATTTTGCTTATTCTAAAATTTTCTAATAGATAAGCCAATTCAACTAATCGTCTGACTAATAATAATGAATACTTATATATGAAATGAACTTTAAAAAATAATAATAAATACATATTTATATGAAATAAACTTTTAAAAATAATAATAAATACATATTTATATGAAATAAACTTCAAAAATAATAATAAATGCATATTTCTATGAAATAAACTTTTAAAATAATAATAAATACATATTTATAGGAAATAAACTTTTAAAAATAATAATAAATACATATTTATATGAAATAAACTTTTAAAAATAATAACAAATACACATTTATATTAAATAATTTTTAAAAATAATACTAAATACATATTTATATGAAATAAACTTTAAAAAATAATAATAAATACATATTTATATGAAATAAATTTTTTTTAATAATAATAAATACATATTTATATGAAATAAACTTTTTAAAATAATAATAAATACACATATGAACTAAACTTCTTAAAAATAATAATAAATGATAATATCAGTGATAACGAGAATAACATCGTACAGTAAATGTTCGGCAATCGAACCGAAGAAGACCCCCAACGTCTTTCCTACGATGCAGCCACAAACCATACTCCCGACCTAACAGACAAATCGCGTTCAACGCAGTGACTTCCAGCGGCACACTAGTGTCTAAGTGACAAGACATCAGTCAGTACCAAACGAAAGGCCAGCCGAAGTCAAAACAAAACATTCTGCATAGAACCATGCAGAGTCAGGCAGAGCGTTGCATTTCTTAAACAAACTCTTAAAAGCACTTGCAGACAGCAACTGCATGCATCGAAAGCAACTGATGTGTTGCTGGGCTGCTTGCTCCCCACGGTCCTGCTTTACAATGCATGAGAAACAGTTCAAACCCATCCCAAGTCACACCTCTTATAAGATCTGCCTGCGCGTATACATAGCCATGTTCCAGTGCCCTTGAGAGGTCCTTGAAAGGTCCTGTATAAATTATCAACTACAAATACACAGCTATATGGATACAAACACACATTCACAATTTCACACACAAATACATTACACACACAATACATACAAACACATGCCAAACCAACAGCAAAGATGCAGGCTGGATGTTTATGACAAAGGACGGTGAATAAAGTATCAAGGAAGATCTGAAAGACTGAGGGAAAGTGTTCCCAGTTTATGGCGCGGAATCCCACCATATATCTATTTTTGTATGTATGTATGTATGTATGTATGTATGTATGTATGTATGTATGTATGTATGTATGTATGTATGTATGTATGTAACTATGTATGTATGTATGTGTGTGTGTGTGTGTGTGTGTATGTATGTATGTATGTATGTATGTATGTATGTATGTATGTATGTATGTATGTATGTATGTATGTATGTATGTATGTATGTATGTATGTATGTATGTATATATGTATACCCAAACCGCGCACACATAAACCAAACCTTTAAAAAGACACACACGTGTACAAGGTTGCCCTGCCCATAGGTCCCTGTAGGCTGAATAATTCAAAAACAAGCTTACCATACTTTTTCATAGCCTCGGGTATTATTGACCCTTTACTGTCACTCAACAACATCTGTTATCTGCAGCAGCATCGCTTGGGGAAGCAAGTAGCTATAGAATGGTGACTATCAAACCAAAAGGAACTTAAACCATAGTTCGGACCTAAATAATCATTTCTTTTGTTATTGTTATTAGTATTTTCTTCCGAGATGCATATATAATCGGTCAGGTGTCTAAACAATTATGCAAGGAGCTGTTGTTGTTGAATGTCTGAGAGTTCAGGCTCGTTCTCTGCAACATTGACCTCACGTGGAAGAAATAAGTCAGATTTGATCGGTCAATTGCGATTAAAATTAGGAGCTTAATCGATTAAAATTATTTTAATGAGTACTATATCCCTATTATAATCACCATCATCTATTATCATCTGATGTCATCGTTATTATTATCATTATCATTATCATCATTATTCTGACTATTATCATTACCACTAAATTACCACTTACAAGTTCCTTTTGCTGTATTATTATTTTTTTTAGTCAAGGTATCAATGATCCCTCAGGATTTATATCATCATCATCATCATCATCATCATCATCATCATCATCATCATCATCATCATCATCATCATCATCATCATCATCATCATCATCATCATCATCATCATCATCATCATCATCATCATCATCATCATCATCATCAATCATTAAATTATTATTATATTATTATTATTATTACTATTATTACTACTACTATTATTATTACCATGACCACCACCACCACCACCACCGCCCCATGTGTTCCTCTTGCTATGTTTTATTATATTAATATTATTGTTATGGTTATCGTTATTATTATTACAATTATTATTATTATTTCGTTAATATATAAAAGTTCATATCTGTTCTTGCACGGACCGGACTCACCCTTTCGAAAACTGATTGAATAAGTAAACTAGCCCCTCCGTCACACCCCACCCCACCCCATCAGCATCAACCGGGGCATCATCAGCATCAGCATTTAGGGCAGCGGCGGCGGCAGGGGCCAACAGACGAATGGAATAGATAACTTGATATCAACATGTTCAGTAGCGCAGTGCGTTGGTTGCTGCCGCAGAGCGATGCCACGCAGGATGCTACTAAAGCAGCCGCTGATGCGGATGATGATCATGGTGCAGATGATGATGCTGCTGCTGCTGCTGATGATGATGATGATGATGATGCGGCAGGGGCGGTACACGAACAACCACGAAGGCTCACAACGTGCAAGCCATTACATCAGGCTGAAAACACGCAAGCCCTTCGCTCTCACTCTCTCTGTCTCTCTGTCTGTCTGTCTCTGTCCGTCTGTCTCTGTATGTCTGTTTGGCTTTGTACCTATATATGTCAGTCTGTGTGTGCGTCTGTCTGTTTCTTTGTGTGTGTGTTTGTGTGTGTACGTATGTGTGCGTGTGTGAATATCTCTGCCTATTCACATTCTCTTGTTGTGTCTTATCTTTGTCTTTGTATCTGGCTGTGTGTGTATGTGTGTGCGTGTGTGTGTCTCGCTGCTTCTCTTCTTGTCTTTGTCTTGATGTCTGTATATCTCTATATTTCTCTCTCTCTCTCTCTCTCTCTCTCTCTCTCTCTCTCTCTCTCTCTCTCTCTCTCTCTCTCTCTCTCTCTCTCTCTCTCATTCTCTCTCTCTCATTCTCTCTCTCTCATTCTGTCTGTCTGTCTGTCTGTCCCTCTCTCTCTGCATCTGTCTCCCCATGGGAGCCGTCCATCACTGGTTGATTTTCTAAAGAAACATAAACCCAGTTACATTGACAAGCACTCAAAAAACTACAGGACAAAGACTAGCAAGCAGACAGACATACAACCACACAGACACACACAGACATACAGTCAGGCATAAAAAGACCAACACACAGAAACACACATAAAAAGACACGTAGATAACAGTCCGACACATTTGACACATCAGCTCACATGAAGACAAGCAGTGTTAGGGAGACAGACAGACAGACAAACTAAGGCAGAGACAGGCAGACAGTCAGATGAGTGACAGTGACCCATGTCAGTACATCTTAGCAGGAGGCATCTCCTTCTGGTACCCAGGCCCAACACACATGCATAGCCACACAACCACTCACCCACCCACGCAACCATAGGCACCGGCTCATAATGCTTCATACAGGCCAACTGGACACATGATACAAACCAGACAGAACAAACATACACACACACACAGAGAGAGAAAGGCAGGCAGACAGAGAAGGCGAGAAGAAAATTAACAGCCAGACAGACACGCACACAAACGGACACAAGTAATACAGACATACAGATGCACACACACACACACACACACACACACACACACACAACACACACACACAGGAACACATATAGGAAGACAGGGACATTACCGAGATAAAGACAAATGCACACGAAGAAAGAAACAGATAGACAGACAACAACAGGATAGACAAAAACAAGACAGACAAGAACCCAAACAAAAGCACACATACAACAAGAAAGACAAATTGGCGATAGCCAGACATGCATACAAAGAGATATATCTATAAAGGCATGAAGAGAACTAAAGCAAACAGAGACGTATACAGTACGCATCTAGAGGCAGACAGACAGACAGACAGACAAGCGGACATAGAGAAATACATTCAGGCAGTTAAGGCTGGGTGTAGAAATATGGCAATCGGCATATTAAGTTTCCAGCCTGCAACCAGTAAGACTATCCGCAGCTTATCAACGGCGGCGGCGAACGCACTGTATCATAAATATGGCGATGCAGTGCTACACAACGGTCCATACTAACCTACAGTCTCAAGATATATACATATATAATTATATATATATATATATTATGTATATTTATATATATAATTCTATGTATACTGAGGATAAGAAGACGATGGCAGACGAAAGAGAACAGAGAAGGATAAGAAAGGGGCTAAAGAGGAGGGAGGAGGAGGAGGGAGGAGGAGGAGGAGGAGGAGGAGGAAGAGGAGGAGTAAGAGGAGGAGGAGAAAGAGGAGGAAGATGAAGAAGAGGAGGAGGCGGAGGAAGAAGAAGAGGAGAAGGAAGAAGAAGAGGAGGAGGAGGAGGAGGAAGAGGAGGAGGAAGAAGAGGAGGAGGAGGAAGAAGAGGAGGAGGAGAAAGAGGAGGAAGATGAAGAAGAGGAGGAGGCGGAGGAAGAAGAAGAGGAGAAGGAAGAAGAAGAGGAGGAGGAGGAGGAAGAGGAGGAGGAAGAGGAGGAGGAAGAAGAGGAGGAGGAGGAAGAAGAGGAGGAGGAGGAAGAGGAGAAGGAAGAGGAGGAGGAAGAGAATGATAGGAGGAAGAGGAAGTGGAGGAGAAGGCTATGAGGAAGTGGGGGAAGGAGACAGAGAAGGAGGAGGAGGAGGAAGTGTAACCTGAAAGCGATGGAGGATGATCGGAAAGAGGAAGAGCTGGAGAGAGAGAGAGAGAGGAATGCATAGAACAACAGAGCATAGTAGCTTCTTCCGTTTCTTTCCTCCTTTCCTCTTCTTCCTTCCTTTCCCAGTCCTCTTCCATTCATGCCTCATTTCCATTCTTCCGCTCTTCCACACGTCCTTCCAGCTTCCCATTGCTCCATCTCCACCGTTCTTCCCTCCTGCCCCCCCCCCCCCCCCCATTCCTCCGCTCTTCCTATTCTCGCCTCCCTCCCTCCTCCTCCCATTCATCCCTCATAATATATCTTCCGCCCTTCCCATCTTCCGCCGGTCCAATTCCTCCTTCATTTCCTCAACCCTTCTCATTCCTCTCCCATTCCTCGCTCCGTTCGCCTGTCCCTCCTCCCACCCAACCTTCGCTGAACGAAGTCTCTTCGGGGGGAGAGGGAGGGGTCTAGGGGGGGGGCAGCGTGTGATTCATCGTCTCCAGCACTAACAGCTAAATGGACCTCTGCGCAGACTGCAGCAATTAAGCGCGCATCAAATTGCCATTAACAGCAATTATTTCCGCCGCTGCCGTAGCTGTTGCCGTTGCTGTTGCCGCTACGCTGGGAACGAGAACTACGGGTGCCAATCTCAGTCCTTGTTAGACATCCCCGCCCTGGCTCTCACGCCGTCGTCGTCGGACATGCGAACCGCCGAAGTCATCGTCATCTAATGTTTAGATGTCACGAATGGGTAAAGCTAGGACTGCTCATTTACCGTATGTAGCTCAGCGCACAGCTCAGTTACTGTAGCTCAGCGCAATACCGTAGCTCAGTCATGCACCGATGTACTTTTTTGTACCCGTTTTTTACTTATTATTATTTTTTAATTTCGCGCATAAAAATCGTCTCATAGGCACTGTGCTTTAAGAGGTTCGTATTTGTCGTGGGTGAAAAATAACAATAGTAGTAACAGTGGCAATTTGTTTTGAATAATAGGAAAGATATGTCTTATTGTTCGCATTGTTATGGTTATGCATAAGATCTCTCGATCACAATATAATTACTTTACTTGTGGGATATGATGTGGAAGCAGATGAGGAGAAGGAGGAGGATCAGGAGAAGAAGTATAAGATGAAGAAGATTATGATGATGCTGTTGTTAATATAATCATCATCATCATCAATCATCAATCATCATCATCATCATCATCATCATCATCATCATCATCATCATTATTATTATCATGGTTGTTGTTGTTATTATTATCATTATCATTATCATTATTATTATTATTATTATTATTATTATTATTATTATTATTATTATTATTATTATAATTACTAATGTATTATATGGCAATAAAAGACCAAGACGATTGAAATCCGCAAAAACCACGACACAAGTGACATAGCGACCTAGATGCTCCAAGGTGTCATGATGTGGAGCAGACATGCACAGGTCGGTCAGGACAGACCAGTGGAGAGAGTTGGAGGAGAGAGCATGGGACACATACGGGCATTGACCCAGGTTGTCCTTCATGCCTCTCTCCCAATATTCTCTTCATTCAGACAAGGTGGTCTAGCTGCTCCAAGATGTTAATGGTATGGAGTGGACCTGCTGACCGGACTGGTGAGAAGCTGGGTAACATGACGCGAGACAGACTCAAACAGAGAGTGGCCTCGGACTCCTACGGGCACTGTGCCTATGGATGTTGATGAATGTATTATATATTATTCTTATTATTACTATCATGTATTGATTTTAATGGTAATAATAGCAATAATAATAATAACACATTTACAACCAAGACATGCTGATGTTGCTGCTGCTACAATTGTCATTGTCAATAATTGTCAAGTCACAACATTGTAATTTTACATCAACTGTCCTGTCACAGCAACCATTGTTCTATTAAAAATATGTGTTAAATTCAGTTTGGTAAGCTGTCAAAGACAAAAGCGGATCTGAACGAAAAACTGAATTTGCACGACTTGTTTCGCTGTTAGAGGAAATGAATTATCAAGCCGTGCCGCCTGCTGTTATCGATATTCACGTAATTAGGATTTTCAGTGCTTCAACATTCATGTAGCATTTGACACGTCGACGGCATATGCATGGCATGACAACCAATTACCGAGACAGAGTCACCCCAGCATAAATCAGGAAATAAAGGAGGAAATGCAACAGTAACTGGTCAACGCTATCACAACATCCTACACTCACACATGCACATGCACACGGGCATACAGACATATATACAAAAATTATACACCGACAGATGCAAACAAACAAGCACACAAGCACAACGAGATATACACAGATAGAAAAATCTATGGACACTTACACAAGCAAATACATGCAAACATATACAGGACACCACATAGGCACACACAAACACACACACACACACACACACAGGCATACAAACATGTATAGGTTAAAACAAACGTGTGCACAAAGACACAGAGATACACAGATACAAACCCATGGACACTTATGGACACAAACACATACAAAAAATACAGAACACCAACACCACACATAGGCAGACTCACATATACACACATGCATAGCTGCAAAACAAAAAAACACACAGAGATACACATATAAACAAAAATGCATGGACACTTAGAGACAAAAACAAACACATTGCATACTTATACATACAGTCATGTATACACATTATGCATGGACAGATGGATACCAGCACCACACATAGGTACACATATAGAGACGTATACATCAGAAACTAAAGCTATGAAAATAAAGTCACCATCACTTCATACTATGGCTACTTCTTGGAGGACTTACTTTAAGGGACAGCTCCTCTTCTTCTTCCTCTTCCTACTCCCCTCCATTTCCTCCTCCTCCTCCTCTTCCCTCTCATGCTCTCTCTTCTTCTTTCTTTCATTCTTACGATCATCATCATCATCATCATCATCATCATCATCATCACCACCACCACCACCACCACCATCATCATCATCATCATCATCATCATCATCATCATCATCATCATCATCATCATCATCATCATCATTGTTCTAGGTCAAATCCTCATCTCTTTCATGCAATCACCCAGCACCCTCCATACTGCACTCTAGATGAGACCTAAATTCATCCCAGTGTCATCAGCAAAAAACCCTCCCCCACCTCCCTGCTTCCCTTTCGTCCAAGCTCGACTCAAAACAGTCTATGCTGCCATCTCTTCCTCATGATGACGGTCAGCTAACCACTATAATTATGGGTGTAGTAGTTTCAGTCTAACCATACTGTTTGATGACAAACACATTAGCATCGCCCTCCTCCGTCATTCAGACTTGGTACTGGCAATACCAGAGTGCAAAAGAGTGACCAAGTTCACTATAGGGATGTCAATTCCTGCCCTGTTAATATCAACGTCTTCTATAACTGCACCGCTCTCTATCATTCCATATTTCCCCTATTTCTTCATACTGTCTTCAGTCTGTCTTCCCCACCCCACCCCACCAACCACCCAACCCCTCTCGACTCCACCCCTCCCGACCCCAACCCACCCCTCCTCGACCCTTCCTCTCTCTCCCTCTCCCGATGTTTTACGAGTCCGCTTGGCGAACGCTCCCAACAGGGGTCGGGACCTCGTCTGGCGGCTCGACGCCGCCGTCGGGCCAGCAGCCTTCCTTGCCTGCCTTCCTACTGCGCTAACAAACCATCGTTTCTTCCAGCAGCGCAGAAGAACTCGCATCCCCAACCAACCGACCCACCAACCGACCAGGCGTCCGTCGCTTCGGCCTGTAAAATATTATCCTTCTTCTGTCGGGCGAGATACGGCTCTGAAAGGAGCACCCGTCAGAGGCGGCCGACCTCGGAGGGTCACGCGGTGAGACGGAGGAGAGGCCGCCGCCGCCGCCGATATGATTATTACTATCATTCTCAACACCGCCGGTAGTGTCTGGTAACGGGAACATCGATGTGGCCACTATTTGAAATTACAACATGTATGGTAGCGAATGACATTAGTGCAGCCATTCCGATCAGCAATCAGCACAATCCATGCCTGTTATTTCAGTCACTACTAGCGCGACGGAAACAGTCATGGCGGGTAACTGTCTTGCGTCAAAGTAGATTTTAAGCTCAAGTACTGTGAGAAAAGTCTGAAGAAGTCATGTGGGAGCCTCATCATGTGGGAGCCTCATCGTCGTCGCATGACTGACGGAAGAGAGCAAAGAAGAAGAAAAAGAACTGAGACAATTTTGTCTCATTTATCACTCGAATAGGATGTTTTAATGCCTGGCTGCAAGACACAGGAGCATGAATCACTGATTGACACGATTACTGGTATATATATATATATATATACATACACTGTGTCCGGAAAAATTCCAAGGCTTTATGGTAAATATGAAAATAATTAGTAAACATTAATAGATTTTAAAAATTCCAAAAACAGTTTAATCCTGAAATATTATGGAACTATAATTTCTGTTCAAAATGTCCGCCATTGGCTTCAACACAAGCTTCGAGACGTACACGCCACTGACTAACAGCAGCATCGACGACCAGTTGATCAAGTTCATCCCAAGCATTAACAATTCGCTCACGGAGTTCTTCGATGTTTCTGACCTTTGTCTTGTATACTTTCTCCTGCATTACTCCCCAAATTTTGTTGGTGATTATGTACGGATCAAAAAGGTTTTTAAATTTATTAATTGATTATTATCTACTATAGTTTTTTCATTCATATTTAGAACCTTGGAATTTTTCCGGACACAGTGTATATCCAATGGCGTTCTGGTCTGTGCTAGACGCTCAGTATTTTACTAACAGAAGTCACCTATATCCACATAAAGGCCTATAGCCCTTACAATATTTTGTTCGTATGAATACTTCACCTGCTTACGACTTCAATGGTTTTGATACGTTGTGCCTTCGTCACAGGCGAAATAAAAGTTTCTAGCTGCAGTTACAACTGTTTTAAGACCCACACGAAAACTAGTGCTTGCTGTTTCGAGACATTAACTCTACGGCCATCAATCTGGGCGAGTCGTCGGCCATCATTCTCCCGTCTTCCGACCCAATCCCCCCCACCTCCCCACTACCATGTTTGCCTACGCCCTGACCCAGTGCCACGCTGGGTAAGTAGAGCTGTTATCGACCGACCCTCTGTGCTCCCGACCTGCTGCAGCCTTACAGTCTGACCCATACCATTCGTTGCTTGTTACCGCCGGACCCCTACTGGGGCGCTACATAAATTCCTTGTTACAGCCATCTAAGCTAACCTAATACAACCTTTTGCTGATTGCTGATCTAATCTAGTCCATAACATTTAATGACCTACTCAGGTGCTGCGTGAATTTTTCTTATCTAAGGTCGTAAGAGTATAAAGATGAGCCATGGTTATTATCAGAATATAAAGATGAATGGTTATTATCACAATATAAAGATGAGCAATGGTTATTATCAGAATATAAAGATGAGCACTGGTTATTATCAGAATATAAAGATGAATGGTTATTATCACAATATAAAGATGAGCAATGGTTGTTATCAGAATATAAAGATGGGTAATGGTTGTTATCAGAATATAAAGATAAGCAATGGTTGTTATCAGAATATAAAGATGAGCAATGGTTGTTATCAGAATATAAAGATGAGCAATGGTTGTTACCAGAATATAAAGATGAGCAATGGTTGTTTTCAGAATATAAAGATGAGCAATGGTTATTATTATCAGAATATAAAGATGAGCAATGGTTGTTATCAAAATATAAAGATGAGCAATGGTTATTATCAGAATACAAAGATGAGCAATGGTTGTTATCAGAATATAAAGATGAGCAATATTTGTTATCAGAATATAAAGATGAGCAATGGTTGTTATCAGAATATAAAGATGAGCAATGGTTATTATCAGAATATAAAGATGAGCAATGGTTGTTATCAGAATATAAAGATGAGCAATGGTTGTTATAAGAATAAAAAGATGAGCAATGGTTATTATCAGAATATAAAGATGAGCAATGGTTATTATCAGAATATAAAGATGAGCAATGGTTGTTATCAGAATATAAAGATAAGCAATGGTTGTTATCAGAATATAAAGATGAGCAATGGTTATTATCAGAATATAAAGATGAGCAATGGTTGTTATCAGAATATAAAGATGAGCAATGGTTGTTATCAGAATATAAAGATGAGCAATGGTTGTTATCAGGATATAGAGATGAGCAATGGTTATCAGAATATAAAGATGAGCAATGGTTATTATCAGAATATAAAGATGAGCAATGGTTATTATCAGAATATAAAGATGAGCAATGGTTATTATCAGAATATAAAGATGAGCAATGGTTGTTATCAGAATATAAAGATGAGCAATGGTTGTTATCAGAATATAAAGATGAGCAATGGTTATTATCAGAATATAAAGATGAGCAATGGTTATTATCAGAATATAAAGATAAGCAATGGTTGTTATCAGAATATAAAGATGAGCAATGGTTGTTATCAGAATATAAAGATGAGCAATGGTTGTTATCAGGATATAGAGATGAGCAATGGTTATCAGAATATAAAGATGAGCAATGGTTATTATCAGAATATAAAGATAAGCAATGGTTGTTATCAGAATATAAAGATGAGCAATGGTTATTATCAGAATATAAAGATAAGCAATGGTTGTTATCAGAATATAAAGATGAGCAATGGTTATTATCAGAATATAAAGATAAGCAATGGTTGTTATCAGAATATAAAGATGAGCAATGGTTATTATCAGAATATAAAGATGAGCAATGGTTATTATCAGAATATAAAGATGAGCAATGGTTATTATCAGAATATAAAGATGAGCAATGGTTATTATCAGAATATAAAGATGAGCAATGGTTGTTATCAGAATATAAAGATGAGCAATGGTTGTTATCAGAATCTAAAGATGAGCAACATTTGGTTGTTATCAGAATATAGAGATGAGCAATGGTTGTTATCAGAATATAAAGATGAGCGAAGGGTTATTTAAACAGAAACTTTTAACTCCACCACTGTTACACTCGGATAGAGCCAGTCCAAAGCCTGGATAAAGGAGGGAGGCGACGTTTAATATCACACAGTGTTGAAACTAAAATCAGCAGTCGCTATCTAATGCACACCTTAATCTAATCTAATCTATAATCAGTTAAATCTAATCTGATCTGATCAACCTAATATCCAGTTAAATCTAATCTGATGAGATACAATCTAATCCTATCTCAGAGATTCCATTATGATGAATAATTCGAATCTCCCTTCGAGCGGGACACAATGCAGGGACAGTAGTACCAAAGTGTTTACACTTGACTAATATATACATTATTCATTTGATCTATTACAACAATTTGATATAGCGCCCTCCCCACTCAAGATTGCCTAACCAGGAGTGCTCTCAGTCCAACCCCGGTCCAATAGGACAGTCATAAGAACAGTGTTACCCTGAGGTTTCTGGCCTGGTAGCGGCTTTTACGGGAGGACAAGTGTGGGCGGAATGGATTTAGACAGAGGGAATTCAATTGAGAGCAGTGTAGTGATCAGAAGCCATAGGCAAGCAGTAAAATATGAACCGTGCTTCAGGATAATTGGCCTACTCACGAGTAGAGTGCTGACTGCATGCTGACCAGCACAGCTTTAAATCTTACACTGAACTTGTCGGAAATATTTCAGAGATGAGTGGCATCACAATGTTTCCTGCTGATCCCACGGCTAAGCAGGTATTAGACATTCGCCTGTGTATTAAGTCAGAAGATCTTGGGCGGAGCAACAGTATAGTGATTAGGATTAGAGCATTGGATTGTGAACCCAGGAGTCAGGGTTCAAATCTTCATGCCAATTTCCGATACCAGATAGTTGACCTGATTTTTTGACGATTTTGGAATCAATCCGATTAACTGACAATATTTATATTTATTGGTAAAGATGTAATAATTAATGATAAACCAAACTAGGCATATGTATTGTCTAACTGTTCTAACAGATAAGTTCAGCAAACAGCGATAAACCAAACTATAGAAACAAAATGTCCGCTACCATGATTTAAGATCACCACAGGAGGCCACAGAAACAGCACAATTTTTGAAGTACGAGAAAAAAGTTTTTTATTCAAAAGTTTACGTCTTGGTACTTAGATGGGTGGTGGTTCAGAGATGTGCTAATTTCAATCGTGAATAGTGGTGAAGTTTGATGCTTTGGAGCTGGAGGGTTCCAGGCTCGAATCCACCTAACGCCACATAGAGACCTTCAGCAAGTCCTTCACTCGCAATTGCTCATGCACATCGGTGTGAAACTCCGATGCAGTGTCCGCGCTGTATAGTCAGAAGCACCTCTGAGTAACGAGCTTGAAAAGGTGCTACAGAAAATTCGAGAAATAAATAAATAAACAAAATTAATCGGTCAAGGGCAAACCGATTTCCAATCAATGGCCACAAGTTCATTTTCTCTGCCTGCGTACATGGCCCCAGAGGTATGTATGTATGTACATGAACATTTATATAGCGCCTTACAATAACCTCACGAAGGCGCTTAGGTGTTTAGTTCTCTCCCGAGATCCCCTTTGCCATCTGATCATTGCCGCCCATAGATAGTTTCACAGGAGTTACGGTTCAAAACACAACGTTCATGGCACATTTTTTTATTAAGAGCTTCGAAAATGCAAAGCAGGAAGTTAAGAGCATGGGTATAGTATTTTCATAGACGTTTCTAAATGTAAATTTCTCAGTTTCACTTTCTTTTTCTTCAGCATCATTACGCTCTAGTATAATGAATTTTTAAAAAACCAAAATGTGGAAGTTAAAAAGTAGGTGTCAATTTTACTGGGGGGGGGGGGGGTGCAATTGCCAGGGCTTTTTTTAAACGTGCAGTTGTACACAAAATGTGCAGTTCTAAATGGATTTGTGCAGTTGTAGAAGTACTTCTGTACAGTTAAAACTGGCAAAAAGGTCATTGTCCTCGTATTGGAAATATTTTACTATGGATGATGGGAATGGAGAGTTGTGCAGTTCTAAAAAATCCTTAAAAACAGCCCTGGCAATTGCCCCTTTTGCCTCTATGTGCGGGCGAACATGCATCTGATCTTCCCAAAAACAGTGCATAGTCATTGTATTCATTTTTATAGCTCAAGCTGACTTGGGCACAAGTGTAACACAAAATTCAAACTGCTGAAATTTGACCCATTGCCTCAGGACTTATTATAGACTAGCATGCAAACAACAAGAACATAACTCTGGAAGAACCTCATAAATTATCGAAACATAAATATTACTCGAAACATATGTCCTATTACTACGCTACTACAAATGCTTAGCTTTCGATCGAATTACATGCTAAAGTTTCATTTTAGTTTAGTTTAGCGTGCTCTCGAATTACATGCTATTTAAAGTATCATTTTAAAAGAGTTACAAATTATCATATTGAATTGTTTGGTCCTTTCACTCTCACTGTGTTTTTGTTTGTAGTGTTTTATATGCATTGATGCTTACAAAAGCCATCTCCTGGCAATAAAGATCACTTACTTGCTTACTTGTTTAGAGATATAATCTTACATACATGCATACATACACACATACACAAATGTAATTTATATATATACATATACACATATATATGTAATAATATATTAAATACATTATATGTATGGTATACATGTATATATAATAGATATATTATATATATATATTTTTATTTATATATAATATATATATAATATATATATATAATATATATATTATATATAATATAGATAATATACAATACACACACACACACAGTGTCACACACACACACACACACATATATATATATATATATATAATATGACATATCCAGGAAGAGACAACATGGTCATTGTCCCATATCTCAGCTGGAAGGCTTTTGGTTTACTAACAAAGTGGTCAAAGTCATGGTTGCCTACAATACTTGGAAAGAATAAAGCCGTAGTGAAATCTGAGAAAACTGGAAAATAGATGAAAGAAGTCATAAAAATCTCAGAAACTAGACAAAAGTCACCCACAAGAACGTGGAAAAGGCCACAGAAAATAAAAGAATGTTCTGTTAACTAACATGTTATCACGCTAAAATCAGTCAGTTTATTTACATGGCTTTGTTTATTTACCATACACGCCTTAGAAATATCCATATCAACCATTTTGAGAGATAAAATGACAAACCTCTTGGGATGTGAGTAATTTCAAATTAGTTTCAAAGTCATTTAAATAAACACATAAACAAATAAATGACACAGTTCATGAGTTGAGAGTCATTTTAAAATAAGTACCCTATATATGATATGTATAACTGTATATTATAAAACAAGTCATTTTTAATAAATAAGTATAATTTCTCCTGTGCTTGTTGTTTAATGAGAAGTATAATTCGCACTAAGGCACTATAATGATACTAATGATACACTAAGGCACTATAATGATACTAATGATACACTAAGGCACTATAATGATACTAATGATACACTAAGGTGCTATAATGATACTAATGATACACTAAGGCACTATAATGATACTAATGATACACTAAGGCACTATAATGATACTAATGATACACTAAGGCACCATAGTGATACTAATGATACACTAAAGCACTATAATGATACTAATGCTACATTAAGGCACTATGATGACACTAATGATACACTAAGGCACTATAATGATACTAATGATACACTATAATGATACTAATGATACTAATAATACACTATAATGATACTAATGATACACTAAGGCACTATAATGATACTAATGATACACTAAGGCACTATAATGATACTAATGATACACTAAGGCACTATAATGATACTAATGATTCACTAAGGCACTATAATGATACTAATGATACACATCTATAGTGAAACCGATTCATTTACATGTAGAAACCTCTAAAAAAGGGCAATGTTCTTATTTCCCACTCTCCATTTTCAAGTATTTGGTAAAAAAGTAACCATGACCCTTGGGTTTTGACCCCCCTGCAAAAATACATGTGAGCGCCCACGCTTAAATGTCATTAAATTTTCTTGTGCCTCAAGTCAATAATTAAACATGTAAATGATCTACCCGTTAAAGCGACTTACCTCTCTTCTGCCGGAAGTCGCTTTCCGCTTCTTTCTTGTTGACCTTTTTCCATTCTCCTCCTCCACCACCTCCTCCTCCTCCCACTCCTCCGCTGCCAGTGTCTGGTGCCAGCTTCTTAACGTCGACCTTTCCGGACCTTGGTGAGTCCTGGGAGGAGGAGGAGGAGGAGGCCGCCTTGTGGTTGGACGAGGACGACGAGCCCTGCAGCATCCTTCCCCTTCTCCTGGCGCCTTCTTCCTGCTACAGCAGCTGCCGCAAGTTTTCTCTGCAGATGAAAAACATGCAAAGTATGCAACTAGTATGCATGTATCCAGATGCATTCATGTATTTATGTATTATGTATGTATGTATTTATGTATGTATGTTTGTACGTATGTATGTATGTATTTATGTACACATGTATTTATGTATGTATGTATGTGTGTGTATGCATGTATGTATTATGTATGTCAGTGTGTATGTATGTATGTATGTATGTACACATGTATTTATGTATGTAAGTATGTACATATGTACACATATGTTTATGTATGTATGTATTTGTGTGTATGTATGTATGTATGTACGCACGTACGTATTTATGTACACATGTATTTATGTATGTATGTCTGTGCGATCTGAATGGTCATTCAGCGAGAGGTGCTAAATAAATCTATATATATAGTAACTGTTAACCCCATGCAAAAACATAAGGACAGGGCCACCAACCTTCCTTAATCCACCGTCGACAGCTTTACAAGACTATTCCGAGTTCCCCAGATGACAAACTTTGCCAAAGACAGACAATGATCCAGAGCGAAACATTTATATTTCAGAGCCTCTTAAAGACTGGCTTTGCCTGTCAACACCGCACCCGCATCTATAGGAAGAAGCTGTGCGTTACTATAGAGTGGACAGTAAATCAAGTCCGTAACGTTGTTCTCGGCTGCCGCGAGGATAGATACGCACGTGCCGTCCATCGGCAAATCATCAAGCGAGACCAATCATGCATTGTATATGGTACTGTGCTGTAACTTCCTCATCCTCCATTGCATTATCGGATGCGGGCCATTACAGTCGATTCTATTCAGCATTTAGCTAACTGGAAGGGACAACCAAACACCTGTGCTGGTTGGTTGGTTTGCAATAGGTGCGGCAGCAAGGCTATAGTGCAGGGGTTCTCAAACTGTGGTACGCGTACCCCCAGGGGTACGCCAGGCGCCGGTAAGGGGTACGCGAAAAATTCCAGAAATATACATTTCCTTTGAGTTTATGGACTTTGTGTCCAATTTTGTTTATTAGCAATGATTTTAACTTCGCAACACACAGCATCGTCATTTCTTTCTTTCACAGCATATAATTAGACTCACATAAAATGCAGTGCACGCAACATATTTATGTTTAAGCCTATTACTATAATTTTGAAACAAATCAGAATAATGTATAAATGGTTGAAAGTACGAAATCCAGAATATCTCAGACTACATAGGCCTAACTAATATAGAACTCAAATAGCAGAGAGCTGAATTGGCCAAATGATTAATTTGTGATCGAGCCTTAAATTTTGTGATTCCTTTCAGTACCTCATATCTGGGTGAAACCGTTAACTATTCTTGCAATCAAAAAACAAACATGGGGTAAAGTAGCGTTTGAAATTGACAAATATTAAACCAGATATTGTAAATCTGTGCTATCCTGAACAAGCCTGTGCACAGCACTATAGGGTTAGCTCTTTCCTGTTTCTTACGGTTATAGAACAATTTTTCATTTCAAAATTGTTGATAAGATTACATGATTCAAAACTAGATTTTGCTCCCTTTATAGGGCTTAGGCCTAGACTCCATTAAACGATGTCACCAATGATTAAATGGACTTTTAGTTGTCGCTGCCCGAGACATCGCAATATGGCATTTTGTTTCTGATCTGACATTGCTGGGGGTACGCCATCATTCGATTTTTCTACTTGGGGGTACAATAGAAATAAAGTTTGAGAACCCCTGCTATAGTGCATTCTGCAAACCTAGAAAACTTTACCATGCAACACCAACTTTTTTAAAACTCAGGTACAGCACACTTTTCTTTGGCCTCGGCTGAGCTATGGTGCTATACAAATCGTCTTATTATTATTATTATTATTATTATTACTATTATCATTATTATCATTATTAATATTAATATGATTATTATTAATAATATTATTATTACTTTTATAATTATTGTATGTATGTATTCGCACTTGTTATAGCGCCCCTTCAAGCTCCCTACTCAAAGGCGTTCCCGACTACAGAGCGGACACTGCATCGGAGTTTCACGCCGAAGCACTGAGCAATTGCGAGTGAAGGACTTGCCCAAGGTCCCTACGCAGCGACGAGGTGGATTATCCAGCTTCAAGGCAACGACGCCACCACTACACCACCGCACCCCATTATTATTATTGTTATTATTATTATTACTGCTACATGAAATGTTGCACTTGCTTCCAGTGGAGTACTGCTCGAACTCAAAACTGCCTTTGTTGGTGATGCATCTGTCTCTGCATGGGGTGGGCCACCTGACTACCTCTTCAGTGCATACTTCGTTGGTGCGGGGTCATCTAGAACAGGACCTTCCATGAGGTCTGTAAGAGCCGACCCAGAGGTGACCCTGCCTTCCCTGTCACCGGGTATACGGTAGGTCTTGGAATGGTATTCCACCTTCAATACATTAGCTCATCAAATACTGCGAACACTTTCTAAACAAGACTCAATACTTAACTATTATTCAAGATCACTTAACCTGATTTAGTCGTTGCGTTTCTTAGGCACCTTTGCAATATGTTCAGTGTTAGGGTGCTGCAGAAATTGTTGCATTCGTCATTTAATATATTGCTATTATCATCGACCTGTCTTCAAACCTTGTTGCATAGATCAGATAATTAACCACAGGCAGCATTCCAGAGATTTGATGGAACCAGAGAGACGAGTCCCATATCAGAATCTAGTTCCACACAGGCCAAAAATGTCGTATACATGCTGGCAGGAAGAGGATTGCGAGTTATTTTTTTCAGCGTCCTATATCAAATATCTTGATGCATTAGCCATCCGTATTATGTATACCTATTATACAGTACACGTTGGATAGAACACAGTTTGTCTGGCTGAAGACAACTGTAACTGAGCACTCTGAGAGTTTCACTAAAGTCTAATTAGGCAACTGATATAAAGATGGCTTTCTTCACTCTGCTTGACAGTAGTAGAAGAAACACGGTTTAGAATTACAGTAATTAACGTCTCTTGGCAATTTCCACCTCAAAATCTTCTGATGTGGTTTCCATTTCACGTGCAGCAATTAACTGACCAGTGCCAGATTTTTAATTCAGATTGTCTTACCTAAGACACACACTGCAGCACTAGCTACTCTATACTGTGAGTTAATAGATTGCACATTTGCCGCTATATACCAAATCTATATACCAGTATATACCAAATACACCTGTACCAGTATATACCAAATGCACATGTACCAGTATATAGCAAATGCATGGGAGAGGAGAGGAGAGGAGAGGAGAGGAGAGGAGGGGAGGGGAGGGGAGGGGAGGGGAGGGGAGGGGAGGGGAGGGGAGGGGAGGGGAGGGGAGGGGAGGGGAGGGGAGAGGAGAGGAGAGGAGAGGAGAGGAGAGGAGAGGAGAGGAGAGGAGAGGAGAGGAGAGGAGAGGAGAGGAGAGGAGAGGAGAGGAGAGGAGAGGAGAGGAGAGGAGAGGAGAGGAGAGGAGAGGAGAGAAGGGGAGGAGGGGAGAGGAGGGGAGGGGAGGGGAGGAGAGGGTTGGACAGTCTTTTCAGCCACAGCAACGCGTGGCCGGGTACAGCTAGTGGCCTATAAAAGACTTCATTAGTTTGTGAATTCAAACACACATCAATTGAAGTTCATTCTCACATGTCAGTCATAATTATTATTTTCTTTGTCATTCCTGGCTATACTTACAAGTATCAAGCGTCATAGCGGTATTTCATTGGTGCCGTTTCAACTTCAGGCAACTGGGATAATTGCTACACCCACCCAACCCTATACAATCAAACAATGTCCAAGTAACAGTTCAAAAAGCAAAATAACTATCTCTCTCCCTCCCTCCTTCCTCCCACTCCCTCCTTCATCCCTCCCTCCCTCTCCCTCTCCCTCCCTCTCCCTCCCTCCCTCCCTCTCCCTCTTCCTACCTCTCCCTCCCTCCCTCCCTCCCTCCCCCTCCCTCTCTCTCTCTCTCCCAGTGAATCAAAACACGTCACGAACATAACATTCCACAAAAAACAACACTGTCATTCCCAGAAAAAGCAACACTCTGTCAAAGGCCTGTCTGGGATCTGTGGGCTGATCCAATCTCTTCAGGTCTGCCAAACGTCCCAGATTTTCCTAAACAGTCCTGAAATCGACTCTGTGCATCCTGTGTCCCGGGTTGATTTCCGACGGTCCAGGAATTTTGTGTGCAGTGCACATACAAGTACACATAAATTTCCAGCATGCGGGGTCCATAACTCTTGTTAAGTTACTGGAATTTAGTCAGCTCTTGAAGCCGATTCTAATTCGACACATGGGCAGTGTCAAGGGGTGAGTGCAATTTTTAACCTCTATTTTCAACAGACCGTAGATCGTGCATAATTAGTCTGACGTAACATTCATTACAAACAGTGATTTGGACAGGGTAAATTGCATGGTAATGGCACACGGAATGACTACGCAGACGTACAGAATTGGCAACTCAAACGTCGGGTTGGCAGCCCTATATCTCCGGACGGACGGACGGAGAGGTTCCTGGCAGAACCGACATAATGTGGGCAGCAATCGGCACACTGCAGATGACGAGCTAATGAAAAGGTGGATGACAAGCAGACACGGTGGACTGCAACAAACAGCCCAATAATTACATCAACCCTTGTCCAGAAACTGTCTGCTTCTCATTAGTCTTGCAGATTCAGTGCCGATCCAATTCCATCTTCCAGTCGGCAAAGTACCGACACCGCATGGCTCGGGATCCAAGCAGACGCCGCCCCCGCCTTCAAACAGAAGCTCATAAGAGATAGCAGATTTGACCCGCTCCTCAGAAGTTAAGAGTTAACAGACGCAACTCTGTCAGAACATGCAGCTGGTCAGTTTAGCTGTCAACAAAATGAACCATATGTAGAAATTGCACCATCAAAGATTGAGGAGGAGGAAATATTCGGTTACGAAAATATTGGACAGGTATTGTATGTTTGCTCGAGCATCATTCATTGAACGAAAGGATCAACGCTTGCAAAGAAGCAATCGTTGACGGTATACACACACGATATTCGTAGGCAAACAATATTCAGCTGTAAAATAAGACGCTCGTTTTAATGAAGTTCCGGTTGACACATCTTCATCAAAGTCTATGATAAACGACATCATTATAGGGGTTATTTTTCCAGAGAGAGACAGAGACAGACATAGACAGACAGAGAGAGAGAGAGAGAGAGAGAGAGAGAGAGAGAGAGAGGGAGAGAGAGAGAGAGAGAGAGAGAGAGATCGGCCAACTGCTATGTGATGTCTGTTGACAAGTCATTAAGACTATCTTCGATTTCCCAAGATGTGCATCAGTATTCAGTTACGAGTAGTAGAGACACTAGACAAGTACACTGAAACATCCTTAAGTACTGCAATCCTTGCAGATCAAATGTTCTGTTTGTGTGAGTTCTTGCTATACAACTATAATTAGGTCTATGCGTTGAATGTTATAAAATAGACTCTGCTCTAAAGCTGAGGTAACGATCTCAGAATTTACTTTACAACAAAGAAAGGCTGGGCTCGAAGCAACACAAAGGCTATCGGTATGACGTATCGGCAACTTAAGTTTATCAGCTTTCACATAATATCGGGGGGGGGAGGTGTGAGTAGCCAGTCCTCACCCTCACCATATGAATCTCCCATCGACTGTCATTAGTCAGTTATGAGAAGAGTGATGCGAATTAGAAGCACCTAAACAACTTTCAGCCCATGCAGGGATTTGAACCACAAACCTCTCAGTTGACAGTCAAGCAAGCTAATTAAAAGACACCGTCAAGTATAGACAAAGGCTCTGGAAATTGGTTCTTCAAGTCTGCTTAAATGTGTCTGCCAATGGCGCCCACAGACATTTTTACAGAAGGGGCAAAACACAATGGTCGTGGTAAAATTTTGTGAGCATGAGCTTGAAAAATGCAAAGCAGAAAAATAAAGACCATTGATATTTTTCATAGATGCGCAATTTTCTCAGTTACACTAAGTTGTGTATCGATAGAAGCATTAGTGCTTTACTACGAATAAATTTGTTACAAATAAAAAAGGAGCAGCAAAAAGTAGGTGTCAATTTTCCAGTGTGGGGGGAGGCAAGTGTCCCTCTTGCTCCTATATGAGGGTGCCTATAGTATCCAAAGAATTCTCGCAAGGATAGAACCCAGAGGCAAAAAAGATGACCAATTTGATTCAGCACCATGACTAATCATATCTAACCCAGCCTGAAGCAATTCAACTAAAGTTTAATCAAACCTGAGTTCATATTATAAAACAAAAGAATCTATGAACACTATTCAACTCAACCCTAATCTAAATCCAGTCTTTTTAAGATGATCTGGGGTTTAGTTAAAAGTATGAAACTAGGCAAACCAAGTGGAACATCCTCGTATTGCAATCTTTGGAAGTCAAGTATCCAGAAATGACACCGACGCTTTGACATTTCCTATGAGGTCTTACTTACTAGCACCATTACTGTAATATGTACATCACAAGCAATGACTTGATAGTAATGTAACATCCGAACAGAGTCACAATCTGCAACTGTAGGAAACCATTACACACCATCTGACATCCAATTTAGACCTCTGTCTACAGAGGTTCCAGTGTAGCTAATCTTCAGTGCAATCCAAAGGTCTTTTTTGTCAACAATAAAGCATGGGTATGCACCCCATTTTAATCAAGCACCTGCTGAACTTGCACGGGTTCACAACCTTAATATTTGCAACCCGACATGCAGTGCCGGCAGTGCACCAGAGAGAGGCAAAACTGATCACCCCAATCTAACGGAGGAAATTCAATCCAAATAACTGGAAGAAGACGCTTCCATTCCAACCAGCCAATGGTAATATGGTAAAGTTGGTACTGGAAAGCCATCCTCCTTTCACGAGGAGCCCAGCACGCAGTATCCCTGACCGCCGCAGTCCACAGTCTCCTTAACCATCATCTCCTAAATCAGCTGCAGCCATCCGTTTTCTGATACCTGATTAGCAGCTGTAGTCCGATCTTTGTCCTTTATCCAGCCACGCAGGCAGGCAGGCAGGCAGGCAAGCATCATCTCCGGCCAGAAACCCAAAGACCTTTCAACGCCGCTGTACATGGATCTTTCGCCGGCGCCAGCCATAGATCTGTCGTGCAAGTGGCATCTGGGCTTCGTGAAACATTAAAAATTTGAGTTGGACTGCAGCACAGAGGTTGCCCTGATCGCAGCTAAGTGACCGATGATTTGCAAGTGGCACAAACCAGACCTGCGTAAAAGATCTAAGTTGCAAGACCTATAGCTAGTCAGTCTCCTCCTCGCTATACAGAGCTCTATAGGCAGTATCTTTGACGTCAGCACCCAACACAGAAATGAAAGATTTTTGCACAACTGTTTTCCTCTGTTCCATTCAGCTCTAGACGACAACCGCATAGATGCATAGTTGCATACATAACTCTAAGGCGGATTAACAAGCAATATAAATGATGTGACACTTCTAGGGCACTGCAGAAAGGCGTCATTGTGTACACACTACCACTGTGAGAGCTCCTCTGATCAGTCATTCTGTGAGAGGCGCTAACTAAATTTATAGACAATGCAACAATTTTCTTCCACTTCATCCACCTCCAAGCCCTTCCAACTCTAAACACCATCCCCCCTAACTCCTCGCCTGACTCCAGATCATGACCCCATGCCTATGGATGTTTTATTTTATTTATAAGCACCTATAAATAAGCTGGTTCCCGCAACTTAGCCTTTGTAGAGTGTAGAAGTTCCGAGTTTACGATTACGGTACAATGCGATACTATCGAGCCAGCTGGAAATAACTCTGGTAGAAGGCATTTTATGTTCATGTTCAACCAATTGCACATCAGTGAGAAGCAGCATATCCAATGAGTAATAACTCACTCGCTACCCTTGTTATCAAGCAAGCTTACGTAGACGTGCCTAATAATGAACGGAATATGAGTAACCAGCTTGTACAAGTTGTTCCTGCATGATTCCCTCTGTCATCGGACGGAATTAGTACTGACTTCGGTTGGGGTCAAAGGTCATTGAGCAGCCGCAGTAACGCTGAGCAAAAGTTTACCCATAATAGAAGCTGATGTCTGGGTCTAGTTAATCGCCAGGTGTCCCTGGCTGGCTGCGTTTTGCTCCTGTGTTAACTTATATATTTCTCCTACCATCCTAAGACACTGCTAGGCGTTATCATCACGCATGTAAGAATTAATAGTCAAAGTAAAAACTAAAACAAATTATTCTACTCCTGTATTATTATGACTGTGTTAAGCTAGTTTGATGCTTATGTCAGTCTGAAGTGTCAGCTAGTAGTAGACCCTAGTAGTTTCCGCCTAAGAACACTGTTTGATAATAAGGTTCATCAGCGTCGCCTCCTCCATTACAAAGGCATGGGACTGGCACTGTTAGAATGCCAACAGCAGCAGAGTTGGCACCAGCTAATCCAGCGGATTTGATTGTAGTGCTCAGTAGTTCCCTTTGGGCAACTTTTTCTAAGTTACAGGACACATTAGGGGGCCACAAGGCTCAAATTTAATTAGCTAAAACCCATAAAAAATTGCTGTTTTTGAATGAAGATAGAATGTTTGATGCTATTTGTAGACGTCAAAATAAAATAATTTTTATAGAAAATAATTGTGTTCTATCCTGTCCAAATTGTCAAAATTTTCACATATTTTTATTAATTCTTTTTAGGCCTGGCGGGCCAAAAAAGCCACGGGTTGGGAACCACTGGATTATAGGTATACATATGACTGGGTTAACATGAAATATATACTGAGATACTGAACATCAGACACCTGAAACCAACTCAAACTGACTTCACGCATAACAGCGCAGTACACGGATTTACGTACAACCCGATACAATTCCACTCTTAAAAATAATTCAACATAATTTTATATTATTGCACGCAGAATCTACAACATCGCTCGGAGTCTGCATAAGACGACGGCGGCGGCGTGTATAGCATACCAAAGCAAACAGAAATACGGCCGGGTTCAGCGAGTACGGAGAAGATCTCTTGAGCAGATAGGCGGTTGCAGGTGATATCGATTACGGAAAGCTGACCAGACTTGCTAGGTGGAAAATCGGAAACGGCATACATGTGTATTTTAATGAGCAGATAAAAAGCAGCGTCGTTCATAGGAAGCAGTTGTAAGATGAAGAGCCGAACGTTACAAGTTGCAGTCGAAGGAACAAAGCAGAACGTGTAAGGAGCAGTTAAAAGACCTCTCTGCAGTTATTTAGTAGCAGTAATAAAAATAAAAGTCCAAAGTTGTTATAAGGAGTGGCATATATATAAACATAAATATATATATACATACATAAATATATATATATATATATATATATATCAACAGGCTTACTAATATGCAATGCCAGAGAGTAAATCAGCACTGTGTGTATATGGAAGTGCCAGTCTGAAACCTCGATCAGGGAGGGTGATGCTTATGACCTTTGCAATCCCTATAGCCATCACACACAAACACACATAATATATGTTATATAATTATATATATAGTATATTTATATACATATATAGAAAGAGACAGACAGACATAGAGAAAGAGAGAGAGAGACAGACACACACACACACACACACACACACACACACACACACAGACAGAGACAGAGACAGAGAGAGATGCAAGACTGCAGTGGATATGTAAGTAAGTAGGTATGTAATTTTATACTTATACAGTGCATTTCACACCTTTCAGACATGCCATAATAAACCTATGCTATCTAACATCTTAGACTTAGATCATTGATAAAGGGTATTAAGACAGCCAAAGGTATAAGGCAATGCAAGTTAACACAAAGTATAAGGCAGTGCAAAGTAAGGACTGGCAAGGTAAAGCTTCACATATTTACTACAGGCCTTCGCTGCCTAGTACTGCTGACTTGGAAGCTGAATGATCAGAAGCATTTCTGATGCATCCTGAGTTCTTTGAAGTACTTACAGACCTAAGAAACCTAAAAGCTTGTGGAAAGCAGTTTCAGCTGCACGAGACAGAAATCGTAGGAATGCGTGGCCCCGGACCAAAAACTGTTTCTATGTGTGATAGCAATCGTAGTCTCTGAAGCCCGAAAATCCAGCGGGAACATTGCACACACACATACACACACACACGCACACACACACACACACGCACGCACACACACAAGCAAAAAGGCATAGATATCGCGACAAGCCTACAGCAAGTTCATTTCGCGTTCACAGCAGCCAGGCCTCTCCATCTCCAGCTCTCCCTGCTTCCAGTACAACAACAAGTACTATGGTGGAATTCAGCCGCGACGATAGAGCTCCCACAGAGCGTAGCAGCGCCCTGGGCACTCTGCCGGTTCGGATTTCGTCTCTGCTTTCTTGTATTCAGCGTGTCATGTTACAAGGCCCGCGTTTCATGTGCACAAAGGCTCCAGAAAACGTCGACCGACCGACCGCTCCAACCCGGTCGGAATATAGGAGGGTCAGCGAAAAACGGGAAGGCGCAAATCAGCGTCGAGGCAAGAAGATAAGTCGTATACAAAGGTTCCACTGCGATAACCGTCCAGGCCCTTATGACGTCAAGATAAGCAACGTCTTTGTTCCTCCAATCGCCAGCTTCATACTCGGAAAAAGCACCCAAAAAACAACATAGGCAATCTCTGCGTCCTAAATACTCCGCACCTCAGAAATCGCAGCAGTAGTTACACCACTTGTATTATATTACAGATATGTGGTTATACCACTTGTATTATTTCGGTCATATTAACAGGCAGACGTTGGATTACTACGCCTTGTGATCGAGGTGGCGGTTGCAATGGTAACCTGGTTCGGCTGGTTGTAGGACATTAGCCCCCCTGGACATTATCCCCCCCGGACATGATCCCCCCCGGACATTAGCCCCCCCGGACATTTTCCCCCCCGGGGTAGGACATTATCCCCCCCAGTCTATGATATCATTACCTAAAAATGATCCACAATATATAACAACTGGCGTATGTTAAGTTAATACATCACACATTAGACGCCTATGTGTACCAAAACATCGTCTAAAAAGACTCATAAATGTAAAATATATCCAAGTCCAAAGTTGAGCATATCTATAAAAAATTTAATTAGTCGTTAATCCTAGTTAATCTTTAATCCTTGAAACGAAAATTGTTGCCTTGTCTACGACGCCCTTCCTAAGTCCAAAGTGTCTTAGACTGTACATGTAGCTGTAAAAATATGTAGCTAGCCCATACGTGCACGGACATAGGTAAGAGTATAACATCTGTAAGAAATGAAAACTCCAAATGTTATCAAAGTGCTGACTCTATCCTAAAAACGAATGATGTTTCCAAGTCCACGAAGCGTATCTGGTAGGGATTTTTGTTGCAGCAATCCGATCCTGGCACAGCTGTAGCAGGCGTAGTTAAATGACATTAAGAACTTTCGTTTAGTGAGAAATCTTATCGGTTTCGGCATTATTCTTCGATTTGCACATGGGTGGGGGGGACTTTGTCCGGGGGGGATAATGTCCTAGGAAAAATCGGGGGGGAAAATGTCCGGGGGGGCTAATGTCCGGGGGGGATCATGTCCGGGGGGGATAATGTCCAGGGGGGCTAATGTCCGTTTACCGGTTCGGCTGCCTGTCCGACTTCCACTAGTCAGCCGCTGTGCGGCCGGAATTATTCGGAGCAAAGAGGCAGCCTAATTGATACGTGCAATCTGGTGCCAACCCACAGGAAGAAGCGGTCCGTGCCAGCCGTCCGTCAACAGTCAATAAACATAGCACTTCCTGTATTTTTTTGCACAGGCCACATGCATGGGCTCGTTAATTACTTCAGTCCGTAGCCTAATCAACACTGAAACCGATACGCAAGATTTTAAAATGCGCATTGTCGGACAATAGACGAACACACACACACACACACACACACACACACACACACACACACACACACACACACACACACACCAATACCTGGCTATCTCAAATTATACCTATTCGTAAACTGTAATCATCACAACTGTTAGAACATAATATGCTGCTTATAAAATAAAAAGTGTTTTCCCGAAGCATGTGGTAGGCCCTATTTACAACTACTCCTATAATCACACTGGAAGTAGGTAACACAGTACAAAAGACAATTGCTTTTCCTAGGATCATACTGGAAGTAGGTAATTAACACAGTAGAAAAGGCAATTACTATTCCTAGGATCACACTGGAAGTAGGTAACACATAACAAAAAAAACTATCCTTAGGATCACACTGGAAGTATGCAACACATTAAAAAAGCAAGTACTCCTAGGATCACACTGGAAGTATGTAACACATTACAAAATACACTTACTATTCCTAGGATTACACTAGAAGTAGGTAATTAACACAGTCCAAAAGACAATTACTATTCCTAGGATCACACTGGAAGTAGGTAATACATTACAAAATACAACTACCGTACTATTCCTAGGATTACACTGGAAGTATGTAACACAGTACAAAAGACAATTACTATTCCTAGGATCACAAGTGCTGAAAGTATGTACCACAGTACAAAAGACAATTACTATTCCTAGGATCACTCTGGAAGTATTTAACACATTACAAAATGCAACTATTCCTAAGATCACACTAGAAGTATGTAACACAGTACAAAACACAACTATTCCTAGGATCACACTGGAATCGTGTAACACAGTGCATGTGGCATCATACAAACGCCAGTGTATGCATCCAAGCTTGTATAGAAACGAAGGTTAGGATAAAAGGCGTCAGGCCCGTGCAGAAACTTCAAAGAATGGTTCTGAGGCAAAATAATCTGTCGACTGATGTGCAGACAACACCACATCAGTTGAAAACTCCGGACGCCTGTCTTTACAACGCAATGAAAGGCAGCAAAAGCCTACTCTGCGACTATATATCATGCCTTTAGGCTATAGTACCCTACTACTATGCTGCGTTGGAACAGCCAAGTCCAAGATTCACTGTCAGGTTTACTTATCCCGCAGCAGCAGCATCAGTATAGCCTAGACTTAACCTACATGTGTATACCATAGATGTTCGCAAATATTATTGCCAGGTGTGATTTGTAAAATCGGAGAATTGCTCAGATCAGCGGGACAGTGTTTCTCCCTATGTGCAACACATGTGTACTGCTGCTGCTGCTGCTGCTGCGGCTGCATAGTAAAGCTCCAATAGGCGTAGAGGTAGAGCGCGGGTTTTTAATGTACCACATGTGGAGAAAGAACAAGCATACGTCAGACGTGTGTTTACTGGATCATGGTCCTCGTAACTCACGTGGAAACTTGTTAGTTCATCATCATGGTCTAGAATTCGGTACTCAACCGCACGAATGGCCGGTTTATTTAGATTTTGCGAGATTGAGGAAATCGTAAAACAACTAGGCTGCAACTTGTAGTGTTTAGCACTAGGCGACACTCGGTCGATTTCGACCGCATAGAGGTGGAAAAGATTTAGAGCAGTAGGGCTCTAGATTGTTGAACCACAGCAGCCTATGATAACGAGGAGTGCAAGCCAATCAACAGTTCCTGCTGCTGCTTACGCACATTGCTACCCCATATAGCCCTTCCCCCCATGGCAAATTAATACCCAATTAGGTTACACGCCTTCGGTAATTACAATGGCAGAGTAAACATTGACCTTGGCTGGCAGCAGCTGATTAGGTCCATTTCAGCAGTCCTATCCAATTCGCACATCCTAGTACACTTAAAGGGATTTACGCCTACTCAATCAGAGACGAACACGACCAACAGCGAACGCCTGAGCATAATACAACTAACAGAGTTTATTTCTTTGCGGCATTGGAATTCAGCTTTCAGGACTTCAGCCCAAGGCGTCTACACGCATAGGCCTAGATCTATATTATGTGAGAGCCTACAGTCAAATAAACACATTCAATTTTCTAGCGACTGTATACGGCCCGGCAGATCTGTTACTCGAGGCTCGAAGGCGGCTTACAATGGTGGGATCGAGAGAGCAAATATTTGCTCAGGAATCTTCGATATACACGCGGTCCACTTGAATGGATTTTTCGATAATTCCTGTATATTGTGTGAGAAATTAAAGCAGGCTTATCGCCAAGGCCCGGGACGGCGGAATGCCAGCCAAATTCCTGCAGTAAATGGGTAGCAGCCGCGGGCAGCCAGTCCAAGATAGATCGGCCACAGTTCCTATTAACCCCACGGCCCAGCGAGGGCTAGGAATAGGGAGGGGGCTAGGAAGCAAGGGTTAGGAAGGAACAAGATGGAAGACAACGACAGCCACTCTTCAGGCATACAGACAGACAGAGCTCAACAGATGAATGATGAGTGACAAGCGTTGTGGAGGGGAACAGATAACTTGGTACTATATTCAAATAACCAGGATGCACGTGTGTGTGTGTGTGTGTGTGTGTGTGTGTGTGGGTGTGTGTGTGTGACAACTAAGCAATAGATATATCATGTTACTACTATTGCCTGCCTTTTTAAAGTAAAGATTATATCGTCTCACGTCTAATTAAATCCAGAATTCAGAGGTAAACCTGGATAAACTAGGATAGGCCTAATAAAAAAATACAGAATAAACACTGCTATGGTGACAGGTTAAATGATTTATAGACAATAACTGGAAGCATCATTGCAGGAGGACCTCTACACACACACACACACACACACACACACACACACACACACACACACACACACACACACACACACACACACACACACACACGCACACACACACTCACACATATACACACACACACACACATATACACACACACACATGTAGAACCAACCTAGAATCCTAGATATATGTTCACCACAGTGCAGTGGTTTGGCAGCTGGTTAGATAAAGAATATATACTTACTTGCTCACTTACCAGTGCATCTATCCCCGAGCTTCTGGAATATACAAACTGCACCTAGGAAGAGGAATGACGACAGCCTAATGAACAGATAACCAATTTATCCATGCAGCCTTCAACAGAAAATTGTTTTGGCCAGTGTAGAACTTTCTAAAATTGGCTTTCCTAATGGCTATATCTCTCTCCCTATCTCTTCATTGACCAGTTATATTTTTCAAAATAAACTGATAAACTGCAGACACAAGAACTGCAGCTGAAATAGGCTGATAAGTCTTTGCCAAGGCTGTCAGGACCAGCAACTAGTTCAACAAATGATGTACCGGTACATCGAACATAGGGACATTTATCAACTTGTTGTTTGCAGGCCAAACAGGAAGAACTTCCCTTGGCACAGTCTGGCCTGTAGATGTTTAACAACAATGCCGTATCAATGACGAGAGTGTCGCCCTCCTCCATCATCCAGACTTGGGACTGGCACTGTCAGAGCCCAAGCAGTGGCAGAATTCGGTCAAAGTTATAGCCTACGTAGCAGTGTTTGTATCTATCAATTCGTTATTTTTCATGCATAATCCCTTTCACACTTTGCGCACACACACGCACACACACAAACTGGTCAGTCTATTTTATTCTTTTGCTTCTTTTCATGTTTATTATTTGTGTTATTACTATAATTATTACTATCAGTATTGCTTCAAACTCTTATTCTCCATATTACAGTGGGAGAACTCTAACCAATTATATCCCATGTGTAATATGTGAATATATCCGACTATGTTTGTATCCCAAGTGGTTTTTTTATTATCCTATTATGTTTCTTGTATCCCCAAGTGGCTTTATCCTATTGTTTGTATCTCATGCCTTTTGTATCTCAAGTTTTTTTATATCCTTTTATGTTTGTAACACATGTATCCCATGTGTAATATGTGCACATATCCGACTATGTTTGTATCCCGAGTGTTTTTTTTATCCATGTGTTTCCATCTTATTATGTTTGTATCCCAAGTGTTTTCTTATCCCATTTTTTATGTTTTTGTATCCCAACTTTTTTTATCCCATTATGTTTTGTAAGTGTTTTTATCCCATTTTGTGTGTATTCGTGTGTCAGACAAATGCAACGTGAATTGCTTCCAGATAATGTCAGGAAATTTTGGAATTATGCAGATGATCAGTATTAATACGAAGGATAGTAAACAACAAAGAAGAATCCTCAGCATTCTACAGACTGCACAGTTCTAGCATCTATGGATAAGTTAGTTCAATGTATCCCAGTTTTTAATATGATCCCAACTGGAGAAAACATTGACAGATGATGTGTGCATTAAGAATGCGAACCTTTCCATCACCACCACATACTTGGTAAAGCTTTAACAGTTTTAAACAGTTTTCAAAATAAGCACCTTACTAACCTACTTATTCACTAACTCACTTACTTACATCTTGCACCCTAAGCAATTTATAGCTGCTAGAATGCTCTATTTAAAAGTTCAGATACATACCAGACATATACAAGATAAACACTCTATATTTTATAAGCCATTTGAATGTATAACAAATACATTTGAAATGAACAGTCATTGTATGTATGTTTGCTTTTTAACAAATGCCAGCATCTCCTCTGAGCTATCATCATCTTGCATCTACAAGTGTTCACACTTCTAAATTTCTCTCTTTGGTGATCTATTATCGTCCAATAGTGTACTCAGTCTGGCGACGACAACGTTGACTACTACTACTACACCAGTAGTTTGGCAACTGTAGTACGCAAGAGTTCATCGCCTGAATTACGCACGATGAGAGAGCTACTATATATCAGAGGCATGTTTATTTATTTAGCAAAGTTCTCATGGGCCAAACTGAACCCAAAGGAATCCGTTCAGTTACCAAGAGAGCTGAAGACCTGCTTGTTCAACAGGTTTTTCAGCCACTCGAAAGCTGCTTTCAGCTTCTGACATCCTGTTTATGTTGTTTAACCAACCTAATCTTGAAATGTTTGGTCTGCCATGGAACTTGGATACCACAAAGAGACAAAGGGACGCTATAAAATATAAGACTGGGGCCGGCGGTGGGTGTCGATCTCTGGGGGACCGAGGGGACATGTCCCAACTGAGAAAAGCCCAGTGGATGTCTCCTATGCATTAATGAAATAATTCATCAATAATTAAAGCACTGTATAGTGTATAACCGCACTTAGATTTGTATAAAGTAGGCACAACTCATAGTACTCCTACAGTGAAACACATCTATTTTTAAACTAATAGTTTGAGGTAAGTCGAGAATTTGGAAGAAATGCCCTACAATTTGGTAACTCTTCAATGCCATTATATAAATACATAGCTACATACTCCATTTTACTCATCTCCAATTTTACTAATCTCCAATTTTACTCATCTCCAATTTTACACATCTCCAAATGCGCATCTGAGTAGACCCCTTGAAAAGGCGCTACACAAATGCACTCAATGAATTACAGATGTACTTCAAGCGCAACCTAACCTAGGACCTAGTAAAACCTGTAACAAAGGGTCTTCTCAAAAGCCCCTAATTATCACACCCCTGTATCACGGACCAATGCTCTCAATCATTGAAGGTCCAGTTAGCTCAAATCATCCACCCCACTCCCCTCCCCCTCAATGGTAGGGAGTCAAGGAAATAAATCAACTGGCAGTCGGTCTTCCGATAATAATTAACAGGAAGAACAGGTGCCCAAGAAGAACATCAGCCAAAGGAAAGACAAGACCAGAGGTGTCGACAGTAACCATAGGCTATCGGAAGTCTGAATTTCACGGCAGATAGACCCGGAAATCTACACTCAACACTTGTTTTCATGGCTGATGTTACACTAGCGACATCTGGACAAGGAATAAATTGAACGCATGATTAAATCATGCCAAAAAAACCCAGAGAAACACTTTTACGACCAATGCAACTTAACAAAGTAAACAGCCGCAGGGCAAAACAAAATGACCCAGGCACAATAATGACAGACGTTATTAAAAGCCAAAAGGCAAACACGATGATCAAGATGTAAAACGAAAGTTTAGATAGACAGCAGTGCAGGTTATTGATGAGTAAAAAGAATTTGTTTCTTCTCAAAGAATTGAGAAAAGAAGTTGAAAAATTACTGAAACCTTCATATAACAGTGCCCTTTGGACTCAAATCAAAAACTTTTCTATATTGGGGTCATTTTCTCAAGAAGAACTTGGAAATCTACAAAACCTTATGAGTATATTAATTAGGCCTACTATAATTTCAAGGAGATTTGAGACTCAACAGGTAAGTCTAAACTCCAACCTGTCCCAGAGTAAGGCACCTGTATCATGCATGTACAACATAGACAAGGGCATTTGGCCTTCAATTCATAATTTTTTTCCACTAGTTTTTAGTTTTAATTACGAGCCACATTCCTTTTAGCCAGCCAAATTATTATGACCATTTCTACACTACTTTAGGTTTATCAATAGTCATAGGCCTGCATCAACATTGATAATCACTAGTTTCTCACATCTTTTGGCATATAAAGGTGCGCAAAAGCAACAAATATCTAGTTTCAACATAGCTCAACTTTTTCCCAAATCATCCCATGAAGGCTCTTTCTAAACTTCAAACCAAAATTTATGTTGTTTGACAGGCTTAGTGATGCCAATTATGAAACTTGAAATTCATATACCAAAGCAACATACAGCACCGAACATTGCATATGTATTGCTTTGCATCTTAAATTTAAGAAAAATTCATTTATCTGTTATTTATAACCCACATGTAATGGCAGTATTTACATAATTTGTACAGTGTACACCTATCTTCTCTGCTATTTTCCAAATCACATGAACAAAAAACACATCGTAAACAAAGTGAACACTGGCAATAGTAGGCTACCTATTGAAATAATCGAATACCATTAACGTTAATTCTGCCGTTTATCCATATCGCAAATCCGTACGGCAGGCCGTGCAAATAAACAATAACCAGTGTCAACAAAGAGACTGGATTCACAGCCAGTGACCTGTTTTACTCACTGATCTCTAACAAATCCAGACCGGGTATTTCACCTGTCTCCTCCTCTTCGGCTAGAGTCAGTCTGAATTGCCGGACGAACATGGAACCTGTAATTATCCTGCCGAGAACCAATGATCAATGTCTCTTTTTAAATTAAAATATTTCTGACGGACGGAAAACGTATAGGGCCTACACCTGCATTCGTCGTCTACGCCTCAATCGGTGACACACTTGAAGACCGCTTCGCTAGCTTCTCATTCAGCACCTTTCACGACGCCGTCCCAATGCCACTCGGCTACTTCTTCGCCGACCCTCCCTCTAGACTATACCTACATATCGTCAAATGTGCTTAAAACCTATAAAGGCGCATAAAATAGATTGGGGGCTACGAACGAGCGTGGCTAGTTTTAGAGTGGGGTGCACGGCTCCCTACAGCGAGGAAGATACAGAGACAGACTGATACGCATACAGACAAAGAGGTAGGCAGAAAAAGAGAGACAGACAGGCAGCAAAATAGAAACACACAGGCAGCGATAGAAAGACATACGGGCAGATCAATAGAAAGGCAGAAACACAGAGAGAATAAAGAGAGAGCTTTGTGCCCTGGCCGCCCAACCAACAAAGTGCTTATTGAGTTCGCAAAGTCGCTGCCAGTGAATGTCTGTTTAGAGTCCGTACATATCGTAAACGATGATAAATGCGAGAGGCGTCTGTGCGCAAAAACCTATAGGGCTTAGTAGCACCCCCAACAAATGGCTGTCTGTGCAGACCTAAATACATAAACGTCTGCATGTGTATAATGTACGACCATCACTCGGTAAAAGTTACATCTACAGCTTATATAGCCAGATGCGTCTTTCGAACATCAATGCTAGATGAGTACATATATGTCGTGCATAAAAATTTATACACCCGGCAGATAAACATCTAATGTGCACACATGTAATTAAACAGAAACATGTCAGTCAATATAAAAGCATATAATATATATATTATATATGCGTGTGCGCGCACGTGCATGCATGCGCGCGCGTGCATGTGCGTGTGTACGTGTAAATGTTTAGGAGTAATTGTAATTGTAATTGAATATTTATATAGCGCCGCTCACAGATTCAGTAACGCTCCCGACCCCAGCAATAGTGCTCCCGCCATCAAATAGAAGTCTTCAAGCGTTTACGAAACAAGGGAAGAGAAAGGCCAAGGAGCTCAAGACGTATCTTGTGGGGAAGGCGATTCCAACAAGAAGGACCAACATAAGCAAAGCTTATTATTTATTTATTTTAATAAAATAAATAATAAATAATAAAATAAATAATAAAATAATAATAAATAATAAAAAGATTACTATGACATCATAACAATGCTGTAAGCTACGGTGAAATGGTCAATCTGAACTTTCTTAAGTTGTTTTTGGGAATCCATGGGAATCCATTTAATCTTCCTTCACATTCCAAGCATAAAAGGGGCAATTTATATAAAAGGGGCATGTAACCTAGTTTCCGAATTCTGTTTATCATGCTAGTAATTTAGTGAGATATAGTTGATACCCCAAGCCAGGTATATTGTGTCACTCCGAAATTCCAAGCATAATAGGGTTCCAACTTCTGTTTATCATGCTACAACACATGCTCAGTGGGGTATAGCTGATACCCCAAGCCGGTTGTTTAAGTGTTCTCTACATTCCAAGCATAACAGTGTCATGCAACCTGGTTTCAAATTTCATGTTTCATGCTGCTAAACTTTGTTGGCTAGCATCAAGTTTTTTTGTTGATTAGCTGATATTTAACAACACTGTGCTATATAACAGAAAATTTATCTGTGTCGCCCTCCTCCTTTTCTCAAAGCTTGGGACTGGCACTGCTAGAGGTCATGCTTTTCATTTGAATTCCTAAGTGGATAATGTCTGAATCAGAGCTTCCTTTGTCACATAAGGTGCATCGTTTTCAGTGTACTATACTGACACCAACAGTAAATAACACCACTGTTGGATTTCCATGGCTATTCTTTAATTAAAGATTGCAAGGGGCAGGGAGATGGCTGATTGGCAGGAAGATCAGAAGAACGTGGGTTCAATACCGGCTTGCCCCATAAGGTTCAACTCAGCCTTCCACTCCCTAGGAGCGACTGTAAAATGAGCAATAGGTATAAAATGAGCAATAGGTGTAAAGTGAGCAATAGGTATAAAATGAGCAATAGGTATAAAATGAGCAATAGGTGTAAAATGAGCAATAGGTGTAAAATGAGCAATAGGTATAAAATGAGCAATAGGTGTAAAATGAGCAATAGGTGTAAAATGAGCAATAGGTGTAAAATGAGCAATAGGTGTAAAATGAGCAATAGGTGTAAAATGAGCAATAGGTGTAAAATGAGCAATAGGTGTAAAATGAGCAATAGGTGTAAAATGAGCAATAGGTGTAAAATGAGCAATAGGTGTAAAATGAGCAATAGGACAGATTTATGGGCATTAAAAAAATTATTCCTAGGATCGCACTGGAGGTTTGTAAAAATGCCACACAGTTAAATTCAACCCCAGCTCAGCTAATAATCATCTGTCACTGCCAAATCACGTTATCTTAAGTACTGCATACTTGCCGTAATGAACAAATAAATGAACATCCTCTCATCCTCATTTTTATCATCGTTATCATTATTACGCACAACATGTGTTGGCAGCAAGATAGCATTCAGACCTGGGCCAGCTGGAGCCGGTGAAGTTAAGGTCATTTGGGGGTAAAAAATTAACTGGCAGATCTAGACTGTGGGTCGTCTTTATGAATCCAGTTCTGCATTTGGACGCACTCTGCAATCTTTCATTTCGTTTCCACCTCACATCATCCTTCCAGTTGCCATAACATATTTGGCCTTTTCCTTCGTTGATTACCTGCCGACGTTTCCGTTCCACCTGGAGAAAGTCGGCAGTGTTTCCATCCCAGCTTGATATCAGCAACGTGGATATGGCCTGGCTATAACCTGGCCTGGAAATAACCTTTCCGAATCAACACGATGGTGCAGTCCGTCTGGAGGCCTGGCAGCTAATGCAGTGTTGTGCTGCTATTTAAAGGTATACGCAGCTCGTACCAGCTACATCTTTACTCAGAAGCACCCTGGAAATGCATAATATTTTCTTCAATTACAGACCTTGTATATCATCTTTAATGCATTCTCAAAAGCACTGTAGGTTAGACTCTCTTATATCATTAATGGTAGTTAATGTACGTTTGAGGTAATTTGAAAGTGTTCAGTTCATAAAAGTTCCATGAAACTGTGTTTAAATTCAGTGAAAGATTATCAGCATCACCCTCCTCCCCTCTCAAGGTTTGGGACTGGCACTGCAAGGAGCAGGGTCACACAAGCAGAGTCACAAGATCCCCAAAAATAAACAAATCAGACACTCAAACATTATCGTATTTACAAATGAATTTCCTTTACATGTACAAGTTTTACAAACAGAACTTGCTTAATAATTCACCTCTGCCCTAGTACTAATACACATATACACACTGAAAATAATTAAATATCATAATGTAATTAACTTCCCTGCATTGCCCATTATCAGAATGTTCTCTAATTAATTTCCATCTCAATTAACCTCTTTGATGAATGCCTACATTTGTGTAGACCCTCAATGGCAGGGATGGGCAACTTCACCTTCTAAACCAATCATTATACTACCCATATGCTCATTATGCTGTTCTCATTAGTAGCGTGCAACTGATATAGGCTAGTGGGTCAGAAACCACAACAGGTTTACAAGTCCTAAAAAAGCATAGTCTATAGTTTTTTTATGATAAATGAAAACGATTACTCATAATGATCCTATTTAGGATCTTAACGCGCACTTTGTTGAGAGTGAGGTACGATAACCACTTGATTGTCAGGCACTCCTATGCTTAAAATGCCGTAACACCCTCATGAACTGAGCACGAATGAAGAAGCTTGGCTGCAGCGCGTTAGCAACACACATCTAACGCTCAACTTGAATGCAGAAACATTTCTTAGCTTAAAGCCCAGACAAGCTGAATAGGAAGAAAGCCACACCAAAACATAGGCCTGCGTGTGTTGAACGAAAGAAAAGGCGAGGCTACAACTGTAATAGTCAACATACTCTTTCTTACCGTCACGTAGTCAAAACGCAGCAGACTGCAAATTCCATGGACGGCCAAACGCTCTGTATAATAATCTACCGAAGCTGGTTATATTATTTATTACTCCATAAAAAACAGTAATCACTCTCAGTCTGAACGATTGTTTTTTAAACTACTGTCTGCCCGCCGCGCGCAAACTTTCCGATGTGTGTTGTCCTAACTTCTAACTTAGGACAACTCTTCTTAGACTTTAGTCTCTGCTTAATCCAGAACGGTTTTTGCCAGTCATTCAGGCACTGGGTCCTGGAATGGAGAGGCCAGGCCGCCGATGCTGCCGCCGCTTGCAGTCCGCCCGATACCTTGGCTCTTATCGGGTATGAAAAGATGGATATTTGCAACTGTGCCAGCCACAAAGACGTGTGCACTGCCTCACAACAAACACCACACGCCCAATAGAGGCGGCTGTCCGTGGCACTGCAACAACTCATCGCCGGCTGACGGGGAAAAAGGTCTACGGCAATGGCCACGCCTACCTCGGCAGTCGAGGGACCGTCTCAAAACGTACTACTCGCCTTACATATAATACAGAGACTTACAAACTCACGTCGTTAACTACGCCACTGGTTGTTCTCTGCCAGTGCCAGTCCCAAGCCTGGATAAAGGAGGATGGCAACACTAATCATCTTTGATATGGCGGTGTCGTTAAACATGTAACAAGCAACTCACGTCGTTAGAACCGAAGATTGAGATTACGGTGTTGTTTCGAAGTACTCAATAGCGCAGAAACTTACTTGGAGATTTCTGTTCCGTTTTTGCCCTCTAGCCAAATCAGCCATACCTGATACAATACCGTGTTTGTGATGACCAGACGGTGAGGGAGAGGATTGGCGATCCGCCCTCATAATGCTGAGGCTAAAATATTAAGTCGCTTGTACCCATGGCTACCTCACAGCTAGCTTAGGAGACAGGTCTTCGGATCAACTGGTCAGTGTCATGTAAGGCTTTGTAGGCCTACCATGGTGCATGGCCACTCAGGTTTCGGCACGCGAGGCCCATATATAGGTAACAGAAATTAATCATAAGTCAATACAGTCTAACCTAAATATTCAAACTCACTAAGTTTGGGCTACTTGCATGATGGAAATAGCAAAGCCTTGGAATCATGGCAGAGACTTGGTCTACAACTTGCGGGGGACGAACGAGTGGCCGAAGGAAGGACGCGAGATTTTTGGGCGGACGAACGGCTGAGTCGCTGACGAGATTTTTAACTTTCCATCTTTTTGCCGACCAAAATTTCTGACGACCTTTTTTTAGTCATTTCGCCGAAATCTCCTGGAAAAATACAATTTCCTCTACCAAAAATGTTGATGACCCTGCCTTAGTCATTTCGTCATTTGTTCGAAGGGGATCTCTTCTTCTAACGTGTGAAGTGTACGTCTTAACATTTAACGATTGATGGGGGGGAACAAATGCATGGACGATCCCCCACCACCTACATTCAGGGGACCGTTCCCTGTCCCTCCCTAAGTCTCCACCCATGGTCCCAGTTCGATTCAGCTATTAATCCATGTTTTTCATGCTTAGTAGGCTATAGTCTCTGGGTTAGATTTGATCAGACGAGATGCACTTTTAGTAGGAGGCATCAGTGGTGTCACCTCCACCTCACCTGGACTGGGAGAACCCCCCACTCTGGCCGACTTATATTATTATTATCAGAAATCAACAACTCCCAGTTTGTCCACAAGGAACTTTACACTCCTACCCCCTCCCTAAGTTGAATTTTGATGGAGATCGTTCTCCAAACTCATCCATTGCTTTAGGTCCCACTGGGAGGCACTGCATGCATATGTAGGTCAGACTAGATTAGACTCATTGGAGATGGACAAATCTCCAAAATGACAACATAAAAAACAGCCACCAGACATGGCCACAGTCATGCACATTCGGAAATGGCCATGTAGATGACTCTGTGTATGATATAGATTTGATTAGATCATTGATTTAACAGGTAAGGGTAACCAGCTGGACCTTATTATAGAATGCCCTTCATTGAAAAATGTGCTGCCACACAAAGCCTACACGCATAGGCGCAATCACGTCCTAAAAGTTGGGGGGGACCATAATGAGTCACGTCCTAAAAGGTGGGGGGACCATAATAATAAAGCTAGGGGACCACTCAAAAGTTGGGGGGACGCGTCCCGTGGGTCCCATAGGGTGGTTGCGCCTATGCCTACACGGGTATATGATAAAATCATAACTGGCGCAATTTTGAACCCAATAGAGAGAGAAGCCTTCGTGCAAGTCATAGGTCACAGGGCAACTGCAAGGCAGCCAGGCATGCCAGCCAAGGAGGTCTTAATAATAGTATTATTTATATTAAGACCTCCTTGGTCGTTATACACAGGCTTCAGCGGCAGTAGAAAGTCAGTCATGCAGTTAATGCCTGACGACGCCGTGTATTATAGCCTACCTACAAAGACATTCAAAAGCTCTGACACACCCCAGTTAGGCCTATATGATTGCAAATCCTAATATATATGAACGGATATGTACAAATTCAACTTGGCACCCACCTCGTCCTACTACAGCTCATGTTTACTTCGCCTGTTGCGAGTGGAAGGCTGGGTGACCTGATTAGCTGATCAGCTAATTGTGACTGAGTGAAACTATTCAACAAAACCCTTCTTCTTGGTTTGGGTGAGCAGTGGGAACGCCGAATGTGTGCGCAGTGGGAACGCCAAAGAAGAGTTTTATTGTAATGCATGTGTTTCCAGCGTTCCATGCAGGAGAGCAGTGGGAACGTATACATAAGCAAAGAATATCGAGAGCAGTGGTTTCCACGCGTTCCCACACACTTTAAACCCTGGACATAGGCCCGGAGGAATTGAAAGCCGAGTCAGACTTTTCGGCGGAGCTAGCATTATCAGGTATGAGTTATAATGAGTAAATAAATTAATGCTACCAAACTTGCGTAGGCCTACTTCTTATCTTCGTGCCCGTATCTACCATTTAATTCAACTATCTCCCCACGCACATCTACACCAGTTTCAGAGCAAACCTTAAATAGCAGCGTAATAATACTTACAAGCACAACCCAATTAAGTCAAAGCAGCCGGACTGTGTATTATAATTGGAAATTGTTGCAAAAAATATATAAACACGCACGAAAGCAGACGTCTACAGCGTTGCCAGAAGCATTCGCAAGATGTCGCAGACTAGCAGTGACGGAAATAAGCCATAGATATAAATGAAATAAACTGAGAGGGTATCTATGTCAATAACTGATTCGGGCAACCACTTTCAATTGTATAATTACTAGGCCTATGAAATGGAACGATTCAATTTCAGTCTTAATTAAAAATTGTCTTCACCGCGCCTATAATAAGTGACATGCGAAAACGAGTCATTTGTAAATTGTAAGTAATAAAACTGTACGCAGCACGTGATTCAAGAATATAATTCAGAGTTCACACAGTCATAGGTGCAATCACGTCCTAAAAGTTGGGGGGGACCGTAATGAATCACGTCCTAAAAATTGGGGGAAGACCATAATAATAAAGTTAGGGGATCACTCAAAAGTTGGGGAGCGCGTCCCGTGGGTCCCATAGGGTGGTTGCGCCTATGCACAGTATATAGGCTCACTAGGCCTATATTCAGAGCAGCAAATCTAGACCTTGGCCCATCTCTGTTCCATGGTCACTCCTACCAATTAGGCCTGCATTTAAAATACATGCCATTACAGACAGATAGACATGCGGTCAAACAGATAGACAGCATTCGTCATTAGCTGCAACTGCCTATAGGTTAAGCAATTAATGCCTTCGTCTACATTTTGACATAGGCTAGGTCTAGGCCTATATCCATGAAGCGTAGGCGCTTTAATTTATTACTTGACCAATGACGTGGTTTTATAATTCTTTCAATGGTCTCTTCCGTTTAGCTTAGCGGTTGAGCCCCTCGACTGGCAATCCTAGGGTTGAGCCCCTCGACCCCCGTCAATTCTCAACTTGAGCTACCGACTAAGTAACTTATAGGCCTAAGCCGCCTAATAATAATAAAACTATATATTGCCATAAGCCTATTGGTAGGCCTAAACGCGATGCACCATGACCGTACTGTTATTCTATTACAGCAATCGCAATGAAAGTTGCACTGGATGGTTCAATGGTTGTAGGCTAATGAATATATAATTCAGCACAACTTTTTCGATCGGACCACATAATTATGGCCTCGACCTATTTAGTTTCTAAGAGTTCGTTGGACTCGATCCTGTTCAGTTTGTCTGTAATATAATAGGCCTATAATATTATGTGGTTTGTCAATGAATTATTTATCGCGTAGGCCTAACATAATTCACGGATCACACCCTGGCCCGTTTCGGCGGGACCGCGGGAGCTGCGTGCATGCGCCATTCAGGCTAAAATTAATGTCCTCGTATCGCAATTGTTGTTTTACTTCGGTTGTTAGGGTTAGGAATCTAATTTACAAGAAGACCTCGCGGTTACTAGGATCATGTCAAACGATGAAGCGGTAAACTAAACCAACAACGACAACTGACTATATCGGGCATAATATTATGCTTGACCTATCACGCTATAGGCTAGTAGGCTATAGCCTCTTAATCATTTTCTACCTACTCATTCTGAAGTGCAAAGAGCGTGACGAATCGCGTTTTGTTTAAACGACCGGCCAATAGGCGCACGCCCATATCTAGTGTTTTTACGCAGTGCGCATGCGCATTAGGTCGCCCCAATTCTGCTACCTGTAAAGCCTTAGATACGGTGAGTCAAATGCGTGCAATTTTGTGCTTACCTGTGTAGAACGATGCGATAGATAGGGAGTTATATCGTGCGCTTTTTAAGCAGATAACGAAACGAGCGATAACGGATTGGATATCCCAACCCAGCTGACTGGTAAGCAGGATGTTTCTGATAAATGGATCACACTTCATGATCGATTGCGAACTAATTAGGAACTAATTAGCGGAGATGTAATTGATAATGGTTATCTGGAGAGGCGCACGCCAAGTGTTTTGCTATTATGTGAAGCTAGTGAGATTGGCGATTTAAAGGTATGCACACACTTATGCGAGACACCTTTTTCGGGCATGCTTCAGTTTTAATCAGAGTTTTGATCAGACTTTTTGAGTGACGGTGGCAAACAGAAACTTAATTTAATTAAGCCTGCAACTTAATTCAGTGACACTGGTTTTCTTAAGTGGCGCTGCATAAGTGGCAGATTACAATTGTAAATCATAATCACAATAGCTGGCTCGGTAAACCGATTTTTTACGGTGCTACATTATATGAATGTCTTCAATATCGTTCTTGGTTTTGGCAAGTAAGATGTAGGCTATATAGGTCTATGGCTACCAATATCTGTGATAACTGTCCTCAGTCCAGCTTCCGTTTAATGAAACAAACTGTCATCAATCAGTAGGCCTATTCTGTTTATGCATAAATCCTTTTCATCAATCCAACTTTCATTTAGGCCTGCATAGAAATTTTCCCATCAAATCCACTTCTTTTTTGGCAAAAATTTCAGTGATCCAGCTTTTATTGAAGCAAAGACTTGTTTCATCAATCCAGCTTCCTTTTATGGAAACATTTATTTCCATCAATCCAGCTTCTATTTAGGCAGATAATTAGTTTCATCAATCCAAGTTCCATTTGGGCAATCATGTTTTCATAAATCCAGCTTCCACTTAAAATTAGCAATAAAAAATATTTTGGCAAAGTATGACATGAATTTACCAACAGACTGTGCTTGAATATGCATAATTACTGATAATTTATACAACATTTTTACAAGTTATGGGGGAATATCCTATATTGTTCATTCATAATGTGTGCAGAATGTGCGTTTTAAATCATCTAAAAACATGAATCCTTGAGCAAATTTACTTGCAATTGCTTGTGCACTTCGACGTGAAACTCCAATGCAGTGTCCACTCTGTACTCGGGAGCGCCTCTGAGTAGAGAGCTTGAAGGGTTGCTATGGAGAAAAAATAATGAATCCACCAGCATGTTGAATATGAGTAAATGAACATGCATTTTTGTACTGCATACAGATGTATAGTAGGCCTACGCTGATATGATCAACAAGACCTTTTGGGAGGGCGTTTGGTTTAAATTCAGCTAAACAGGTTTAAGATACTTGCGGGAGTTTGCTACATGGTACCAGATGCCACCTAAGAAGCTGATCATGGAAATGTACGAACTACTGGAAATGGCTAAATATTGAAACATCGTTGATTATTATTATGGAAGACAAGACCTTTGGGGACGGTGTTTGGCTTTACATTCAGCTAAACAGGTCTAAGATACTTGCGGGAGCTTTTGACTATACTTCAACTACGACTATTAATGATCTTTGTTCAACTTCAAACTGATCAAACGCAGTATTATTACAATTCGTAGCATGACGGATGATCACAAGATATTTCTGTAGTAAAATTTAACTGTCGGAGGCCAATGAGGCACCCATCACGCCCTACTACTGATTTTACCAAGACCAAATGGAAAGCTGATTAGACTTTAAGGGGCGTTGCCAGGGCCGGCCTTAGCTCAAGTGGCGCCCTAGGCAAGGCATACATTTGGCGCCCCAGGCATAAGGCCTGCGTTTGGCGTCCTTAGTTTCCCACTCAATTGTTCAGCCCACGTTAGAATCTAAAGATGAATTAGGCAGAGCCGGTATACGCTTACAAGGCCGTAGCCAGGATTTTATTTCGGGGGATGTTTTCTTGACCGTGAATTTTGAGCGGGCGACTTTTTTGGGTGAAATTTTCTGACGACTTTTGTTAGTCGTCGAATTTTCTGACGTCCAAAATCACTATTTTCCGCGATTTTCTGCTCAAAATTACATTACACATTGTCATGTGCTAGCAAATGCATCATTATTTCATTTCTACATTATTTCATTTAGGGGGGTTCAAACACCCAAAACATCTCCCTAGCTACGGCCTGGTAGGTCTACGTTCAACTGAGTAATTCATTTTGATTGCTTTATTAGTACACTGAAGGTTGGATATAATATTCAATTTTGTGGTGAATGGTAGGCCTATAAGTTAAAAAATATTAAAATACACTCTTGTGGATATGGCGCCCTCTTTGATGGAAATGGCGCCCTCTAGAACTTAATTTGGCGCCCCATGCAACTGCCTGCTTTTCCTATGCCTTAGGTCGGCCCTGCCTCAGCTACTGCCCTTTCTTCATCGTCGTCCCTACTAGACTATTTTTATTTCGGTCTGAATAGGCCTAATGGGCAGGCTGTAATGTTGCAATCTCATCTACATACCCAGCAAGGCCCACTCCCATTTCATACATTTCATTCTTGCAACATCTTCACTATAGAAGTTGAGCGTCGCGTATTTTAAACTGTCTCCTAAAGCAAAGAGTACGGAATGTCGTTAAAAATCGAATTTTATTTGTCGATTTAAAATTTATGCAGTCCTTGAAATTGAATTAGGCCATCCTGAACAGGTGCAAAGAATCCATAATTATTTTAAATTCTTTCCATTAGCGAAAGTTTTGAGTTTAAAGAATATAGTGCAAAAAATAAATTCGCCGGTGCCGCGGCGCCCCCCAAAGACTGCGGCGCCCTAGGCAACTGCCTACTTTGCCTATAGGTAAGGCCGGCCCTGGGCGTTGCAGGAATCAATCTCACATCCATAAGCTCTTCATGCCAGAGTGTTTTTTTTAATCATTGCCTTAAACCCTCCCCAAAGTTAGCAGGGTGGAGAAATGTATAGGATATTCCTGAATTGCATGGATGCCGGCTTTATTAAAGAACTTGTTATGGAGCCAGTCAGAAAAGCCAACATTTTGGACTTTGCAATAACATCTGATTAAATATGAGAGAGAATGTATGTGCATGTGGAGAAGGTTAGCACTGGTGATCATCAATCTGTCAGAGGGACCTTAGTCATGGAGAAGATCAAGGAAGTCAAAGCCAATGTCAAAAGTCTTAAAGCCGACTATAAATAATGGAGGGAAAGGCTGAAGGAAATGGATTGGAAAATGCCGTAAAGGGTTTATGGAAGGGAATTATACTTGGGAGAAGCTAATAAAGTTATGAGAGAGAGATAATAATACCCATGTGCAAAGCTCAAATAAGAGTGGACCTTGGGTAACATGTAAGATTCAAAAGAAAAGAAGGGCAATAAGTGTTAATTTTCATCTCACAGTGTCCACCTTGGAAGATGTGAGAAAAATCCTTGAGTCCAGGGCAAGCATTTTTGCACAGTGGTGGAAGAGGATTGGCATCAATGATGTTTACTAAGGAATATGTGGCGGCACAACTGAAAGGGCTAAAACTGACAAGAGTTCACCTTGCATAGATGAACTGCATTCTTAATTTCTACATTAAACATGAGGGACGCAATTGGAGGGACAGTAGCACAGATAGATCTTCAGTAAATTGATGCGGACTGGAGATGTACCGAGGCAGGGCCGTTTTAAGGAGATTTGGGGCCCTAGGCACAATTTAAATCCTAATCTTAAACGTAGCCATATGAGTCTAATCTAGTTCCCTTCCTCTGTGGGAAATCATCGTTTCTGGGAACGGAAAATGAGTATTTGCGGCCGATCGCTGAGGCGCGTAGCGCCAAGAGGGCAGGGGCATGGAGAGGGAATATGCCCCTCCTCATCAGAAATTTTTGAATTTCCACATCGCAATGGCAGCATTTAAAGCTGAAATCTTAGCAAAATTGCTCAACTTCTGCATTGCTGACATGAGTAATCTAAGACTTAAATAATTATTCATACAATTATAATAGGCTAATTTTCTTTCAGTTTCCACAATGTAATGATAGCTAGCATTGAAACCTGTGATCTTAACAAAATTACTCTATTATTTCAGTGTGGATAAAAAGAGTGATTGAAATTTCAATTATCATAATTTTTTACCATAAATAATTTCTTTACGTGTCCAGTTCAGCAACTCAGTTCTGCTGCTTCTGGACCAATAAAGTATAGTTAATAACTGCTGACAGGTGAATAATTTTCTTATAGGCCTATAGCCTAGTCTAAGTCCTATTTTCCAGGGCCGTTTTTAAGGAATTTTTAGAACTGCACAAACCCTTCTTTCCTTTCCCATCCTCCATGGTACATTACTCCCAATTGGAGGAAAATAGCCTTTTAAACTAGTTTTAACTGCACAGAAGTGCTTCTACATGTTTCTACAACTGCACAAATCCATTTAGAACTGCACATTTTGTGTACAACTGCACGTTAAAAAATCCCTGCTATTTTCGTGCACTGAAATTAACTTATCAACGTTACTCAAAGAGGTCCTGCATTGCTGACGAGGACACTGCAGTTATCAGGATTGTTACAAACGTTACACACCAAAGAAGAACTACCAAAATCGGGAAGTAAAGTAGTAGGCTTAATTATGCTGTTTTACTAAGTATTTAAGGAACAAAACGTTTTGAAATTTGATAGTTTGAAAATTGAAATGTAACACTGGAAAGACGCCAAGTACATGTAGTTGTACAAAAATAGTCTTTGTGCAAATGTTAACAGTGAATTATAAGCTTACTCATTGAGTCATTGTAATATGATGGTATACTACAAGTGTAAAATAAAGTTCAGTTTAACATAGGCCTACATTAAAGTTCGTATCACATGGTGTTAATTTATTATGTAATGTAGACTATTTGGGTCGTTGCGGGGCCCCCTGATGCGCGGGGCCCTAGGCACGTGCCTCGCGTGCCTTGGCGTTAAAATGGCTCTGTACCGAGGGAATGGAGCGATGGCCTAATATGCCTAATGATGCCACTGTTTAAAAAGAGAAACAGAAGTGAGCCATGTAGGTATAGACTAGTCCAGACTCCAGCGGTTCCCAATCTGTGGCTCGTGGGCCAAAAGTGGCTCGCCAAGCCTCAAAAATGGCCCTCATGATTGCCATTTTTGAGGCATCTCTCAAAGAATTAACAAAACTATAAAAAAAATTGATAATTTGGATAGGATAGAACTTCTTCTTTCTTCTTCTTCTTTAGGTTTGCTGCCTCTCGTCAGGTCCAGATGCCCAACGACGCCACTCTTCTTGGTTTTGTGCTTTTTCTTTGAGTTTTCCATATCCATCCTCCATCATCCAATCCAAGAACTTTTCCCTAGGTCCTCTCCATTTTGCCCTCCACTATGTCTCTTTGCAAGGATAGAACAAATAATTATTTTCTATTTAAAATTATTTTATTTTTACGTCTATAAATAACATCAAACATTCTATTTTGAATCAATTATAACAATTTTATATGCTTTTAGCTAATTAAATTTTAGCCTTGTGGCCCCCTTATGTCCTTAAACTAAGAAAAAGTGCCCTCTTGTCCTCCGACTTAGAAAAAGTGGCCCTAGAGTCAAAAAAGCTTTGGAACCACTGTACTAGTCAGTTTAGCCGGTGTTGTGTGTAAGTATGTAAGTAAGTTATGTAGGAATATCCTACGATGCTCATTCATAAGGCATGCAGAAGGTGCATTTGAATTCACCTAAAAACATGAATCTAGCATGTTGATCAAGGGATGTGCGAACTGCTGGAGAAAGTATATTCTTTGTTTTACAATCTCTGGCACAGTGAGTAGAGGTTCAGTTTTTTTGAGAGGGGAGGGAGGTGGTTAGTAGCCCATGAAGTGCAAGTGTGAAGGTTTGAATGGTTATATGATCTCAGTGGACACTCGTAGCTTTTAAGTGGAAGCTAAGAGAGATAGGTAATTGAGCATTGCATGTTAACTTGAAGTGGTTTTAACATGGACTGCACGTCTTTTGAACCACTTAAAATCCTTGTTATGTTATGTTATCATATGATATTTATAAGTTCTATTTCTGTGCTTTTAGATCTCAAAATGTTGCTGTTCTAATAAGAATTTTGCATGTTGCAGATCTCAGAATGTTGCTGAAACCAAATACCTTTGGCATCCTGCTTTGCTGCTTCGTGCTTTTCACCGACAGCTGCTCATCCTTTGAACTTCCGTCACTGCAGAGCTTTGTAGACGTCTTCGATCAGTTGGGACAACTGATGTCTCAATCTAAAAAATCCAACACAAAGCCAAATCCGTCGAAATCGAAGAAGATGAAAAGGCAATCAACAGACATTGGTGATGAAAGTCCCAACCCTTATGAAGTCAGAAGCTCCAGGTAAGCTATATTAACAGCTATCGGCAAGATAGGCATGGTAGATTAGCAAGGCTAGGTTAGTAACGCTGGCATAGGAAAGACAAGGCAATTTAAGACACGTCACCAACTCACCAAGGGTAAGCTTAGCAAATTAAGCCAAAGTTGGTAAAACATACAGTAGCGAGCAATTTAGAGTAATGGATAAAGCCAATTAAGGTGATACGATAAGAACTGAAGTGAGGCAAGATCAAGGAAGTCAGGAAAGGTAAGGTAAGTTCAAGCAGCTAAGCAATCTTTTTCAAATTGGAAGTCTGTTAAAGGAGCTTTACTTATGCTGAGGCTTTAAGAAAACAGCTCTGAGCGCAGCTTTTCTCTCCGTCTGCCTGTAAAAGTTGCCACGCAGTGTTTTAGCTCGTTCCAACGTCAAAACTTGCCTTTAAAGCAGAGGTGTATTCGGAGCATTACATTCATATATTGAAGGTGGACAAAATCAAAGGGCCCAAGGTCGCAATAGCCCGAAGGTTTTTAACTAAAAACTGTCCTGTATTTTTTGGGTTTTATGTGATTATAATTGGACGTTTTGAAGGACAGTGTTTGGTTTTGACAGTGCCTAACTGTTTTTATCACATATTTTCTTGCCTTACCTTTAACCATTAGGGTGACTGGGACTATGGGTAATTGATGATAAATTTCATGCTCTTTTTCTAGCCTAAATACTTTCATATAGTTGTTCTATTATTTCCAGTTTAACTCTAACACAGTTTTTTTTTTGAATTATATTGACATAACGGCGATGGCATGGTGTGTAACCAAATTTGGCTGTACGCTTAGATGTGTCATGAAAAAGGTTAAGAACCTCTGCTTTAAAGTTGTTGTAGTTCTTTTGCTACTGAAACTGATATTTTGCTTTCCAAACAGTGACATTTGTTGAACCCTTATTGCCTGCAATAAGTAAGCAAGCAAGTAGCCTTTATTTACATCTGAAAAGTGCGCATACATTACATTCTAACTGAACGATTAATTACATACATTTTAAAATGAATTATAACAGGATTGATACAGGAGCAGATTATAATGTGTCACATGTGCAACTAAATAAACTATAGATGCAACGGTTTACAAAACTGTTTTTAATCAACTTAGAATTGTACGAATTAAGCACTGACAGTATACCAACGATCACCACTGATACTGCTCGGGACCCAGTGTGGAGACAATAGCATGACTGTCAGGGTACTTGAGTATTGTTTGTAATTATTTACTGGCCAATTTTATAAAGATATTCATTGCCGATTTTTGTTTTACAGTATACCAATGATGCCTGACAAGCGGACGATAAACACACGGTACATGCCAACGCTTGGTAATGGCTACATTGGAACGACAGTTTACAGTGATTCAATCTTCCTCAATGGGTTATACAGCGGAGAAGGAGGTGAGCCAGTTATCACATGGCAAGATAGAAAATGTTCTTTTGTCTAACACAATTTGAGAAACTATAGTAGTATATAGTATATTCGTTTAATGTCAAAGACAATCATGGTGACACACCACACCAAGTTACAGGTCAGAGATGTAAAATTAAACACAGAAGTAATAATAAAGCTTAGTAATAATAAGTAAGTATAATGTACCAGCTGCAAAAAACGCACTCTGGTTTACAAGCGTATATAAGAAACAAATCACGACACATAAAAAACAAAAACAAGACAAATCAGGCAGCCATCAACGGCGCCATTCATATAGCTCAAACCAATTGATGGTAACGTCACGACAGAGTTATCCTTAGGCGAAAACGCCGCTCGAGAAGCACAAGTTTGGTATAGAAATAATAATAAATAATAAAAAGTTTGCATGTCTGTCCAATAAATATGGAACTTTGTGATTATGTAAAAGTCTGGCAAATTAAGTCAGAAAATGCCATTAAGTATCCAGTTTAGGTTAGATATGGCTGCATTTTCATTTTGTCTTAGTCAGTTGATGATTTTTTCCATTTTTCTGACTTTAAACTGCAGCTTTTGTACCTTATTGTGCTTTGTGTCAACAAGTTTATGCAATAAGGCAATAGCAGTAGTAGTATAGGCATTAGCAATTTATGGCTGTATAATATGTATATGGACACTTACTACAGCGTTTTTCAAGTAGGCCTACATAACGAAAGTGCTTTCTTCGCCATGCTGTATGTAAAATGTCATTAGGAGTCTTAGTACAGAAATGACTTTAGCATAAAAAACAATTGAACGGTGATTAGAAGATTCACCATATGCACATGGATTATAATTTTTGCTTACATTTGAAGTGAAATTAGGATAGCTTCAAGAGCAGTGAATATGTAGTAGCGAAATAATAGCTGGTAAATTGTATACTTTTTAGCTGAGTCACACCGAGCGGCGATTCCAGCAATACTCATGACTCGAGTAAATCTCACGACCCCCGATTTTGAGCGGCGAGCAACCAGAAAGTTTACGTTGAACGCCCAAGATGGTAAGCACTGCCTATACAGTATTAATAATGATAATAATGGCGACAATTTCTATGGTGCCGTAACACAGCACATACCTGGACAGGGGTGCCTCTACAAAACACAATAACGCAATCAGTCGGAGCTACGTCTTAGAGAAGAGATATGCCTTGAGGTGAAATTTGAAAGCCTTAACTGAGTTGGCTGAATGAACAGTGGTCGGCAGACTATTCTACCAGCAAGTGCCAGCAGTTGAAAAGTTCTATTTCTTCGTCCGCCTCACATAGAGATCAAAGTCATCAAACCAACTCAGTCGGGTCAGTCGAACATAGAAATAAACTGCCAAAAACAAAACACGCAGCGCTCTAATGCAGGCAGCCACATACGGCGCCCATCCTACAGAGTTTGCTAAGTATTTAGTTGATTGCTGATTGATGGTGAAGGAACTGCAGTTAGTGTCATTTGTGCGAGACTACTGCAGGTGATATATCATTGTTGGTCTAGTAAAAGTCAATCAGTTGTTTTGCAGATTCAATAAATACATGCAGCATTGCCATTGCGGATTTTGAAATTACTATGGCTTTTTTTACTGTGTTGGCTCTGGCCACGATTGAGTTGCTACTTTTATAGAAAAAGTGTTTTAGATAATAAAAAAATGTAACGACGAGGTCAGTTTTGATGACATGCTGTGTATTTGCATTCGTTTAATGTCAATGTACCAGGTTTACACACTATGGTTATATTTTTTTACCACTTGTTGTGGAGTACCACACTATAGTCTGCCTATAATGATTTCTTCTACTTTGTGCAGCCTAGCTTATTATTATATATTGTCTCGTTATCGCTACTACCTAACATTTGGTACCACTTGTTGTGGGCATTGTCTGTAGTCTTTAACTCCTTGTCTGTATTCATTTATAATTCAAATTAGCTTTGCTTAGTTATTAATGTATACGATCTCTGTTTTCACTATGCTTATAACCTGTTTTATCCCTCGTTCTCTCTCTCCTATTTATACTCATTTACTGTTTTCATCTCATCTATATTGTTAGATATTTACCCCACTCTTCTGTCACCTCCATCTTAATATAACTCCTGTTGTGGTTGCCCAGGTTTAGCGGGATCACTCCTTTTCTGGGCTACCCTTTCTTAGGGATCTTTCACCTGATAGATGATAATATTAGCTCCTTGTCTCTCTGTACACTCTTATTTAATGTATTTTTTGTTTTTTTGCTGTTTTTGATTTGTTGATCTCTTTGAATAAACAAGATTTGATTTGATTTGGTACACTGAGATAAACAAAATAAACTTTAACAAAAATGATGGTGAAAGAGTGCAGTGTGCATTGTGCACTAGTTAGTAATTGCAAGTGAATCGATGGTTAGATAGCTAGTCTTTATATGGAGTGAAAGTCATCTGCCTTCCCATTGTGTTACAAACGCTTTAATGATAACAACCTTCGTGTTTTAATTTAGGTTATTTTTCGGAGACGATCAAGTGCGAGTTTGCGGACATTGAGCATAGGATTTATCTTCATCAGAAGTACATTCGGCTGTTTGTCGTTGACATATACGTTAAGATGAACCCCGCAACTCTAGGAGGAGGAACAATTACTATGAACTATCCATCATGGAATTCCAGCGGCGATCTGACTTTCAATTCTCCGCTCAATTATCGTGGCAACTGGTACGAGTCATGCATGAAAAACTCATTTTGTCGGGAAAAAATCATTTGTAAACAAAAGATTTATATTTATTGAGTATACGAACAGTATGACAATAATTTGGTGAAAGGGAAAGTTGCAGAGTAAGATTTGTAACCTAAATGTATTTTTGATTCCAACAATCGATATTCTTCTTTCTTTTTCTTTAGGCTCTCTGCCAAGTGGCAGGTCCAAACGTCCAATGTCTCCATCTTTCACGCTGTTGTGCCATGTCCTTAACCCTCATCCGCTTAAGCTAAAATGCAACTTAATTTGAACAAGGGGGGTCTGGCCAGACCCCCGTTTTGATGTGGGTTTTGCATAGGAAATAGTAATTTTTATGTGCCAATTTTGTAAGATGATATCAGGGTAACTCAAAACAACAATGTATCAGTCTCTTTATGCAATATAAATAAGTTTTATGATGAATTTGAAATTAAATGTTTAGTTACATTAATTGTAACGGTTTGTCATACATGTTCATCGTCACAATAGTTGTCTATCTATAAAATTTGGAAATCAAAATAAAGAAACCATATTTTTAGTAAAATTAGTACTGAATGCTCTTATGACCAGAGTCAGCTTGACTGTTTTCTAGAAAATATCTATAGCAAATAATGGAATAGGACAAAACCTAAAATGTAAACATGTAAGCTTATCATACTTAGTCCGTTAGCTATTGCTTTCGGGTTCGTATGTCGAATGATGATGTCTTTCATCTCGGCTGTTATAAAACTGTCAAAACTATATTGAATATTCTCAATGTATCCGTATTATTTTATTCAGCATCTTCTTTTACTGCATTGTGCAACAGAGTACGTCCTCTTGGCATTGCTTTTGACTGCCAAAAATTATGCGGATCTTTACTTGTATTTAGGTCTCTCGGCTTCAATAGTATAGACAATTTCGTCATCATTATCTTCACTATCAGGTCCAGTCTCATCATCGTGTTTATCATCATCATCTTCAATTTCAACATTGTCTTCATCATAAGAAACATCTGAATGTTGTTCTTCAGGCATTGGCATCTCTTCGTATTCACATTCTTTATTGTTGCTCTAGTTCACTGTCCAAACTGTCATCATTGTAGTCTCGGCCAGTATTATCTTCAGAACTTCCATATAACTAAATGGATTTGGTCGTTTAAATGTTCTAATTGTAGCTCATTAATATAGGAACAAAGTCATAAAAGCAATCTGAGAAAATATCACTCCTAAAAAAGTTATGCAGCAAATATGGCCAGACCCCCCCTTGTGCGGATGAGGGTTAAGTTCTCTGTAACCCTTCTCCATCATCCAATCCAGCAGTTTTTGTCTAGATCTTCCTCTGCACCTTTTCCTCCTCCAATCTTCCTTCAATTATTTCTTTCTGCAGTGAGTTTCCTCACAGCAAATGTCCTACCCAATTCTTTTGTCTTGTCTTTATTGCATCTAGCAGAGATCTTTTCTCTTCTACCATCGTCAGCACTTCCTCATTCGTAACATGATTTGTCCAACTATTTTTCTCCATCTTTCTCCATACCCACATTTCAAAAGCTTCCAGCCGCTTGGTGTCTTCTTTTCTCATTGTTCATGTCTCTGCGCCATATAACGACACACTCCATATCAATGTTTTGACCATTCTTTTCTTCAGATTCCTATTTAGCCATCCTCTAGCAATTCTTTCCGTTTTAAGAATGCCTCTTTACCCATTGCTATTCTCCTCTTTATCTCTTTATGACATTTGGACAATCGATATTATATAATATTAAAGTCTCACGGATTTTATGTTTTTCTAAATAGAGAATTGCAGGCATTCGCTACAGACTTATGGCAGTGGTTCCCAACTTTTTTTTAACTTTAGGACCACTTTTTCTCAGTTGGAGGGAGATCCCAAGGGCCACATTTTCTTAGTTGAAGGACATTAGGGGCCATGGGGTTAGAATTTAATTAACTAAAATCATATTAAATTGTTATAATTGAATCAAAATAGAATTTGTGATGTTATTTATAGATGTCAAAATAAAATAATTTGTAATAGAAAATAATTATGTGTTCTATCCTGCCCAAATTGTCAAATTTTTTCATAAGTTTTTGTTGATTCTTTGAAAGATGAGGGCCATTTTGGGAGGCTGGCAAGCCACTTTTGGCCCACAGGCCACGGGTTAGAAACCACTGACTTAAGGTGTAGGTTGAAAATTTGCAGAACTTTGAAGATCCGCCAACCCTGAATGAATAGTCTAAAAACTGTAGGTGAAACAATCTTCAGGGATGTGGAATTGCAGGGATTGGTGGGTTTATTTAAGGAGACGTGGTTTGTTTTCAGGACAATTTAGAAAATCAAACAAATCTTATGTCAACTAGAGTGAAAAATCTTAACATATGTGTCTAAAATTCTGATTGGGTCTATCAACAAAATTTTTTATGGTATAAAGTTTTATTTTGAAGCAACCAACAATGCCTGATGCATATTGTGATGAAATAATGATAGGGAATTCCAGAGTAAGCGGGATGAGGTCATTCAAAATATTTTCCATTTCAATAGGCCATGCTGTAACAGGGAACAAGCAGCCTTCAACAAGAGCACACTGTGCTTCCATCAGGACATATCCATACTTTTTAAAGCCACTATTGCTTGTGTGTGTATTCATTGTTTAACACTGTTGATAGGCAGGTCAAAGGTGAAACGAAATCCTTTGAGAAGGGTGCATCGAAACAAACCGTCCATATATTCTTCATGATGCCACTAACACAAATCTCCATCAGTGGAAGCAACCGTGAGGCCAATTACACAATGATCATGTCCATTGACAGACAGGAAGCCAATGCAAGGTTGGATCACTGCATAAAATCACTTATATCGTTTGAATGTCTAGAATTCGGTTTGATGTGAAATTTATTTTGAAAAATAACACAGTTGTTTACAGGTTTAGAAAGAAACTCTTTAGAAATTCGGTACTTAAGCTGAGTGTTTATTCGGATGATGAAAAGCTACTATGGCAACTAGGGGAGAGCCTAGATCTGGTAGATGTGAAATTAAGCAGCATTAAACCCTTTGGCTAATTTGATGAAGGGCTTCTTCTATGGAGCGCCATGTCACCTTATGACTTCAGTTCCCTACAGTTTTATGGTTTGTATATGAGTCTCTAATATTTGTGTGTTTTGTTACACTTTTATTTATTCATTTCTTAAATCTCGGCTGTTTAAAAATGGCCGAGGAACAGTTGTGAATATGTAAAAGTGTTGTTTGCTTGGATAAGTCAGGTAATCATTGGCACTTAGACAACAAGGTTAGCGATACTATGTTGTCAACCATGCAGAACAATGGACCACTCAAACAACAGACTGCATTTAGAAATCTGCTGCCGCAGCACAAAATTCATTTAGGTGTTGATGTGGAAAATCTTTACAAGGAAAAAGTTGAGGTTACACTTGTTTATGTGACTCTACATTTCAATGACTTCTCAAAAACATATAGGCAGGTGTAATACTTTGTAAAATCACAGCAAACACGACTGCCGGTAGATCAGGAGTACGCCTGTATAGAATGTTCTGCTCCATGTTCGTACTAGGTCTGAGTTTGACTCAGCGCAGTCGGTCATTCAGGCAGCCCCTCCTGCCAAAGGCAACTATGACCTCTTCATGCAACACGTGGCTGAATGGAGAAAGACGTGGAACAGAGGAAGGGTCGAGCTCCAGGGAGCCGACGCTCAGCTGACGAAAGCCGTCCGCTTTGCCCAGTTCTACATACTGAATTCACTGCCAGCGGAGAGCCCAGCACTGCCTCCGGTTTTCAGCGAGGTCTACTATGGTTGTGGTCGAACAAGCATTGGCAAGGGATCACTGAACAAGGACTACCAGGGACACGTCATGTATGATAATGAGTTCTACATCATGCCGGCAATTTTACCGTTTCATCCTGATATGGCGAAGAACCAGCTAAGATATAGGTAGGTGTTTTCCAGTTTCTTTTCTCCTATAATATTGTGTTTTGTTGTATTCGACCTTTGATAAAGTGCTTTTCTCAGCAGGAGCATTTCAGAAGCATTCGCTGAGCAAACAAACCCAAGAGAAAATGTATGATTTGAGGCAAGAGAAAGATAGAGAAGACTACCATAGTGGATAGTGGAACGAACTGATAGGGGTATTCATTACATAGAGGGGGACAGGGGCGGATCCAGGGGGGCCAATCCGGCCATGGCCCCCCCATTTAAAAATTGCATGGGACGTGGCCCCCCATTTGGTTTCAACAAGCCATTAAATAAATGTAGCAGGAGAGAAAAACAAAACACGAGGCCCCCCATTACAAAATCACACGGGACTTGGCCCCCCCGTCGATTCAGCGGCAAATGTTTCCCGAAAAATTGGTCGATGGCTAAAAAAAAAAAAAAGGTCATCAGTTTTTTCGGCGGATGAAATGGTATTTTTTCCCGGAAAATTGATCGATTTGACCAAAAAATTTTTCTCCTGTATCACAAGACCAAAAATTTTGCCCCCCCTCGAAAATTCCTGTATCCGCCCTTGGAGGGGATCCATGGAGGAAAAGCACCTGGATTAAGCCATGGCAGTCCATATGTGAAAAACGAAGAGGTCAAACTTATCGGAAGATCCGTAGAGGATGCAGCAAAGCGGCAGAGAGGGGCTAAGTATGAGATCACAATGATGTCTGGACTACTGCAGCGCCCTCTATGTGGGTCTTCCGGTGACTCGGGTTGGGTGCTTGGATCGGGTCTTGCGCTCTGCGGCGCGCCTTGTTGGTCGCATCCCAAGATTCGGCCATGTCAGTGACTATATGCGGGACGTCTTGCATTGGCTCCCTTTCTCACAAAGGATCACTTACCGGATATCCTCCTTGGTTTGGCGCTGTCTCGCGGGTGTGGCCCCTGTCTATTTACAGGAACTCTGTTGCTCCACCCTAAACATCCAGCGCCGTGGCTCTCTCCGCTCTTCTAAACAGGCTGAGCTTCTTGTCCCCCTGGCACGCACTTCTATTACGCAGCGCCGTGCCTTTTCTGTCGTTGGCCCTACAACCTGGAATGGGCTTCCTGTGGAATTACGTCTAGTGCCTAGAGCCTTTGAGACTACGTTCTACTCTGCTCTTAAGACTGTTCTCTTTAGCCGTGGTTGGGTCGGGAGCGCTTCTGAGTAGATACTCTTGAAGAAGCGCTATATAAATGCCTTAAATGAATGAATGAATGGATGTGTAAAGTTCAGCTGTTGTTTTATGAGCATAGGCGATAATTTTCAATTTAGATGCATAGGAATCTCTAATCTTTATGACAGTGCCTCTTCAAAGGTGGTACTTGATATGTCTCTTAAACGCCCATTAGAATGACGTGCTGTTTTTTGTATACAACTATCAAAGTTAACTCTTAACTATTTGGTTAAAAAGTAATCAACAGGTGAATCAACAGGTGCATTTCAAAGGTAGTACAATTGTACAGTGCCTTTCAGATACGTTTTTTAATAGACTGCCCATATGTAACTGGGCATCTTTCAATTACCACACAAGTGTAAGTAAGTGAGTGTATTCAATATTATACCTGTTGCATAACCATACTCTGGCGTTCATGCATGTTGATTTAAAAGTGTACTGCATGTTAATTATAGAAATTTTCATCATTAGATTGTCTGCTATAGACCGGGACTGGTCGTGCGACTATGGCCATAAATTATATTTTGGGACCTCCTTGGTGGTGGTAGCCTATGCAGACATGAAGCAACCTCATGGATAATGGACGTCTATTTCTTTAACGACTACTTATTATTTTTAACGAATTCATTGCACCTAAAAGAACTGCTAATAAAAACACAAAGAGAAGTTAGCATTTGGAAATCTATAAACATACGCTTGTCTTTCTTTTCCTGCTTTGCACTTTTCTAGCTCTGGCTGACAATATTTACCCACAAACCGTTGTTTTGACCCTCCTGAAAAAAAATATATCTGCAGAATATTTTTTACAGAACATGGGACAGGTTCTTTAGTAGCCAAGACTGGAAACCACATCCCTGATTTAGATGCACACATATAATGAAATCTGCATTATTTAATTGCTTCTTTTTTGTATCAGGAGTGCTACGATGCCAGCAGCAACATCCAATGCTGCCCTGTTTGGTGGTGTGGGTGTTCACTTTCCCTACGAGAGTGGATTCAGTGGAGCGGAGGTGTCTCCAGACACCTGTATGAAGACGGATCCCAAATGCAACTGGCGCAAGATCTACACAACGGCAGGTGTCAGCTGGGGAATCCGACAGTACTACTCAATGACAAGGGATCGAGACTTCATGATTAACCCGGTGTACAAGGGATGTGACTTGTCAAGAGATATTGCAAAGTTCCTCGCTAATCAAGCCATCTACAACCCAAAGCACGGTCGATATGATATGTTCGGTAAGATTGATTGATTTGATTGGTTGGTCGATTGATTGATTGATTTTGATTACGACAGGCCTCAGTAGATACAGTGTGTTAGGAAATGGCTGAGAGATATTATTAGGCCACTACTTCATTAATAGGGCTTTCGTCAAAGTTCCTCCAATCTTTACACCTTCCTTTCTCCTAAATCACTTCTTGCATTAATTTCTCAGTGTATATTTTAAAGAGTAGAGCAAGAGGTTGTTAAGTTTTTCATTTATCATCCAATTAATTTCGTTTTTCTTCAGTACTTCTATGGACTAGCTTTACTGCTTTACCTTTTTCTTCTGGTTCAGAAAATTAGATTTCCTATGAGTCGTCTGTACTTCCATTCATCCCCTTCTCTTCTTGCTGCAGGCATTAATCTTTCCAGTCCACTCTATCAAAAGCCTTCTCATAATCCTCAAACTTTCAAAGCATACTCAGATGTCCTGAACATTCTGTAGGCTTTTCGCCAGCACCATCACTGGCTTTAAACAATGGTATCTTTACAAAGCAATCGAGATTTTGTAAATTATGAAATGCACCAATAGGTAACTATCTTGCTGACTGATTTCCTTCTTGAATCAGGGATAACGGGACCAGACGATTTTCATCCAAACAAAGATAACAACGCCTTTACACTTTGTGCCGCCAGTCTTGCTATTCACTGGGCTCGTTACTTCTCTTGTCTATGCCAACGTAATGAACGTGAAGAAGTTCCCGATGAGTACCTGCAGAAAGCCATGTACCTGAACCTTCCATATGACAACGTTAAACGCCTTCATCTTGAGTATGACGGCTTCGATTCAGGTAAATGGCACCAGTGAGATTAATATACCACTTTTTACCCAAGATATCGTCTATTGCATTTATTCAAAAGGCTGCATTATTTGCTATGTTTTAAGATTTGATTTGAAGTCCATTTATATATTTTTTTTGTTTGGGATTACCAAGTAATGCTGATGTTACCCTCGAGCCGCAGTGAAGTTAAGACAAATCGAGCTGGATTGTTACTTGAATGATAAAATAGTTTGACTCGAGGTGTCAAACTTTTCAAATTGGTAAGCTAGAAGCAATATTTCCCGCAAATGGTGGGCCTAGTTCCCATAAGATGCATGAGAAAAATGAGTTGCAAAAATTGTGAAGAAGCTCCCCAGGTTTTTTTGGGACTAAATGTTAGTTGCTGAATATTAACATACAAACAGTCAAGTTAGGGTTGAAATTTATAATTACCGGTACATCATATACATATATATATATATATATATATATATATATATATACATTGAGCCTTAGAATTACAAGTATGAACTTCTATTATGAAATTGTGTTGTCTTTAGACATAGTTATTGAAAACCATAAAAGTATGAGTTTCTGGCCCACAGATCAAATCTTTTGACAAACATTAAATGTTTGTCAGATTTGTGGGTTTTGGGTTTGCTTTAGCCATACAACATCTTACTTTAACAGATTCTTTGCCCTAATGAATGGGGCAAACTAGGAAATTGTTCTTTTAATATATCTATCATAAATTTTAATTGCTAAAACTTTATGCATTTTATGCATTCAGAGAAGGACAGACCGATCAAGCAGGCTGATACCATTATGCTGAACTATCCACTGAACTGGAACTACAGCGCTGATATCATGCGGAACGACCTGGAATTCTACGAGACTCTAACAGATACAAAAACACCAGCAATGACGTGGAGCTGGTTCACGATTGGTTGGAAGTGGACGAATGAACAGAGCAAGATGAGATCCTACTTCCTGAAAAGTTACCAAGACTACCTCATTCAGCCATTCAAGGTTGGTGTATTGTACATGATATTGACTTTTAATTCCTCATCGTTTTCATATTTTGTGCATTTTATCAAATTTCTATGCATTAATGATATCCTGCAACATGACTATCTGTATCACTATTCAAAGTAATGTGATTGCGTAGATCTTAAATTGCCCATTTTCAAAATGTGCCTACTCTCTTATTTTTGCAAAATTTTTATATATGAGCATTGTTCGTTTAATTCTAGTACTACTAATAGTGATAATAATAATAATAATTATAATAATAATGGTAGTTTATTACCTTGCTGTTATTTTTTTCGCACATGAATTTAAGTGAACACGGAAATGCATTGTAATTGAGTACAGTAAGGTTATTTGGTAAATGAAGAGTTAGTTAAGTAGTTTGTGTTAATTTCTCGCTTTGTCTCAGTTTGTCTCTTCCTCTCTCTGTTGTTATCCGATTTCTACATATGCCAACACCACTCAACAGCTGTCCCTATCCTGAATCACCATTCAGGTAGCCCTGCCTAGTGGGGTTGAAACACCTCCTTTGGGTCCCTCTGCGACCAATAGGCTGCCATAGCATGTGTATTGGCTATTGCAGTTGGTATATCTAAGATTTGTGTTTTCTGTGATCTGCGTTCTTGTGAATTGTTTAAACTGCATAATTGAACGCTGTAATTGGCTGTGCTCTGTCAACCGGATTGTTGAATAAACGAAAGTTATTATTATTATTGTTATTATTATTAATATTAAGGGTTTGATATGCTTACGTATTTTTTATAATTCGTCTTGACTGCTTGCATAACAATAATATGATCTAATTTGAATTGACTTGATGTGCTACCATTACATCTGCCATTAATGTCACATCGTACTTAGAATCAACCATATCGCTTGCTGTTGCTTTATTTACTCATGTACTTTGGCAGATCTGGACAGAGTACAACGAGCGTAGCATGTCTGATCAGGAGGTGGGAAACGTCAACTATCTTCCTGGAATGGGAGCTTTTCTCCAGTCTATCATCTACGGATTTGGCGGATTTCGCATCAGACCGGACAGACTTGAAGTCTTTAATCCAATGCCTCCTCCAGGTTCCACCAAACTCATCCTTTACGGCTTCCAGTACCTCCAGGCCAACCTAACTTTCACCATTGAGGTCGATAAAACGACAATCCAGGCTGTTTCTGTAACATCAAAGTATCCGCTTATTCTCAGAAGAAACGTATCAATGGCGGTTGAAGAAAGCATCACAACAGGTATTTTATACGACAGTTAATTTTCTTTGGGGTGGCTGTTATTCTTTATTGCATTAAGCTTGGCTCTTTTAGTCTATCTATCAATTTTTTGTTTGTTATCAGTGAAATTTGGAATACAAGAAATATGTTTTTCTGCTGCCATGTGTTACTTATGCAAAAAAGTATTTTCAACCCCCTCCCTCCACGTAGACACCTGTACACTTTGTTTTGACCCCTTACTTTATGCGTCCGTACAAATGAGCCTCTCTACCCTCCACCTTTCTAAAGCCATTTAGCTAAAGCTGTATATGAAAGACATATCTTACTGCAGGCTACTATTTGCTTTTGTTAGACATCATACTTGCTGTATAAAACTTGTTAACTTTTATGACTAACTGTTTATATCTGAAATAAATATAATTTTAATGTAGCCAAATGCCATCAGATGACTATAGGATGATACAAACTTATAAATAGGCTAATGGGGGCATCATAATTAGACATTTATTTTGCGTACGTATATTTCGCTGAGACCCCTTCTCGTACACACCCGTACACAAATCCCCCGAATACCATAACCCCCATGTGTACCTAATAATTATATGGACAGCCCCTTACCAGAGCTAATTCCTCTAAATCTGTTTTTAATGTTTACACGTGTGTTTTTATCACAATAATGTAATCGTACGCAACATGGAGATAAAAGATGCGAACTTTTGCTGATTTTTTAACTCATCTCATACTGTTGCTTGTTTCAGGTGCAAAAATTGTCATTGACGCAGCATCCAATGGATTCTTCATCTACACAGTAGTCGCAGAAACTTGCGAACATCCTAGAGACTACATTTACATGCCATGGGGCTACAGCCCGTGGATAAACACGGCAGCAACGACGAAACCGGAATTTCGTTTTTGTATTCTTCTGCTTTTCTGTATCATTTTGATTTGTCTGTCTCACAGACTGACTCGCGTTTGATCGTACTTGAATGCTTCGTTTATTAATTGCTCTGTATGCAAAGATCTGCTCGTTCAAAATTTTTAATCTCAAGACTGAGGGATCTGTCGATCGTGTCATCCGCCGTTTCTTCCTTGTTCGAAGCGTAAGACTAGCAGGAGCTTCGAGGAAATCAGATATATTGGACTGAATCATGATCTGATTACTTTTGAGCTAGTATCTGATCATTTTTTACCTAGGATCTGATCATGGGATCTGATCATTTTTGAGCATTGATCTGATCATTTTTGTACTTTGATCATTTTTGAGCTAGGATCTGATCACTTTTTTAGCTTGGATCTGATCATTTTTTACCTAGGATCTGATCATTTTTTTAGCTTGGATCTGATCATTTTTTAGCTTGGATCGGATCATTTTTTAGTTAGGATCTGATCTTTTTAGCTAGGATATGGTCCTTTTTAGCTAGGATCTGATCATTTTTTAGCTAGGATCTGATCCTTTTTTAGCTAGGATCTTATCATTTTTTAGCTTGGATCTGATCAGTTTTTGAGCATTGATCTGATCATTGTTTAGCTAGGATCTGATCATTTTTTAGCTATATAATCTGATCGTTTTTAGCTAGGATCGGATCAATTCTTAGTTAAGATCTGATCATTTTTTAGCTAGGATCTGATCATATTTATAGCTTAGATCTAATCATTTTTTACTAGGATCGGATCAATTCTTAGTTAGGATCTGATCATTTTTTAGCTAGGATCTGATCATTTTTTATAGCTTGGATCTGATCATTTTTTACTAGGATCTGATCATTTTTTAGCTAGTGCTCCTTCATGCTGAACAGTTTTAAACTCACAGTTTCAGTTATAAAAGCAGATTTGACCTATCAATGAATGACAAATGGTCGATCGTCGTCAGTCGCGTGCCTTGGACAGGATCAGGATCTGATTATTTTTAACGTAGACCTCTTCGTACTGGTCATTTGTAGCAAATTCATGTAATTGTCTGCTCATTTTATTGCTCCCTATCCTACCTGACACGACCCCAAGCTTAGTAGGACTATAGTAGGGAATGAAGCTGATTGTGGACTTTCGCACAAAAACGACCGTGTCTTAACCAAAACATCCACCACAATATGGCACTTTGTGAGAACAGTGCATACGTGCCCTGTATAATGTATATGATTTTATACGATCTGCTTTATGATGTATATAATATGTATGAAGACATTTTGGCATTGAAGATGTATACATGGCTTGAAAATAGAGACTTGTTTTAGGCAGGAGTGTGTAAAAAAGTTATTTATAGGACGACAGTAATCATAAATACATTGTAAAATATATGTAACATTCATAGTAACTGTTAATGATGCATTGTATAATGGATCCATTAGGGTGGTCCTTATTTTTAAAAGTTTGATTTTATAACGGGGCACCCTCTAAGTTGGTTTCTATTCATGAGAAAAAAATTGAGAAAAATTTTGGAGAGAATCTGAGGACTTTTAGAGGTCACTACCAGAGGTTAAAGTTCAAGGTTAGAATTAATTTGGGCTTTGTGGTCTACTATGCGCAATTTCCATTAATATGCTTTCCAACCATGTTAATCGCTATGACAGAATTTGTTAGACATCTACTCACATATTTATTAACACCTCCGACATCATGATTGCCACCTACTTACTTATTTTATTGACATTTTTCTGTAATGCATTCACAGCCATTGCATCTTTTGTCGGCAATTTTGCTTCATTTTGCTTTTTTGTGTATATTGGCAATATTGCATAATTTCGCTATTGTCAAAAGAACACAAGTTTGGCAATAGGCCTGAGTCCTGACAATGCCATGGCGAAAGTGAGTAACAGAAATGCAACACTTGTAGACCTACTTTCTTTCGCACTACAGTGTCTTGGCAATGATCCCGCAGAGTTCAATCTCTTGTTTTGTCAATGCTTAAGCAGTGAGTGAATAAAGAATCGGCAAAAATGTATGAAAACTTGAAAGCTGAATGCCAACCAGGAGTTCCTCTAATAATTCACTGGGATGGAAAGTTGTTGGAAGACATCTGCAGACTGCAGTAAAGAAATAGTAGACCGTCTTCATGACCTCGTTTCTGGAGTGGGTGTTGACCAGATCCTCGGTTTAAAGAAGTTATCATCGGGACAAGAAAATCTTCAGTGTCTGCAGTGTATGAAGCGGTTGTGACTTGGGGCATTACTGATCAAATGAAATCAATGTGCCTTGACACCACATCAGTGAACAGTGAACTTAGAAATGGTGCCTGCATCCTGTTGGAACAGAAGCTGGACAATGATTTGTTGTAGAGTGCATATCGCTATCACATATGCCTAAATTAAGTCGGAGGCAGTGGTTATGTTTTCTTTTGGTTCACCGAAGGGTAAGGACATAATGATTTTTCAGCTGGGCTGCACAGAGCGAGGTTCATCGGCAAGAGCATTTACAGTGTTAAGATACGGATGCTCAAGAAATAATTCAAGTCAACAAGAAGAGAATAAAGGGTATAGCTGACATCTGCCTGCTATACATGTACGTCAAAGTCTGGTTTCAAACACCGTATGCACCATCTATACTCCTCAACTTGACCTGTAGAGAGCAGATCTTTAAGGACATTGACAAAATACAGGGAGATAAAATAGTGCAGTTGCAGACGTTGCAATGAAGAAATGTTTAGATGACTTTTGGTATCTTTCAGAGGAATTGGTGGCTTTCGCGTTCTTTGATTGATGGGCCCTATGGGGTTTCCATTTATACCAAGCGCCAAATGGTTACTACTCTGGACAAAACTTGGATCGAGCATCCACAACAAAGAAGAACATTGGAACCTGCTGTAATAAGCTCAAGGCAACTGGAAGATTTTGTAATGGAAAACACGAGATTTTTCAAGTTTTCTCCAACAACACGTAGATATACATGGTCAAGTGACGAGAACTTCAAGTTAGATTAGGCCACTGCGAGCTCAGTGAAAGTTGTAAATGACATTACAAAGTGTGGAGTGACACTCATGAGCAAGTATAACAAGCTTCAAACAAATAATGAGGATCAGATGCAGAGTCTGCAAAATTGATTGTGAAGAAATATATGCCTATCGTCGCAAAAGACTGATGCAATAATGGAAACATTAACTGGGAAAAACCTTTTTATGTCCGCTTATGTGTTTTGACCAAAATAGTAAACCAGTCCACAGGCCACTAGTCCACCTCTAGCACGGTCCATTGCCCACCAGAATTTATTTCAATTTGTGCATTCAGCCATACATGTACACTAGTAATAGTATACAATATACGATATTCCATGTTTCGCCTGTGTCTTTACATTGATATATGTTACGTCCGGTAGCGACCCCTAAAATTAAAAAAAATCTGCCAAATTGTTCAGTGATAATATTTTTTAACCTAAAGGTATAAGTTAGGAGGGTGCCTCGTTTAAAATTCTCCAAAAAATATTTTTACATGGAGCTAAGGACCACACTAGGATCCATGGACTAACATGAGCGACTTTGGACGCCGTGAATTGGCATTACATTGACCTATCATTCTGTACTTTACAATGGATTCAATGCATGACACATTCTTTGAATTACCATGTCCCAGACTCCCGTGCAATACATTGAACCACCCTTCTGTGAATTACCATGTCCAATTCCTGTACTTTACCACAACCCGTCTTCCTATGCATTGCTATGGCTGGTCCATTGCTTTAACATGACCCATCCTCCTGTACATTTAACATGACTTATTATCCTGTGGATTTAACATGATTCATTCTCCTATGTATTAACATGATATCCTCCTATGCATTAACATGACTCATTCTCCTGTGGATTTAACATGACCCATCCTGCATTGCATTAACATGATTCATCATCCTGTAGCCTATATTTAACATGACTCATTCTCCTGTGCATTAACGTGATATCCTCCTATGCATTAACATGACTCATTCTCCTGTGGATATAACATGACCCATCCTGCATTGCATTAACATGATTCATCATCCTGTATATTTAACATGACTCATTCTCCTGTGCATTAATATGATATCCTCCTGTGCAGTTAACATGATTCATCCTCCTGTGCATTGACATGACCCATTCTCCTGTTGTTTAACATGACCCGACCTGTGAATCACAAAAGAGTCGTCCTCCTGTGCAATGTCTGACATGACCCTTTCTTCTGCACGGACGTACACACTCTAATAACAGACTATTAGGTGATGAACTGATGATCCTTCAGGACTAAGGGGCCGTGCATAAAGTACGTCACGCTATTTTTGACCATTTTTGACCCCCCTCCCCCCTGTCACAAACTGTCACAAATCTTGGACCCCCCCAAAGTACGTCACACTTTCGAACAAATTTTTTTAAACATAACCATTTACCTAACCCTCTAAACCCTAGGATACTATCCCTAATCCCTCTGATAGTGACGTGTGTCCCTAAACGCTTTGATAGTGACGGGAAATCAACTTTTATCCCACCAGGCCGGGTTTTAGACACGCGCCTGGCCGGGCCGGGTCGGATTTTAGGTACTAAGAACAAAAAAATAAACAAGAATTTAAAAAATAAATGTGTAACGTCACACACGGCCTGACCCCCACTCCCCCTGTCACAAACTGTCACACTTTCTTACACCCCCTCCCCCCCCTGGAGCGTGACGTACTTTATGGACGGCCCCTAAGTGTGCATTGTGGCAAGGTTGCTGGGGTTCGTCTATTCGTCTAAAGTGCGGAGTCCAAAAACTATGGTTCAGCCACAAGCAGTGCAGAATGTTCTGTAACTGACTGATCGGGTTTTGTATAATGCAATGGATTTACTGAATTAGCCTAATAATAATTAGGGCCTATATCCGACGTGTTTAGATACGGACGAACACAATAAACGCATCCTGTTCGAAATGTGAGTTAGCCTGCTCTACTGCACTAAGTTGTTGAGATTACTGAAACTACAACTAAATCTGATGAGTTTTTACCAATTTAGGCCGTTCCGTTCCTCATGGGCGGAGACCCAGAGGGGACGGTCCCCCCCAATGAAAGTGTTGGGAGGACGGCCCATGCATTTGTTCCCCCCCCAATGTTTGAGCGTCAAGACTTTTTTTGGCGGCGAAAATAGAAAATTTCGTCGAGATTTTGGCCGGATGACTAAAAAAAAGGTCGTCAACTTTTTTGGCGGCGAAAATCGAAAATTTCGTTGAGATTTTGGCCGGATGACTAAAAAAAGTCATCAACTTTTTTGACGGCGAAAATAACTTTTTCCGAGATTTCGCCGGTCGTCAGAAATTTTTCTGAAAATCTCGCGTCTTTCCGTCACCCCCAATTCTCGGCCCAGGTCTCCGCCTATGCCGTTCCTAGCCATCCTCGGTACGAGGTTTGGCCGCATCATGCACGATGTTCCTCTAACGATTCCTGTCCTCCGTCATACTTAGCACTGTTTGGCACCCAATTTAGGCACTAATGGGTTAAAGGAATTGGCCTACAGCGCAGGACGCAAGCCAACTGCGTTGATAAGCTTACCTTAATACCGCGATGAATAGGCCTAGCTGCAGGATGTAGACTAACACTTAGGCCTACATAGCTTAAACACTTGTGGTTCTTTGAAACCGTCGTAGTACATTTTTTATGGTCCTTGGCAAATAATTACAGCTTAGTTTTATTACAATGCTAATTAATATTTGTTAGTCTACATTTACGGATAGGCCTATTCTTGCTTCAAAGAAAAACAACGTTAACGTAGGGTCTATATGGGCCTGTTATTACTAGGCCATCGTTTTGGGCTCAAGTTGATTCAATAAGAAAAAAATTCTGTCAAGAGACCAGTTTCTTGATGACCTAAGTATTGAGTAGGCCTACTATAGACACCGACAAAGAGGTCGAGTATCGTGTAATCGAGCTGCGCTTTCCTTAAGAATTTGGCCATAAGTTTGGAACAAACCGTCCTCCTAAAGTATCCAAATCCAGCGTTTCCCAACCCGTGACTCGCGGGACAAAAAGTGACCCGCCAGGCCCAAAAACGTAGCCTACATGACCCTCGTCTCTCAAAGAATTAACAAAAATAATATGAAAAATTGAAATTTGGACAAGATAGAACACATTTATTTTATCTAAACAATTATTTTATTTTGACGTCTATAAATAACATCAAAATTCTATTTTGAATCAATTATAAAAATAATGTTTATGTGATTTTAGCTAACTAACTTAGCCTTGTGGCCCCCTAATGGCATTCCTGGGGAGCTTTGCCCAGAGACGTCTAGATTATACACTCATTGATGCATTGAGCAATCATTGAACCATGGCGCTATATAAAAGTTGTCACATTGGATTATGCTATAGGTCTAATCATGTGTGCCACGGCTATAGTCTGTAGCCACTTAATTACTTATGTTATCAGGGATTCACAGGAACACGCAATTTCTGGGATCATGTGAAACGAAGTGACAGATCAAGAGATCAACGATGATCCACCTCTGCGAAATTCAGCCTCTTAAATCATTATTCTAGCAATTCGATTAGCGCCCGCGAATAAGCTGGTGCCCGACACTTGGCTTTCGAGTGGTGCTTTAGAAGAAGTTTGGAGATTAGGGCGGCATAGGGCCTACATGATTAAAACTGTTGCCCTACGCTTTGGCTTTTCAGCAACACTTTAGAAGTATGAAGTTTAGGATTATAAATATAACTAGCCTACAGTCGTATCGTAGGCCTATATATCTAAAGATTTATTGAGCACATCTCGTAGCTTAGACCATTCAGAGGTGCCTTCAGCACAGAAACCCGGGGGAGACATCTTGAGAGAGTGGGAGGATGTAGGCCTAGAGAAGAACCCAGATATGGACTTAGCACATGGAAGGGGGCAAGGGCGGATACGGACATTTCCGAAGGGTGGGCCAAAATTTTCGGTCTTGGGTTGGAACAGGGGAAACATTTCGTCTTGTTGGCCGAAAAAATCTGATGTAAAATCAGTGAATGTAAGAAAACATTAATTTCACTAAGTTCACCGACGTTGCGTGCTGGCTTTACTGACCCGCCACAGCCGACAAACCACGTAGGCTAGCCTATTGAACAGCGGATTTTTGAAAAACGACTAATCTTGTAAAACTGCCTGACGGCACTTTGCCCCTGCTGTAAAAGTTTGCACCGACACTCGAAGACCCTTAAACACGGCCCTGGGCCTATGTGTGTTCCATTTTAGGTGTTGGTCCATATAGGCTATGCACGCCTAGAAATTTAGAAGTGGTAACTTGAGGAACAGTTATGCCATCAATGACCATATCTTCTGTATGTGGGGTATATGCTTTTCATTAGTTCTAAATAATATAAAATTGGTCTTGGAGATTAAGTGACTGCATGCATGCACAAATGCATGCACAACTGTGGTAAAGACGGCGGGTCAACAGATTGTCTGATGGCTCACAGCCTCAGGCAAGGGCGGATACAGAAATTTTCGAGGGGGGGCCAAAATTTTGAGCGTTCTTGGTGGGGTAGGGGAAAAATTTCGTTGCCGCCGAAAAAGTTGATGACCTTTTTTTAGTCATCCGTCCAATTTTCCGGGAAAGTTACCATTTCAACCGCCAAAAAAGTTGATGACCTTTTTTGGTGGTCATCCATCGTAGTCCAGAGGCTGAGAGTAACGGTAAATCAAACGGGGGGCCACGTCCCATGCGATTTTGTAATAGGGGGCCTGATGTCCTGCTTTTCTCTCCCGCTGCATTTATTTAATGTCTTGTTGAAACCAAATAGGAGGCCACGTCCCATGCAATTTTTAAATGGGGGGCCATGGCCGGATTGCCCCCCCCTGGATCCGCCCCTGCCCTCAGGCGTCTTAAATGAAAATTGCGACTTAGGCGGCCTACTCATTCTGAAGCAAGAATCGGTATACAAATCACTATTGTTGAACGGCTGACTAATCATCTTGGCCCATATCATTGCTGTTTCTGCGAAATGCACGTACAAAACAGCGAACAGCGCACGACCTCGGCCTTAGGCCTTAGGTGTAACATGCAGCCTAATACCAAGATCTAAGCTTATAGGCCTACCCTAAACGTAGCCTAACATGTTTTACAACCAGAGGATCGAGATTCTATAGCTGAAGTCATATAAATGTACTCATTGTAGCCTACGAGAGTCTGTGCGAGCGACTGGGTTACGTCAAAAGCACCCATCCTGAGTCAATCAACATCCTAGTTGGCCCAGAAACTGGTGGGTCAGTGGAGGAATCTTGGCCTATATTACAGAGAATTGAACGTGTGCAATTGGTCCGTAGCCTACCGTACCTGACAGCGTGTGTAGCGATGCGATACAAGATCTCTGTAGTACGTGAAGGCATTTTGGATGAGATCGACAGGCCTATAATAATAGTATTATTATCATGAGTCAAACCGGTCGATTTTGATTTTGCAACGAAACTATAGCGTTAGACGTAGGCCTATAGCCCTATACGGATATTGTCTATTCCAACACAGCTGACAGGTTATTACTTATTAATGTGTTTGCGATAGAAAATGGATCACGTTTCATAGGTCTAAGAGTGTCTTAGACAGGACACCGGCCTTACCTATAGGCAAAGTAGGCAGTTGCCTAGGGCGCCGCAGTCTTTGGGGGGCGCCGCGGCACCGGCGAATTTATTTTTTTTACACTATAATTCTTTTAAACTCAAAACTTTTGCTAATGGAAAGAATTTAAATTAATTATGGATTCTTTGCACCTGTTCACTGTTCAGGCAGGCCTAATTCTATTTCAAGGACTGTATAAATTTTAAATCGACAAATAAAATTCGATTTTTAACGACATTCCGTAGGCTATGCTCTTTGCTTTAGGAGACAGGTTAAAATACGCGACGCTCAATTTCGAGAGTGAAGATGTTGCAAGAAATGAAATGTATGAAATGGGAGTGGGCCTTGCTGAGTATGAAGATGAGATTACAACATTAGAGCCTGCCCTTTATTCATATTGAAATAAAATAGTCTAGTAGGGACGACGATGAAGAAAGGGCAGTAGCTGAGGCAGGACCGACCTAAGGCATAGGCAAAGCACTGCAGGCAGCTGCATGGGTCGCCATTGCAAGTTCTAGAGGGCGCCATTTCCAGAAAGAGGGCGCCATTTCCACAAGAGTGTATTTTAATATTTTTAAACTTATACCATTCTTCACAAAATTGAATATTATATCCAGCTTTCAGTGCACTAATAAAAAAAATTATAATGAATTACTCAGTTGAGCGTACAGGCCTACAAGACCGTAGTTAGGGGGATGTTTTGGGTGTTTGAACACCGCCCCATCCCCTAAATGAAATAATGTAAAAATGAAATAATTATGCATTTGCTAGCAAATGACAGTGTGTAATGTAATTTTGAGCAGAAAATAGTCGAAAATCGCGGAAAATAGCGGTTTTTGGACGTCAGAAAATAAATTCGACGACTAACAAAAGTCGTCAGAAAATTTCGACCAAATAAGTCGCCCGCAGCGTGTACGAACCTCAAAATTCACGGTCAAGAAAACATCCCCCGAAATAAAATCCTAATGCAGGTCTATGCCTGAGGCGCCAAATGTAGGCTATACCTTGCCTAGGGCGCCATTTGGGCTAAGGCCGGCCCTGGTCTTAGAAACGAATTTGCAGCACGGTAACGTGCGGACTGTCGGCTGCATATAATATATGTATAATGCAGTGCTTTTTAGCGTGCAGTTGTACACAAAATGTGCCGTTCTAAACCGATTTGTGCAGTTATAGAAGCACTTCTGTGCAGTGAAAAATCTGTTTTTAAAATGTCACTGTCCTCCGATTGAAAGTATTTACCATGGAGGATAGTCATTTACCATGAAAGATGGTCCGTGTTTAACCTAAGCATCTCTGGTGGGACTGTTCCCGCCCATAGGAACAATTATATATAGAGAGGATGAAATTGGACGATATACTACCTGGATTTCTGCTGATGCTAAAAGACTTTAGAAAGGTCATCAGGAAAACGAGAGATCACTGGTCAGCGCGCCAACGAGAAAGAATGGCTTGTGCAGTTCTAAAAATTCCTTTTGAAACGCCATGGCAAAGGCTGTTGATCTCATTGTGTGATTTTTAAAAGTTCTATAAATGATATTTGTATTTTTAGATGTCAAAATGCTGCTGAAACCAGTCACCGTTGGCATCCTCCTTTGCTGGTGCATGGTGGACAACTGCTCATCCTTTGAATATCCTTCACTGCAGAGTTTTGGTGATGTTTTCGATCAGTTGGGACAACTGATGTCCAAATCTAAAAATTCAGACACGAAGGCAAATCCGGCGAAATCAAAAAGGATGAAAAGGCAATCAACAGACATTGGTGATGAAAGCACCAACCCTTATGAAGTCAGAAGCTCCAGGTAAGCCATGCAAGCGAGACGCAATCTTGATCGATAATTAAGGTACGGTAGCTTTGCAGTGCCATTATGCTTAGTTAAGGAAATCATCTACATGGGTGTCATACTTATGTTAGCGCTTAACTGAGACTGCTACACTAAACTCCAGTGCCAGTTCCAAGCCTGGATAAAGGAGGAGGGTGACACTAGCCATCTTTGTTATATCGTTAAACATGTAACAAGCCGACTAACACACTAGGCTATACTTTCCGGACAAGAACGTCTGTGGGGTCCAAAGTGGCCCATAATGATCAGTGGCGGCGCCAAGGGGAGTGAAGGGGCTAAGGGTTTTTGGACAGGGAAAATGGAATATTTTCATGGGATTTCGACCAAACGACTAAAAAAGGTCAATTTCTTCCGCGATTCGTCCCCCTCAACTTCTGGACCAAGTCTCCGACCATGGGCTCCCCAAAACTGAAATCCTGGCGCCGCCACTGATAATGATGACCACTAAAACCGTTTGGGATTCGATGTGAAAAAATGAGCATGGCTGAGCAGGGCCCTGGCAATAATGAACGTGGCTACTCCGAACATCTGTAGGCCTACGGGGCCGCGGGGCCCCATGCAATGCAGAAACTTAAGTGCGATATTTTTTTATACAAACTACATGGTTCATAATGCATAGCCTACATGTATAGGCCCACAGTGCACATGAAAACGGGATACTTATCATTTACTAACATTTAGGCTATTGACGGTTTATCAGAAAAACCGACTTGAATTGTGCCATAGCGTCAATAATGCCCCTTACCGAATTATAACCTACTTTTTGCTTCTTTTAAGGGCCCCTTACTTGCGGGGGTCCCCTCCGGTCGGAGGGTTCGGAGGGCGGTCGCTACGCATCTGTGTCTGAGTATCGGGTATTTTTATTGTTTTTAATCAGGGCATTTTTAGCGTGTGGTTCTACACAAAATGTGTAGTTCTAAATGGAATTGTGCAGTTGTAGATGCACTTCTGTGCACAGTTAAAAACTTAAAATGTAGAGGTCATTTTAGGCCTAATCTGATTGGGAGTAATTTACCATGGACGATTGATGGGGAAAGAAGGGGGTTGTTCTAAAAATTCCTTAAAGAATCCCTGTTTTGATTATTGATCGGCTAGTACGCTAATTAAACGAATTCATTTGTCAATTTTTATTTGAAAGTTTACCAATGATGCCTGACAAGCGGACGATAAACACACGGTACATGCCAACGCTTGGTAATGGCTACATTGGAACGACGGTTTACAGTGATTCAATCTACCTCAATGGGTTATACAGCGGAGAAGGAGGTGAGCCAGTTATCGCATGGCAAGCTGGGAATTGTTGTTTTTGTCTAACACAATTCGAAAATTAATAAAAAAGTTTGCGTGTCTGTCCAATAAATATGGAAATTTGATTATGTAAAAGTCTGAGAAATTCAGTCAGCAGCAGTACTGTCATTAAGTATTTAGTCTAGGTTAGTATGGTTACATTTTCATTTGGCCTTAGTCAGTTGATGATTTTTTCCATTGTTCTGACTTTAAATGGCAGCTTTCGACATAGGCGTACGAAACATTTCGGCAGTGGGGGGGCAAGAAAAATTTTTTGGCCCGAAAAATCTGACGTAAGTTTTTCCCCAAAAAATTCTTAGGATTTTCCCACCCGAAAAATCTGACGACTTTTTTCAGTCATCCGCCCAAAATTCTTAGGATTTTCCCGTCAGAAATCTGACGACTTTTTTACCCCTGCGCGCCCGAAAAAATCCTCCCGTACCTGTTTTGCCCGAAAAAAAATTGCGAAATTTTTTGGCCCGTCCATGCCTCTTTTGCCCGAAAAACACATTTGTCCGAAATTTGGGGGGCATTTGCCCCCCCTTCGGACCCCCGTCTCGTACGCCTATGGCTTTCGTACCTAGTGGAATATCACCTGTCAATCAGTCAATCACCAATCAATCAGTTGTGCTTTGTGTCACAACAAGTTTATGCAATAAAACAATAGCAGTAGTAGTATAGGCATTAGCAATTATGGCTGTATAATATGTATATGAACACTTAGTATAGCGTTTTTGAAGTAGGCTACATCACGAAAGCGTTTTCTGCACCAAGGTATATGCAAAATGTCATTAGGACAGAAAAGGCTTTAGCATAAAAAAACAATTGAAAGGTGATATGGAAGATTCGCCATATGCGCATGGACATGGATTATAATTTTTGCTTAGGCCTACATTTGAAATTAAATTAGGATAGCTTCAAAAGCAGTGAATATGCAGTAGCGAAATAATAGCTGGTAAATTGTATAATTTTTAGCTGAGTCACACCGAGCGTCGATTCCAGCGATACTCATGACCCGAGTAAACCTCACGACTCCAGATTTTGAGCGACGAGCAACCAGAAAGTTTACGCTAAACGCCCAAGATGGTAGGCACTGCATATATAGCCATTAATAATAATAATAATAATAATAATAATAATAATAATAATAATAATAATAATAATAATAATAATAATAATAATAATAATAATAATAATAATAATGACGACAATTTCTATGGTGCTGTAACATGCTCTAATGCAGGCAGGCAGCCGCATACGGTGCCCATCCTACATTGTTGAGCAAGTAGTGCATGGATTTGTTGGGAAGTGATGCAAAGCTTGCTACTTTAGTTGATTGCTAATTGATGGTGAAGGAACTGCAGTTAGTGTTATTTTTGGGAGACTACTGCAGGTGATATATCGTTGGTCTAGTTGGAGTCAATCAGTTGTTTCGTAGATTCAATAAATACATGTAGCATTGTCATTGCTGATTTTAAAATTACTATGGCTTTTTAATTGTGTTGGCTCTGGACACAATTAAGTTGAGCAACTTTTGTAGAACAAGTGTTTTAGATAATAAAAAAGTAACGACCGGGGCAGTTTTTATGACATACTGTGTGTTTGCATTAGTTTAATGTCAATGTAGCCTACTGGGTTGACACACTGCCACATGGACTTACATGGTGCACTGAGATAAGCAAAATAAACTTAAAAAAAATAATGGTGAAAGAGAGTGCACTAGTAATTGCAGGTGAATTGATGGTTAGATAGCTAATCTTTATAAGGATCAGCCTTTTCCATTGTGTTACAAATGCTTTAATGATTCCAACCAAACAATCTTCTTCTTTTCATTTAGGTTATTTTTTGGAGACGATCAACTGCGAGTTTGCGGACATTGAGCATAGGATTTATCTCCATCAGAAGTACATTCGGCTGTTTGTCGTTGACATATACATTAAGATGAACCCCGCAACTCTAGGAGGAGGAACAATTACTATGAACTATCCATCATGGAATTCCAGCGGCGATCTGACTTTCAATTCTCCGCTCAATTATCGTGGCAACTGGTAGGCTACGAGTCATGCATGAAAAACTCATTTTCTCGGGAAAAATTAATTTGTGAACTAAAGATTATTTATTGAATATACGAACAGTATGGCAATAATTTGGAGATTTCATTGGAAAGTTTCAGAATAAGACTTGTCATCTAAATGTATTTTTGATTCCAACAATCGATATTATATATATTAAAGTCTCACGGATTTTATGTTTTTTAAATAGAGAATTGCAAGCATTGGCTATAGACTTAAGGCAGTGGTTCCCAACTTTTTTGACTTTAAGGACACTTTTTCTCAGTTGGAGGTCACGATGGCCACATTTTCTTAGCTGAAGAACATTAGGGGCTCTGGGGATAGAATTTAATTAGCTAAAAGCATATTAAATTGTTGTTATTGAATCAAAATAGAATGTGTGATGTTATTTATAGACGTCAAAATAAAAATAATTCGTAATCGAAAATAATTATGTGTTGTATCCTGTTTAAAATTGTCAATTTTTTATAGAGTTTTTGTTGATTCTTTGAGAGATGAGGGCCATTTTTGAAGGCCTATAGGTCGCTTTTGGCCCGCAGTCCACGGGTTGGTAACCACAGACTTAAGGTGCAGGTTGAAGATTTGCAGAACTTTGAAGATCCGCCACATCTGGATGAGCAGTCTAAAAACTGTAGGCGAGACAATCTTCAGGGATGTGGAATTGTAGGGATTGGTGAGTTTATTTAAGCTAGGAGACATGGTTTGTTCGAATCCAGTTTTCAGGACAATTTAGAAAGTCAAACAAATTTTATGTCAACTAGAGTGAAAAATCTTATTTTGAAGCAACCAACAATACCTGATGCATATTGTGATGAAATAATGATAGGGAATTCCAGAGTAGGCGGGATGAGGTCATTCAAAATATTTTCCATTTCAACAGGCCATGCTGTAACAGTGAACAAGCAACCTTCAACAAGAGCACACTGGGCTTCCATCAGGACATATCCATACTTTTTAAAGCCACTATATATTGCTTGTGTGTGTATTCCTTGTTTAACACTGTTGATAGGCAGATCAAAGGTGAAACGAAATCCTTTGAGAAGGGTGCTTCAAAACAAACCGTCCATATATTCTACACGATGCCACTGGCACAGGTCTCCATCAGTGGAAGCAACCGTGAGGCCAATTACACAATGATCATGGCCATCGACAGACAGGAAGCCAATGCAAGGTTTGATTTTGGCGGAAATCACTAATATAGTTTGATAATTAATCTACAGAACTCTGAAAAAATACAGTTTCGATGCTTCGAAGGAAGCTCCTTATAAATTTTGCATTGAGGCGTTTAATATGCATAGACATGCTGACAAACCACAACCTGGTAGGCCTACAATGAGATAGCTTACCACTATGGAAAGTCCTATAGGTAGTAAGCTTATAAGAATCAAACATTATGTTAGAATAAAAACCACTGCATCACTGAGCATAATTATACCGGTACCTGTTTAAACTGTACACGATTAGCAGCCTTGGTTTAGCTTTTAGTGCATTCTCGTCGTTCAAGTATCAAGTATTGAACTTATCATTAATATACTATAGGTCTGAGTTTGACTCAGCGCAGTCGGTCATTCAGTCAGCCCCTCCTGCCAAAGGCAACTATGACCTCTTCATGCAACACGTGGCTGAATGGAGAAAGACGTGGAACAGAGGAAGGGTCGAGCTCCAGGGAGCCGACGCTCAACTGACGAAAGCCGTCCGCTTTGCCCAGTTCTACATACTGAATTCACTGCCAGCGGAGAACCCAATACTGCCTCCGGTTTTCAGTGAGGTCTACTATGGTTGTGGTCGAACAAGCATTGGCAAGGGATCACTGAAGAAGGACTACCAGGGACACGTTATGTGGGACAACGAGTTCTACATCATGCCGGCAATTTTACCGTTTCATCCTGATATGGCGAAGAACCAGCTGAGATATAGGTAGGTGTTTCGCGGCTTTATCTAAAGCGTGACATCTTCTTGAGGTCTTTAAGTTAGTTACCCTCTTGTTAGCTTAGTGCAAATTTTTCATTTTTTGATGCAAACCTTTTAAATAGCAGTCCCTGCTCAAAACCCAGTGACTGTCAAAGTAATTATTTCATAATGAGGCAGTATCATTTTTTCACATTTTATCAAACTTGTCCATCGGTTATGGTTTAAACTAATAGGCCTACTCGTCAACAAGAATATTTCAATACCATTTAAGATGTTTTCAAAAAACACCTCTCGGAACCAACTGGGCATCTGTATGTCTACAGTAATTTTCAATATTCACTGAAGAGTACGTAAGTAAACATAATTTTAGTATACTTTTATTATACCAATATTATTGCACAACCGGAAATTGGCGTTCATGCATCTTAATTTTAAAAGTCCACAACATTTCATTGTAAAAGCTTTCCTCATTAGATTGACATCTAGGCGGGGACCAGTTGTGCGACCGTGTTCGCGAGTTAAATTGAGGAGGACTTTTGAGTGGTAGTAACCTCTGCAGTACACTGGGCGACTCCTTAGTAACGCTGAGAAAAGACTGTAACCACATCCCTGATATAGCCCAAACATGCGTGCATATTATGGCATTGGTATTGCGTGCATATTATGGCATTGGTATTGGTAGCTATTCGTAGCTTCTTTCTGTATCAGGAGTGCTTCGATGCCAGCAGCAACATCCAATGCTGCCCTGTTTGGTGGTGTGGGCGTTCACTTTCCCTACGAGAGTGGATTCAGTGGAGCAGAGGTGTCTCCAGATACCTGTGTGAAGACGGATCCGAAATGCAACTGGCGCAAGGTCTACACAACGGCAGGTGTCAGCTGGGGAATCCGACAGTACTACTCAATGACAAGGGATCGAGACTTTATGATTAACCCAGTCTACAAGGGATGTGACCTGGCAATAGATATTGCAAAGTTCCTCGCAAATCAAGCGATCTACAACCCAAAGCACGGTCGATACGACATGCTTGGTTAGATTTTGAATGATATTTAACTACCAGAATCTTAGCTATACTTGCTGAATTTTTTTTTAACTTACCGAAAGACTGCATTCTGGCTTTGCTGCGAGTAAGCTAGGTTTAATCTAACATGCGAAGAGTTGATCTCGAAACTTTGTACTTGAATTGAACTTAACGTGAACATTAGTTGTTTTTATTCTAAACGTTTCTGCGTGAACAATAGGTGCAACAAGCGAGACTCAATATTGTTAAGCTCGAGCAGGGCTGTTTTAAAGGAATTTTTATAAATGCACAACCCTTTCTTTTCTTTCCCAACTTCCATGGTAAAATACTTCCAATCGGATGACAATCCCCTTTTTTGCTAGTTTCAACTGCACAGAACTTGTGACAGAAGTGCTTCTACAGCTGCACAAATTCATTTAGAATTGAACTTTTTGTGTACAACTGCACGTTAAAAAAGCCCTGGTTAAGCTGTGTTCTAAGAAGTGACTGAAAGATATTTATGTAGGCCTAACTGATCACTAACTTATCCATCACTGGGTCTGACCTGCATCCTGCACAACCACTTAACCTCATGCTCAAATTTGCTGATGACACTTACCTTCTTATAGGTTCCACTCAAGCTCATACAGCTCCATCTGAGCTGCACCTGATCTCTACTTGGGCTTCTGCCAATAACCTAACCCTAAATAGCTCTAAATCTAAGGAAATGATCATTTCCCGCCCCCGTCACCAATTTGACCCTCCTTCACCACTACCTAATATAGCTCGAGTCAAAACTATGAAGATACTGGGAGTCATCCTTCAAGATAACCTCAAACTCACAGCTCATATAGACCACCTTACTGCAACCTGCTCCTCCTCCCTCTATGCCATCAGAAAGCTCAAAACTCATGGCCTCTCCCCTCATCCATCCATAATGTTACCAAAGCCACAACCGCTGCTAAACTACTCTATGCCTCCCCATCCTGGTGGGGCCTCACTCTGGCTTCCGACAAAGAACGCCTTGAAAAACTCCTAAAAAGAGCTAAACGCCTAGGTTACTTAGAGCAAACCTTTCCAACAGTCTCCGAACTTGCCAACATAGCCGATGCAAAACTCCTCTTCTCCATTATACACAACCCCAAACACGTACTTCACCAACTCTTACCTCCTCTCCGACCCCCTCCTCTCACCAATTAAGACCTAGAACACGCAACTTCACTCTCCCACTTAAGAACAACTCCCAATTTATTCCACGATCGTTATATAAAAATATATACTAGCTTATTTAAGACTAACTAAACGTACTTTGAACTTCAATTATTCTTTATCACTCATGTTAACATTTTCTGCGTTATTGTCAGAATGACTTTTTCTCAATAAAACGAATAATAATAACGAATAATAATAATGCTATGAAATACACAAGATATTTGTACTGCTTTAGCTGTATATTACTGTAATCATGCTTATGTGCCCTTGATACTGCAATCTGAGATACGTTTTACAATCTGCTGCACATACATGTAGGCTATGTGTTTGCTTACTTGATATTTCCATTCCATTTTAACCTTTAGTGTTGTTTCAGGGCAAACGGGACAATTAATCCCACTCTGAATAGTCTAGTCTATGCCAGAATAGTCTAGTCTATGGCAGAAGAGTCTAGTCTATGCCAGAATAGTCTAGTCTATGCCAGTGATAACAGCACAAATTTATGTCTGAATTATTAAACAAGTTAATATATTCTCAATTCTCCATTACTATCATATCATTGCAAGTTCTATTTAGGCCATCTATTGTATCCACGATGTTTCAAATCAAACTTATCGTTCATTTTTAATTCTGTCTTCTGTAAGTTTCTCGCACTCTGGAATGGCTTCGTTAGGAGTCGACAGTAGCTGTTCCGCTCTCTGATCCTATGGTGACTCAACCCGGACCACCATGGACTACTCTTACGGACAACTCTTTTTACTCAACGCAGCGCTCGTGAACAAGCTGATGCCTGGCTTTCGAGAAGCGATTTAGAAATTTGGAGATTACGATTACGATTATAACAGTAGGAACTAGGAAATGATGAGACTCACCAAATTTTTAAAAATAAATGAATACTAATTAATCTTCAAAGCATAGGTCTACTATGATATCCTGCAAATGCCATAAGCTTATCTTTTCCAGACCCTCACTGGCTGTAAACTTGATAGTAAGCTTATCTTTACAAAACAATTGAAATTCATATATTACGAGATGCAAAACAAGGCGGCTATCTTACTGACTGATTTTTCTTCTTGAATCAGGGATAACGGGACCAGACGATTTTCATCCAAACAAAGACAACAACGCCTTTACACTTTGTGCCGCCAGTCTTGCCATTCACTGGGCTCGTTACTTCTCTTGTCTATGCCAACGTAATGAAAGTGAAGAAGTTCCTGATGAATACCTACAGAAAGCCATGTACTTGAACCTTCCATATGACAACGTTAAACGCCTTCATCTTGAGTACGACGGCTTCGATTCAGGTAAATGGCACCAGCGTGATTAATGTTGAATTCATATAGTTTTAGTATAGGCCTACTCGCCAAACTGTATTGTTATCTCTTATGAGATTTTAATAGAGGTATATAATAATATACGCTCAGTTGCTTATCCTTGATTTTATATAGGTTGGGTAAATGATAATTATTATGAGCCTATGTGACGTTTTTCGGGCTGTCATGGGGTTATGCTAATGTGACCGTGGTGTAAGTGTAGTAGAAATAAGAGAAATAGAACTTCGTTATTAATTGAATTAATTGAATGAACAGCTATAGCTTAAGTATTTGTCAGATTAGAATTCTGACCTCGTCTCAGCCACGTCATGAAAGGTTTCATTGTCATGGCATAATTAATGGGAGCGAAAGTTCTAAGAAATTGTTCTTATACCTGTAACAAAACTATGTTAAGTTTTTGATTGCTAGCATTGTATACACCTTGTGCATTCAGAGAAGGACGGACCGATCAAGCAGGCTGATACCATCATGCTGAACTATCCACTGAACTGGAACTACAGTGCCGATATCATGCGGAATGACCTGGAATTCTACGAAACTCTGACAGATACAAAAACACCAGCAATGACGTGGAGCTGGTTCACGATTGGTTGGAAATGGACGAATGAACAGAGCAAGATGAGATCCTACTTCCTGAAAAGTTACCAGGACTACCTCATTGAGCCATTCAAGGTTGCAGTGTGATGTGCAGACATTTATTGCCTCTCTTTTGTTCAGTTTTTCAACGTTCAGTGCATTATTTATCTCTTATCAATACTACACTTCCGCGCCTCAGATTCACGCTTTGGTGTGACCTTGCGCGCGTAATAAATTTATGCAATAATAATAACATTCCTGTTAATTGAATAATAGATTTTTCGTACTGTCTATATAGTTTTCACGATTATGATTATTTGTATTAGGGGCAGTAGTAGACTTAGTAGTAGTGGTAGCGGTAGTAGTAGTAGTAGTAGTAGTAGTAGTAGTAGTAGTAGTAGTAGTAGTAGTAGTAGTAGTAGTAGTAGTAGTAGTAGTAGTAGTAGTAGTAGTAGTAGTAGTAGTAGTAGTAGTAGTAGTAGTAGTAGTAGTAGTAATGAAAGTAGTAGTAACAGTAGTAGTAACAGTGGACCTATATATACTAACAGTAGTTGTATAGGTGGTGGTGATCGTGGTGGAGGTTGCAGCAGCAGCGGTGGCAGCCATAGTAGTAGTTGCAGGAGGAGTGAGTGTAGTAATTATAATCATAGTAAATGCACTGAAGGTGGCTGTATTAATAATATTGTCAATGTTGAAAAATGCCAGTATGCACTTCTTACATTTTATCATTCGGCTGGTAATATTGTATTGTATTGTATCTGACTTTGTAAAGCGCTTCTTGCAGCAACAGCCTTTCAGAAGCGCTCCCAGTGCGTTCAGCCCCGAGAGAAAAGGCAGGTTTGCAGACGAAAGAAAGATGATGAAAGACTACCAGAGAGAATGAATATCATGCAATGACAAATGCAAATGTGTCTTTAATCAGATTCACGACGTTGCAATAGTTACATAGGATACAGTGAAATGGGACTCCTTTAGATCTAAAAAGTCCAAGCAGATAGAGGCCTTGATCAAATCACCTTTTGGATGACTTTCCGTTTGTATAAGAATTTTTACCAAAGCCTCTGTTTCTTAACTCAGGCTGTTGCCAATTATACAAAATTCACCCCGAAATAGTCAGTCTATAGAGATTTAGAGAGTAAGAATTATAATTCTCAAACAATACGAGAGAGATCCTGATGGGCAATGATTATGACATGCTTAAATTGTCTACGACATAGGCCTAATCCGGTAACTGGCCATTCTTCCAAGTCGCAGGGCACCAGCCTATTCACGAGCGCTGCGTATAAAATTAACGCTGCATGCTTTCGTGCTTCCTTCGACAGATCTGGACAGAGTACAACGAGCGTAGCATGTCTGATCAGGACGTGGGAAACGTCAACTATCTTCCAGGAATGGGAGCTTTTCTCCAGTCTATCATCTACGGATTTGGCGGATTTCGCATCAGACCGGACAAACTTGAAGTCTTTAATCCAATGCCTCCTCCAGGTTCCACCAAACTCATCCTTTACGGCTTCCAGTACCTCCAGGCCAACCTAACTTTCACCATTGAAGTCAATAAAACTACAATCCAGGCTGTTACTGTAACGTCAAAGTATCCACTTATTCTCAGAAGAAACGTAACAATGGCAGTTGAAGAAAGCATCACAGCAGGTAAGTTGCATTTTACACTGCTGCTGAATATTGACGGTAAAAATAAATCTTTATTATATCAAGCACTGTGTATTTGAGTCCTTTATGGGTTCTGTTTGTTAACAATGAAATTTCCAATAATAAAAAAGAAATGTTTCTCATGATGAGATCTGATTCCTCCAAGGCAGTTTGCAATGTGCGTTCGTGGTTTTTTCATGATAATGTAAGCCCTAATGCTAACCAAAAGTGAAATCTAAACATATTCTATACGAATACGAGTTGTGCTAACTTTTTACTTGACTGCTGCTTTTACTTGATACAGGTTCAAACATTGTCATCGAGGGCGCGTCCAACGGATTCTTCATTTACACAGTCGTCTCAGAGACTTGTGTACACCCCAGAGACTACATTTATATGCCATGGGGATACGGTCCGTGGACAAACACGTCTTCAGCGACGGATCAAGAATTCGGTGCTTATTTTTTCTCTTCTCTGCCTGTCATTTTATTCGCTATATATCTCAGACTAAATTATATGATCCTTCTTGCGGGTATTAGCCTAGTTACTATTTTTGCCCCAAAACCACCTTCATTGTTTTAAAAGATTTATTTTTGCTTGAATCCTGCCGAACTATTTTAAACCGTAGGCCTAGATGAGGACTTACAAAAGGACAAGTTCTAGAGGAGAAACCACACTGGTTGAAATAAAAGAAACGGCAGAAGAGGTGACTAACCATGCATAAGAGACCTTGCCGTACAGTTGCGAAGAAATTCAACATATGCCATGTTACTCTTTTCCGGTTTCTTAAAAATACTGCAGAGGTCAAGTGATAAAAAAAATTCTGATGGGTACAAACGAAGTAGACATGACTGTCGTTGACCGAGGACGATCAATTGATTACTACGGATTCAGCTGCTGCAAACGACAATGCCCAGCCGAAAACTTCACCTTCTGCTGAAGTAGGCCTATACGGTCGAATGTTGCATCGCTGATTGAGCCGAGGCCAGACACTTCACCTTCTCGAGACGAAAAAGAAGACTAGCAATGTTCTCAAGAAGCATAAAGTACCAAACAAGAAGAAGAATCTTCAGAAAGGAAATACCTCGAACGCTGGCGATTACTTTTTAGCCTTTTTGTGCTGCCAGAAGCAAAAGAAAGACTATTCAAAGTTTGGCTTGTAAGAAGTGATCTCAAAATAATGGATTGCACTGATGGCGCTGTGCATTATTTCCGCCATAAGTGTGTTTCAGACGACTTGGAATAACAGTAGGGCATGTGTTGTGTTACAACCTACCCCAATGCTAAAAGAATTGTTACAATTTACCCCAGGTCTTGTTACAACCAACCCCAAGCAGGGGCAACTTGTAACACAAAAAAATTGTGACCTAATTTATTTCCAAAAGTAATGGAGTTAGACATTTGAAATTTTGCCTGATTATAAAGCTCCCATGTACTTGGAGGAACAGTTCTCCCGTTAGTCGATTAAATGTGTAAATTGTTACTTGTAGCCCCAGTCTCCCCTACGACTACTCTTCCAAATGAAGCAAATGGTGTGTGTTGGAATAAGCCACTGTCAGCGTTTATGTTGGCCATCGTTACTCGCTTAATCGTCCATGGATTTCAATCCTATAATACGATACTGGAATAAAGTAAGAGATCAAGTCGTGACGTGATGTCAACTCCTCTGCTGCTTGCCGTCAGAGACTCGCCAGCGTGCCAATCTGCCAGCCTTACGGAACGTTTTCTACACATTCCCTGTTATGTATCCACTAAATTCGAAATCAACCACCTCTGCGGTTGGTTCAACAACCTGAGACGGAATTCCCCTTAGCTATATACGACAATTCCCAAACTTTTCGAAGTTTCACAACTGCTGAAAGCTGTTCTTTTTCGCTTGGTCCTGTCCTGGAGCGCCTCTAAGTAGAGATCTTAAACAGGCGCTATATTAATTCTGATCGACAGATTGATTGTTTGATTGATTGATTAATTACATGATTGATTCACCCTCTATTATGCCAAGCCTTTTCTTATTGGACTTTAAGCTCCCAGCTTGTTTGCTAATTGGTCTATTATATTCGCGGTTTAACATTAAAGACATGATTGTGTTTAGTAATTTTACGAAAGACTTCGAGATTCTGTTTTGATGATGTTCATACAATAATTTAATGCTGTAGGATGATTGATCTTATGTATGAACCTGATCTTATGTATGAACTTAATCTTATGTACATGTATCATGTATGAACTTTATCTTATGTATGAACCTGATCTTATGTATGAACTTAATCTTATGTACATGTATCATGTATGAACTTGATCTTATGTATGAACTTGATCTTATGTAGGAACTTAATCTTATGTACATGTATCATGTATGAACTTTATCTTATGTATGAACTTGATCTTATGTATCATGTATGAACCTGATCTTATGTATGAACCTGATCTTATGTATGAACCTGATCCTATGTATGAACCTGATCTTATGTATGAACCTGATCCTATGTATGAGCCTGATCTTATGTATGAACCTGATCTTATGTATGAACCTGATCTTATGTATGAACTTGATCTTATGTATGAACTTGATCTTATGTATCATGTATGAACTTTATCTCATGTATGAACCTGATCTTATGTATGAACCTAACCCCGGGTATGTCCTCCATGAACTTCTCCCGCCAGAACGAATAAGTGGATACTCCCTTAGTCCTCGCTCACATAATTTAGAGATACCACGCTGCGATTTGTTGATTGGAAAGGAGTTTTCACAAGAATGCTGTATAGAATGACTTGTTTAACGCTAATATTTTAGTAGTTTTATTCGACTTGTGATTTAATTTGTACATTTTATTACCAATTATTATGTCGATGTATCATAAGCTTATAGGCCAGGCCTTAGGACAGGGCGAGCAAGGCAGCCGCCTTGGGCGGCTTGGGCCCCGCGCTTCCAGACCATGCGCTGTTGGCTGCAATTTTTTGTTGTTGGGATTGACAATGATAACGTCGAATATCATTTATGCTTTCTGTCAATTTCCCGCCGAATGTGGTGGTGATTTTGGAAAGAATGAGACTATACGCTAAACCGAGTACCAGCTACTGTACTGTTGTATGCATTTAGAATTAATTATCTGCAAAAGTCAAAACAGTCAATAGTATTGTTAAACTACATGATGCGGTAGTTGGTTTATGTTATATTCTCCAGGTTGTCGCTTCAAATTTTAAATCAATGTTCGTGGTTTGACGTGAACCGCTATCTAACCTAACTTATGTCTTCTTTGGTGACTTGACGTTTAAACTGAGACATTTTAGAGGCATCTTCAATTTCAAATAATCCGCTTACTAACATAGTCTGGTGTTTGTTATCTAAAACCTACTGTGTGTTTTTTATTGATGGTCTAGCAATATTGAAACAAAATTACCAATTTCATTGTAGTAATTTCATTGTAGTAATTTCTTTTATTTTAATTTGTTCTATTAGGCCCTTTAATAAGTTTTTTTTTTATTGAAGGGGTATGCCATCAAGAAGATTTCGCGATTTTGGCAGAAAATTTAAAGTGGGATTCAAAAGGCAAACAAAAGGCTAAAACTTGTCAATGCAATCAGCAATAGGCCTAGGTCTACTTCAAGAACTGATCGCTAACTCAGCTATTTTTTCAGTTGAGATTGTGAAATCATTGCGGATTTCACTGGGGAGGTTTGCGAAACAGTTTTGGAAGATATATATTATATGGGACCACGCATTTGTCTAGAGAATTAGGCCTAACAAAATTTGAATTAGAAAGATTCTTAGTTCTAAATAATTTTTTCAGTTTTATGCATTCTATTTTAGATGTCAGATATTCCAATAATTAAATAAGCTTAAAGCATAATTATTGCTTTCGTAGCAAACTGCTAGTGATAAGACACCTGATTTGCATTTTGCGTTTATTAACCAATTTTGGGCCTACCGGTAGGCCCAGTAGCGTAGCCAGGAATTTTTCATGGGGGGGTTTTATGGCCGGAAACCCTGTTTTTTGCTATTTTTTCTTACTTAAATGGAAAAATAACCTTAAAAAAACCTTTTTTTCGGAGCCAATGGGGGGGGTTTTGACCCCCGAAACCCCCCCTTGCCTACGCCACTGGGTAGGCCTACTTCAATTTTGAACATGGGGCTCGCAGACAATTTTGCAGAGATGGGGCAAAACATAATGGTTGCGGTGAAATATTTGGCAATAGCTTGAAAAATGCAAACCAGAAAATTAAGAACATGGATATTTTCACAGAAAAAATGCTCCACGTATACAGTATGCTTATGCATCGCAGTTCTGCCCTCTGCAATGAACCTCTCCGTAATAAGGACAAAATATCAGATACCTTCAACTTACTCGCCAAATTATCACAGCTTGCAGTCTTGCCGTCTTGCCAAGGCAAGTCTTATTCAGGCCCGGATTAAGCCATTGGGGGGCCCGCCGCCATATTCTAAGTGGGGCCACTAATCGACCCTTACCTTCCGAGACCATACTCCTCCCACAGTCCCGCATGTTTATGCATGCCTATAATTGACTATATAAATCAAACTTAATTATATGTAGCTTATTGAAATACCTGAATATTTTTGTAAATGACACTTTTCAAACGTCAATGCAGTAGCCTACAGTAGGTATTATTCAGTTTAGCGGCTTAAATCCTATGATACTGACTTTTTTTAACGCGGAGACCTACAAGGAGAACAGGGCATGGTCCCCAATGTTTGTGGGGACGGAGATGCTTACATCCCCATGTAATATTTCAGAAATATTTTATAAATAGCCTATCATAAATTTCTACAATTTTATCCACTGTACAATTTCGTCATGATGACAGCCTAAAATGCTTCAAATGTTTGCAAATTAAACAATTCAAACAATTGTAGGGGACATTCATAGAAGTCTTCACTCTTAAACCACGTCAATGGCACTGATATCATAAGTAATTTTTAAAGATAATTTCTTAAAAAGTTACGCTAAAGTGTGCAAAATAAATTGTAGACAATTAAGAGGAAACACTCTGAGGTCTTAATCCATGACCATCAGCATTGAAAATGAGCAATTTTATTCAGATTAGACCTACAGGTTAAATTGCAACAATTATAGTGTGGAACTTAAAAATCTAGACAATGGGGGAAGACATTTGTCGAAGTCTTAATCATGTGTTTCAGCAAATTTAGCTGCAGTGACAGCCTAAAATGTTACCATTAAAGTGTAGAAGAAAAAATTTAAACAATAGGAGGATACGCTTTTCAAGCTTTAAATCATGACTATAATATGGGCCATGAAATGATGAGAAATGTCTTTAAAATGACAGCCTAAAAATTAATGGTAGCCTACTGTTGCAGTTTCCGCCTACGCGAGCACCCTAGCAGGGTTCACATTTTTCTGCTAATGGCGGTGGCAAACTGGTAAATAATGTAATTGAAATTTGAAAGAAACAGTCTAAATAAGAGACCATAGCAGAAATATGCGTTGTAACCTTTAAGACACCAGACACACAAATTTCAGGTTCTTTAGATGTAGGCTAAGCCTTTATTACCTTCAGTGCATGGCGTTTAGGGCCTAACTGTACCATCCTTTTCCTTTGACCCATCGATCTGGAGTTTATGAAAAAAAATCAGTTTTGGAACAGATCGATCGATCGAGGAATTTACGCTATTTGTTTTCCTTGGATTCTTTGCCTATTCGCCTTTTTTTAGCACTGGAAAGTTGAAATATTTTGTGTTTTTTTGGCATCGTTTACTTTTGTCAATACAATTATAATTATGCCAGGGATCTTATACCGGTATTCTAAGAGTTATAGGGGCCCGCATTGCATTGCTCGCTCATAAAAAACCAATCTGCAATTGAAATAAATTTACACACTGTCCTTTAAGTGAAGTTGAATAAAATGCACATTAAAAATTCTTGTTGTTCTCGCACGGGGGCCCCCTGACGACGGGAGGCCCGCCGCCATGGCAGACATGGCATACTGGTTAATCGGGCTCTGGTCTTATTATCTCCGCGGGTCTCGCAATCATAGCTTAAAACTCAAGTCTCTTTCACAAATCTTACCCAGACTCATGCTCTTCTATTCGCTGCTCTCGATTACCATTTCAATTCTAAGCATCATCATGGGCGGAGTTTATCAGGGACTAGGGGAGCTAAGCCCCCCCCAAGAAGACCCAGATTCATTTTTAAACCGTGTAAATGGTATCTTTTCCCGGGCTTAGGCCCCCCAAGAAGGTTTTGACTCCTCCAAGAACTGAGAAACCAAACTCCGTCCATGAGCATCATTCAATATAAAGACAGCACTTCATAGCCGACCATTTTGAATTATGGCCTCTGCCTGTCGATTTTTGATTTTATATACATGTTATTGTTTTGCTTTAACTGTGCACATCAACACAATTCACCGGGTTCCCGCCATCATTGGGCTTCTATGGGCGCTAAAGAAACCTTGAGATCACAGTTGTGATTACAAGCACAAACTGCGACCAAACGATCGTCTTTTGTGTTTGCTGACATCTAAGGGAAGAAGTTTCATTCGTAGGTTTTTCGTTGTGTCAGTCTGTTAAAATCGTTAATGTTGTTATTGTCGTTTGTATCTAAAGTTAAGACTAGTTAGAGTAATTTAGATTAGACATGTTATTGTGATGATTAACATAGTTCTAATTATTGATTAAAAGTGTATTATTTGTAATCGAGTTGCAGAGGGATACCTTATGACGGAGCAGGGTTTCGAACTCGTCACGGGGAGGAGTAGTTTTGCACAATGTCGGCGACATTGGACCAACACCAACGTGTTGAGACTGGTTGAGTGACGAGTTCTTTAACACAAAAATAATGTTGTCTGTTCATTTTTTAAATTTGAATCTCAACAAACATCTTGATGGCAAGACAAATACGGAAAACAGTTTAAATCGTAATTTTCAAGATAATGACGTCGGTAACAAACCATGCTTGAAGTATGCATGGCAGCGCACATGGTTACAGAAACTTTGACGAAGTTCTGACAAGACTGACAGCAACAACAAATTCTATAAGATTCACATCATCTCATATTGCTTGCGGAATAATGCATGAACAATCAATAAAATCAGTTTTTTTTTCAATTGATCCCATGTGTCATGTCAATTACCAGATCATGCGGGAAAAATTGTCAACAAATTACGTTCTGCGAAGCACACTTGAACTTGCGTCTGTGTAGCCTATTGTGTTGAAAACTTGAAATCAATCGACAAAATCAGTCGAAAAGCTTCTTCTGCAGCCTATCATGGCTTGACCAGATCTCATTTGCTCTTAAAAAGAAGGCGCCGCACAAGCGAATGCACAGCCGGTTGCTGCCAAAGTACAACGACCCCCAGCTTTAATCAAACACCAGAAAAGTTTCAATGGATCGTGTTTGTCGACCTTGGCACATTTACCGCCGGCTTTAATCACGGAAGCACACGTACCCGTCTGAACAAGACTGCCGATACAGGCAACACAAGCAGCCGGGCCACCTTCTGCTTTTGGAATTCGGGAGAGAATGACAAGAAGAATGACGACGGAGACCTTTAGCTTGATCCTGGCATTTGGAACAGCGGCTGTCGTTACCGTCTGCTTTCTTGCATCGGCCACCCGGCAATTCTTCAAGGAGTCCATTGGCACGATGAACTAGAGTCACTATAGACTGTGACGTCGTTTGTCTGAAATAAGTTTATTTCCATTTAAACATGCAAAGTTGCTTTCAGAGTAGGCATACGCAAGATGCACAACCACATATCATAAACTTACATGCACAAAAGGCAGGTACTATATATATATATTATATATACCGGTATATATTATATATAATATATATGTCATGTCATGTCAAGCACCGACGTCGCCACGCGACGGTTGGTCACATGCATGGACTAGGGCTCTCCACTGACGCCTATTGCGTGCGGCAGCGAGAAGATATATGATCCAGAAAGGTGGGACCAGGAAAGAATATGTTGTCTATCCAGTGAATACACGGTCTTCCACGGTGTCGATAACCCTCTACGTGACCCAGCATGATGGCATTTTCCAAGGAATCCTGAGGGAGCCTAATGATATGTCCGAAATAAGAGAGTTTGCGAGCCTTTATGGAACCCAAGAGTACGGGGGAAGTTCTAGCAAGCCGATAAACTTCCTCTATTGTAAGCCTGAGCGTCCAGGATATACGCAAAAGCTTTCGAATACATTTGTTTTCAAAAATTTGAATTTGCTTTTCCTCAGCTTTCTTGAGCGTCCATGATTCGCAACCATAAGTTGCGACTGACCAAACCAGGGATTTCATCAATCGGAGCTTGGTTTGGGTGCTGATGGATTTGTTTTTCCAGACCTTCGTGAGCTTCACCATGACTGCCATGCCCATTGCCAGCCTGGACTTAACATCGCCTGAGCACTTGGCGTCACTTGAGATTTTGCTGCCTAGATATGTAAAGTCATCAACCTGCTTGAGACCAACGCCAGCGACGAAAACCTCAAGGACCTCATCGATGTTGGTCATAACTTTCGTCTTTGAAGTATTTATCTTTAAACCATACTCGTCGGCAGCGGCTTCGACTCGACTGACGAGCTCCTGGAGTTCCTTTGATGATGTAGCGATCAAGAGGATGTCATCAGCGTATCTAAGATTACTGATGATCCTACCGCCAATTCTGAAGCCCCCCCATGAACCCGTCAAGCGCCTTACGCATCACTTGTTCCGCTAGGATGTTAAATAGGCAAGGAGAGATGTTGCAACCTTGTCGAACGCCTTTCTTAACGCGGAACCAGTCAGAGGTGATGTTATCCGTTCTTACGGCCGCGCGTTGTTGTTTGTAGAAGTTCCTCAGCAGTTGGACAAGCTGTGGAGGAAAACCCATATCTAGCATGGTCAGCCATAGTTGACCGTGTTGCACCATATCGAACGCTTTCGTAAAGTCGATGAAGCAAAAGTAGAGAGGCTGGTTTCTCTCATTTGCCTTTTCCATGATGATTCGAAGGTTCGTGATATATAGGCTATGTATGTAGCCTATATAACTAGGCTATATATTGTGAGCATATTAATAAGCTTATACATATTTCAAGCATGCAGCATCCAACAGAATCCATGATGGGCGAAGCGTATTCGCAGATTGTTAACAAAATAATAACATTCATGCACGTTATTGATTGGCGGTCGTGATTTTCTAACACCACACTCATTCACGACAGGGCAAAGACCAGGGCAAAGGCTTTCTTACCAGTGCATTTGCCCTCCTGCCATGCCCTGGCGTCGCGCCGCCTCTGCAAGTTAATTCCGAGTCATCAATTATTTGCCGTTAGTCTAACTATTGTTTCGTTTAATAGTGTATCTTTCTTTTAGTGTCAACAGTAGATTTCATTAACTGCCCAAAATTTGTGATATGTATGTAGGCCTATGTGCACTTTTTATAGCACTTGTGATGTTACCATTATATTTGGCAAATGCATTAGCATAGTAATCTTGTTCCATTTTAGTACATAGAATTTTTTCATTTATTACGATAGGTGGTTGGCCCTAAATCTATCTTTATTTACCGGTGTAGGATTATTTTAATAAATTTGATAGATCTATAAAGTCTTTCTTTCATTTTAGTAGAGTTTAAGAGTGCTGAATCATTCAAGGGTTTTGAGGAGTTTTCTTTTAGTAGTCGATTTTCGTCTTAAAGGGAAGGTTAGGACACAATTTTGCTTAATTAGGCCTAATCTTAGGCTATGACTAAATTGTATGCTATAAACATAAGTCAGCCCTAGTATCACTGCAAAGAGATGAGATGGGTGACCAATCCACTTTTTTCTAAAAGATGTCTAAATTTATGAATTCTATTGTCATTAACAGTTCTTGTTAGTCGTGGAATACCTGATGTATTTAGTGATTTGGAGTTGTTCTCAATCAAGGCTGTAATAGGCAAGTAGTCCGAGATGTCAGCTACTGTTACAGAGGAGTCGATAACCGATGCAGCACTATTAGTCAAACTATTGTCAATTAGTGTGACTGGTAGTAGTTACTCTTGTAGGTTGGAGTATTGTCGGGAGAAAGTATACTATAGCGCAGCGGTTCCCAACCCGTGGCCCGCGGGCCAAAAGTGGCCCTCCAGGCCTGAGAAAATGGCCCCTCATCTCTCAAAGAATTAACAAAAAATATACGGAAAAATGACAATTTGACAGGATAGAACACATAATTATGTTCTATTGTAAATTATTTAATTTTGGTGTTTATAAATACATTAAACATTCTATTTTGAATCAGTTATAACAATTTTATATGCTTTTGGCTAATTAAATTTCAGCCTTGTGGCCCCCTAATGTCCTTCGACTAAGAAAAAGTGGCCCTTGTATCTTCCAACTTAGAAAAAGTGGCCCTAAAGTCAAAAAAGGTTGGGAACCACTGCTATAGCGTCATTTAGGCTAGTGAATTAAATTCAGTGCTAAAAAGATCCAGGTAGTTTCGGGTGGTCTGCCGATAGCTCCTATTATTATGCCTATATCTTGTGAGAGGAAGCAATGATAAATAGGTTTTCAACAGTGGTAAATTGTTCAGGGATGGTCCTTTTTCTATAGTCAAAATCATCTTCGATAAAAAAAATCCAACACCCCCACATACCGGCCAAAGGAACGAAGCGGGCGAAGAGAAATGACGGAGATCAGAAAACTAATGAGGTCACGTAGATGATTCTTGGGAGCTCGGCCAGTAAACGACCGGTAAATTAAAGGGAGAACTTTGAGTTGAACCCGAGTAAAAAGGGGGAAGCCAATGAAGGTGGTAGAACTTAGGAGTAGAGATGTGGGACGAGCGAATAAGTCGGACTTTTAGTCTGGCTGCTGCATTTAGAACAGATTGAAGAGGCGAGAGACGAAATTTTGGAAGTCCAACCAATAGCAAGTTACAATAGTCGATTCGGGAGCAGATGAAGGTGTGAACAATAAAGGCAGAAAGAGGAGGAGACAGGCGACTGATTGCTCTAAGCATAGGCGAAGACTTGGTCCTGACTTTGGTGGGAGGGTGGACGGTTGAGCGACCGAAGGACGATCGCCGAGACGCGAGACGCCGAGCAGGGGAAGGGCTTTGGGAGGAAGATATTTTCCTCCCCAATTTAGAATGTTTCCACAGTGCATTGGTAGCTTTTTGGGCTGTCATTTCATGGGGTTTGGTAGCCTATAATGGCGCCGAGTGTTGGCTGCCTCGTGTACCAGTTCTCAGGTTTAAATAGGTTTTTTGATCCTCTTTATAATGTGGCAAATGCAACGGATTGTACGGTTTCGTAATAAGTTGCTGTTCAAGCGTGTAAAGTAGCCGCAGATCTACAGTTGCATTTACTTTTCAAAATGGAAATTTTTCGTCTTGGATCTTTGGTCTTACCTGGACCGTCATCCAGTGGCGGCGCCAGACACTTTTTGTAGCCAGGGCATAGCCAGGGCAGTCATACAAGTAACCAGGGCAGAGGGCGAGTCGCGTACTCGGTAGCACGGGCTTACACAGCCTAGGTTTATAATTTGGCGCTACCGTGCTCGCCATAAATCACCATTGATTTGGGTTTTTTGCCTTCGTCTGGGTTTCTGGTTTGTTTTCAAGCCAAATCTGCTTTTATTTTAAATTTTTAATTGCTTGACCATTTTTATTTACAACGCATTAATATTCTGTTCACTGAGCAATATACAGGGTGCGCAAAAAGAACCCCTTAGGTTTTATGCCAAAAAAGTAGCAAAAACACAATTTTATTAAGTCTCATTTCAAATAATTGTTATAAAATAGCCCTGACATTGTCAGATGATCATTATTGCTACTATTTTAAACAGAAACAGGATACCAGTATCGCCGCAGGTCACTGTGAAGTCACTTAGCAGGATGACAATCAAGTTGGTAAATAAGGAATCTGTCAGATTCATAATTTTGCTATTAAGGCAATGAAATTCAAATTTCAAAAAAAATGAAAATGGCCTAGTTGTCAATGACAGACAAAATGTTTATTCAGACACCTCTTGAGCAAGATCCTGGATATATAAGGCTATCAGAATGCCAATGGCCCCAAATCTCTGGATTTGAACCCGATGGATTGATAATCAATTGCGGAGAGCTATGCTGGAGAAATATCACAATCTGCAGCCAAAACCAAGAGCAGTAAGTTTTGGCACTGGTGGTGGGTACATTGAAAACAAGTTGCGAATCACTATCAAGTTCATTTCCAAACAGTTATTTGAGATATGACTCAATAAAATCGTGTTTTTGCTACTTTTTGCTGCTTTACGTTTTTTGAATCGTCAAAAAACGGTGCGTGGCCTCCCTAAAAGTGGTATAACTTTGTCCTGTTTGAAATATTTTCATGAAATCTGGCCATCATGTTTAGATATGAATTGTCTATAAGCCTGTAAAATTATATTTCGAAGTTCTTTGTTTTGGCCAAGATATTGGCAAAACACCTTGGGGGTCTTTTTATGGCGCACCCTGTACATTGTATTTATACTGAAATTCAATGTGAACGGGTTGTACTACATAATTTTTTCCACGACTCATTTGACAAGCATTTTATTAACTCTCTTGTAAAAATATCTTAAATCCCACATAATTTGAATAAAGGGGGTCTAAAATCGCTGATATAGATAGTCCGGACTTTTCTGGGTTTTTCATAACGAAATCTGGGTTTATTTCCGAAACCTCAGTGGCAACACTGTAAGCCACCCACCCTACACTAGTATAAGGGTTGGCTGGTCAGAGAATCAGATGGGCGAAGTCATAAAACCGAGGACTTTTTGACATTTTGTAAATCTTATAAAAATTAATCTTATAGACTAATCTCAGTGACTTAGTGAAGCATTGCAAATTTTCTTTCGAGTAGCATTTCGAAAGCAAAAAGTTCAGCAAACAAAGTTACTGAGTTAGGCACATAGGCCTAGGCTAGGTCAATTGCTTACGCAAATGCTTACGGTTCATTTGAAAAACGATAAAGCGACAGTTGGGCTTAATATGATGTTAGTTATAAACGGTAATGTGGATAAACAGGCACAGAATTTTTGCCCTATGCCTACCAGAACCTTTGCCCTGCAAAGGCTGCCATAGCTTTTGTCACGCCAGAATTTTGCCTTGCCAGAAATTTTTCTCTGCCAGAATTTTTTTCCTATCAGAACTTTGCGAAAATTTTGACCTAGGCCTACAACAATTTCTGCCCAGCCAGAATTTTTCCCTGCCAGAACAGTTGCCTTGCCAGAATTTTGCCCTGCCAGAACAGTTGCCCTGCCAGAATTTTGCCCTGCCAGAACTTTCCCTGCCAGAACAGTTGCCCTGCCAGAATTTTGCCCTGCCAGAACTTTTGCACTGCCAATATTTTTGCCTGGTCAGAGAGCGGACGGACGCGAACAGCAGGAAACAATATGCCCGAACCAATTCTGGCAATGCAAATTTTCTGGCAGGGCAACGACCAGGGCAACAGCCAGGGCAAAGGCTTTTTCACCAGGGCATTTGCCCTGCCATGCCCTGGCGTAGCGCCGCCACTGCCGTCATCATGGTATCGTTAGGCTACTGTTGAGTGGTTTTTCAGGTCATGCCAGGCCTATCTTTAACTGGACGTGCATCGGAATCAAATGTCAATGCCGGTAATGCATTTTGATATAATACTTCATTGACTTTCAACAATTTAAATTTGTCTGAAAAAATGAAAATATACTGGACTCTGTTATGCATTTACACGCTCGCGTCTGCAGTATGACATCGAGTTTCTACGTCACTTACAATCATCGCCATTTCTAAAAGTAGTTCCGTTGACCGCCTACATAACGCTAAACAGCTCGTGCTGCAACATTGGGTCAGTTAAAGCAAAGATGTAGCACTAGGCCTACACGTAGGCCTACGTCGTATATTTCACAGGCGCTGTACGAGTCAAAATTTGGTCACAGGGTCCATGTGCAATGTACATGAAAAATTCATGATTTTCGACTTGGTTACAAAAAACCCTGAACCTTTGCCTGCATCATCCGGAGTTCCGGACGTTTGTCTTAAACATTATCGCAACTTTGCGTCCACTTTCTTAGCGTCTGGCTGGAATAGCTAGAAGACATCAAAATCCCGTAGGTCTTCATTGATCGCGTTATGGACAAATTGATTTTGAGGCTAGTATTACATCGATATAGGCCTAAATATATACATGCATCATATATTTATATATTTCTGTATCGATATATGTATAGGCCTATATACCTTTATTACATTCGATATAATATTATAGTATTATACCTATATACAAGCATTATAGTTCATACCTGCGGAGAGGCAAGAGCGAATGGCGACGTGTAAAATCGGTATTCGTAGAAGTTCTAGCGTTTTCCTTCACGTATGTCTCTAGAATCTTTCTAGGAATCTAGACATTCAAGTCTAGCGCAGTTTACTGCGAACAAGCAGTTTAAATGGGTTTCTATACCCACGGTCAACAAAAAACGCTTTTCCCATTAACCATCGGGTTTATCCGACGGTTAAAAAATACAGGCCTACGTGATGGTTCAGGCGCTGGACAGAGCGGGATGGCGGAGGTTGGAGGGGATCACGAGGTCGTCCATGTCACAAACCTGCTCAACGGCAGAAGACTGAAGACGAGTGATGGTTCAACAAACTAATGGCAGCCTTCATCTTCGCTTCAATCCTGAGCTGAAATGTAATAGGCTAAATCCGTCACGCGAGATGTTTAAACATCTACATGTACATACGTACCTTTTCCGCCCAGAAAAGTGAATGCGTAGGAATTTCCACCCCCCAGGGTCGGATCCAGGGGGGCCAATCCGGTCATGCCCCCCCATTTGGAAATTTCTTTACTTTTGACCAGCTATTTTGCTCGGAAAGTAGACGTGGCCCCCCCATGAGTAGTTCCGTAGGACTTTGGCCCCCCTTCGAAAATTTCTGTATCCGCCCTTGCACCCCCCCGTCCCAAAATGAGCTAGCTTATTGCTCATGCACTAGAGGGGGGGCCCGGTAGAGTAGTGGTTAACACGCTGGCCAAGAGTGCGAGAGGTAGTGAGTTCGAGCCCCCGTTGGGCGGATTTGCTTTGTAGGCTGCCATTGGCGCCGTGTAATTACAAAGCTGTCTGTTCAGTTGGTAGTTAAGTTTAATTAAGATTACTGCATAACCTGTAAATGTAAAGCGCAGTGCGTCTTGCAGGCGTTTAATTAAAGAAAATATATTATTATTATTATTATTATTATTTATTATTATTATTATTATTATTATTATTATTATTATTATTATTATTATTATTATTATTATTATTATTATATGCATATATGGATGGACAATGTTGTTAAATTTGGTCAGACAGAATTAAAGACTAAAAAGGGTAATCAATTATTGTGGGAGTGAAATGGTAGGCTATATTTTCGTGAGATTTCGACCGAAAGACTAAAATGTCTTCACTTTTTTAGCAACGAAACTGGTATTTCTCGGAATTGTTTAACCGCTAGATGACTAAAAAGGTCGTCAGAAAATTTCCCAAATCCCCCCCAACCAGGGAGACTAGAATAAACACTGAATTAGTCTATGGGTTCCAGAAATCAAGGTTAGGCCTAGGTTCGAAATAAATTCATCTGGTAATCTGCAACCACTGGATGATCAATAAAACCACTTCGCAATGTGTTCAGTAATTTTCATTTGTTCTGCTGGGGCTCTTACATGCTTTATTTACCGAAGGCCATGATCTATTACATGGCTTTCATGTTAAGTGGTTTTAAATGCCAATTCCTGATGTTAATATAACTTAATAAACCTAGTCTTTGTCCTTATACGCCAGCACACTTACGGCGCAGTGTTTAATCTAGACGTCTCTGGGGGGGGAAAGTTCCCCCCCCAGGATTGACATTTCCCCCCAGAAAAATTTGACGAAATGATATTGGTTTTAGTTACTGTTTTCATCATTGTTTTACATGAAGTGTTATAATATACCGTGATATTATTTATTATCATTATATGATTAAAATGACATTATTTACTACTATAATGTATGATACTATCGTGTTAAGATGACACCTTAAAATGCAGCCATTGCAATGTGGAAATTCAAAAAGTTTCTAATGGGTCACTGAAGAAGTACAGCTATCTTGTCAAGACGACACCTTAAAATGCTGCCCTTTGCAATGTGGAAATTCAAATATTTTCTAATGGGCCACTGAAAAAGTACAGCTATTTTGTTAAGACGACACCTTAAAATGCTGCCATTGCAATGTGGAAATTCAAAAATTTTCTAATGGGCCACTGAAAAGGTACAGCTATTTTGTTAAGACGACACCTTAAAATGCTGCCATTGCAATGTGGAAATTCAAAAATTTTCTGATGGGCCACTGAAAAGGTACAGCTATTTTGTTAAGACGACACCTTAAAATGCTGCCATTGCAATGTGGAAATTCAAAAATTTTCTAATGGGCCACTCAAAAAGTACAGCTAAGACGACACCTTAAAATGCTGCTATTGCAATGTCGAAATTCAAAAATTTTCTAATGGGCCACTGAAAAGTACAGCTATTGTGCTAAGACGACACCTTAAAATGCTGCCATTGCAATGTGGAAATTCAAAATTTTTCCAATTGGTCACTCAAAAGTACAGCTATTTTGACAAGACGACACCTTAAAATGCTGCCATTGCAATGTGGAAATTCAAAAATGTTCTAATGTCCAATGAAAAAGTACAGCTATTTTGTTAAGACGACACCTTAAAATGCTGCCATTGCAATGTGGAAATTCAAACATTTTCTAATGGGTCACTCAAAAGTACAGCTATCTTGTCAAGACGATACCTTAAAATGCTGCCATTGCAATGTGGAAATTCAAAAAATTTCTAATGTCCAATGAAAAAGTACAGCTATTTTGTTAAGACGACACCTTATAATGCTCTCATTGCAATGTGGAAATTCAAAAATTTTCTAATGGGCCACTGAAAAGGTACAGCTATTTTGTTAAGACGACACCTTAAAATGATGCCATTGCAATGTGGAAATTCAAAAATTTTCTAATGGGCCGCTGAAAAGGTACAGCTATTGTGCTAAGAAGCCTAAGATGACACCTTAAAATGCTGCCATTGCAATGTGGAAATTCAAAAATGTTCTAACGGGCCACTGAAAAAGTACAGCTATTTTGCTAAGACGACACCTTATAATGCTCTCATTGCAATGTGGAAATTCAAAAATTTTCTAATGGGCCACTGAAAAAGTACAGCTATTGTGCTAAGACGACGCCTTAAAAATGCTGCCATTGCAATGTGGAAATTCAAAAATGTTCTAATGGGCCACTGAAAAAGTACAGCTATTGTGCTAAGACGACACCTTAAAATGATGCCAATGCAATGTGGAAATTCAAAAAATTCTGATGGGGAGGGGCAATTCCCTCCCCATACCCCTCCCCTCCCAGTCTAGTTGCTATGCGCATCACGAGCGTCCTTCGGACGCTCAAGTGTCTCCCCCCCAGAAACCTCAATTCCCCCCCCAGAGGAGGGGGACTAGATTAAACACTGCTTACGGCGCTCCAAACACTGGTAAAAAAAATTTGCAGACTCGAAGGCATGCGTTCGATATAGAAGACGCGTGCGCCTAATTAACATTAACTCTTAGGCTACGCCAAAATCAACCACACGTCCGTATGTGGTAAACCGCGATTTGCTGGTCCCATACATATGAATAAACATAAGCTGTGTGTTAAGGGGAAAACGACCGTTAAAACTGCACCCATTGGTTTCTATGAATTTTTAGAAATTTCTGTTACCGCAGCTTCCACTCTTAGCAGAACAACACCAGTGGCGGCGCTAGGGGGGGGGCTAATTCCTCTATAAAAGGCTAAGCCACCTAAAAAAAAGGCCATCCGGGTTTTTCACACGCAAAACTTAAACATTTCCACGATTTTCGACCGGAAGACTAAAAAAGGTCGCCAGAAATTTTGGCGGATGAAAATGGAAAATTTCCTTTGGATGCTTCAGCCCCCCCAAAACTGAAAACCTGGCGCCTCCACTGAACGACACAACCTCACACTAGCGCGTGCAAGGAGGTCTATATATATACACGTGTCCAGATAAGGTGCTGAAATGCACACCGTGCTAGACACAATAGACAAGGCTGTTAAATGTCAATCAATCAATAAATAAATCTTTATTGACCTCCACTATGGTAATACAAGCACGCACTGTGCCACGCGGTTTATAAAATTCGTTTTCAGGTTGTCAATAGGCGAACCCAAAGGAACATTAGGCCTTTGATTCCGTTAAACAGAGTTTCCCTATTTATATCAATAATTAATAAATTATTATACATTGATGGTCACCAATTAATAATACATCTTCAAACAGTCATATTATAGAGTGTCAACAGTTGATTTTATTGGGAGATTTAGACTCATCGCAAGATTGATTAAAGCACACGAAACCTGAACAATCATCGACAATTCATGCAATACACGAACATGGTAGTGCATGCACAAGTGTATTATAGGCAGCAATAAGGTATTTTAAGCAAGTAGGCTACTTTCAATAGCTGACAATTATAGGTAACCTTTACATTTGCGTCTGAATTGATAAACAGTGGGTAGGTGTTTAAGGCCATAATGTAGAGAGTTCCATAGCAGTCGTCCATATATTCCAAAACTGTGCTGCCTTGTAGCCTAGAGGTGCGCGCCCTTCGCTGAACGAGTATGGTGATCATGCACATCAGAGTTTTTACAAAACAAGAATTCAAACTTAGCAGGTACCGGTACTTGACACACTTGAAGTTTGTACACAAATAAGCCTATAGGCCTACTTGAAATTTATCTATGCACTCATAAGGTAACATTTTAAGATGTCGAATAGAGGTGTAGTGTGAGCCCTACAAGGTCACTAAGGTGTATTACCTGGTACTTATAATTCCCACAACTTACTTTTGCAAAGTCGTACAAATGGCTAGTCGAGTTCGGTTCGTAGAGGCCTCTACAAGACTGAAGTAGGAAATGAAGTGCACATGGGCACCCGCAGAAATGTTTGCAGGAAGGGACAAACATGATGGTCATGGTTAAATGTTTTAGTAGCAAGATCTTGAAAATTGCAAAGCAGAAAATTAAGAACATGGGTCTTTTTCACAGAGTTCTCTTGATATAAATTTCTCAATTTCACTTTATGCATAATATTTCCTTTTTCAGTCGCCAAAATTTCAGACGACTTTTTAGTCATTGGGTCGGAATCTTGGAAGATGATCCTTTTTCATATCCGCCAAACTACTGTCATACGTTTACGTTTAAATTTTAAGGGGGGGGGAAGGGCTAATCATGCAAATATTTCATTTTTACATGAAAAAAATGGATGGCCTTTTTTATGGGGGGCTTAGCCCCCTACCCCCTAGCGCCGTTACTGCACTCGAAAGACAATGGGATGGCACCAGACTATAATTTCACGATTGCTGCATCGAGTCCCTATTGATGAGGCCCTGAGGCTGTCCAAGAACAGCCAGAAAGAGGTCCGAGTCCGGTTGCCAGAGTGGCAGAGGGACCAGAGCAATGATTCCGTTAAGGTCTGAATTCTTGGAGTCATGGACGCATCACATCCAAAAAATTGGAGTCCACACCAAATGGATAAGAGTCATGGACTCCACGCCCATCCATTTTTGGAGTCCCATCGGGCCATAGTAGGCCAAATGTAAAAAAATTCCGAACTTCTGATATTACAGGCGACAAAGGGCCAAACCATTAGGCCTATTATTACGTAACCTACGCAAAAATTCGTATTTTTGACCCTCTCATTCTGTTGCAACTCGTACGGTACATTTTGCGAACAGCCACATGCGTAGTTGCGTACGTAAAAATTAGCTCTATCCCTCCTCCGTTTACAAAAGTTCATTTAGGCTATATAGCCAAAGTGAGCTATAAAATTCATTTTACCGTTGGCTATTTTGTGTGTGTTAAAATCTGAAGATGTCGATACCAATACAGAAAATACCAAGTCATAAACTCATAAATTACAGCCAGCTTCTCCAGAGGTAGGCTGAATTGGAATTAAATATAGGTCTGTATCGTGGAATCGTGAAAGGTCAAGTAGGCCATTGGCCTATAGGCTAATGCTATAGCCTAAGCCAACGATAAGTAGAAGTTTTTAGTTTTTTAAATTTGAGAACAAATTAACAGCCATTTGGAAGCAAAAGTTGGTGTTAGAGCACAATAAGACTGCATCATATTGAATCAATATTGACTGGAGAGCGCCTCTGAGAGGGCTTCTTGTAGAGGCGTTATGTAACTTATTGAAATGAATGAATGAAGGCAGAACCTGAGAGAGCCAAAATGCGATTGTCGTTAGCAATGACATCATTTTGAAAATAGGCCTAAACAGGGAAATTTTAGGACTCTATATAGCCTATAACCATAATATAGTAGGCCACCAATCTTATATTTTATACTTTCCAAGAAAAAATATTTTAGCATTGTTGTAGCCTACTTCTTTTAATTTTCTTGATTTTAGGATCTATCCGTCGACGATCATTCCTTTTTAAGCCAGCTCATTAGAAGGGTTGAACGCTAGGCTATAATATTGCAGACATGTCGATGGTTTAGCTATTAATTAGGTCTATGCCTGCAAGCAGGCTATATACGTCACTCACTTCCATGGTGTACAGTGTACACAAAATCTTTGGTGTACACCATGCTCACTTCCAAATAAATGAAATATTCATAAATAGGTCATTGCATAAATTATTCACCACTAACCAGTCAGTTAATACGCAATGCATAAAACTGAGACAGTGACACATTATATGGACTCCACGGTATTTTTTATTGGAGTCCCATGGACGCATCGTTAATTTATTTGTGCGTCCATCCACAACTTCAGTGCGTCCATGGACGCACCGCCTTTATTTTTGTGCGTCCGGCGTCAAAATTTGTGCGTCCGGGACGCACGGACGCACGTTAACGGAATCACTGGACCAGAGTAGCTGTTTAATCGAGATGTCGATTAGGACTGGAAAGCAGAGGATCAGTTGAGTGGGCCCAGTGGGAAGGAAGGTATGAATTATTTTGAGCAGGCGATCTGAGATGTTCCTCGGGATTTCCATGCACGCAAAGCTGACATCTTCGACATCAAATCCGCAATAGCCAGGTTGCATTTTGTCAAATTTGCTACCAGTACAGAATCTAGGGAGGTCAAGCTGCATAGACACTTTGATAACAATCGAGTCTCTAAGACTTGCAACCTGGCTATTGCGGGCTTGATTTTATACACAACGCCTGTGAATAAGCAGATCCCTCTAGCACAATATCAAATTTTCAGATTTATTGTTAATTTGTTATGCAGTTTCGAATGCTTGCATTACAGCGAGATTCCTATCAAGTAGGTTATAGGCCTCATCAACAGGGCCTACTATTTGCACGGGCGCCCTTAGGAGAGATAAAACACTATGGTCACGGTAACAGTTTTTAGCAAGAGCTTGAAAATTGAGGCAGAACTCGTGGGGCGTGGAGGTGTAGGGGTATGTCCGATGCCTTAGAGCCGAAAGGTTGCGGGTTCGAAGCCATCTCCAGCCACCGCGTCGGGACCCTGAGCAAGTCCTTCACTTGCAATTGCTCATGCGCGTTGGCGTGAAATTCCGATTCGGTGTCCGCGCTGTAGAAAAGAGCGCCTCTGAGAAGCAATCTTCAAGGGCGCTAGTGCTTATTCAATATACATGCATGTATTAAGATAGTAATGGGTTTAGAGCTATAGTGATATAGTAGCCCTAATGGTCTTAAAGCTATTTTAACATGGTAGATCTAATGATTTTGATTTTATACTTTTTTTTACATAGAGTTGCTTTAAGAGACAGTGCTAAATGGTTAAGGCTAGGAGCTCATTTTAGTGCAAGGGTTAGGGTTAGAAGCTAGGGTTTGATGTTAGGGTTTATAGGTTGGACTTAGGTTTAATGGGCCATAATGGCTATATGCATAGGCGTAAGAAGCGGGGGTGCAAAAGGCAAGTGCCACTCCCAACTTTCGGGCGAGTCTGTTTCGGCACGTAGGCCCCCGGGTCCCGGGGCCGTAAATCTGTTTCTGGACGATGATAAAATTGCCCCTTCGGAATTGTGCGTAGCATGCCTCCCTCAAGAAGCAGACCACCGAGTTCAATGACATCCTAGGCGCTGGTTAAAAATTGTTTGTCGCATTACTGCACATATAATTCACAACAACAATTTATCACATAATTTTGTCGTTTTTGTCATGCCTAGCCTATCGATTTTGTTAAAAATTACATAATTATGCTCATGGTATGGCCGCGCTGTAACAAACCTCCAGATTTCTTAGCCAGCCATTTACGATCAATAAATGGCGAGGTCAATTATCTCCATCTCTGTCTCTGCCTCTTTGTCTCTATCGCTCTTTTTCTGTCTGTCTGTCTGTCTGTCAATGCTTTGATACACTGGGGACCGGGGAGGGTGCGGTAGTGCAATGGATAAGACGCTGGTTTGAGAGCGACATGTAACGAGTTCGAACCCCCTTTGGCGGATATGCTTTGTTGGCTGCCATTAGCGCCGATTATTGTAGGGTGTCTGTTCTGTTAGTATAGTTAAGTTTTGTGTAGCCCCTATTCTGTGAACTGCGTTTTTGTGAATAGTTTCAACTTCATAATTGTACATTGTAACCGGTTGCGTTCTGTCAATCGGATTGTTAAATAAAAGCAAAAAATGTCTGTCTGTCTGTCTGTCTGTCTGACTGTCTGTTTGTTTCTCTCTCTTTCTCTCTCTCTCTCTCTCTCTCTCTCTCTCTCTCTCTCTCTCTCTCTGTCTCTCTATCTCTGTGTCTCTCTGTCTCTCTCTCTATATATATATAGACGTATATTTCCCGGCGTTGCCCGGGAAATTTAGGATTCTACCCGCTCCCGGCAAGTCGGCCACAACCCCACTACACCGCACCCACTCCCACCCCGCAACGCCCCACCACACTCCGACTTCCAACGGTACGCCACCCGTGAAATTTCCGCTCCCACCCCGCCAACCCAACACCCTCACCCCAATTTCATCTCCCCCTCCTACCCCTCCAACCCCACCCTCACTCCCCCCACCGCACTTCACCACACACTGACGTCCACCGGTACGCCACCCGTGAAATTTGGATTTTCGGGAAAATTTCCCTTCCGATATCAAGGCAACATCTGCTCAAGAAGCTGTTACAATATTGCGGTCGAGAATCCTTTGCTTGCCTTCTCATGCATTGGATCATCATACTGGAACAGTCTTCCATTAACAATTCGCGATACTCGCATCATACTGCATTGCATGTATCTCATGAAACATTCATCTAGGTCAATTAAGTCGCACTTGTTCAGAACTGTTAGGTAGCTACGTTAAGCACCTTCGTGAGGTTATTGTAAGGAGCTATATAAATGTTCATATACATACATACGGACATACATACATACATACATACATACGTACATACGCACGTACGTACGTACATACATACATACATACATACATACATACATACATACATACATACATACATACATACATACATACATACATACAAACATACATACATACATACATGTACATACATACATGCTTTTTCGGTCGTGGGGCCTACTGTCTGGAATGACCTCCCGGTTGCGCTTCGATCTCTACTTGTGGTCCATCCGGCTGGATTCTACGAGCCTCTCAAGTCTTTTTTCTTTGTTCGTGGTTGGGCTGGGAGCGCCTCTGACTAGTTTCTTGAAGGAGCGCTATATAAATGCTCTGAATGAATGAATGAATGAATGAATGAATACTACGCACGTTATGCGAGTATCGAGTCATTCGTCTTCTTCGGCTGTTTTAATTCGAACGCCTCAGAGCAATGTCTGAGAAGAGCAGACACCAAGTCACCAACGCATAAAACAACGTTCACACACACACACAATTAATCGGTTCCAATGACCTCCCAGTCGTCAAAATATGAAGCATTAAAGTGAAACCCCAATAAAATCGTCATCTGTAGTAGAAGTATGGCGACACCCACATGCGGTTCTAGGACAAAATTTTACGGACAAAACGGTATGTTTAAATGGAAGCTGCATGGATGAGGTATTATATTGCTGAAATAGAGGGTGGATGACTTTTTGTGGCTGAAGTAGAGCTCTAGTGAAGAAAAAAGCTTGAGAAAAGGATGCTGGATTGGCGAGAATAATGTTTGAGAAATGGAAGCTGAATTGATGTCTTTCATTCATGTGTTTCATGATGTATCCAGCTTCAATTTCAGCCATAAGATTCTTTAAATCAACCTCAATTTGTAATGCATCTTTCATTAATGCAGCTTCTATTTCAGCTATGAAAATACCCTGATACAGCTTCTATATCTAAAGCGTTATTTTCATCAATCCAGCTTCCATTTCATATATAAAAATATCCATGCGGAGCCTTCATCCAGATTCCATTTAACATGCGTCTTTTCATTAATCCAGCTTCTACAGGGTGCGCCAAAAAAAGTAATCCAGCTTCTACAGGGTGCGCCAAAAAAATTAATCCCCTACGGTATTTAACCCATGTCGTGGCCAAACATATGAATTTTTAAATGAAACTTTACAGTCTTAATGGCAATTCATATTTACGTACAAAGGTCACATTCCAACAAAATATTTCAAACAGAACAAAAGTTATATCACTTTTAGTGAGAATACCCACCGTTTTATGACTATTCAAAAAAGAAACGCTTATTTTTCGTTTTTTGCTAATATCATGGCCAGAAGCAAGAATTTCAAAATGAATCTTTACAGGTTTAAAGACAATTCATATTTACACATGATGGCCAGATTTCATCAAAATATTTCAAACACAACAAAAGTTATACCACTTTTAGTGAGGCCACCCACCGTTTTTGACGATTAAAAAACGTAACGCAACAAAAAGTAACAAAAAGTTGATTTTATCAAGTCATATCTCAAATAACTGTTTGGAACTGAGCTTGATGGTGATTCACAAGTTGTGTTCAGTGTGCCCACCACAAGTGCCAAAACTTCTTTTGAGTCTCTTTGCAAAGTTCTTGATGGACCTGTCGATTAATCTGACAGATTTCTTATTTACCAATTTGATTGTCATCTTGCTAAGTGACTTCTCACTGACGTGCAGCTACGCTGGTTCCCTGTTCCTTTTTAAAATAGTAATTATGATGATCATCTGGCATTATCAAAGACTATTTAATAACAATTATTTGAGATGAGACTTAATAAAATCGTGTTTTTGCTACTTTTTGCTGCGTTGCGTCTTTGAATCGTCAAAAAACGGTGGGTGACCTTAAAAGTGCTAGAACTTTTATTCTTTTTGAAATATTTTGCTGAAAACAGGCCGTCATGTGTAGATATGAATTGTCTTTAAGCCTGTAAAATTTCCAAGCTATTGGCCAGAATAATTAAATTGGTTTTTTGTTACTTTTGTTGCGTCGCGTTTTTGAATCGTCAAAAAACGGTGGGTAACCTCACTAAAAGTGATATAACTTTTGTTCTGTTTGAACTATTTTTTTGTAATTTAATCATTGTACGTAAATATGAATTGCCTATAAGATTGTAAAGTTTCATTTAAAAATTCTTATGTTTGGCCAAGATATGGGCTGAAAACCGTAGGGGATTACTTTTTTTGGCGCACCCTGTATTTCATATATAAAAATTCACTAATCCAGCTTTCATTTTATCCTTACCATTTTGTCTGTACCATTTTGTCCGGTAACCCCAAATGCACATGTAGGCTACGTATTCATACACGCGCGTGTGTGCGCACGCGCGTATGCATGTACTGCATCATGCGCGTATAGTATTAGGCTATATCTACAAAGTGCGCCCCCAAAAAAGACCCCCCCTAGGTTTTTTCCAATATCTTGAAATGAAATTTTACGGGCTTATAGACAATTCATATTTACACATCATGGCCAGATATCATCAAAATATTTCAAACAGAAAAAAATTTATATCACTTTTAGGGGGGCCACCCACCGTATTTTGACGATTCAAAAACGAAACGCAAAAAAATAGGTTTTTTGGCAATATCTTGACCAAAGGTAAGAATTTCGAAATGAAATGTTACAGTCTTATAGACAATTCATATCTACACATCATGGCCAGATTTCATCCAAAATATTTCAAACAGAACAAAAGTTATACCACTTTTAGTGAGTACACCCACCGTTTTTTTGACGATTCAAAAACAAAACGCAACAAAAAGTAACAAAAACACGATTTTATTAAGTCTCATCTCAAATAACTGTTGTCAAATAAACTTGGTAGTGCTTCACAACATTTGTTCAATGTGCCCACCACTAGTGCCAAACTTCTTTTGAGTCTCTTTGCAAAGCTGTTGATGAACCTGTTGATTAATCTGACAGATTCCTTATTTACCAATTTGATCATCATCTTGCTAAGTGACTTCTCAGTGACGCACAGCTACGTGGGTACCCTGTTTCTTTTTTAAATAGTATTAATAATGATCATCTGACATTATCAAGGCTATATGATACCAATTATTTGAGATGAGAAGCAAATTCGTGTTTTTGTTACTTTTTTGTTGCCTTTCGTTTTGGAATCGTCAAAAAACGGTGGGTGACCTCCCTAAAAGTGGTATAACTTTTGTTCTGTTTAAAATATTTGGATAAAATGTGACCATCATGTGCTAATATGAATTGTCTTTAAGCCTGTAAAACTTCATTTCGATATTCTTACTTTTGGCCAAGATATTGGCCAGAATAATTAGATTGGGTTTTTGTTACTTTTTGTTGCGTCACGTTTTTAAATCGTCAAAGAACGATGGGTGACACACTAAAAGTGGTGTAACTTTTGTTATGTTTGAAATATTTTGATGAAATCTGACCATCATGTGTAAATATGAATTGTCTTTAAGACTGTATAATTTCATTTCGAAATTCTTACTTTTGGCCAAGATATTGGCAAAAAACCTAGGGGGGTCTTTTTTGCGCACCCTGTATGTAATATGCACACGCTTATGCACGAGCATTATATGCAGGCCTATATATGTATTTAGCCTGTGTACATATAATTATGTACTGTTTGGTATGGTATGTATGTATGAATGTATGTTTGTGTATGCATGTATGTATGTATGCCATTATATGTATGTACTAGCTGGGGTACCCGGCGTTGCCCGGGAAATTTAGGGTTCGATCCGCTCCGGCCACAACCCCACCCTACCACACTCCGACCTATACCGGTACGCGACCCGAGAAATTTGGGTTTCACGAAAATTTCCACCCCCATCCGACCCCCACCCCAACCCATCCACCCCACCCTTCCACCCCAAACCCCTCCCACCCTATTCCACCCCCACCCCATCCACCCCAACCCTCTTCCAGCCACCCCTCTCCATCCCACCCCACTTCAGCTCCCTGCATCCCAGCCCCTCCAACCCCCACACTCACCCACCCCAAACCCCACCCCTCGACCCCCACGCCATCCCATCCCCATCCACCTCCACCACACCCCATCCTCGACCCCTCCACCCCACCCCTCGAACGCCATCCCACCTCACTCCTCATCCCCATCCACCTCCACCACACCCCGTCCCCGACCCCTCCACCCCACCCCTCGACACCACATCTCGCCAACCCCCAACTACACCGCTCCACCCCCTACCATCCCACCCCTCCCTCACCCCGCCTCTCCCTGTAAGCGACCCGTGAAATCCGTAATGGCAAAAGAGCTTAAACACCTTTAAAACGGCGAAAATGACGGCTTTTATACGTGGCAAGCGAATGAAAATTTATAGCGAAAATTAGTGTTTTTGACCCCCCCCACCACCCTGGCCCCAATGGTGGTAGAGATTTGCCAACCACTGATCCGGGGGTTCTGATGGACCTCTATCTAGGGGAAAAATTCAAATCAATAGCTGCGTTTTTTTGAAATTTTTTGGGGGTTTCGCTCCCCACCCTGGCCCCCATGGTGGTAGAGAATCGCCAACCCCTCGCCTTTGCGTCTCGTGCCGAGACCTACGCAGTAGTGAAGGTTTGGAGTGAAAAGCTCAAAAACTGTGAGCGTGCATTCTGGACAAAGTCACATACATACAAACATAGTCACATCCTTCCTTATAGATATAGATGTATGTATGTATGTATGTATGTATGTATGTATGTATGTATGTATGTATGTATGTATGTATGTATGTATGTATGCATGTATGTATGCATGTATGTATGTGTGTGTGTGTATGTGTGTATGTATGTATGTATGTATGTATGTATGTATGTATGTATGTATGTATGTATGTATGTATGTATGTATGTATGTATGTATGTATGTATGTGTGTATGTATGTGTGTATGTATGTATGTATGTACACTTGTTATAGGGTCCTTTCAAGGTTCTACTTAGAAGCGCTTCCGACTTCAGCGCGGACACTGAATCGGAATTTCACGCCGAAGCGCTGAGCGATTGCGAGTGAAGGACATCCCCAAGGTCCCTACGATGTCCCTAGGATGTATGTAGCCTATAATTATGTGTACATGTGTTGTGTGTTTATATTGTGTTAATGCATGTTTGTGTATGTATGTAACTAGATATGTATAGATGTATTGCATGCGTGTGTCCGAACATTTATGAAGCACATTTTGTCAACCCAAGCGTCCAGAACAGCCAGTCTATTGGAGTTGAACAGTATACAGTCCACGTTCTAACACAGGTGTTAGCAGTACTCGCGCAGAGTTTAAAGATTCCGCTCAAATTAGACATTAGACATTTATTGATCCCCTTATCGTATCGTATCGTATCGTATCTGACCATTTGTAAAGCGCTTCTTGCAGCAAGAGCCTTTCAGAAGCGCTCCCAGTGCGTGCAACTCCGAGAGAAAAGGCAGGTCTTTAGACAAGAGAAAGATGACGAAAGACTACCAGAGAGGATGGCAGAGCGAACGGATGGGAGAAGACCATTCCATAGGGAGGGACCTATGCAGGCAAATGATCTGGATTGAGCCATGGCGGTCCTGACGCGAGGAACAAAGAGGTCAAGCCGATCTGAGGACCTAAGAGGACGCAGCGAAGTGGCCGAAATGGGGCGAAGTATGAGATCACAAAGATACGTCGGAGCAAGGCCTCGTTGAGACTTGAGAACCAAACTTATAACTTTGAATTCTATGCGAGCTGAGAGTGGAAGCCAGTGAAGTTGTTCAGTCATGAATGTAGATATGTGTGAGAATCGAGGAAGACGGGCAATGAGCCTCGCAGCAGCATTGAGAACGGACTGTAGGGGAGCTAGCCGGACCTTAGGGAGGCCAGCAAGGACAGAATTACAATAGTCAATCCGAGAACAGACGAAGGCGTGGACAATGGTGGTAAAGATCGAAGATGAAACAGATTTGCGAATAGCTCTCAGGCGCCTTAATTGGAAGTAGGAAGAGCGAGTAAGCTTGGCTATGTGTTCGGTGAAAGTTAGAGAACTATCTAGGGTGACACCTAGGTCTCGAACACTAGACGAAAAGTTGAAGTGAGGAAAAGTTTGAGAGAGTACCGAGTAGTCAAGTTTTTGGAGCTGCTTGGAAGTGCCAAACCAAATCAACTGGGTTTTGGAAGAGTTCAAAGAAAGACGATTGGACGACATCCACAGATGAAGATCTTGAGATAGAGCGTCGATTTGGCTCGCAAGAAAGAGTTGAGCTGAAGGGGGTCCATGCACATAGGCTTGGACATCGTCAGCGAAAAGATGGCCAGTAGCAGAATGGTTGGGGAAAAGGGAGGGAATGCCAGCCGTGTATAAGATGAATAAAAGCGGGCCTAGGACAGACCCCTGAGGGACACCCAACACAACAGGGACCCACTGAGTCCTAGAGTCACCAGAGATGATCATTTGGGTGCGGTCGGAGAGGTAGGAGCGAAGCCAAAGTAGTGGAGTACCCTTGAGTCCACAGGAGGTTTCAAGGCGCTGCAACAAAATTTCATGGTCGACCATGTCAAAGGCAGCAGAGACGTCGAAGAGAGCCAAAAGAGTGACTTGCGACTTGTCAACAGCAGTGTATATGTCAGAAAGTAAAGAGAGGAGGAGTGTCTCAGTGGAGTGGTTAGCCCTATAGCCAGACTGGTGAGAAGGAAGAAGACCCGATTTCTCAAGATAGGGGAGAAGTTGCATTGAAACAAGTCTCTCAAGAGTCTTGGACAGAAAAGACAGGTTTGAAATGGGTCGATAGTTTTGACTGAGGCTAGGGTCAAGATTTGGCTTCTTGAGTGCAGGAAAGACTAGAGCCTGTTTTTGCGAGGCAGGAATGCAACCTTCAGCAAGTGACCTGTTAAAAAGATACAGAAAGAAAGGAGCAATGTCATCAATAATGTCACAAATAATAAAAGGAGGTAGAGGGTCTAATTCACATGATTTTAAATTTACAGATGAAAAAACTAAACGAAGATCCGAATCCACGATGGGTCGGAAGCCGTCGAAGACAGATGTCGTTGAGGAGAACGTAGGAGGAGGAGCGTTGGCCGTAGACGCACGAAGACGGTCGGTCTTGGCGGTGAGCACGTCGAGGAAGTCGTTGGCAGAGAAAGTAGGCGTCTCCGCTGGCCGCGATGGTCGACCGAGAAGTCCTGAGATGGATGACCAAAGGCGCTTTGGATTGTTAGCATTTCGAGAGACCAGCTGTTCCCAGTAGGCGGCCTCTTTGTGGTGGTAGAGCTGATGGAGGGCACGCAGCTTCTTGATCCAGGCAAGATGGTCGCTTGGATCTTTGGACCGGCGATACTGTCTCTCAGCGCAACGGGCGCGGCGACGTGACTGATGACATTCACCGTCGAACCAGACAGCCAGCGGTCGAACACGGGTCCTGACGCTTCGACGAGGAAGCATCTTGTCGAGCAGGTTTGTCGTGGTGGAGGTATAAAGATCGAACAGTTGATCGACCGTTAGAGCATCAAGCGTCTCTTGAGGCGACGAGAGGATTGAGTTGCGGATGGCGGCGCTGAAAGCATTCGAATCATACAATCATACACACATGTAACTAAGTATCAACATAATCAGAATTAAGCAAATTCACAGAAAGAGTATTAGACATTTTTGTTGATCTCATTACAATCATACATACATGTTACTAAGCATAAACATAATCAGAATTAAGCAAATTTGCATAAAAAGTAGGCAGAATAACAAAGTGGGAGAAATAGACACACCAATTGGGACAAGTTCCGCTAAGTAGCGGTCTAATTACCCTTGAGAAGTACAATAAGACAATGAACAGTGAGTAGTAAACCCGTATAGGGAACATTGGAATGCATCAAATTTACTTAACTATGAAACAAAGAAACAAAAAGACAACTTTAAGGAGCAGAAATGTTAATTATTATTGTGGCTTATATAGTTCTAAATGGATGAACCGAAGGCCGTAGCTGGGGGGGGGGTGTTTTGGGTGTTTGAGCACCCCCCGAAATGAAATAGTGCTATAATAAAATGATTTATTTACTAACACAATCATGATATAAGGACTAAATGAATTTAATCTTGAAACCCTTATTTCTATGTGACATTTTGCAATAGATTAAAATCATTAAATCATCCTCCAAACCCCTTAGTCAGTTGATTCGGTTGTTTGTCGGCTTGCTCAATGTGGAGTAAACAGCCCCCGAAATAAAATCCTGGCTATGGCCCTGGACAGTGTTGCCACTGAGGTTTCTGAAATAAACCCAGATTTTCTTCCGAAAAAAACACAGAAAAACCCAGACTGTTCATATAAGCTATTTTGAACCCCCCTTTGTTAAAAGTAAGTTGGTTTTTCGCTTGTTCGCATGAGGATTAACAAAATGTTCGTGAAAAGAGTCGAATAAAATGTAATTACAACTTTAAAAGTATCAATTGTCAAAGTTGTCAGAGACTCGGGATCCATACTGACAATAAGCTTAATCGATATATTCGTGCGCGCATGCGCAGCGGGTCGAGTCTACCAGAATTGCAGCCTAAGCACATAATACACGTGGCTTAAGTTTACAAAGTTTTAAAGTTGTCCGAGGTTTCCAGCCAAATTTTCTTAATACACCAACAATCCAACGTTTTAAACACCTAGAACATTAATACTCTGCAACAACTTGGTTATTATATACCACTAGACGATTGACCTGACCTACAGTGTATAACTGTATATGCATGTTATAGATGTAATACGGCTTTACAAGGAAAGAGGCGAGTGACCTGAAATGTCAAAATGGTTTATTTCTGTGCAGAACAATTCTTCAGGTTATAAATTATTTGTGAATTGACAACATGAGATCTTGATTGTGGAGTTTAAAATTAAAATTAGTGGAAAAATTATGTATCACAACCATTTTACATTGAATTTCACAGAATAGTCATGTGTTGTAAGTACAAAATGTCAACTCGCCAAAATAAACCCAGATCTTGCCAAAAAAAAAACAGAAACCCAGACGAAGGCCAAAAAACCAAGATCTAGTGGAAAAAACCCAGCTGTGGCATCACTGGCCCTGGATCATGAAAAACGTGCTGTGTGTTATGCTTTGGCCACGGTCCACATGGGATTTATGTCTACATGCGTTCGAGCTGCAATGCTGTTACCAGACATAAATAATTACTGTAGTCAGCTGTTATTCAGATTCGAAACGTGAAGTTGACTAATGGACGATAAGCAATTGGATTTGAATATTGAGTAAGCTATATAGGCCTAATACAGTGCACGTGCGTGTAGCTATGGTCTTACGTAGCCTATCGTTTCAGAATGCAGCAAGCCCAGATGGAAATAATAGTTGCATCATTAAAACAAGATTCTTAACAAAGGCTATGCTCGTTTGGATAAAATCTTGTATAATAATATCATTATAGGCCTATAGGACGTATACGTACCAGTGGCGTAACTACGGGGGGGATGGGGGGGGCAGCCGCCCCCCCAAATGAAAGGGCTGCCCCCCAGCTGCCCCCCCCCCAATCCCTGCGTTTGTTTTACTTTTTACTTGTTACGAGTGATAAAGAATTAAAGAATGTTATATAATTTCTGATTTATTTTATTTTTTATACAACTTCCTGTACAACTTCTTATAGGGTGGGTGATGGGAAAGTGGGACAGGCCACTATAGTGCACTGTGGGACAGACAAGCTAGTGAGGCTTGCATGCGTATTATGTACAATACTGTAATACGTCCAAAATCTAAAAATACATAGTCTATGGCAATATACCGATGCCGATGCACGCTTTCAATGCCAACAGTAGCCACCCCATAATTTTAAACTGCCACCCCACTGCCCCCCCATGAAAAAATAACTGGCTACGCCACTGATACGTACAACGGAGAGGCCTACAAATGTTGGACCGTGAGTCGCGGTAACAGCTGGATAATAATAGAAGACCCTATACAGATTTCAAACGACGTTTTTTGTGATAACGTATACTCTAATATGAATGGTCGTCTAGTAGAGATATTTTGCCTTAAGAAGTTATTAGATATATTCAGATTATCCGCTAGGTCATCTGACTTCTCGGCATGGGCGCCTGCACATTGGGGCAAGATGGGACACTTAGTCCCTCACTGAATATTGACACTCATATTGCTGTATCTGGGCCTACTGCTTCTTCGTTTTTGACAAATATCTTCGCACCAAGGCACCAATGATACTAATTTTAAAGAAAATTGAAATGGATATATTTAGGCCTACATTTAGAAACCACTATGATAAATACCCAAGTTCTTAACTTCCCGCTTAGCAGAATTCAAGCCCTTGCTAAAACATTTAGATACGACCGCTGTATAGCCTATTGCCCCCCCCATGCAAGGCTATCTGCAGGCACCCATGCTTCTCGAATTTTCAGATTTTCATTGCTGATTGACCCGCTGCATCCATCTTATTACGATAACGAATAGGCAATGGATTTTGGATTTCCTTTAGCGAATGTCTTCTCCTAGTGTAATTGCATATATATGTAGGCCTACATAGAAGTCCGCTAACACTGGATTGGATTTAAGGAAAAAATGGCAGCACCGTCACAATTTGCCTTTCCTCTTCTGCTCGGGTTTGCCATTGGAATGCTGTTCTCTTATTCAACCGTCTTAATGCGGTCGTCACCGCGTCTAATGCATGCCATCGTCGGAACGAAAGATTTAGACGGAAATGGGAGCGAACCAACTGGAAACCTACTGGCTGGACTCACAACGGATCTAAGCGAGACTTCCTTCAAAGACAGTCAATTCCACGGAGGTATAGTAAAAACGCTTTGTTTTGATTATGAGCCTGTGAATAAGCTGGTTCCCGCGACTTCGCTTTTGTGGCCGCTGTAGAAGTCTCGAGATTACGATTACGAGATTGAATTGCTATTAGCGATATTCGTGTTGAGCAGATAGCCACAACAAACATGGTGGTCGGCTATTTTTAGAAAATGTCTCCTTAAAGATGAATAATTGAAATACATTTTGGGGCTGGTGAAAATAGGACTCTATTCAATTTCTGAGTTTACACAAAGTGGAAGTGTTAGAACTGACTTACGCAAAATAATTCTGTTGAGAAGAATATGCGATGCTCAATACTATTCCTGAGTAAAATTCTGTAATCAATGGGAATACTTCTATACCGGGAGCGGAGAGGGGAGGGGCAAAAAGACGACGACGATATCTAATCACAGGGTTACACTCTGGTTTGGCATATATTAGCAAAGTTTATTGATTGGCTTAATGACATACATGTAGTCTTTGCTGCATCATAGTAGAAGAAGAAAAGAGCAGGAGGATGAATATAAAGGTGGAACAAGGAAAGGAAGCAGACAGGTCTTTTTTTAACGTGCAGTTGTACGCAAAATGTGCAGTTCTAATTGGATTTGTGCAGCTGTAGAAGCACTTCTTTACAGTTAAAACTAGCAAAAAAGGTCGTTGTCAACCGATTGGAAGTAATTTACCATGGAATATGGGAAAGGAAAGAAGGAGTTGTGCAGTTCTAAAAATTCCTTTAAAACAGCCCTGGAAGCAGAGGGCGAAAAGCAGGGTAATCGAAAGAAGAGTTGTAAAGGGTTAGAGTACGAGATGAAAGAAGGGGGATAAATAGAGAGGTATAAAAAGGAGAAAGAAAAAATGTAAAGGAAGAGGAAGCGGAGAAGGAATGGGAAGAGAAATAGTAAGAAATTTTGGGAGAAGACGATGCAGGATGATTCACGGGAGTAGGAGAAGAAAAATGAGGAGGAATTGTTGGAGAAGAACTAAGGGGAGGGCCCGGAATAGGACGAAGACGAAGCAGGAGGAAGTGAATATAATGTGAGAAATATGAAGAGGAAGAAGACGTTAGAGGAGGAACCAAAGTAGGAATATGAGAATAGAAAGCCAAAGACTACGGGAGGAAGGGAATAGGAAGGAAGAAGCAAGGATAACAGGAGGAGGGAGATGGAGCAGAAGCAGGAGCTGGGAAATAAGAAAAAGGAGGCCAAAATAACATAGCGAAGCTGTCAGGTTGTTCAAAAGACAGTGTTGGAACCACTAAAAAGAATCAGGCTTAAAAATAAGGTTGAAAGCATGCATCAACGAGGATAACGACGACGAGAAACCGGATCAAACTCGCTTGAATGAACAGCATCATTAGTACTTATGCTATCCAGGCGAGTTATAGGCCTCAAATACCCCGGAGTGAATAGGCTGTGTTTTTGACCTAATTAGGCATATATACATAAGGCGGAGCCTCGGATGTGTTTTAATAAAATAATATGATGCGCTTATATACAATTTATATACCGGTAACCACTTTTATTCACAAGGAGCAGTGTTTAATCTAGACGTCTCTGGGGGGGAACTTTTCCCCCCAGGATTGACATTTCCCCCCAGAAAAATTTCACAAAATGATATTTTTTAGTTACTGTTTTCATCGTTGTTTTGCATGAAGTGTTATGATATACCGTGATATTATTTACTATTATATGATTATAATGACATTATTTACTACTATAATATGTGATACTATCATGTTGCAATGAGTATAACTTACTGTAAATATTTGTATAAACACTATTTTTTCTAGCTAAAAACAGAGATGACATCCCTTCCAGAAAAATGCGTCAAAATTATAATAGTTTTTAGTTGCTGTCTACATCATCGCATTACCGGTACCTGAACTGTCGTAATAATATACCGTAATTATGTAATATTATTTTCTATTATATGGTTATAGTAATTTTTTACTATTATAATATATGACACAATCCGGCTAAAATGAGTATAACTTACTGTTAATTTTTGTACAAATACTATTTTTGAACAACTGAATGGCTTCTCTCCAGTGCTATCCTTCAAATTTTAAACTGTCAAATTTCAAAATGTTTTGGTTCTATTATTTGAACACCTAGTAAAACAACATCATTACTATATTGTGGCTTCCATATTTTGGTACCAGTAGTTTATTAATTCCTAGCTGATTTGTGTACCATATGATTTCGGAAAGTGTATCTTGGTCAGCAGTGCCGGCGCTAGGGTACCTGAGGCCCCCCCCAAAAAAACTTGAGGCCCCTAAACCTTAAGCTGTGTTAAAATTTTTGAAATTTGCACACTGTACTGTAACAACAGGTAGAATTTTAAGCTGTCAGCATAACAAAATTCCTCTTTTTTCAATGCTGTTGTTCATGGTTTAGGACTTCAGAGTGTCGCCTTCCAATTGTTAAAACTTTTCAATTTTGTACACTGTAGCATTTGAAGCTGTCATCCTAACAAAATTGTTCATAATTTCAGTGCTTAGAGACATGTTTTAAGACTTCAATAAATTTCCCTTCTTCGTTGCTTAATTTTCGATTTGCACACTCTAGCCTAATCGTCGTATTTTAAGCTGTCATCTTAACAGAATTGATCATTATGGAAAGACAATGGATAAAACTGAAGAAATTTATGATACTTATGGAAAATTTCTGAAATATTGGGAGAATATAAGGACTCCGTTGGTCCGTCCCCATCACAAATTGTGGGGTCCGTGTCCCTGTCCCCTCTAAGCCTCAGCCCTTGGTTGAAGGACAATTGCTGTATTGGTTTGGTTATATTATTTTGTATGTTTTGAGTAAATATATCATTCTGTGCGTAGTTTCAGGAATGAACAGTCATGAAAGGAATAATTAATTACCAGATAAATTTAGAGGCCCCTTATAAACTTGAGACCATACACGTCCCAATGACATCTGGGGTCTACACAGGATTTATTTGGGGGGGCCTCATGCAGGTTTTATTTCGAGACTTCACTCCATTAGGCTAGTGTTTAGAATAAGTTATAAACGTTGTGTTTGAGAAAGTGGACTCAAATGGCCTGAATTAGTTTTAAATGGCTAGCCTATTCTTACACCCAAATCAGTATGGTATTTGCATTTGGATCTGCTATATGGCAGTGCCATGGTTTGTTGAGGCATGTAGGCCTACCAGACCGAATTGGGTGGGCCCCAAGTGAATGCGCCATTTTAACAAATATACATTCACAAAAATAGGAATAATGATCAGCTAAATTTGGAGGCCCCTTGCCAGCTTGAGGCCCCCCCAACCGGGGGGCGCGGAGGTGCTAACGCCGGCACTGTTGGTCAGCAATTCAGGATCATATTTGGAAACCGCGATAAGCTGATTAAAGTGCTTAAAAGTCAGCTTATACAATCACGTCTGCAGTCGTTCATTAGAATAACCCAACAACAACAGGACTGAGAATGCTGAACTCGATACATAAAGATACTTTTATTGTAACTATAATTTTATATATATATATATATTGAAATCCTGAAAAACTTTTTATCCGTACTGAAATAATGGAGTTATTTTGCTAAAATGGCATCTTGAAAGGGTACCATTACAGTGTGGAAACTCCCACAAAAATAATTTTGTAAATATTGCGTATATTTATTCAAGTCATAGGCCACTCTTATAAGCACTGAAAAAGTACAGTTTTTTAAAGATGACACTTTAAAAGGCTGACTTTGAAATGTGGAAATTCAAAACGTTTCTGATGGGGCACTGAAAAGTACAGCTATTTTGTTAAGATGACACCCTAAAATGTTGCCATTGCAATGTGGAAGTCAAAAAAGTTTCTGATGGGGCACTGAAAAGTACAGCTATTTTGTTAAGATGACACCCTAAAATGTTGCCATTGCAATGTGGAAGTCAAAAAAGTTTCTGATGAGACACTGAGAAAGTACAGCTATTTTGTTAAGATGACACCTTAAAATGCTGGCTTGCAATGTGGAAGTTGAAAAAGTTTCTGATGGGGCACTGAAAAAGTCCAGTTATTTTGTTAAAATGACACCTTAAAATGCTGCCATTGCAATGTGGAAATTCAAAAAGTTTCTGATGGGCACTGAAAAAGTCCAGTTATTTTTGTTAAGACGACATCTTAATATGCTGCCATTGCAATGTGGAAATTCAAAAAGTTTCTGATGGGGAGGGGGCACGTCACCCTCCCCATACCCCTCCCCTTTCAGGTCTAGGCGCTACGCGCCTCACGAGCGTCCTTCGGTCGCTCAATTGTTCCCCCCAGAAACCTCAACCCCTCAGAAAAGGGGGACTAGATTAAACACTGCACAAGGAGGAATCTCTTGAGTATAGGCCTGTTGATGTGTACCTTAGGTCCTCAGGCTGAGTACACTTATTTCACTGCGGTTTTAATAGATGCTACTGTAACTAAGCTGTCATAAGTGATAATTCCTGAATTTGCTCAGTGAATTTCAACACCATGCATTGACGAGTGTCTTCTTCTCTCCTCCATAAGGCGTATACGCCGACGATGAGGCCTGTACTCGACTCCTCCAATTCTTTCTTTCTCTGACGGTGTCCACGGCTGTTAACGTCGTTTAATGAATTCTTTAGAAGTGTGATCACCATGCATACAGGTTTCATGGTCGTGAGTGCCAGGTGGTGACTACTCCTCTCCTGGCTGGATAAGGAGACTGCGGCCCAGGCGGTGACCTCGTTCGCCCTTAGGTGTACTTCCAGCACCAACCTCCTGCGTTAGCCAGAGTTTTCGGAGTTCCTGATGAGCCTGTCCACTTCGCGTGATGCCTTAGGTGGTTCTTCGGCAGAAGCCTTCGCCACTGATGGAATTGCCTCACCTGGCAATTTCCAACCCTCCGGTCCCCCTTCCACCACGATAAGGGGCAGGTAGGACTTTGGAACGATGACGAGTGCCTGCTGACCTGCAAACGAATCACATGAAATAGGGACCTCATCAGGTCGGATAGTTTCACTCCAATAGGGCCTAGTCATTCGTTTTCCAAATACGTCCATCCAAAGCTCCTAAACATGGATTCCATTTGCTTAGCTGTGTAGGGTTCGAAGAATTCGACATTACAAAATAAGGATGCAATCCTTTATTGAAACGTATACATTCTATCGTATTTTTCAGATGATACGACCATGGCCGACAGCCTTTACCAAACAGTCCGAATCCTGTGCCTTGTGATGACTTACCGTGAGAATCATCGTAAAAAAGCGATTCACGTCAATGCAACATGGGGTAAACGATGCAACAAACTTCTTTTTGTGACCCGAACTGCAGATGAAAAGCTCCCAACGCTCATTGTAAACGTACCGGATGGACGAGATAAGCTTGGTGACAAGACACGTGATGCGTTTGACCACGCCTACAAACACTACTTGGCCTATTACGATTGGTTCCTGAAGGCTGATGACGACACTTACGTCATTATGGAAAACCTGCGTTACTTTCTTTCGGCGCAGAATCACAACGCACCCGTATTCTTCGGTCATACTTTTACAGTGTTCGTAAGGCAGGGTTACGCAAGTGGGGGAGCCGGGTACGTAGCGAGCAGAGGAGCCCTGACGAAGTACGGTCAGAGAAGTAATAATACTCGTGGTTGTGAATTTAATAGCGGAGATGAAGATGTAGATTTTGGGCGGTGCATGGAGTCATTGAGGGTCAAGCTTGGAGATTCGTTGGATGCGCTCGGAAGGACGAGATTTCACTGCTTTACAAAAGAAGAGCACATCAATGGAGTTTACTCGGATTGGTACATAGATTACGACAAATACAAAGGAAGGAAAAAGGTATGCCTGGATAGAACTAAAAATTGCATGTTAATCATTCTCCGTTGTAAATACGCACAGGTAAAGGAAGTTCTGCAGGCAGGCTCAAATTTAAGAAATATTGGGGGAGACAGGTGTTGGATTAGGCAGGCCCGGATCTACAGTTTTGGGGGCCCTGTGCTGATCGAATGACGGGGCCCCTTACAATTTTAGGAAGCAAGGCAGAGTGCAGACATTATGACATACAACTGCCCCGATTTCTGCTTACATGCGTGATGTTTTGCACTGGCTTCCAATTTCGCAGCGCATCTCATATAGAATAGCAGCACTTGTCTGGCGGTGCCTCACTGATAGTGCTCCGTCCTACTTATCTGATCTCTGTTTCGGACATAGCTTCCCATCGAACTTTGCGCTCTTCGGGCAATGGGGAGCTTCTTATCCCTAGAACCGGCTCTGCCACCAGACAGCGTCCAGCCTTCTCGGTTGTTGGCCCGTCCACATGGAATGGGCTCTCTCTTGCACTGTGCTTACTACAGGTACCTCGGAATAATTTGTCTGCCTTCTACCAGGCTCAAGGCCTATCTTTTTAGCCGTGGCTGGGCTGGGAGCGCCTCTGTGTAGACTTCTTGAAGGGGCGCTATATAAGTTTTCGGAATGAATGAATGATTAATTCAAGACTTCAATAAATGTTCCAAATTCCTAATTGTTAAAAAAAAATTGATCACTCTTTGGGTCAACATGTACGTACTTCTCTTTGAATCCACACAAAAGAAAAGCACAGTCTTCGTTAGCATTGGCATCTTGGAGCAATCTACCCTATAATTTGGTCAACAGACTCAAATTTTACACAAGAAATCAAGCAAATCTGTCTGCAATTAGCCACTATTTAGCATGCAAATATTAGGCCTAACACTGTGGAAATGGTTTTTCATAATTATGGTCTTTCAAGTAATCTTGACAATTTAGTCAAGGCTGATTTGTTAGGCCAGACAAAACAATATCCCGCTTGTTGATACTGGGGGGTGACCCCCGCGCAGTGAGAAACATTATTGAGCATGTGCAATAAAAAGAAACAAATTCAAACAATGCAATTAAAATCGTCGCCTTCGTCCGTAAAAAAATGACGGAAACTGGATTAAGAAGGATTTCGATGTTTCCTCGTATTCGCTGATCGGCTGAGGACCAATGAAGTTCAGACTTCCGGATGGGGTAAAACTGGAGTAGGCTAATAGTAAGGTAAAAACTGAGATTTTAAAATATACCTGGTATAAATTATATAAAAGACGGAATGATTTTTATAGATAAGCAATGCCAACAGAGAAATAATCTCTCAAAAAGGACATCCTGCTGGCTGATTTCTGGTGGTGACCATGCATTGGCGGGCCTCGCATGGCCTATTTCTAGTGGTGCTGGGCACTCACGGGCCTCGCAGACTCGGCACCCATGAGTTACCCTGGGCCTTCACCTCGATATCTTCAAATGTCCCTCGCATTTCCTCCACAAAAGTTATCAGTGACTAGTACAATTTCAAAGCAGTGAGTAGGTCAATAAGTAGGTCAGTTTCGACTTATACTATGACATTAGGCCTATTTGGTTATAATTATATTTAGTATGGCTATGATTTTTATGCACAATGCATTGCGAGTCAATTTGCACTGTTTCTTTCCTGAATCCTCTCTATATTTTTTTTACTTTTACAATTTGGGGCCCCACTGAAACTTGGGGCCCTGTGCTGCAGCACAATCAGCACCGTGGTTAATCCGGCCCTGGGATTAGGCCTATGTGTTTGAGAAGTGATATGTTACTTCAGCGCGCGCGGGCAATCACTTCTCAAACACATAGGTCTAATTAAACCAGGGATAATTTAAAAAAATCTTAATCGCATGTAGGCAGGGCTGAAAGTGGTTTGGATAGGTTGCCGGGTGTGTAAAACGACCTTTTTAGGTCGGACGGCAGCCGCTGAGTCGACTTTGACCCGAAAATGTCCCTCGTACACCACCTTTTATTTAGTCATTTGCCCTAAATTTTCCGAAAACTATACAAATTTCACTTAAGAATTCGTAATTGGTATAGAGGTTATGTTCCTTGGAAGGGGCAACATCAAATTTCAGTTAGAAGCAGATGGACACCAACTAGAACAGGCGGAGAGCTTCGTGTATCTGGGGGGAACCATTAGTACAAATGGAGAATCTGAAAAAGATGTGGACAGAAGAATTGGGATAGCCAGAGGAATACTACAGGTGCTGGGTAAGGTTTGGAGCTCGAAGGAAATAGGAAAAGCCACAGAAGTTCAGATGTATGAGACATTGGTGCTGAGTGCATTGCTGTACAATTCGAAGACTTGGACACTAAGGGAAGCAGAGAAGCAGCGGCTGAGGGTGTTTGAAATGACGTGCCTAAGAAAGATAGAAGGTGTCACGAGAAGGGATAGAATAAGGAATACAGAGATATATAGCAGACTGAATATTCGGCATGATATAATACACAAAATCCAGAGCAAACGGCTACGCTACTTTGGCCATGTAACCAGAATGCGGGACGAGAGATACCCAAAGATAGCGGTCAACGGATATGTGCATGGTAAAAGAAAAAAGGGAAGACCAAAGAAGAGATGGTTCGACATGATACAAGAGGACTGTCGGGAGATGGGTTTTTCCATACAAGAGGCTACACACAAAGCTCAAGAAAGAGAAAAGTGGAGATTTTCCATAGATGGGCGGCTGTCACGTGCGAAAGCATCGCCAAAGCCATAAGTCAAGTAAGTCAAGTAAGTCATAGAGGTTATGGCGCCTATATGTTGAACATGGTGGCGACCTGGGGGCTGATCGGTAACGTGCTCGCTCTTGGAGCAGGCGGTTGCGGTTTGAATCCGGGTAACGACATTGGGCAGGTTGTTTACGCACACGTGCCTCTATCACAGAGCAGTATAATTTTTTACCGGCGTAAGCTGAGAAGTAAACGGAAAGTCCTGTGATACACCAGAACCTTGGGATTCGCCCATTGACGGCTAAAGGGCCAAGAAAAAGAGATGAGCGCCTCACCAACGGGCCTTCGACCCTCGGATGACTTTAAATGCTGAACATGCGACCCAGCTGAGATACGTCAACGGCAGGTCACGAAAATCAATGCCGAACAGACCCGGCACACTTTGAGCCCTGCCTGTATAGGCCAACGTGCATTTTTGCGCAGTCAGGGCCCTGTGACTATAGGCCTTCCGTCAAATCCATACGTTCCACCATTCACATCCGTGTCATTCACTTTTTCAGCCTGATACTAAATTTATAGTGGCGACAATTTTAAGCGTAGACGCTAGACAGGGATCAACAATACGTGCACATCTGGATGTTTTGAGCATGGAATTTTGATAAATTTACATAAATTACAAGCTCAATGTATTTTTCACTGAAGCCTTTGCCCATGCATTTTTGACAAGTTGTATCCATTGACCATGTAATCGCAGAGATGTTTGTTCATTTTGGTATGTTTCTTTATGTGCTTTATTCGGATGCTGTATAGGCGATTTAAACCGTGTTCAACATTTTTCGGTTGACGAAAAGGTTAAGTCATTCCAGTTAGCGCGAAGCACATTCTTAGACTACCAAAGGAAAGGATTGCGAGGACGGTGGTAAGATGGGTGCCGGAGGTTGGAAAGCGAAGAAGAGGCAGACCAAGAAACACCTGGAGACGTGCATTCAAGGAAGACCTGGAGAGAATGGGTCTGGGTTGAGACGAGGCAGAGGAGGTGGCTGGCGACCGTGTGGAGTGGCGAAGACTTGTTGACCAATGCTCCGATCGGAACAGGAGGAATAACTAAGTCTGAGTCTAAGTAAGTAGCGCGAAGCAATTCACGAACCTCTCGAGGGCGCTATTTGTCAGACTTAGGATTGGTTGAAATGCTTCAGCGTTGCTCTATACCTGTACTGTTGCTGTTTTTCCGTACGCAGGGACTGGATGGCTTGAGCGACTACGCCATCTCCTTCCACTACGTCGCTCCAGATGACATGTACCTCATGGAATACTTCGTCTACCACCTGAACCCTTACGGAATCATCAAAGGACTTCAGAACCTCAACCAGAACCAATCGAGTGATAAAGAGGTCTGAATTAACACACCTGAAGGATAAATGTCCGGTACTCAGGGCCGTTTTAAGGAGTTTTGGGGCCCTAGGCCCAACCCCAACCTTAAAAGTAAGCCTAGCCATGAGTCCAATCTAGACCCTTTAAAGCTGCCGTGAAATTAAGGTTTCTGGGAACTGTGAACGGGTAGGCCTATTTGCCGGTCGATTGCTGAGACGTGTAGCGCAGAGAGGGGAAAGTATGGGAGGAAATTTACCCTCCCCGCCAGAAATTTTTGAATTTTCACATTGCAAAGACTGCACATTTTTAGCTGCATCCTAACAAAATTGATCAACTATTGCAGTGCTAACAAGAGTAGGCCTAGCCTTAGACTTCAATAAATATTCTTACCATTATTATAATTTCTTTTTCAATTTCCACATTGTAATGGCAGCGTTGCATTTTGTAAGCCGAGATCTTAACAAAAGTTTCTCTATTATTTCAGTGCTTATAACAAAAGAGCGATTGGAAATTTCGATAAGTATAACTATTATTACAATAAGAATTTCTCTACGTATCATGTTCAGCAGTTCAGTTCTATAATGAATAACTGCAGACAGGTTTGTAATTGCGTAAGCCATTCTTTCTTTCACATGAATAATTATTAGCTTAGGCCTATTCCCGTTGTTGAAAAAGGTCATGTGCATTGCTGACCCAGGACACATTAAATTTTATCTGAATCGTTACAGATGTTGCACAAACCAAGGAAGAACTTTCAAAATCGGGACGCTGTGTATAGTAATGATAGCCTACTGTTTTAGCCTACTAAGCGTTCAAGGGACAAAACATTTAGAAAATTGGCAGTTTGACATTTTAAAGGTAGCATGGAAAATAGTCATGTATAAATATTAACAGTAAACTATACTCATTGTAGCCTAATATGATGTTATCATGTATTTTATTAGTCGATTTTATCATCATAATCATATGATTATTACTAGATTTCGTGTAATACAATAATGTAAACAGCAATTAAAGCTATTATTATGTGGTCAAATGTTTTGGATATCGGGTAGTCATTATTTTCTGGATGAAGTCCCCCCCAACCCGAGAGATACCTGAACGTAACCCTATTTCCGCCTCAATCTCTCAGTGTCAGATATAGTGTAGTTTAACATAGATCTATGTTAAAGTTCGTATAATAATTATGTTGCTAATTTGTAATGCGATGTAGTATTTTGGGTCGTCGCGGGGCCCCCCTGTTGCGCGGGGCCCTAGGCCATAGGCGGAGACCTGGGCCGAGAATTGGGGGGACGGAAAGACGCGAGATTTTCCGAAAAAATTTTGACGACCGGCGAAATCTCGAAAAAAATTGTATTTTCGCCGCCAAAAAAGTTGATGACTTTTTTTTTAGTCATCATCCAGCCAAATCTCGACGAAATTCTCTATTTTCGCCGCCCAAAAAAAGTCTTGACGCTCAAACATTGGGGGGGACAAATGCATGGGCCGTCCCCCCCCAACACTTTTATTGGGGGGACCGTCCCCCTGTCCCCCCCTAGGTCTCCGCCCATGCCCTAGGCACGTGCCTCGCGTGCCTTGGCCTTAAAACGGCTCTGCCGGTACTATGAAACGCATCATAACTACGCTGCGCCCGATCAGGTGAGTTGCATAGACAGACATCTTGTGAAGTGCAAGAGTAGCTTGTCAGGGTTACAGAAAGGAAAGGAAACACAGTACCTGTTAGCAGGAGAAACCGATTTTTGCACGCAGAGATCCCCGGAAGCTGTGCAAAACTTTCTTGCTTTGCCTTATAGTAGCTGCACGCAGAGTCGCATACATGCTCGTCTCCTCTGTTACCGAAAATAACGGCTTAGGCCTACACTTAACTTTACTATACTGTATATTGTAGCGCCTGACTGTTATTTTATCAACGAACATAGCTTACTGTTCAATAGTATTTTCATTTTCGATTATTCTTATAGCTCTAGCCTCTCTCTCTCTCTCTCTCTCTCTCTCTCTCTCTCTCTCTCTCTCTCTCTCTCTCTCTCTCTCTCTCTCTATATATATATATATATATATATATATATATATATATATATATATATATAATTATTTCCAAAAAGCTTATAGGCTGCATCCGTCAATCTTTTTGCGGGCCAGTGTGTAATATTCTACAAACTAGCTAATTAGTCTACATATGCACGGTTATAATTATAGCGTTTTATACATATGGGTCTGTATATATATATGTATATATAAGTGCGTGTATATATATATGTGTATATATATATATATACACAAACACACACACACTCCCTGATTAGAGCATCTCGGTTATAAGTTCGTTCATTCATGTCCTCAGCTCGAGATTCGAATCCTAATCTTGCAATCAGCATTTTCAACGTCACAGACGGCTCTCAAGACGTTGAGTAAGAGCAAGTGGAATACCTTCACGTCAGCCTGATTTATCATCCATCAACGAGCCGACCAGAGTGAATATCAAACAGTACAATGGTCCAATGACAGTATGTAAGTTTGAGATAATCGAACAACGAGATCGTTGCAAGCTGCAGAAATGAAGTACCCGGTGATCGGTGTAGTCTATAGTCTATGGAGACCGCACCATACAGATCCTGATGTATTCTGGAGATATGCCAGTCATGGAACATTGCAGGATCATAAGGATCTAGTAGCAACCAGCTTATAGTCAGTTTTTGTCGTATATCGGGCGCTGTGGTGTATATAGGAGTAGACCCATGTTCGGTGCCTTGTAGCAGGAAAAGGTTTCGGGTTCGAATCCACCTCAGACCGCCGCATCCATGTATACGGACCATGAACAAGTCCCTCACTCGCAATTGCTCATGCTCTTCGGCGTGAAATTCCGATTCAGTGTCCGGGTTGTTACCAATCGGGAGCGCGTCTGAGTGAAAATCTCTAAGAGCGCTAGTACAAGTACTCATACATACATACGTATATAATCATGGGCGCCCGCACATATAGGGTAAGATGGGCACGTGCCCCTGGAAAATTGACACCTATTTTGTTTAACTATTAATTTTGGAGTTTTAACAAATTTCTTCGCATTAGCCAATTAATTACACTAATGTTGCACAAAGTGAAATTAGGAAATCTGCGTTTAGAAACCTCCATTGGAAATAAATATGCTTTTAATGTTCTGTCTTGCATTTTCAAGCTCCTGCTACAAACTGTAACCATGACCATTGGGTTTTACCATCCCGCAGTCGCCCAATAAATAGCAGCCTAATGATTATAGCCGACTTGATTGAAATCTCGGTGCAATGCAACCTTTCACAACTGCAAAAATTATCAATAAATGACGCTAATGTAAACATTTGAAATTTCTTTACAACTCTTTGAACAGCCCTCTGACTCGATGCAGCGCTCTTGAGTAAGCTGGTGCCTGCGCTTGACTTTCTAGTTCAGTGGCGTAGGCAAGGGGGGGTTTCGGGGGTCAAAACCCCCCCCATTGACTCCGAAAAAAAGGTTTTTTTAAGGGTTTTTTTCCATTTAAGTAAGAAAAAATAGCAAAAAACAGGGTTTCCGGCCATAAAACCCCCCCATGAAAAATTCCTGGCTACGCTACTGTTCTAGTTATGCATTAGAAGTTTAGAAATTACGATTAAAATTACCGACAAAATTAGAGAGATCATTTGCCTCTGGAAAACTCACACCTTTTTCATTTATTTATTTATTTATTCATTCATTCATTCTATGGACGCCCTTTCAGGAACCTACTTCTTAACTGCTAACTTTTAAAAAAGTAATACATTTCTTCGCACTAAAGATGAAAAACTCCCAAACGTTCAAACTATTCATATTAAATATTGGAAAAGTAACACTGAGCAATTTGCATTAAGATGACTCTATGAAAAATGCCCATGCCTGCTCATAATTTCCCGCTTTGCTTTTTCAACCTCGTGCTAAAACAATTAACCGTTACCATCGTGTTTTGCCCCTCCTGCAAAAATTTCTGCGGGTGCCCATGTATATTATCCGATATTATAATGTGCGAAACGATTGGGCATGCAGCAGACGAAAAACTGAGTTGAGAAACTATCGTTATCTGTCTAGTCGTCCACTCTCATGTGGGAGGCCAACAAAATGGCATTGCAGTGATCGAGACGAGAGAGGAAGAAGCACCATATTATAATATTATGATGTCTAAACCGCACGTCAAGAGCTGTAGTGCTTCCAGATAAGATATGAGCAGTGAGCACGGGATATATTATACAAAGGCCACGTCCTGATTAACATTTTCCCACTGAGGGTATAGGCTACTTAGGCCGTATAATCTACGTCCTCGTTTCGAACTCCCGATTAAGGACGAAGGAAATTAAATTTTTTGAGTATTTTACAGACACTCGACCATTTCCCCCTCATTCTGACCTCCACCCAATTCATTGAATAATTCCGATTTCTTTGTCGTTTCTTATTTTGTAACTGGCTGCGGCATGTCAGCAAGAACTCAATAAAACGAATAATATCACGTGCTTGTCCATTATGCACTTATCCATTATGCACTCATCCATCATGCACGTTCCCATTGTGGTCAATCTGATCTCTCAATGGATGTCGTCCAACCTCCTCTGCCTCAACCCCTCAAAAACAAAGTTCATTATTCTAGGCCTTCCTGACCAAATCAAGAAAATCCCTGACCTTTCAATAAACCTATCGACTAACTCTTCATCTCTTACCTTCACCTCCGATGCTCCTGTCCGCAATCTTGGTGTAATGTTTGATTCACATCTCTCCTTCTCTAACCACCAAAGCTCGAGGGTACGCGTACCCTAAAATAGAATACGTTAAAATACGTACGTACCTTTCAAAAAATAGAATACGCGTATGGTACGTACCATACACGAAAATTTTATTCATGCATGGTTTACTCAGCGACCCATAGCCAACGTATAACCCGACGTCAACTGTAGACCTATGCGTCATTGAAACCGGTACTTCCGGTAGCGTAGCAGTAAATTTAATTCGATTAATTCTTTGGTTATAATTAATTTAATGCAAATTGTACTGTCTTTCTGATGAGAACTAAGTACACGTCGCTGGTTTGCAAATTGGTGTAGCCTAACTCGAAAGTTGCAGTGGGCTATATCTATATAGCCTACGCATCAGTCAGCGAGTCAGCGATGCCCAGAGAACGTGGGAAGGAATGGACGCACGTGAAAGTTTTGAAAAATGCGAAAAACAATTATTTGATTGAATGCAGTTTTTCGACAAGCAGTTCTGGGTTGGATCAGGAAATCGCATAAGAACACATCTTTGAAGTGCTGCAGCAGAACTGAGACGACTGACTGACATAAGTGCATTAAGTGCAATGTATGCTGGATATATATATAGGCCTACTTCGTTTATTCAAGAAAAACTAAGTTGACACACCGCAACTTATTACATGAAACAAACAAACAAACAAAAAAGTATTTTAAAGAAGTAAATAGGCTGAAGTAACGATTGTCCGCAGAATTCAGGCTGGAAGCATGCGAAAGATCAAAGATAGATTAATTTCTAGTTCCTAGAGTTAACACTGCGAACAGTCTTAAAAAGAACACGAGAGATGAAAATAATTAAAGTCATCTTTTCTAGGCAGTTCAAAGTTGTGTGGTCGCGAACGCAGAGCATAAGGCCTTTTAACAATAGGTGGAAATAAGCTTCGGAGTACATGATTTAAATTCCAGATGACACACTTTAAGAGTCTAACGTCTGCATCATCGATCAAGCGGTCAAGATGAGGGTAATGAGAAGGGAGGTATCCCAATCGCTTGACCTTTTGTAGGAAGCAAAACATAGACGTATACAATTATGATAAACATAGACGTATACAATTATTATGGCATTGCAGCAATTTACTACGCCGTATACTGGGTTGTGTTTGCTTAAATTAAATTGAACATTCTTATAATGAGCAATGACGTGGTTAACGTATTTTATTTATTGTTTACGTACCCTAAAATAGGGTACGTTAAAATACGTACGTACCTTTCAAAAAATAGAATACGTATGGTACGTACCCTCGAGCTTTGCCAACCACATCTCTAACCTATCGCGCTCCTGCTTCATGCACATCCGGGACCTCCGACGCATCCGACCTATGCTTGATTTCAAAACTGCTTCCACCATTGCTACGTCCATCGTCCACTCAAAGCTTGACTGTTGCAATTCCCTGTTCTTAAACCTTGATTCCACACAACTTAAGCGCCTCCAACTAATGCAAAATTCTCTTGCTAGAGCCGTCACCAGAACACCCAGACATCATCACATCACCCTCATCCTCTCATCACATCACCCCCATCCTCAAGTCTCTTCACTGGTTGAAAAACCCAGAGCGAATCCACTTCAAAGTTCTCTCCTTAACCTACAACTCCTTACAATGCTCCCAGCCCAGATATCTTCGCGAACTGTTCACCATCCAGCCTACCCGTTCTACCCGATCATCCACGTCCCTTACACTCTCTCGACCGCCGATCATTCTCCAACCGAGCCATATCCAACTCAGCATCACGCCTTTGGAATGATCTGCCTGCTGAGTTCCGTTCCTTTTCAGTCTCTACTCCATCATTACTAATCGCACACCATCACCTTCCTCAGGCTCCTATATCCATCACACCTCGGGTTTTTCATTCAAAACTAAAGACACTGCTTTTCAAGAACTCTTATCCTGCATCATCTGATCCTCCACCCTCCAATTCCCGGCTCAGACGACACCCACCTTAGTAGCTTTTCCACTCCTCTGATCCTACGGTAACTCGACCCGGACCGTGCACCATGGACTACTCTTACGGACAGCCCTTTTGATTCAACGCAGCGCTCGTGAATAAGACGGTGCCCAGCGCTTGGCTTTCGAGTGGCGCTTTAGAAATTTGGAGATTACGATTACGATTACGATTAGGGGCCAAGGCTATAGGCCTACATGAAACCTAACTATGCAAAATGAATCTCCTTAAATCATGCGCACGTCGAATCGTTCATTCAGATGTCAAATCCATATGCAGCTCAGACAACGATCAATGCCTTGATAGACAAGTGTCTAGCAAGCGAGGCGAGGGAGGGAGAGAGCGAGAGGGAGAGGGAGAGTCGGAGGGAGAAACATAGAGAAACAGAGAGAGAGAGACAGAGAGAGAGACAGAGAGACAGAGTGAGGGAGCAATTGATGGAAGGATAGAGAGAGAGAGGGAGACGGAGAGTGAGAGGGAGACAGACAGACAGAGACCCAAACAGACAGAGAGAATAACAGAGACAGACAGATATAGACAGATAGACCGAGAGAGACTGAACACGCTGCATCAACACTATAATTCGATAAGTTTAGGCTACATCTAAAATATGCGCCGTTTAAAATTTTCCTATTAGGCCTATGTAGTATGGCCGCGCATTTACATGTATCAAGCCTCCAGATTTCCAAGCAGACCTTAAATTATTCAATCAATAAACGACAATGTTAGTGATCTGTGTCAGTGTCTGTGTCTCTCTGTGTCTCTGTTCCTCTCTCTCTCTCTTTGTCTGTCTGTTTCTGTCTGTCTGTATAAATATATAATATATATATATATATATATATATATCTTTAGACTCTTTGTATCTCTTTAGATGTGCGACACGCACGCACACACATACATATACATGTATATATATATACATGTATATATATGCATGTATATATATACATGTATATATATACATGCATGCATATATAAAAATATATGGGTGCTTTTTGTGTTGGATGTCAAGGCAAAATTTGGCCAAGCTGTCACAATAACAGAATCCTTTGCTTACCACTGTATACGCACGTCATGCGAGTGTCGAGTCATTCGTCTTCTTCAGCTGTTTTCATTAATATGTCTCATAGCAATGTCTGAGAACAGCAGACACAAACGCATAAAACAGCGTCCACAGACACAACCGGCTCCAATGACATCATCGTTGTTATCAAGATGCATAAAGCATTAAAATGAAACCGCGACAAAATCGTCGTCCATGCACAATTAAGGCAATACGTCACATCAAGTCGGCTCTCACATATACGAATATGCCTCAAACCATCGCCTGTTCTCTTGTCTCCTCTCGCCTTGATTATGCTAATTTCGTTTTGTGGGTATCTCAGACATTGAGCTCAACAGGCTGCACGCCTCCAAAACTCCTTAGCGCGTGGGTAGTGCTGCGCGTCCCAATACGAACTAGTTTCTCAGTCCTATTCTCAATCAGTAGCTTGCTGTTCAGTACAGGATGAACTTAAAACTGTCATGTCCGACCTACATATCCCTCAGCACCAACCCACCTTCCTGCACAGTTTAAAGAGTCCGCTCAAATGTCAATAATTATTGTGGCTAAGTCCTAAATGGATGATGAACCAACGTGCTGTATATGTTAATTATGATTTGACCACGGTCCAAAGAGGATTTATGTCTACATGCGTACGAGCTGCAATGCTGTTGCCAGACATAAATTTAGAATTGTAGGCTATACAGTTAGCTGTTTTCAGATTCGACACGTGAAGTTGGCTAACGGACCAATGGGATTTTGAATATAGAGAAAGCTACTGTAACAGTGCACGTGCATGCGTGTAATACCGTGTATATAGCCTATGGTCTAACCGTATCGTTGCAGAAAGCAGCAGGCCCAGCTGAAAATATATCTATAACAGTTGCGAAATTAAAGCAAGATTCTTAACAAAGGCTATGATCGTTTGGATAAAAACCTGTATATAGATCTATAGGACGTACGTATATACGTACATCGGAGAGGCCTAGAACTGTTAGAGCGTGAGTCGCGGTAACAGCTGGATAATAGAAGGCCCTCTTCTATATATATATATATATATATATATATATATATATATATATATATATATACTGATTTCATGCGACTTTTTGTGTCAACGTAGTCTATAATATGAATGGTCGTCTAGTATGGATTTTTCGCCTTGTACATTCAGGAGTTATTAGATATTATTCAGATAATTAAGTCATCTGACTTCTCGGCATGGGCGCCTGCACATTGGGGCAAGAGAGGGGCACCTAGCCTCTCCTTGAATATTGACACCTATACTTCTGCAACTAGCCTACTGCTTCTTGGTTTTTGACAACTATCTTCGCACCAAGGCATTAATGATACTAATTTTTTTAAATCGATGCTGAGATATAAAATGCATTCAGATACCTCTATGAAAAACACCCAAGTTCTTAACTTCCCGCTTAGCCTTTTCAAGCTCTTGCTAAACATTTATCCGCGACCGTTGATAGACCTATTGCCCCCACTTTCAAAGCTATCTGCAGGCGCCCATGCTTCGGATATGTCATTGACCCGCTTCATCCAACTTATTACGATAACGAATATGAATTTTGAATTTTCCTTTAGCGAATACTTCTCCTATTGTAATAACTGTTCTATGCATATACATGTAGGGCCTTGTAGGCATACATAGAAGTCCGCTAATACTGGATTGGATTTAAGGAAAAAAATGGCAACACCGTCACAATTTGCCTTTCCTCTTGTGCTCGGGTTTGCCATTGGAATGCTGTTCACGTATTCAACCGTCTTAATGCGGTCGTCACCGCGCCTAATGCATGACATCGTCGGGACGACAGATTTAGACGGAAATGAGAGTGAACCAACTGGAAAACTACTGCATGGACTCACAACGGATCTGAGCGAGACTTCCTTCAAAGACAGTCAATTCCACGGAGGTATAGTAAAAACGCTTTTGCTACGGGCCCACCAGAATTTCAATATCTAATTAAACTTTTCACGGGCCCACAATAGAATTTCCATTAGGCCTAGCAATAAGCTTAGTCGTGTGGAGCAGATAGACACAACAAACATGGTGGTCGACTTTTTGGGAAAGTTCTGCTTATAGAGAAAAAGGGAGAAATGACCGGGAGCAAGAGAAAAATATGAGGGAAATTATAAAGAGAAAGACGAGGAGGAATAGAAGGAGAACTAGTAAGAAATTTGGAAAGAAGACGATGGAGGAGGAGACAAAAAAGACTATTTATTTATTTATTTATTTATTACAAATATTCATCTCTATCGATACAATCATGAACAACTAAGTAGGTCTACAGTGCAATAGGAGCCAGCAGAAGCTAATAGCTTATACTATCTAGATATACGCTTCCTTAATTATTATTCACGAATGTTCTCATAGCATACATAATACTTAACTAGTAACTTAATTAGCCATGCAACAGTGATAATTATAATCAAAATAATTAATTATATCAGCAATAATGCAAATACTAATATTTACTACTACTACTACTACTACTACTACTACTACTACTACTACTACTACTACTACTACTACTACTACTACTACTACTACTACTACTACTACTACTACTACTACTACTACTACTACTACTACTACTACTACTACTACTACTACTACTACTACTACTACTACTACTACTACTGCTACTACTGCTACTACTGCTACTACTGCTACTACTGCTACTACTGCTACTACAACTACTACTACTACTACTACTACTACTACTACTACTACTACTACTACTACTACTACTACTACTACTACTACTACTACTACTACTACTACTACTACTACTACTACTACTACTACTACTACTACTACTACTACTACTACTACTACTACTACTGCTACTACTGCTACTACTGCTACTACTACTACTACTACTACTACAACTACTACTACTACTACTACTACTACTACTACTACTACTACTACTACTACTACTACTACTACTAATAATAATAATAATAATAATAATAATAATAATAATAATAAGAATAATAATTATGTTCTTAATTAATATTTAAGTCCCTGAGGCATCCTAAATACCTCGGGGCATAAATTAATAATTTATTTTTATTTTTATTTTTTTTTTCCTCAACCAAAACAACAAACAGACATGATACAATTATGGCATTGAATAATACATTAACATAATTTGGTGAAGAAGGGGAGACCCAGAAGGGATAGAAAATCCCGCTAATAGGGCCACCCATAATTCATGTAAAATATAAAAGAAAAACATGACAGAGCATTCAATTGTAGGAATAAAAAAATGATGACGGAGAGAAAAAAAAATTAAGCAATCGACATTTCCTTATATAACGAGAAAAACAATAATAATAATAATAATAATAATAATAATAATAATAATAACAATAATGACAATAATAATAATAATAATAATAAAAAAAAATAATAATAATAATGATAATGATGATACTACTACTACTACTACTACTACTACTACTACTACTAATAATAATAATAATAATAATAATAATAATAATAATAATAATAATTATAATAATATAAAAAAAATAATAATAATAATAAGAACCAGAAATTCAGTGCCCTCCTTGATGCTCATGTTTTCGTCCCGGTGGCTTTGGAAACCCTAGGCCCAATCAACAACAAAGGCCTTGACTTCATCTCAGATTTGGGCCGGTGTCTAACACAAGCAACCCATGACTATACAACGCTTTAATGATGTGGCTTTCACAGGGTCTTTCATTAAGCCCTTAATTGACATGGATGAGGGTGGTTGGACTCGCCCAAATGCACACAGCTTTTGCACTGTTTGACTGTTTGCAATATTTGTTGAAACAATAAAGATAATAATAATAATAATAATAATAATAATAATAATAATAATAATAATAATAATAAAAATAATAATAATAATAATAATAATAATAATAATAATAATAATAATAATAATAATAATATCCCGGGGCCATGGACCGGCCACCCTAAACAAACTAAAATTGTTCTGTTAACACTAAATCGAAACCTAAACCTAACATTCCAGTTATAATAATAATAATAATAATAATAATAATAATAATAATAATAATAATAATAATAATAATAATAATAATAATAATAATAATAATAATAATAATAATAATAATAATAACGACCACCTGCTGGCCAACCACCACTTTGTCCCCGTGGCCCTGGAACCATGGGTCCTATTAATAACAATGGACTTGATTTTATTAAGGACCTGGGAAAACGTTTAACGCTAATCTCTGGAGATATTAGAGAGACATCTTATCTTTTTCAACGTCTTTCTGCCACCATCCAACGCTTTAATGCTATTTCTTTCCGGGGCACTTTTGCCCAACCATGCACTACCGAGTGAGTTGCCGTTCCAGAGCGACATTAGTTATATCTCCGGATATTGTTTGGCACACCTGAGGGATCATACATACCTCGGGTAAAAAAAATTAATAATATTAAAAAAATAATAATAATAACAATTTGTTTTTAAAGCCTGAGGGATCATTTATACCTCGGGCGCAAAAACAAATAATAATAATGGCAATAATATAAATAATAATAACAACAACAATAGCAGAGTAGGAGAAGGAAGATAAGAAGAGATTGGAGGATACGAAATAAGAGAAGGGGTAAAGGAAAAAGCGGGAGAAGGAGGTGGCCAACTTGTGCAGAAGGAATTCGAGGGAATAGTATGTGAGAAACAGGAAGAGGAAGAAGACGATAGAGGAGGAACAAAATGAGGAATATGGGAAGAAGAGGAAGACAAGAAGTGCATGAAGAGAGAATGGGAGGGAAGAGGCAAAGAGTGACAAGAGGAGGAAGAGCGATCAGAAGAAGTAGCTGAGAAATAAAAGGAAGGATGCCAAAATAACATAGCGAAGCTGTCAGGTTGTTCAGAAGACTGTGTTGGAACCACTAAAAAGAATCAGGATAAAAAATAAGGTTGAAAGCATGCATCAACGATCGAGGATAACGACGACGAGAAAACCGGATCAAATTCGGTTGAAGGAACAGCATCATAAGACCCCGGAGTGTATAGGCTGCGCTTTTGACCTAATTAGGTCTATACAAAAGGCGAAGCCTCGGATGTATTTTAATAAAAATAACATGATGGGCTTACAATATACAATTTATATAAGTTATATAACCACTTTTATTCAAAAGGAGGAATCTCTTGAGTAGATCTATACTGCCTATACTGATGTGTAGGCTACCGCAGGTTCAGGGCGGATCCAGGTGGGCCAATCCGGCCATGGCTCCCATTTAAAAGGTGCATGGGACGTGCCCCCCCATTTGGTTTCAACAGGCATTAACTGAATGCAGCGGGAGAGAAAAGTAGGATACTACATGTAGAGAGGTCATTACTCCGACCAGGATGACTGATGACTAAAAAACGTCAACGGATTTTTCGGCGACCAAGACGAAATTTTTCCCCTGCCCCCAAGACCGAAAATTTTGGCCCCCTTCGAAAATTTCTGTATCCGCCTAGCTTGCTCAGGTTGTGTTTACTGATTTCACTGCGGTTTAAATATACTAGTGTTAGTAGGCCTGCTGACGTTTGCCACTGTACCTAAGGTTATAATATACTTATTTCACTGCGGTTTTAATAGATGCTACTGTAACTAAACTGTCTTAATAAGTAATAAATCCTGAATCTACTCAGTGAATTCCAACACCATGCTTTGACGAGTGTCTGCTGACCAGCAAACGAATCACGTAATCAGGTGAGATAGTTTCACTCCTATGGTCATTCATCTCTCCACCCCACCCCACCCCACCCCAACCCACCACACCCCACCCCATTTTCCACCCCACCCCATTACGTCTATATAAAAATTCCTCAACCTGGACCCTTTGCTTAGCTTATTGGACTTTGAAGGATTCGACATTACAAAATAAGAATGCAATTCTTTATACGTTTTTTCGATTTTTCAGACGATACGACCATGGCTGACAGCCTTTACCAAACAGTCCGAATCCTGTGTCTTGTGATGACTTACCCTGAAAATCATCGTAAAAAAGCGATTCATGTCAATGCAACATGGGGCAAGCGATGCAACAAACTTCTTTTTGTGACCCGAACTGCGGATGAAAAACTCCCAACGCTCATTGTAAACGTAACGGACGGACGAGATAACCTTGGTGACAAGACACGTGATGCGTTTGACCACGCCTACAAACACTACGTGGCCGACTACGATTGGTTCCTGAAGGCTGATGACGACACTTACGTCATTATGGAAAACCTGCGCTACTTTCTTTCGGCACAGAATCACAACTCACCCGTATTCTTCGGTCAGACGTTTAAAATGTACGTAGGGCAGGGTTACGCAAGTGGGGGAGCCGGGTACGTAGCGAGCAGAGGAGCCCTGATAAAGTACGGGCGTAGACGCAATCATACATTGGGTTGCGGATTTAATAGCGGAGATGAAGATGTAGAATTTGGGCAGTGCATGCAGTCATTGGGGGTGAAGCTTGGAGATTCGTTGGATGCGCTCGGAAGGACGAGATTTCACTGCTTCAGAAAGGAAGACCACATCCAAGGATTTTACCCGGATTGGTACATAGTATACGACAAATACAAAGGAAAGAACAAGGTAGGACGGGCTATAAAAAAATTGCATGCTAATCATTCTTCGTTGCAACTACGTACTCACACATAGGCAGTAGAGTAGGAAGAGACTTTAGATTCAAGAGATATTGCGGGAGGCAGGTATTGGTGCAGATCTGTGTGTTTAGGAAACACAACTGAAATTTGACAATACCCTCCTTACAAAGCTCAGAAGTGCACAATGCAGTTCGTTCGACCATTAATAATTATATGTAAACTGAAAAGGTAAGTTTTCAGTTTGGAACGAAAGATATATCCTCGCTTAGAGAGTTAAGAACATGAGGAGTTCCAGATGCAGGGGCCAGCAAATGTGAAAGAACGCCAGCCAAAGACAAGATTTGTACGAGGAACTATATACATGCTTTCCAGCAGATGCTGATCGAAGAGAAGAGCGACCTTTTACAGAGATACAAGGTGTGATCATAGAAGACAAGTAGGATGGCTGGTGGTCAGTGCATGCTTTGTACATGAGGAGTGCCAGCTTTAAGTGAATACGCTCACAGACAGGAAGCCAATGTAAAAAAGAAGAGCATGTGCGATGTGGTCTCGGTAAGATAGTCCAAGACACAATCTTGCAGCTCGATGCATTATTATAGTTAGAGGAAGCAGCGTGCATTGAGCAAGACCTAAAGTAATAATAATCTTTTCTTTAATGGAGCGCCTGCAAGACACGCTGCGCTTTACATTTACAAGTTATGCAGTAATCTTACTTAAACTTAACTACTAACAGAACAGACAGCATCGCAATTACACGGCGCTAATAGCAGCCTACAACGCATGTTCGCCCAACGGGGGCTCGAAGTCGCTACCTCACGCACACTACGCCAGCGTGTTATCTATTGCGCTACTAGTACCTTTAAATTTAGAAGTTATGGAGTAAGCTTAACTTAACTTATCTTAACTACTAACAGAACAGACAGCTTTGCAATTACACGGCGCTAATAGCAGCCTACAACGCATGTCCGCCCAACGGGGGCTCGAACTCGCTACCTCTCGCACTCGACAGCGTGCTATCCATTGCGCTACCCGGTCTCCTATTGCGCTCGCGAGTTGCAGTAGTCAATTCGTGTCAGAATAAGGCAGTGAATACGTGTTTTCAGTGATGCCAAGTCAAGAGCAGAGCGGAGTTATGGTATTCTTCTTAGATGGAACAAACATGCCCGAGAGATGGCCCGAGAGATGGCTGCTATCTGAGGTTTGAGGTAAAGTGCCCAGTCAAGGATGACTTCAAGATCCCACACAGTGGACGATGAAGAGAGTATACGGGAAGAGGAAGTAGAGGGCGAGAGTTCAGTGGATTGTTATAAGTGCTTAGAGGAATGATCAAACCAGATGAGATGAGATTTGCCTGGGTTAAGTTTGAGGCGCATAGACAGACTCTAAGTATAGTATGATGTCATCAATACGTACAGGCACAAAGTCTCTTTATAGCATTTGCAATTATTGCAACCTCATTAAGGCTCAGATGCAAATAGAGTTTGGTATCACCAGCATGGGGGTGTTGGAGAAAAGGTAGACTACCAGAGAGCGCTCGTGTATAAACCAGGAATAATATTTTAAAATCTCAATCGTATGTAGGCCAACTTGCATTCTAGCGCAGTGGATGCCCTGTAACTAGGCCTACCGTCAATTGTGGGGCGCGGTAGTGTAATGGTGGTGTCGTTGCCTTGAAGCCGGAAGGTTCGAGGTTCGAATCCACCTCAAGTCCCCGCGTAGGGACCTTGGGCAAGTCCGTCACTCGCAATTGCTCAGCGCTTCGGAGTGAAACTCAGATGCAGTGTCCGCTTTGCAGTTGGGAGCTCCTCTGAGTAAAGTGCTTGAAGGGGCGCTATAACAAGACTTAGTGCACATACAAACAAAACAAACAAAAAGCCATGTGTTGCACCATCTGTGTCACTTACTTTCTCAACCTGCCTGTAATTGTAATTGCAATTGTAATCGTACATTTATATAGCGCCACTTCAAGAGAACTCCTCAGAGGCGCTCTGATACTGTTATAGTGCATATAATTATAATAGGAAAGTCGCAGGCGCCGACGATTTAAAACGTAGACAGAGAACGTCAATATGCGCACATAATTATGGACTCTATGATCAGGGAAATTCACATAAATTGATTCGCCTCACCCAGGAAACACAACGACGATAAAAAAAATCGAACCCAAGCCTTACTTTATACATCAACATAATATTTGATGGTCAGTGTTCAAACAGAATACGTGGAAATTAAGCGTCGAACAAGCTCAATGTATTTTTCATTAAAGCCTTTCCAATTTTTGACAAGTTATAAGCTTATCCATTGTTCATTGACCATGAAATCGCAGAGATTTTCGTTTTAGTATGTTAGCCTACTTTCTGCACTTTGTTCGGCTGCTGCACTATGACACCCGAAAAATGTTGATCTCGGTCGTAGCAGCCGAACAAAGCACATAAAGTAGGCTAACCATGTTCAACAGTTTTTGGACTTACGAAAAAGTCAAATCATTTCGGTTAGCGCGAGGCAATCCACAAGCCTCAAGAGTCAAGAGGGCGCTATCTGACAGATCATAGTGCGACTTAAGATTGGTTGAAATGCTTTCTAAGCTGTTTCCAGCGTTGCCCTATACCTGTACTGTTGCTGTTTTCCTTACGCAGGGACTGGATGGCTTGAGCGACTACGCCATCTCGTTCCACTACGTCGTTCCAGATGACATGTACCTCATGGAATACTTCGTCTACCACCTGAACCCTTACGGAATCATCAAAGGACTTCAGAACCTCAACCAGATCCAACCGAGCGATAGAAGGGTCTGAATGGCTACTCCTGAAGCATAGATAGGCGCATGTCTATGTGCCTCAAACTTAACCCAGGCAAATCTCATCTCATATGGTTTGACCGTTCCTCTAAGCACTTACAATCCACTGAACTATCACCCTCTACTTCCTCCTCCCGTATGCTCTCTCCATCGTCCACTGTGTGGGATCTTGGAGTCATCCTTGACTCGGCACATACCTCAAACCTCAGAGAGCAGCCATCTCTCGGGCATGTTTGTTCCGTCTAAGAAGAATGCCATAACGCCGCTCTGCTGTATATATTGACTTGGCATCACTGAAAACACGTATTCACTGCCTTATTCTGACACGAATGTCTGCTACGACAGAAGGCGATGCTTCGTTGAGATGGGTAATTTATTCCGAACCTGCCAAGCCGTGTTGTCCTGTCTCTGATTCTAGAACATCAATGGTTGAACGAGCGGGTATAGGCTATTACGTGCATATAGGCTCGTCCTCCTCCTCGAGTAGGTTCTTGGGCAGTCTTGCGAAATGCATCTTGGGAGTGCGTCATCGCGGCCAAACATTTAGTGCTAGATAAAGGTTTGGCCTATTTTAAAATAGAACTAGATACTCGAGTCCCATCCATATGTTTAATGAGAGTAGTGAGAATGCTACAAGATGCACAGGTCGAGTAAGATGCCCAACCTTTTTTAAGCGGATGAAAATAAACTTATTAGTTGTCTCATTGCATGCAACGAGATCTTGTGAACCTTCCATAACAGTAATGTTTCAGTATTCGAGAAATTGACGCGATAAATAAGTTTTCTAACTTTTCACTATTTTTGCGCAAGTAGGCCTACACATTTATGAATCTGTCTAGTTTTCTCTTTAACCCTGTGCAGTACCTATTAGCGCATTGCAGCGTTTATTTTGGGTTAATTTAATCGTTGTTTTAATGGTTTTAGCTGGCTCGTAAACATTGACCTCGTTAAACAAAATGGCGTCAGTAGGGCTATAGCCTAGAGAGTGAACTCGATAGTTAGGCCTATATACAAGAAGCCCATGGGCTCTTGAATGCATAGGCCTAAGAAGCATAGCAATTACAAGATGCCCATGAGCGTCTCTGTTATCATGAGCAAATGGCCAAGAATTGGTGTCTATACCATGACCAGGCCCGCCGAGAGGGGGGGACAGGAGGGGCAAATGCCCAGGGGCCCGGCGACTTTTAGGGGCCCGGAGGGGCCCGGGCTACCGTGATTATAATATGTTTCATATGTTGATTACGGACGGCGGGCCCATCCTTTAATCACTTATATTAGGCCTTCTTAGGCTATTTTTTTGTGAGTTATGTTGTTTTAAACAGAGCCTAATAGGCTTGTACTGTTACACTAGTACAACTGTTTAAGTTTCAAACAACTGTCCAATGTCCATTACCTTAGTTTTCAGTGTTTAGCCAAAGAACACGCTCACCTCCGTCTCAGAACGTTCCTTTGCTAAATTATGGGTTGTCAGATTTCAATTGCAAGTGAACTAATCTAAATAATAAATTTCTCTCGCAACGATGGAATATTTTATAAACACAAATCTGGAGCATAAAAACAAAAAGAAAATGCTAATAAGTTTGAAAAGGCAAAAATTGGTAAGCTTATACATCGCACGCTATTTCAATTTAGAATATCAAAAGAAGGCAACTAGAGCCCGTAATTAGGCCTACTCCTACATCGGTTGATTTTAGTGAATTAAACGTGCATGCATGATGATCGTATATAGGCCTAACTGAATGGATGAAAATGTAGTTTGTGGTGTTGATATCTTAATTCCAAATGAAAACATCATAAATAAGAATCATGAAAATGCTGAAATTATTGAAACTGTAAAGAGGCATTGTTTTGGTGTTGGCACTCTGCCGCCAGAGCCCGCGTTTAGGCCTATACACAAACGATTGAGACGATAATTATAGGCTGCTATTAAGCTTTTAAGAAACGGTCCTCCAAGACATTCGGACAATTTTTCAGGTGATGAAGAAAGAGCATTTCCGAAGTGCATTTTTAGGTTCGCAGACAAGATAGAGAACTACCAGGATATTATAAGGGATATTGTTGCAGTTAAATCCAGAAAGGTTGTTTGTTGATTAGGCCTACCATATTATTTGAAAATAAAATTCTTGACATTAAGAACTGATTAAAATCATAATTTAATGTAGAAATTAGTATACATTCATAGCCACACTATTGTTATTTTTATCTGTTTTTGTGTAAATTTGCTCAATAAGTCTAAAGATAGTTTGGGGCCCGTGACTGCTCAGCCCAGGGGCCCGGAATTTCTGTCGGCGGGCCTGACCATGACACCACCTTCTATTCATCAAAATTCGAAGCCTACAAATTTGTCGGTGTAGGCTATATTGAATCTATAAAGTAGAATGGAAACCTAGACATCTGAGGTGCTTAGGGCCTACCAGTTCTCCATATAAAATTACTAGAAAAGACAGAAAAGATACTTATGAAAATAGAGCCAAAACAGGCTTCAGGATCCTTTGGTTTTTATTCAATTTGTTTAGCCTAACTCTCTTGCAGTTTATTGCTTTGCCTAAAAAAATGCGTGATTGCAATACCATTCGTTTTGGTCAATTTCCATTGTTCCAAGATGGCCATTCTATATGCAAGCTGCATAAACGAAGTACCCGGTGATCGGAGTAGGAGACCGCAACACACAGATCCAGATGTATACTCTGGAGCTGTACACTATATATATATATATATATATATATATATATATATATATATATATATATATATATATATATATATACACGCTCCGGAAGTTTGTAAGTGTATCTAAACCTGAAACGCGAGACAATTAGCCTATTGTGCACGGCAAATTTAGCTATTTTGTGAACGGACTCAGTAAAATGGCCATGGCTAAATTTGCGTCTCAATGCTATCACATAGGCCTACATTCGATAATCTGCATAGCATCATAATATTATTTATGAAATATCTAAGCAACTGAACACGAAAATTTCCCGCGGAGAACATCTCGCCACGTCCTCCCAAATACTGTCCTGGCATCGGAAATTGACGGAGTCGGACACTTCACCCTGCAGGGACAATAAATGGCACCACACCGGAAGTGGACAAATCCTAGCTAAGATTTCGCAACGCTGACCTGACCAGCGCAGAGAATGATCCCCACACTCCTGAATGTCGACTGGTAGCAACCCTACGTCACCTGCCGGAATCACTTAATTGCTGTCCACGGGCGAAACGTTAACATGCATAGCGCAGTGCATGACGGGTCTGTTTGTGCTTTGCATAAGTAGATCTCTGGAAGGGGCGCTATATAGAAATGAATAACCGAGTTGTAGACAATATAATATATGCGACATGCGCATACCCGGAATTGTCTTTCATTGAAATACCCTACTAGCCCTGCATGCAGATAGACGCTGATCAGTCATGCACGTTTGGGGCCAAGGCTATAGGCCTAAATGAAACATAACTAAGCAAAATGAATCTTCTGAAACCATATGCACGCCGATCGAATCATTCATTCAGATGTCAAATCCATCTGCAGCTCCGTCAACGATCAATGCCTTGATAGACACGTGTCTAAGCCATAGATTGAGTACCGTATTCGCATATTACGAATATTAAGATTTTCAAATATTCACGAATATTAACGAATATTAAAACTGCCAACGAATATTAGGCTATATTCGTAAAATATTAGGCCTATGTTCTTTCAAGAATTCTTTATTCTTAATTCTTATTTTGCTATTTATGAAAATTTTTAATGTTGAACTTTTACTGAATAAATTGTAAAAAGTTGACTTAGCCTACGCATAGGCCTATATCAGTAGGTCCTAAGTACGCTAAGTGACAATAACTTTAATAGCTTTATTGCTAAACACTTCAAGGTCTCTGCTGGGTCTGGCCAATGTGGCCATGCAGCATTCATATCACATTCGATAATCGATACTTAATGTTAGTCACTTTGTCTGACTTCTGGCCATCCTCCACAACTGAAAAGAATCAGAGCCACCGATGGCAGTTGGCAAGTAGCAGCAATAGTAGGCCAAAATTAGCGATAAACTTTAACTGCCTATAATAGCAGCTGCAAATTGATAAAGTAATTTTATATCAGTGTAGCAGGATGAGTAAATATAAATACCAACGCAAGAAATAATAGTGCCAGATTACAAGTAAAAATTATCCCGATCTCAGCATGTTAAGCGCATTGCATATTTTAATTCAGCCTTGCCTTGGATGCGAGTGAATGTCGTATAGAGACTCAGACATACAGAAACTTAAACTGCTTAATACAAAGTAACATTACGGTTTCGATCGTTCACCTTAATTCGTTAACGAATATTTGCGAATATTTACGAATATTAAAAAATCTTAATATTCACGAATATTTACGAATATTAAACCATAAAGTCACGAATACTCAATCTATGGTCTAAGCAAGCGGGGCGAGGGAGAGAGAGAGCGCGAGAGCGAGAGGGAGAAAGAGAGGCGTAGGGAGAGACAGAGAGAGACAGAGAGAGAGACAGAGAGAAACAGAGAGAGACAGAGAGAGGGAGCGATGGATGGAAGGATGGAGGGAGACGGAGAGGGAGACGGAGACAGACAGACAGACAGACAGACACACACACAAAGACCCAGACAGACAGAGAGAAAGACAGAGGCAGACAGGTAGAGACAGATAGACCGAGAGAGAGAGAGAGAGAGATAGAGAGAGAGAGAGAGAGAGAGAGAGAGAGAGAGAGAGAGAGAGAGAGAGAGAGAGAGAGAGAGAGAGAGAGAGAGAGAGAGAGAGAGAGAGAGAGAGAGAGAGAGAGAGAGAGAGAGAGAGAGAGAGAGAGAGAGAGAGAGAGAGAGAGAGAGAGAGAGAGAGAGAGAGAGAGAGAGAGAGAGAGAGAGAGAGAGAGAGAGAGAGAGAGAGAGAGAGAGACTGAACACGCTACATCAATAGCATAATTCGATTAGATTACAGCTCAAAATAATTATGCACCGTTTAAAATTTTCCTATAATGTAGTATGGCCGCGCATTTATCAAACCTCCAGATTTCTAAGCAAGCCCTAAATTATTCAATCAATAAACGACAATGTTAGTGATCTGTGTCAGTGTCTGTGTCTCTCTGTGTCTCTGTCCCTCTGTCTCTATCTGTTTGTCTGTATATATCTATTTAGACTCTTTGTATCTCTTTAGATGTGCGCACACGCACACACACACACACACATATTTATATATATACAATACATGTATATATGAGTGTTTTTTTGTGTTGGATGTCAATGCAGAATCTGGCCAAGCTGTCACAATATTGCGGCCGAGAATCCTTTGCTTACCACTACGCACGTCATTCGAGTATCGAGTCATTCGTCTTCTTCGGCTGTTTTGATTCGAAGCATAGCAATGTCTGAGAACAGCAGACACCAACGCATAAAACAGCGTTCACTGACACAACCGGCTCCAATGACATCATCGTTGTTATCAAGATGCACAAAGCATTAAAATGAAACCGCAACAAAATCGTCGTCCATGCACATTAAGGCAATACGTCACATCAGGTCGGCTCTCACATTTACGAATATGCCTCAAACCATTGTCTATTCTCTTGTCTCCTCTCGCCTTGATTATGCTAACTCCGTTCTGTGGGTATCTCAGACATTGAGCTGAACAGGCTGCACCGCATCCAAAACTCCTTAGCGCGTGGGTAGTGCTGCGCGTCCCAATACGAACTAGTTCCTCAGTCCTACTCCATCAGTAGTTTCCTGTTTAGTACAGGATGAACTTAAAACTGGCATGTCTAACCTACATGTACATAATATTATCCCTCTGCAAGAACCCACCTTCCTACATTAAGTCACAACTAATTCCTTATATTCCTCCTCGTTGCTTGCGATCATCGAGTACAAGTCTTTTAGCTGAACCCCGATTCAAAACAGTCATGGACTCGCGTGCGTTCCATGTCCTGCACCCTGGGAATGGAATCGGTTTCCGCTCTCTCTTCGAAGTTCAGTCTCACTTACTTCCTTCAATAAGCGGCTCAAAACTCACTTCTTTTCTTTCAAGCACATGGATCTCTAACTGCATTTTCCTCTGTCGGCTGACTATATATTCACGCATCAAATTCACATTTCGGTGTGACCTTGCACGCGTTACAAAAATTCATTTACTACTAATGCTACTACTACTACTACTACTACTACTACTACTACTACTACTACTACTACTACTACTACTACTACTACTACTACTACTACTACTACTACTACTACTACTACTACTACTACTACTACTACTACTACTACTACTACTACTACTACTACTACTGCTGCTGCTGCTGCTGCTGCTGCTGCTGCTGCTGCTGCTGCTGCTGCTGCTGCTGCTGCTGCTGCTACTACTACTACTACTACTACTACTACTACTACTAATAATAATAATAATAATAATAATAATAGAAGAGAAGTTGGCGACACCCCATATGTACACGTATATGTATGCACGCACCCGCGTACAATGTACGTACGTAGATTATAGAGTCTACATAGCCTATGTTTGTATTATGAATGTATAATCTATGCAATACGCATGCGTATATGCGTGCGTATCATATTATGTAGGTCTAACAACAATGTATGTAACCTGTGCAGTATGTAGGCTACATGTATGTATTGCATGTGTAGGTAATAGGTATGTACTATGTATGGGGCCCGGTAGAGTAGTGGTTAACACGCTGGCCAAGAGTGCGAGAGGTAGTGAGTTCGAGCCCCCGTTGGGAGGATTTGCTTTGTAGGCTGCCGTCGGCGCCGTGTAATTGCAAAGCTGTCTGTTCATTTAGTGGTTAAGTTTAATTAAGATTACTGCATAACTTGTAAATGTAAAGCGCAGTGCGTCTTGCAGGCGTTTAATTAAAGAAAAGATATTATTATTATTATTATTATTATTATTATTATTTTTTTTTTTTTTTTTTTTTTTTTTTTTTTTTTTTTTTTTTGCCCCGAGGTAAACATGATCCCTCGGGGACTTCAACACTCTCGATAAAAACAAATTTGTCTGGAATGGACCAAATTATTATTATTATTATTATTATTATTATTATTATTATTAATTATTATTATTATTATTATTATTATTATTATTGTACATGTATGTAGCCAATAGCTATATATATATATATATAGGCCTAATGTGTCTAATATGTCTATTTGTGTTATGTATACATGTAGCCTATTGTAACCTGTTAATGTAGGTTTGTGTATGTATGTAACAATGTAGACCTATGTATGGATGCATGCGCATGTCCGAACGTTTATGAAGCGCAGGGTTTTTTTGTAACCCAATCGCCCATAACGGATTGTCTATATGGGAGTTGAACCCGTATGCAGGTTACGTTCTAACACAGGTGAAGGAAGTAACCTCTTTACTCGTGTACAGTTTAAAGAGTCCGCTCAAATGTCAATAATTATTGTGGCTTATATAGTTCTAAATCAGGGGTGCGCAACCTTTTCGTCATTGTCGGCCGCATCAAAGGCGTACATTTGTACCACGGCCGCCAGTGTATAATCCTAGTTCCCCTCCTCCAGAGGTGGGGGAAATCGAGTTTTCTGGGAGGGACAAAGGAGCGTCTGGCGGACGATCGTCGAGGCGCGTAACGCCAAGAGGGGAAGGGTTCAATTTTTTGAATTTCCACAGTGCAATGGTAGCTTTTTAAGCTGTCATTTAAACAAAATTGTTGTACATTTTCAGTGCTGATCAGAGTGGTCTAAGGCTCCAATAAATACACTTAGGCCTACCATAATTTCGCTTTGGGTTTTTGAGTTTTTTAATGGTACCGTTTTAAGATGTCACTTTGACGGCGTTTTACAATGTACAGATCTACTAGTGGCGTGAGAGAGAAATTGCTGCATGACCAGTCTCTTTTCCAGCATGAATGCACTTAACTGCATCCAAGGTCACGAGTTCACATGGGCGCCCGCACATAGGGGCAAGGGGGGGCACTTGCCCCCCCCTGGAAAATTGTCATCTGTATTTTTCTACCTACTACTTTTAGGGTTTAAGAAATTTCTTCCCATTAAAATACTATTGTAACGAAACACTTCAGTGAAAGTCAGATATTTAAGAATAGAAATCTCTCTAGAAATAAAGAAGCTCTTCATTATCTGTTCCGGAATTTTTTCAAGCTCTTGCTGAACACGGTAACAATGACTTTTAACCCTACCGCGAGTGCCCATGCAAATAGTATTCACATCGATTATGGCCCACTTGTCTGGAATCTCGCTGTAGACTAATGCAATTTTTCACAACTACACAAAAATTAATTATCGATAAATTACACTAATGTAAAAATTTGAAATTTATCAACAGCCTATAGATCTACATATTCACCAGGGTTATATATGGAACCAAGTCTGCTTTAAGTCATGCTGCAATTTGTCCATTTTGCATGCTGCCAGTACAAAATTTAGGTAGGTCAAGCTGTGGAGAAACTTGGATAATTGGCTCTGGTTATCACGCTGTGAGATTTTCTCCCAAAACCAACGTCTCGTCTGTTCAAAAGAATAATTGATACCCCATTCTTCTGATCCTCGGGATCCTCCACCTTCCTAAACGACACCTGCATTAACATCTGACTCTGGCTACCGTACTCGGACCTCTTTCTTGACTACCCTTTGAACAGCCTGCTGACTCGATGCAGCGCTTCTGAATAAGCTGGTGCCCTACAATTGACTTTGGAGTGGCACTTTAGAAGTTTAGAAATTATGATTAAAATATAGTTCTAACTTGATGGAGCACTTGCCCCTTTAAAACTGATACCTATTTTTCGATCATTTATTCATTCATTCACTATATAGCGCCCCTTCAAAAACCTATAACATTATACTTTTGATTTTTAATAAATTTCTTCGCACTAAGAGATCCTAAATACCTCGGGGCAAAAAAAAAGAAAAAAGAAAAAGAGAGAAAGAAACAAAACTAAGAAAACTATTCATATTGAGAATAATAGACCTACACAAAATGAAACTGAGAAATATACATTAAGAAATCTCATTGAAAAAACCCCGTGTTCTCACTTTCCAGCTTTGCAATTTTTAAGCTCTTGCGACTAAGAAATTTGACTGTGACTATCTTAAAAATTTTGCCCCCCCTGCAAAAATTTCTGCGGGCGCCCATGCGAGTTCACCACCTGAATAGGGCACTACAGCACTGCCAAGACAATAATTATGCCACTCTATTATACGCACTCTGCGCACATTCGTATACCTTTCGCAAAGGTGGCGTCTGCTGTCGACAATCGCTCTTCAAGTTCTCCACACAAACCTTCTTCGAGTCAACTTCCAATTTAGTATAGGGATGAGATTCATGACGGCGAAAATGCTATTTTGCGTTGTCCGCTTTAAGAGATTTCACTACTTTTCCGCAGATGAGGCATTTCATTGATTGTTTCTTATTAGCTGTCTCCACTACAGAAAAAATCGATATCCCATTTCTCATTGAAGCTCCTCTCCCAAAGTTCGCTTTCTTTTCTGAGACATCATAATCGAGTAAATCGACAGCTCACAATTTGTGATCTGCACATAGAATACAGAAAAATTACGTACCGCATTGGTTCCTCTTCTAAATTCGCAGTGAGTGGGTGACCTATTCATGCACACCTGCAGTCAGACAACCGCATGATCAAGGACTGAACCCCGGCTTAATACGATACCTGTTCCGCATACTGCCCGACACAGATACATTTGTGCAGGGTAACTGGGGTAACTTTCCACGGACTAGTGGAGGAATATTGGTACAATATTGTATGAAGTGATTGACTGTCGAGGGCTGGAGAAGGGATAGTATTACTCTGTCCTCCTCTTTGAGCTACATCTGGACGATGCATATGCAGCTGATAGAGGTCTGAGTCTAAGGTGCATGCACATACGACGGACAATGTGTGGCATTCTTGTGTGCATGAGTAGGCTACGTGCTTCTAGAGAGAGCACGGGCTAATTCCTACATACACTCAAACAGAGACATATTTAACTAATTACTTCACATAGCCTTAGTTTCAAAACATTGGAATAAAAATATTTAGATCTATGAATTAATCGACACACGGCCGCCAGTATGTAATAGTTAAACCACGCGTACACGGCCGCCAATTCTTCCTCTCACGGCCGCATGCGGCCGTACGGCCGCAGATTGCGCACCGCTGTTCTAAATGGATGAACCAACGTGCTGTATATGTTATGATTTGACCCCGATCCACAGAGGATTTATGTCTACATGCGTACGAGCTGCAAAGCTGTTGCCAGACATAAATTTAGAATTGTAGGCTATTATATACAGTTAGCTGTTTTCAGATTCGACACGTGAAGTTGGCTAACGGACGATAACCAATGAGGCTTGAATATAGAGAAAGCTACTGCAACAGTTCACGTGCATGCGTGTAATACCGTGTAGCCTATGGTCTAACGTATCATCGCAGAAAGCAGCAGGCCCAGATGGAAATAGATCTTATAGTTGCGACATTAAAACAAGATTCTTAACAAAGGATATATTCTCATTTGGATAAAAACTTGTACATACATGTAGGTCTATAGGACGTATACGTAGCCTACATCGGAGAGGCGTATACAAATGATCGCAAGTCGCGGTAACAGCTGGATAATAGAAGGTCCTATACAGATTTCAAACGACGTTTATTGTGACAACGTAGTCTAATATAAATGGTCGTCTTGTCAGGATATTGCGCCTTGTACATTAGGACAGCGGAGCTTCAGAAGTTATTAGATATAATATAATATAATATAATATAATATAACAGGGTTTACGGTGGTTCAGAAGACTCGTGATCTGTGTGAGAACCACCACTTTTACAATGTTTTTAAAAACCTATTTGCCCTAGCTTGGCCTTGAAGTTTATAAGTGTCTCCACCGACACTGTCTCTTCGCTCAGCTCGTTCCAGGCCTTCACTGTTCTGCTGCTAAAAAATCTTTGCTTGATGGCACCCTCGGATTTTCTGAATATTTTATATTGGTGTCCTCTTAAACCTCTATTGTCAGCCAATTGGAAAAATCTTGAGTATGGTGTTATTTCTTTGTGTGTCATCAGCTTGTAAGTCTCAATCAAATCTCCTCTGCATCTTCGCTTTTCCAGTGTTGTCAATCCACAGTTTATCAATCTTTCTTCGTATGTTAAAGTTCCATAACCTCTTATCATCTTAGTTGCTCGACGTTGCACCTTTTCGAGCACCTGCTTGTCTTCCTGTGTGTATGGACTCCATGCCTGAACACAGTACTCTAGGTGAGGTCTGACTAGAGTTTTGAATAACTTCAGGATGATGTTTTTTTCTCTGCTGACCACTGTTCTTTTTATGTGTCCCAGAACTTTGTTTGCTTTGTTCGCTGCTTCTCTGCATTGTCTTGATGGTTTTGCACTTTTGTGTATTATGACTCCAAGATCTTTTTCCTCCTCTGTTGTTCTTAATTTCCTGTCTCCCATTCCATATTCAAACCCCATGTTCTTTCTTCCCATGTGCATCACTGCACATTTATCTACATTGAACAGCATATTCCAGTCTTCGGACCACTTGTACAGTCTTTCCAAATCATTTCTTAGGGTGTTGGCTTCCTCCTCGTTGTTCACCTTTGCGCATAGTTTTGTGTCGTCAGCAAACTTAGAGATTTTGGAGACAATTCCTTCATCTATATCATTGATAAAAATTACAAATAGCAGTGGCCCTAAGACCGACCCCTGTGGTACTCCACTTGTAACATCTATCCAGCTTGAGTTTTTGCCCGTTACTCGAACTTGTTGTCTCCTCCCTTTTAACCAGTTGGTGACCCAGTTCAGTAGACACCCTTCTATTCCGCATGCCTGCAACTTCTTGGCTAATCGTTTGTGTGGTACCTTGTCGAAAGCCTTTGCGAAGTCCAGATAGATCAGATCCACCGAGTTGTTTTTGTCCAGATTGTCGTAAACATCCTCGAAGAAATCTAACAGATTGGTTAGGCAGGATCTTCCCTTCATAAACCCGTGCTGGCTGTTGTTGATAAGTTCATTCTCTTTCAGGTGTTCAATCATACTCCTTTTTACAATTTGTTCCAACACCTTACATATTATGCAGGTTAGGCTGATGGGTCTGTAGTTGCTTGTCTCACTCCTATTTCCTTTCTTAAACAATGGAGTGACGATGGCATCTCTCCAGTCTCTGGGAATTACTCCAGACTTCATCGATTCATTAAATATATCTGCCAGAATGGATCCTACTTCGTATCTCACTTCTTTCAGGAACTTTGGGTGAATCTCGTCGATTCCTGGAGTTTTATCTTCTTTGAGGTTTTCCAGCATCTTTATCACCACCTCTTTGGATATGTACACATCTGTCAACTTCTGGTCGTCGCTGCCTTCGAACAATTTATTTGGCTCTGGTACGTTTGTTATGTCTTCCTTCGTGAGAACTGATCCGAAGTACTTATTGAGCATCTCGGCTGTTTCCTCTTTTTCAGTAACAATCTGGCCCAGATTGTCTTTCAGTGGTCCCACCTTGTCTTTTCTTTTTTGCTTGCTTTTCATGTATCTGTAGAAACTTTTGCTGTCCATCTTTATATTTTGACTCAGTTTTTCTTCATATTTCATTATAGCCTTTCTGTTTATTGCTTTAGCTGAATTTCTCTTTTTAATGTATTTATCCTTTGCTTGTTCCAATTTCAGCAATGTACATTCATCTAATTCGCAGAATTTAGTCTGTCTGATTTGCTGCATCCTTTTCCAAGCTTTTTTCTTAGTCCTTCGGGCTTTTTGGACCTCCTTGTTAACCCAGGGACGCCTCTTGTTTGTTCTTTTTAAAACCGGTACTGATTCTTCAACGACCTCTTTCATGCAAGATACAAATTGCTTCCATTTCTCATTTAGGTTCAAATTTGCTAATCTGCTCACCAAACCCTTGCCTTGCATTGTGCTTCTTACTTTGTCGTAGTCTGCTTTGAAATAGTTATATCGCTTCTGGTAGGCCGCAATTTCTTTTTCAAATTCCCCTTTAACGACGAACCTGATAATTCTGTGATCGCTTGTGCCAAACTCTTCTTCCACTATGACTTCTTCTACCAGGTACTCCTCTGTTGAGACAACCAGATCTAATGTGTTGTCCCCTCTTGTTGGTTCTGTCACGTGCTGTGTGAGGAAACTTTCATCCATGCATTCCAGGAATAGTTCATCCGCTTTGCTCTTTCCTTCTCTTGTTTCCCAGTCAATATGGTGATTAAAGTCGCCCATTATAATACAAGACATTTTCGTAGCCTTACCGATCAACTCATGCAGTCCAGTGTCACTCTCTTTTGAAGAATCTGGGACTCTATAACACACTCCAACAAGTAATGCCTCGGATTTGTTTCTTATTTCACACCATACACTTTCCCTGAACCTATCATCCTTCAGGTCGCTTCTCTCCAGTGCAGTTATGCAATCCTTTATGTACAACAACACACCCCCTCCATGTCCTCTCGCTCCCTGCATGTCCCTGTCCTTTCGAAACATCGCATATCCCTCCAGTTCTAATTCACTGTCTTGTATTGATTCATTAGCCCATGATTCCGTTATGCCAATAATGTCCGGTTTCTCTTTTTCCACGTACAGTTCTAGTTCGGTTCTTTTGTCTATATTCACTACGCTTCTTGCATTTATGTAGAACGCCTTCAGATTGCTTGCTGTTCGCATGATTTGATTTTTATTATTTAATATTTTCTCAGCTTCACAATCCTCATGTCTCCCGGCAGACCTCTCACCTGAAACTTCCATTCCCCCGACTCCTCCTTTTTTTGCTTCTCTTTACATTCTTTGACCAATTCCCTACATTGTTTTCTCTCACTTTCGGTCATGTCATGTGCTACTGATATGTGTTTCAGTTGTTCATCTGCATTTCGAAGCCTTGATAGATTCTCCAGAACTTTGTTTTTTATCGTGCCATCCTTGAACTCTATGAGCAGTGGTCTTTGCTTTTCTTCTGCTGGTTTTCCGAGTCTAAACACTCTCTTTAAGTCCTTGTCCTCGCACGGCACTTTCAGGACTTCATTTATGAGGTATATTGTCGCTTTTCTGTCTTCTTTATTATTTTCTTTTTCGTCCGTCTCTTTGCTTTCTGCCATTCTGTGTATCACAACGTTATTCTTTTTCCTCTCTTTCATCTTTTCTTCTTCTATGCGGAGTTCTATTTGCTTTTCGACACCTTTTACCTTTTGTGTAACCGCCATCAACTCTTTATCCACTTTCAATTTGACTATTTCACTCCAAGCCTCTGTTTTTGCTTCGATGGTACCTACTTCTTCCGTAGTTATGATTTTCTCCAAACTCTCGGCCATGTGATCCATCTTTGCCTGTTGCTCGTTGTATTTCTTGGTGCTCTCCATTTCCTCTGCTTTCGTTAAGGCCATTAGTCCCTCGAATTTTTTCTCCAGCTCTGCGATTCTCCTCTCGTGCACTTCGTTGCGGTTTTCCAATGTTTCTATTCTGTAGCAGTTCTTGCAGAACGTTTCTCCGAAACTGTCTACACCTCCAACCATCTCGCATTTCCCACACTTCTTCAAGTTCTTTAGCGTAAATGCCATTTTCCCCCGAGCGTACACGATGCGCACAGTGGGCTAGATGTTGTTTTGTCCTCGTGGCGCAATTAAGTTTTTAATTTTTCTCCCGAGCGGTGACAAACGTTATATGCACTAGTCCGTATAAATTATTTCGCAACTTCAGAGTGAAAACTTAGTCCTTCGTTGTTTTTAGCAAGAAATTGTTTACAAGTTTTTTGAAAACAAACCGCCATGTTGAACCAAAGACCATATCCAAAGACCATATGTAGGGCCTATTTTAGTTCTAAATGATTATCAGCTATATAGATTATCAGCTAGATCATCTGACTTCTCGGCATGGGCGCCTGCACATTGGGACAAGAGGGGGCACTTAATCCCTCCTTGAATATTGACACCTACACTTCTGTAACTACTGAGTCTTCGTTGTCGACAAATACCTTCGCACCAAGGCGCCAATGATACTAATTTTTAAGAAAATTGAAGCTGAGATATTTAATTCAGAAACTCATATGAAAAAACACCAAGATCTTAACTTCTCGCGTAGAATTTTTCAAGCTCTCGCTGAAACATTAAGCTGCGACCGTTGTATATAGGCCTATTGCCTCCCTTTTAAAACTATATAGATCTATCTGCAGGCGCCCATGCTTCTCGTATATCTAATTGACCCGCTTCATTCAACTTATTACGATAACGAACATGGATTTTTAATTTTCCTTTAGCGAATACTTCTCCTATTGTATAATAACTGTGTTCTATGCATATACATGTAGGCCTACATAGAAGTCCACTATTACTGGATTGGATTTAAGGAAAAAATGAAAACACCGTCACAATTTGCCTTTCCTCTTCTGCTCGGGTTTGCCATTGGAATGCTGTTCACGTATTCAACCGTCTTAATGCGGTCGTCACCACGCGTAATGCACGCCATCGTCGGGACGACAGATTTAGACGGAAAATGAGAGCGAACTAACTGGAAACCTACTGGCTGGACTCACAACGGATATAAGCGAGACCTCCTTCAAAGACAGTCAATTCCACGGAGGTACATGTATAGTAGAAACGCTTTTGCTACGGACCAACCAGAATTTCAATATCTAATTAAACTGTTCACGGAAACTATCAAAATCACCGAAGTGTAAATTTACCATAATTATACCAGCAAAAGACAAGCGAAACTTTAAATGCCGTTTTCTTTATAGGAACTTCTATTAACAGGTTGAACTGTAGTCTACATCATGCTAGCCTCATTGCCCGTCTTCCTCGATTCTCCCACATTTCTACATTCATGACTGATCAACTTCACTGGCTTCCTCTCTCGGTCAGAATACAATTTAAAGTACTGATCCCGGTCCTTAAGTCTCAAATCGGTCTTGCTCCGAAGTAACTGTGCGATCTGGTAGAATCACGTAAAATAGGGACCACATCAGGTGAGATATATAGTTTCACTCCTATGGTCATTCGTTCCAACCCCCCCACCCGTCAGTCCAAAATTCCTAAACTTGGATTCCCTCTGCTTAGCTTTTTGGGCTTTGAAGAATTCGACATTATAAAATAATTGTGCAATTCTTACGTTCTTTCGTATTTTCAGACGATACGACCATGGCTGACAACCTTTACCAAACAGTCCGAATCCTGTGTCTTGTGATGACTTACCCTGAAAATCATCGTAAAAAAGCGATTCACGTCAATGCGACTTGGGGCAAACGATGCAACAAACTTCTTTTTGTGACCCGAACTGCGGACGAAAACCTACCAACGCTCATTGTAAACGTAACGGACGGACGAAATAAGCTTGGTGACAAGACACGTGATGCGTTTGACCACGCCTACAAACACTACGTGAACGACTACGATTGGTTCCTGAAGGCTGATGACGACACTTACGTCATTATGGAAAACCTGCGCTACTTTCTTTCAGCGCAGAATCACAGCGCACCCGTATTCTTCGGTCAGACGTTTAAAGTGAACGTAAAGCAGGGTTACGCAAGTGGGGGAGCCGGGTACGTAGCGAGCAGAGGAGCCCTGATAAGGTACGGGCGTAGACGCAATCATACATGGGGTTGCAGATTTAATAGCAGGGTGGAGGATATAGATTTTGGGCGGTGCATGGATTCATTGGGGGTGAAGCTTGGAGATTCGTTGGATGCGCTCGGAAGGACGAGATTTCACTGCTTAAGAAAGGAAGACCACGTCAATGGATTTTACCCGGATTGGTACATAGAGTACGATAAATACAACGGAAAGAACAAGGTAGGACGGGCTATAACAAAAAATTGCATGGTAATCATTCTTCGTTACAACTATACGTACGCACACATAGGCAGTGGAGTAGAAAGAGACTTTAGATTCAAGAGATATTGCGGGTGGCAGGTATTGGTGTAGGTCTGTGTGTTTAGGAACACCAACTGAAATTTGACAATACCCTCCTTACATAGCTCAGAAGTGCACATTGCAGTTCGTTCGACCGTTAATAATTATAGGCCTATGTAGACTGAAAGGTAAGCTTTCAGTTTGGAGCGAAAGATATCTCCTCGCTTAGAGAGTTAAGAACATGAGGAGGGAGAGAGTTCCAGATGCTGGGGCCAGCAAATGTGAAAGAACGCCGGCCAAAGACAAGATGTGTACCAGGAACAACATACTTTCCAGCAGATGCTGATCGAAGAGAAGAGCGACCTTTTTAAAGAGTTACAAGGTGCGATCATAGAAGATAAGTAGGATGGCTGGTGATCAGTGCATGCTTTGTACATGAGGAGTGCCAGCTTGAAGTGAATACGCTCACAGACAGGAAGCCAATGTAAAAATGAAGAGCATGTGCGATGTGGTCTCGGTAAGATAGTCCAAGACACAATCTTGCAGCTCGATGCATTATTCTAGTTAGAGGAAGCAGTGTGCATTGAGCGAGAAGTAAAGTAATAATAATCTTTTCTTTAATGAAGCGCATGCAAGACACGTTGCGCTTTACATTTACAAGTTATGCAGTAATCTTACTTAAAGTTAACTACTAACAGAACAGACAGCTTTGCAATTACACGGCGCTAATAGCAGCCTACAAAGCATGTCCGCCCAACTGGGGCTCGAACTCGCTACCTCTCGCGCGCTACGCCAGCGTGTTATCCATTGCGCTACCAGTACCTTTACATTTAGAAGTTATGTAGTAAGCTTAACTTAACTTATCTTAACTACTAACAGAACAGACAGCTTTTCAATTACACGGCGCTAATAGCAGCCTACAAAGCATGTCCGCCCAACGGGGGCTCGAACTCGCTACCTCTCGCACACTACGACAGCGTGTTATCCATTGCGCTACCAGTACCTTTACATTTACAAGTTATACAGTAATCTTAGTTAAACTTAACTACTAACAGAACAGACAGCTTTGCGATTACACGGCGCTAATAGCAGTCCGCAAAGCATGTCCGTCCAACGGGGGCTCGAACTCGCTACCTCTCGCACTCTGCGCCAGCGTGCTATCCATTGCGCTACCCGGCCTCCCATTGCGCTCGCGAGTTGCAGTAGTCAATTCGTGTCAGAATAAGGCAGTGAATACGTGTTTTCAGTGATGCCAAGTCAATATATAGCAGAGCGGAGTTATGGTATTCTTCTTAGACGGAACAAACATGCCCGAGAGATGGCTGCTATCTGTGGTTTTAGGGAAAGTGCCCAGTCAAGGATGACTTCAAGATCCCACACAGTGGACGATGAAGAGAGTATACGGGAAGAGGAAGTAGAGGGCGAGAGTTCAGTGGATTGTTATAAGTGCTTAGAGGAATGATCAAACCAGATGAGATGAGATTTGCCTGGGTTAAGTTTGAGGCGCATAGACATACTCTAGGTATAGTATGATGTCATCAATACGTACAGGCACAAAGTCTCTTTATGGTATTTGCAAATTGCAACCTGATTAAGACATAGATGTACATAGAGTTTGGTATCACCAGCATAGGGGTGTTGGAGAAGAGGTAGCCTATACTAGAGGGCGCGTGTATAAACCAGGAATAATATTTTAAAATCTCAATCGTATGTAAGCCAACTTGCGTTCTAGCGCAGTGGAGGACCTGTAACTATAGGCCTACCGTCAAAAGCCATGTGTTGCACCATCTGTGTCACTCACTTTCTCAGCCTGCCTGTAATTGTAATTGTAATCGTACATTTATATAGCGCCACTTCAAGAGAACTCCTGATACTGTTATAGTGCATATATTTAGGACATAAATTACAAGCTCAATGTATTTTTCAAATTTCAATGAAGCCTTTTCCAATTTTTGACAAGTTATAATCTTATCCATTGACCATGAAATCGCAGAGATGTTCGTTCTATAGTAGCCTATGTTGGCCTACTTTCTGTACTTTGTTCGGCTGATGCACTATGAAACCGAAAAAATTGCTGATCTCGGTCGTAGCAGCCGAACAAAAAGCACATAAAGTATAGGCTAACCATGTTCAACAGTTTTTGGACTTACGAAAAAATCAAATCATATCAGTTAACGCGAGGCAATTCACAAACCTCAAGAGTCAAGAGGGCGATCTGACAGATCATAGTATGACTTCAGATTGGCTGAAATACTTTCTAACTGTTTTCAGCGTTGCCCTATAAGCTTACCTGTACTGTTCCTGTTTTTCCGTACGCAGGGACTGGATGGCTTGAGCGACTACGCCATCTCGTTCCACTACGTCGAGCCAGATGACATGTACCTCATGGAATACTTCGTCTACCACCTGAACCCTTACGGAATCATCAAAGGACTTCAGAACCTCAACCAGAACCAATCGAGTGATAAAATAGTCTGAATGGCTAATCCTGAAGGATAGATACCTATTTGCTACTACAGAAGGCGATGCTTTGTTGAGATGGGTAGTATATTCTGAACCCTAAGCCGTGTTGTCCTTTCTGAGTCTAGAACTCTAGATCATTAATGGTTGAACGAGCCGGTAGGCTATTACGGTGCATAGGCTCGTCCTCCTCATCAAGTAGGTTCGACCGAGCGTTCGATTACAATGACTTTCGACTTAAGATTTTTATTGTTCGCTTGCGACATCAACCTTCGTGTTCATTCAGATATCAAATTACCACAACCATAGGCGCAACCACCCTATGGGACCCACGGGACGCGTCCCCCAACTTTTGAGTGGTCCCATTGACTTTATCATTATGGTCCCCCCCAACTTTTAGGACGTGTTTCATTTGGTCCCCTCCAACTTTTAGGACGTGATTGCGCCTATGACCACAACAAACCTGGTGGCCTACTATTTGAAAAAGCCAAAGGATCGGTTTAATTAAACTGCACAACTGAAACACATCTTGGACAGTCTTGCGAAATGTATCTTGGGAGTGCGTAATCACGGCAAAAAGTTTGGTGCTAGATAAAGGTTTGGCCTATTTTAAAATAAAAATAGGTAGGCCTACTCGAGTCCTATCCAGATCAGTGGCGTAGGCAAGGGGGGGTGCGGGGGTTAAAACACCCCCATTGGCTCCGGGGAAAAGGTTTTTTTAAGGTTATTTTTCCATTTAAGTAAGAAAAAATAGCGAAAAACAGGGTTTCCGGCCATAAAACCCCCTCGAAAAATTCCTGGCTACGCCACTGATCCAGATGCAAGGGTTGGTGTCATGCATGAAGAATGCAGGCCTACAAATGGATAGACATCCAAAGGATTCGTGTTTGACTTTTGTAGTTAACCTGTGTTTGAAGCAACAAATTAATGACAATAATTACTTCCAACATATTAAGTTTGGATTGTTTGCCTTAATTGTTTTGATTTGCTTCGTAGCTCTAGAATCCTTCAGATTTTGTTCAATTTGTTTAGCTCTCTTGCAGTTTATTGCTTTTGCGGCAGTTTTGACTGAAGATGCGTGATTGCAATACCATTCGTTTTGGTCAATTTCCATTGTTCCAAGATGCCCTTCCATGCATGCAAGCTGCATAAACGAAGTACACGGTGATCGGAGTAGGAGACCGCAACGCACAGATCCAGATGGATTCTGGAGCTGTACAGTCATGGAACATCGCAGGATCATAAGGATCTTGTAGCAACCAGCATTTGGCAGTCAATTTTTGTCGAATATGGGGCGTGGTGGTGTGGGGGTAGGTCCATGTTCGGTGCCTTGTAGCCGGAAAAGGTTGCTGGTTCGAATCCATCTCAAGCCGCCGCGTGCATGTAGGGACCCTGAGCAATTCCTTCACTCACAATTTCTCACGCGCTTCGGCTTGAAATTACTAGTCATTGTCCGGCTACTACCAGTCAGGAGCGCCCCTGAGTTTAAATCTTTCGGGGTGCTAGTACAAGCACTCATACATACATAGGCTACATACATACATACATACATACATACATACATACATACATACATACATACATACATACATACATACATACATACATACATACATACATACATACATACATACATACATACATACATACATACATACATACATACAATGTCATACATACATACATACATACATACATAAATACATACATACATACATACATACATACATACATACATACATACATACATACATACATACATACATACATACATACATACATACATACATACATACATACATACATACATACATACATACATACATACATACGTGTCTATAATCCGGTATTATAATGTGCGAAACGAAGTAGATTGAGACGGAAAACAGCTCAGAAACTATCGTTATTTGTCTAGTCGTCCACTCTCATGTGGGGGTGGGGGAGCGAGGCCGACAAATGGCGTTGCAATGATCGAGACGAGAGAGGATGAAGCACTGCATCATACGTGTGATCGACGACTGCTTCCAGATAAGATCTGAGCACGAGAAAGGCCATTCCACAGTAAAGGCCGACAGAGGCAAAGGCACGATGCTGGGAGCCTGGGTCGTGGCAGTCCGAGACCGTGGTACAAGAAGGTCATGACGGTCTAAAGAGTCCAATGGAAGCAGATTAATAAGATCACAGAGGCAGCGAAGGGTTTGACCCAAAATGTCTGATCTTATCAGGGCTATCAGTCAATCGACATCAATATACACTTTAATGTTCACCAATATTAAGCAAGAACAAGGTGCACAACACATAAACCTACTTGCAGCGAGTTCTTAAAGTGTGGAAAAGAAAATACATGGACGCCTCTTATCTTTCCAGGCTGTGCAGGCCTAATAAGTGGCAGGATGACGCTCAGAGTTGAATATAAGTGCATGGACGACGTCCATGACCGTCCAGTCACACTTAAGACCCTGCGTGCAGTGACAAAATGGACTACCTACTTTGAATATTGATTGCGAGTAGGCTAATGACGGTCATAAATATCTGCAGGTGTCGGTGATTTTTTTTAGCTTCGTCCCTACCGACAGTAGCCTGATTTAATTATGCCGATCTAGTAAATTTAGATATGGGTTCGGTGAGAGTGCTACTGGAACATAAATTTCGAAATATCTCTTAAGTACGACGAAGATCCTAAGCCCCAACCTTGTGCTTGTGTCACGCTATAAATAGCATCTTTTATTTATAAATTTTATTAGCTGCGCTAACTATTATATATAATTATATATACGCTCCGGAGGTTAGTAAGTGTATATAAATCTGAGACGCAAGACAATTATTTATCTTTAGGCCTACCTATGTTTCGGATCTGTGACATGGGAAACAGTGCAGAGAGTGTTTACTCTACGGAATGCAGCACAGTTGTTTGATACAAGGATAATTATAGGCGGCATAATAGGCCTACTTGCTTTAAATATCTTTTGGCGTGTTATTATTGTTACCTGAGTAGGCCTAAGACTTCAACTTCAACTTGTTTATTGATCCCAACAAAATATAACACAGACAATTATGCATTCATAATAGTACTCAGAGTGATTAATTACAGTTTACAATTGCGATGGTTTTGGCTTAGTGTACAATTATTACTGTGAAATGTAGGGAGCAATAGGCTACCCGAAGGGAGTGATCCCGCTATTGGTGCCTATTTACCAAAGGAAAAAATTCTTCACTATAATATGATCAATGATAATAGATTAGGAAACATATAGAAATGGCAGTAATTTTTTTGGAATCAATTAAATAACAGCAGTGGGACACCTTCCCACTGCTCAACTTAAAGAAAAAATGAAACTAAACACAGAATAAATGAGTTGATCATTTTACATTTTTTAATGTGTGTGCACGGATTTGGGATTTAAATCGAGCGAGACTCCTGGATGCACGAATATTTTCCGGTATATTATTCCATAAAAGAGGACCCTGATACTTAATAGAAAACTTTCTAGTGTTCGTTTTTGCAAAGACACTTATGTAGATTCTATTATTTCTAATGCCTTTAGTATATAAGTTAGGTCTAAAATAGGATGAGAATGTAATGTGATGTAATGTAATGTAATGTAAATCTTCGAGGATTTCTCAGCGCCCACAAAAGCCACGACAGGGAGACCAGCTTATTCACCGGCGCTATATCAAATCAAGTCCGCAATAGCCAGAGCTGCCGTTTTCGTTCCGGTGCCAGGGCAAAATCCGGGGAGGTCAAGCTGAGGAGACAGCGTGGTGCTACGGTGGTTGTCGGTGATGGTGGTGGTTGGGTGATGGAACCTGATTAGAATCTGGATAGGATAGCTAGGATAGAATGCAAGTGGAAGAAGGTTGTTGTCATACTTATACATAAATGAACTAGTTTGGATGAATTTAAGTTGGGATATTTTTAGCACGTTCAACTGATGATATAAGGGGCTAGTGTGAGCATTAAAGGGAGATTTAGTAATAATTCTTATGGCTTTTTTCTGCAGTCTATTTAGCTTAGTTAGGTGAGTGTCATATGTATGTAGATGTCCAGATGAGATTGCAGTAACTTAAGTATGGGTGTATAAGTGTGAAATATAATGATTTTAGTATATGAAGTGGAAGAAGATAGGCTATTCTGTGAATTACCGGGTAGTGTTCGATTCATTAATTTTACAAGAGAGTTATCCCAAAGATTTGATTGTGAGACAGACCATAGCAGATAGCACTGCCAGTAGTGTAGGCCCTACATGTATACATAATTAATCGGCAACTTAGTTCAGCTCTCCCTCACCTTCTGTTCATAGCCTACCGATAGCCTATTGTATTGAAATTAAGCTGAAGTGCGAACTACAACGCCAGGCTAGACAAAGCGCCGTTGGAACATAAATCTTGAAGTAGGCCTAGGCCTATACGTCGATCTTGTGTCGTTTAGGCAGACTTTTGACCCCGTCAGCCATTTCGTTTATTTATTTACTGGTCTCATTACGTGCGCAAGGTTTGTAAATCCGAACTTGAAGCGCGAGACAAGTGTGTATGGCCCGCTAGAGATCTTCTCGTTGAGACATAATAATTATATTAGCTATCGAATGTAATGTGCATAGGTCTTGTCCTATAGTACTGTTATGCCTACACGTAGGAAAACGGACACATCGCTTGCAGTCATTGCATGATTAGATTGGCAAAATGATGACAGTGTCAGGATTTGCCTTCCCCTTTCTCCTGGGCCTGTCCCTTGGAATGTTGACTTCATATTCAAATGTCATAAAATTATTTTCAACGAGCGAAATGGATGACCGTCGATGGCTAGTCGGCTTAATTGGACAAGAACAGAATTTCACGGCGGTTGAAACGATCAAAGGTGTACTGTCAGGAGTCTCGACGAATCTCAACCAAGTTTCCTTCAACGACAGTCACTTGCACGGAGGTAAATAATTATTATTCGCAAACTACACTCGAAACACTTCCTGAATTTGAACGGCTGTATTGTGCCGGATTTGAAACATGTAGGTCTAACTAACATAGGCCTACGACAAAAAAGAGGAGTAGGCCATGGCCTGCATTCTTCATTTCTTACAGAACTATGGTATAATTATAGTTTCCAAACCTCAAGCACCGATTCGAGTTATAGGATCACTTCTCTAGTCTGGCGCCCCTGCTAGGCCTGCTTAGGCTACCATTGCGAGCTCTTAAGCCCTACTATTAGTGCAAGTCACTTGCGCTCCCTTCGTTCTGCTGAACAAGGTATATGGTATCTGTCCATTTTACTTGCACCTCCACTAAGCAGAACCTGCCATTTCGGAGAAGGCCGCTCGACCTGGAATGGTCTCTCCCTTGACGCTCCGTCTCTTAGGCATACTAGAAGTACTCCTTCTCAGGAATTCCTCTCTCATCTTAAGACAGTTTTATCTGGCCACGTCGGGTGTGGAGCGCCTCGGAGAGACATTATAGGCCTATGCACATAATCGCAATGAGTGAATTATTAGGTCTATATATAGGCAGCTACATGTATGGCTGGTTTACGGGCGTTAAAAATTTCAAAGTAGGCCTAATAGACTAAGTAAAAGACGTGTGTATCGATGAGTGCTGACATGGGCAGAGCACATTATTATTGCCAGTAAAGTTGCTAGGAATCGGGGAACATTGGCAAGAATATCATACCTACTCCCTATACACATCTGCAAAGACTTATATTAATTCTTACTTTCATTATGGCAATAGGCTATTGTCTGGGCAGCTAACTATTCTACTAGACTAAAGCGCCTTGTGCAAGTTGTGCTTCTGCAAAAAGCGATTAGAATCAGAGCAGGAGATCACAAATGTGCACACACGGCAAGTAGATTTGAAGAATATAATATGAAATTTTAGAATAAGAACTGCTATCTATAGTGGGCAGCTTTATGTAGCCTTACCAAGAATATTTTACCAGATGTTTTCTTTACCTCCTTCACTTGAATACTCTATAATTATATACCTGATCATTACACACGGTTGAGTAAAGGTACTAATTATCACCGCATTTCCATTTTCTTTAATGATCCGAAAATTTGGAATGCATTACCTGCAAGTATCCAGTCTGCAACTGCATAGGCCTACTCGCAATTTAAAAAGCATTGGAGAGACTATCTCAATCAAGTGTAACAAGATTGAGTTCACTTAATTCATCTTAACTTTTCTGCATTTTTTATCGTTTTTTACCACCACCCCAAAGGCTTGCATATTGATACTCTGTCTCGGTGACAGTAGCCAATTATATGCTGTATCTACAACCACTATGATACATTATCCTTCCCTTGTTAACGCTATGAAAAGGGTTTTTCAAATCTTATAAGCATGTTGTGCTTATATTGCATTATGAGCATGTTTTAGGCTATAGCCTATCTTTAATATATTTCCGAAAGTTTGTCCTTCTGATTGTATGGATGTATTTTGACTCTTCATCCCAGAAAAAGCTCGGAAATGACAGAGCGTCGGTTTAACAAATTTTGTGCAATTGATTATTGCCCAAACTTTAAGGTCAACGCAACTATTTTCAGCTCTTAATTCACTTTAAAACCAGAGTTATTGGCGTTTTAAGAGAGATTAAATCACCCACGTGCCGCTTTAGTAAAGAGTCGACAGTACGTATACGTCATTCCGTTTATTCATGGGCGGAGACCTAGGGGGGGACAGGGGGGGACGGTCCCCCCCAATAAAAGTGTTGGGGGGGACGGCCCATGCATTTGTCCCCCCCCAATGTTTGCGCGTCAAGACTTTTTTGGCGGCGAAAATAGAAATATTTCGTCGAGATTTGGCCCGGATGACTAAAAAATAAAAAATAAAAAAAGGTCAACTTTTTTTGGCGGCGAAAATAGATTTTTTTTCGAGATTTCGCCGGTCGTCAGAAATTTTTCGGAAAATCTCGCGTCTTTCCGTCCCCCCCAATTCTCGGCCCAGGTCTCCGCCTATGCGTTTATTCAACAATCCGGTTGACACAGTTGACAAACCGAAACCGGTTACAGTGTACAATTATGCAGTTGAAACAATAATACGTAGATCACAGAAATATTAACTATACTAACAGAGCAGACAGCATGCAATTATTGTATTAGGCCACAGTCAGCACACACACCCGCGTCTCAGGGACGGGTCATGTTTGGCTTTTTGGGGAAGCCGGGTGGGGTGGAGGGTTGCCGAAAACCCGAAATTTAGCGGTCAACGCTGGGTACCCCAGAGGAGTAGTGTTGAAGCCTTAGCCTAAATTTCTCTGGAAACGCCAGGCAACACGTCTGGTATCTTATAATTATGTTGTGTGTATCTTACATTATGAACATGTTACATAATTAAATTGCATTGATGGAATATCGAAGTCGGATTAGGCTATAGCCTATGCTTCATGGGAATAAAAAAAAGCTTGTCATTGTCATTGTCATTGTCAAGCTTGTTTGTACATTCGCATTTTTCAGACGATAAGACCATGGCTGACAGCCTCTACCAAACAGTCCGAATCCTGTGCCTTGTGATGACGTACCCTGAAAATCATCGCAAAAAAGCGATTCACGTCAATGCAACATGGGGCAAACGATGCAACAAACTTCTTTTTGTGACCCGCACTGCGGATGAAAAATTTCCAACGCTCGTTGTAAACGTAACGGACGGACGAAATAAGCTTGGTGACAAGACACGCGAGGCGTTTGACCACGCCTACAAACACTACTTGGCCGACTACGATTGGTTCCTGAAGGCTGATGACGACAGTTACGTCATTATGGAAAACCTGCGCTACTTTCTTTCAGCGCAGAATCACAGCGCACCCGTATTCTTCGGTCAGACGTTTAAAGTGAACGTAAAGCAGGGTTACGCAAGTGGGGGAGCCGGGTACGTAGCGAGCAGAGGAGCCCTGACGAAGTACGGTCTGAGAAGTAATAATACTCGTGGTTGTGAATTTAATAGCGGGTATGAAGATGTAGATTTTGGGCGGTGCATGGAGTCATTGGGAGTGAAACTTGGGGATTCGCTGGATGCTATCGGAAGAACGAGATTTCACTGTCTGAGTAACGGACACCATATCAAAGGACACTACCCGGATTGGTACTATGGTCACGATAAATACAGCGGAACTAAGAAGGTATATTTAACCACAGGTCACGTAAGACCTACTCATCATCTTACGATGCGCAGGCCTATGTATTGTTATCACCATCCGATGCGTAGGTCTGTGCATTGTCATAATGCATTTAAAGAAACTCTCATGATTTTATTCGTCCATGTAGGTCTATCTAAATGTAGGCTTATGTGTCTTTGTATTCATGTTCATGTACAGTGTGGGCCAAAATATCCCCTCGGGGTTTTGCCAATATCCTGGCCAGAAGTAAGAATTTCGATATGAAATTTTACAGTCTTAAAGACAATTCATATTTACACATGATGACCAGATTTTATAAAATATTTCAAACAGAACAAAAGTTATATCACTTTTATTGAGGCCACCCACTGTTCTTTTTTTGCCCACCCTGTGTATTATTATTTCATTCATTCAGAGGAATTAATATAGCGTCTCTGAAAGATATCTACTCAGAGGCGCTTTTTGCCAGTGTCTGATCTAGTCCATATGCTTTGGGGAGCGGGATTCAGGTTTGGGGAAACGGCCGATTCGGGCGAATCTCTGAACTATCACTGAACTAAACACAGATGATACCATTGACCGGAAATTTTATCTGACGACTTTTTAGTCTTTTTAGTGCGGCATTGCTGCACTGTCGATTTCTTCTGGATTTGAAATTTTTTACATGTATACATCTGACGAAGAACTATTGAATTTTTCTGGAGGGGGAATGATGCGTGGGCATTTTTTCTGGGGAAATGGTGTGTAGTGACTATGCATGCAAAAACCCCTCTCGAATTTCTCTGGGAATGTCATTCCTCAGGGGACCCCTCCCAGACGTCTAGATCAATGACTGGCTGCCGACGAACAGTCCCGCATAGGGGGAAGATGACGCACGTCCGGCAAAATCGTCGAGGTCCAAGAGTAGGTTGAAAACGGTATTCGTTGCGTCGATCAACGGAAGTTCCGTCATGCACGTAGCCTACTATATGGACAAGGCGTCTGCCTTTCTGTGTGTATGTAGACATTTATGTATACGCATATATGTATGCATACATGCGTGTATCTGAGTAGGCTATCTCGTTCCCAGGTGAGGCATTTCGCGAACTTTTTTAGGAACATACTTGCATGGCATGTCATAAAAGTACACGATTTATAACGGTTGGTGAGCATGTTTCCTGAGCGGTCTAAGGAGTAGCCCAACCTGTTTTTTTCTTACACAGGGACTGGATGCTTTGAGCGACTACGCCATCTCGTTCCACTACGTCGCTCCAGATGACATGTACCTCATGGAATACTTCGTCTACCACCTGAACCCTTACGGAATCATCAAAGGACTTCAGAACCTCAACCAGAAACAATCGAGTGATAAAGCGGTCTGAATAAACACTGCCGAAGGATGAATGTCCGATATTATAGTCAGAGCATCGTTGCTTCGCTGTGGCTGGCCATTCTGTAGCGGAAGCTGTCTTGTCCTTTCTCCGTCGCTAGACTATATTTGCCTTTAAGGAAATTCCTATTTTGCACTAATCACTTTATTTTCTTTTTTTCTTTTTTGCTCTTTCTGTGTTCTTTTCTTTTTCTCTATTCTGCTTAACAACAAATTTTCTTCCTCAGCTGTCATGACAATTTCTTTAATTTCTTCTTTTTCCTGTTAGTGGGTACCTAGGCTAGCGGGGTCATTCCCTTTCTGGGTCACCCTTTCACAGGGATCATCTATTTTTTATAGCTGCTGATGTTTTGTACATGATTTACATTGTGTTTTCTTATTTTGTCAGTATCGTTTTTGCTGTTTATTGATTGTCCTTATTCATTGATCTCTTTGAATAAACAATTTGACTTGACTTGACTTGGCACATACAGATCGTTTTATCCTGTTGTATGATCGGTAGCACATCTAAAGAATCTTCTTTTAAAACATGCATTGTATGACTTGTCAAGGAATATGCCTAAGGCTAAGGGTATAGCCAGTGCTTAAAGTGTAGAAAGAGGACGCCTTTCCAGGTCTAATAAGTTTAATATTATAAGCGGCAGGACGATGTCCAGATTTCAAAATAAGTGCATGACCGTCCATGGGCGTCCGCAGAAATTTTTGCAGGATGGACAAAATATCGATGGTCACGCTAAATCATGATTTGTTAGGTAGAGGTTGAAAAATGCAAGGCAGGAAATTAAGAACATGTCACGGTATTTTTCATAGAGGTTTCTTAATATAGATTTCTGTTTCACTAATTTTATCATTTTTAATATGAATAGTTTCCTTAGTCCAAAATAATTTATTAAAAAATGGTTGTTATAAAGTAGGTTTCTGAACTGGCGCAATAAGTCCATAGAGCGAATGAATTATTGAAAGAATAAAAAATAGGTGTCAATTTCCAGGGGCAAGTGCTACCTCTAGCGGCTAGAGTCTAGCCTATATATTTTAATTTTAATTTCTCATAGACGTAGACCTGGGCGGAGACTTGGGGGGGACGGAAAGACGCGCGATTTTTTGATGGACGAATGGCTGAGTGTTTCAGAAAAATTGTCATCTTTTGCCGGCCAAAAATTTCTGACGATCGGCGAAATCTCGGAAAAAAATTCTATTTTCGCCGCCAAAAAAGTTGATGACCTTTTTTTTAGTCTTGACGCTCAACGATTGGGGGGGGGACAAATGCATGGGCCGTCCCCCCAACACCTTCATTGGGGAGACCGTCCCCTGTTCCCCTAGGTCTCCGCCCCTGTAATTTCTGAACTTCTAAGGCACCGCTCGAAAGTCAATCGCAGGCACCAGATAATTCACGAGTGCTGCATAGAGTCAGAAGGCTGTTCAAAGAGTAGTCAGAAAAAGGTCCGAGTCCGGTTACTAGAGGAGTAGAGGGGGCAAAATAGCTGTAAAGGTGGGTGTCACTTAGGATTAGAAGAGGGGGGGGAGGGGAGGGGTGGGGTCGAGTTGGAGGGGTGGGATTGGGTGAGGGGTGGAGGTGATGGGGTGGGGTGGGGTGGCGTGGGGGTCGAGGGGTGGGGTTGAGGTGTGGGTGGGGAGTTGGGGGAGTGGGTGTGATGGGTGGGGTGGGAAGAGTGGGGGTTGGGGTGGAGGGGGATAGAGTGGGAGGTGGGGGTGGAGTGGGGGTGGTTGAAGGGGGTTTGGGGGTGGAGTGGAGGGGGTGGGATGGCGGTGGAAATTTTCGTCAAACCCAAATTTCTCCGGTGGCGTACCGGTAGAGGTCGGATTGTGGTGGGGTGTTGTGTGGTGAAGTTGTGGCCGGAGCGGATCGAATCATAAATTTCCCGGGCAACGCCGGGTACCCCAGCTAGTATTATATATGCATAGCAAAAACAAAACCTTCGCAGCTGTGAGGTAGAAAATACGTTTTTCAAGACAACGAAACTTCTGTAGTTCACAGACGTCAGTCAGGCACCGTAACAAATCAATGCAGGCGTAAATACGGCTTTAGAAACTTTGTCGATACACTAGTCTAAAAGCAACATAAAATCGCTCTTATGTTGTCGACGGGAATAAGGCTTTACGAATTGTCAATAGGCCGATTATGTAATTGACATTTATCAGATAAAACATTCAAAATCATTATCTGTAAATCATGTTCTGTTGAGTGCACTTGAATATGGTTACGTGTTCTATATGAAAACAGTCGTCAAAATCTATAAGCTATAAGCCACAGCTTGACCAGTTTTCATGCACTCTTACGGAGTAGGCGCCAAGCAAAGTGCTACACACGTGCCAGCAGCTGCAACGCAAATTCCACCCCCAAAAACAAGCAAACAGCCGCAAAGAACCGGGGGAACAAATGCTGCAGAGGCACATATAGCGCCGGGTGCAATTGCGGAAGCGCAGAACTTCCCAGCCCAAATGACACAGGCGCCACAAGCAGTCGGACCACCTTCTGCTTTTGGAATTCTGTAGGCGATAATGAGAAGAATGACAACGTAGGCCATCAGTTTGATCTTGGCGTTTGGATCAGCGGCCGTCTTTGCCGTCTGTTTTCTCACGTAGTCCACCCAGCACTTCTTTACTGGATCCATCGGAAGCGATTGTCTACAAAAAGTTTTTATTCATTTATCGCTACGCAACGGATGATTGGTTGAAAATCTACAGGGTGGGCCAAAAAAGACACCCTAATTTTTTGCCATTACCTTAGTCAGAAGTAAGTTTTTTAAATCAAATTTTGCAGACTTAAGCCCTAAAGGCAATTGATATTTTGCGTACAAAGGCTAACTTTCACCAAAATTAATATTTAAAACAGAACAAAAGTTATTTCACTTTTAGTGAGTCCACCCACCGTTTTTTGACGATTCAGAAAACATAACGCAACAAAAAGTAACAAAAAACGATTTTACTAAGTCACATCTCAAATAATTGTTATCAATTGAACTTTGAGAGTGCTTCACAACGTGTGTTCAATGTGTCCATCACCAGTGCCCCCACTTGCTACAGTTTCTTTGTAAAGTTCATGAGGTCCTTGTTGAGGTGTTCCAGAAGTAAATCTTCCCATAACAACTCCAGTGCGACCATCAATTCTCTAATCGCTCTTGGTTTAGGTTGCAGATTGTGGTATTTATCCAGCGTGCCTCTCCACACTTGATAACCCATCGGGTTCAAATCCGGAGATTTGGAGTCATTGACTTTCCTCAATAAAACCAGAATATTGACATTGAGCGTTCTCTTTTCAACAGCGGCATATTTTTAAGCTCTCAATTTAACTCTTAATTTCTGCGCACACACTGTTTATAAAAGCAAGCGGTAATTATAGCTTTACTCCAGGACCATGTTCACGAAATGTTTGAATACATAATCCTCTGTCATTGACACCTTAGGATTTTTCTTTAGATATTTCAATTAGCCTATATTGTTAAAAAACCTGCAATCAGGTAGATTATTGTTAATATATATACATGTAGGCTATATTTTCAGAATATATACATATATAATTATATATAATTACTCTTAATATGCCAACTTGATCGTCATTCTGCCCAGTGATTTCACAGCGACGTGCTGGTGTCCTGTTTCTTTTCTATATAAAAAAATAATGATTACCTAGCATAGGCCTATCATGGCTGTTTGAAAACAATTATTTTAGGTGAGAATTTAAAAGATCCATTTTTTACTTCTGGTAGCGTTTGAATCTGTAGCGTTTGTGTGTTTTTGAATCGTCAAAAGCAGTGGCTCGACTCACTAAAATGTGAAATAACTTTTGTTCTCTTTGAAAAATATTTGTGAAATTTGTCGGTTATCCGCAAAATTTGAATTGACTTTAAACCTGTAAATTTTTTTGAAGAATTCTTATTTCTGGCCCAGATAGTGGTATTTTTGCCCACTCTGTGTATCTTGCATTTTTTAGCACAAGGGCTTCCGACTTACTGCATAGATAGGCCTACAAGAAAACTGTTTCGGGCACATGGAGAAGCGACCAGAAGGGCAAACCCGTTCATTTAACAGTTTTTGTAATCAGAGTATTACCAGCTAGGGTAGTTAGCAGGGCTGTAATCAAGGGTATTCACGCGGGTATACGGCGTATACTTACCTCCGGGAAAAACGGCACCGTATACTCACCGCAGAAAACCAGGGTATACGCAGGTATACGGCGTATACTCACTTCACAAAGAGCGTGTGGGTATGCGCACGGAAAAGACAAAGGATATTCAGGTGCTATTTTAAAAAAGTCATCAGATTTTTCGGACGGGAAAAAACGGGGAAATTTTTCGGCGGATGACTAAAAAGGTCGATTTTTCTCCCGGTCAGCGTGTACTTAGCCTACCTCAAACTTTACCAGTACAGCCCTGGTAGTTAGTAAGCGCAAGTTTGCTTTATGGCGACAACAATTTGAACTGGGCAACGACCAGGGCAAAGGCTGAGGAGCAGAATAGCTGTTAGGGCGGGTGTCGTTTATGAGTGGAAGTATGATTTTTTGGGGTGTAAATCTCGAAGTGTGATTAAACAGAGCTCCCACGTTAAAGCTTCTCTGCGACTTGACCTACCTAAATTCTGTCTTGACCAAGAAGTGGTGTCAATTGGGATCAAGTGCCCCCCTTTTGCCCTATGTGTGGGGTTCCAATGGCTGACGTCGTATCGCCCCGTCAAAGATTTCATGTTTTTGTGATTGGCTTCCCTATTGCTTAGAGTGCACAACTCGTAACGCAGAGATGAGTTAAATTAACCTATCAGAAGACGAAAAATTTAATCTTCTTCATTAAGTAGTGCATGCATAAAAAAGTGTTCATTCCACACGTGGGCGTAGGCCTATAGGCTATAGGCCTAATCGCTTTTGTGATGGATGTGGCATACTTCGATAATTATGTATAGTCCCAGGGCTTAAAGTGTGCCTGGGCGGTCATGGACGGCGTCCATGCACTTGTTTTAAAATCTGAACGCCGTCCAGCCACATAATGGCTAGCACAGACTGAAAAGATAAGGGGCGTCCAGGCACTTATTTTTCCACACTTTATGCACTGTATAGGCCTATACATAGTCTAATTAAAAAGCATAATTATGGTCATACCTGATGATGGGGCAGGAGAGCGAATGGCGAAGCGAAAACCGGTCTTTCGAAAAGGATGTGGCGTTCACCTTCAAGGATGTTTTTCGAACCTATTTGCTGGCAGTCTGGCCTCCAGAATGCCGCCTACCGCAAGCAATCCGCTTAAATAGTTTTACATACCCACGACATACGCGTTCCAAATGATCGGGTTTACCTGATGATTCAACCACATATATAACTCCTTTAACCACTTTGGGAAAAACACCTCCTCTTTAATACTGCGTTCTTTCTGCATTCGACTACGGAAAAAACCACTACGGAGTTTCCCGACGATGCGCTAACCAGGAAATAAGCCTAGCCCATGTCTATAGCCTAGGCCTATACGTGCGCCCTGCTATTTACTACTTTCGGTTCGAGGTATAAGTTAGCGAAGACCTAGTTCTTGGAAGCTTTATTGAGCGAGGGCTGTGGTTTTAATTGGCGGCAGTGGTTACGTCAATAGGCATAGTCTGTCTCTCTATGCAAGCTGATGTTCCATTTATAGCAGTGGTTCCCAAACTTTTTTGACTGTCGGACAACTTTTTCTAAGTTGGAAGACACGAGGGCCTCTTTTTCTTAGTTGAAGGACATTAGGGGGCCACAAGGCTAAAATTTATTTAACTAAAGGCGTATAAAATTGCTATAATTGAATCAAAATAGAATGTTTAATGCGATTTATTAACGTCCAAATAAAATAATTTGTAATGGAAAAGAATTATTTATTCTATCATGTCCAAATTGCCAATTTTTACATATATTTTTCCTAATTCATTGAGAGGCTGCGGGCCATTTTTTGTAGGCCAGGCGGGCCACTTTTGGCCCGCGGACCACGGGTTGGGAACCGCTGGTTTATAGGCTATTCTATCCGCCCTAAAACAATGCGTGGGTTTGAATAAATTTATCCAAATGACGGAATATTCCGGTATTGAGTTTTCGGGATAAACGATTTATATCCCCTCCCCATGGAGTAAAAACATCCCAGAGGATAAGAATTTACAGCTAACTAGGTTACCGGCACGTAAGGTATTATTAGACATGCTTGCAATTGAATGATTAGGCCCTATTAGCTTCTAAGGGCTTATAGAGTCTACTTGATAAATATATGCTGAAATCAAAACTAGAAGCAGAAATAGACATAGAAATATAGTGTTTTTGTGTTACAAGCCGCCATGTTCACAGCAATTCAAACCGAAGTTAGACGCGTAAATGGCTTTCTTTCCTTTTGTTGAAAGAAAGTTTGAGGAAGTATAGTGTAGAATCGGCTTGGCATCAGCAATATAGGCTATGGTAGAATAAACAAGATGTGGGGGATCACACTACATATCAATAAAAACCAAGGTGATGCTGCCCAGAGCCTTTGTTTTTATAGTGCTGCAAAGCCTGCAATAATATGGATCAGAATGTTGACGCATAAGAAAGGAGGATGAACGGAGACTAGGCTATTGGTTGTGGGAATGTGTTGGCCAAGCAGAATACTGGGAGGATCCAGACGAGTCAGAATACGCTATGAGATGACCAGAGAGGAGCTGGGAAGTTATGGAGAGTGAGGTAGGCTACTGTCAACTGGGTCTCGCACCAGACTAGGCCTATCTGTGAGAGCCTTGCTGCCCCATCGGTGTACAAAGTCGCCACTGCCTTTGCTTTGCAGAGAATTAGGTGGCACACGTGGTTATTGCACACGGCTTATTGTATATTATCTTATTGGTATTTTACTTCACCTGTGCTTTTTTCGTCCGGATATAGGAGATGAGGTGAAGGTATTCATGATCATCCGTGACTGTATATCCTACACTGTATATCGGGGTTCTCAAACTGTGGTATGCGTACCCCTGGGGTAAACGCCAGGCGCCGGTAAGGGGCACGCGAAAAATTCCAGAATATAACTTTTCTTTCAGTTTGTGGACTTTGTGTCCATCTTTCTTTGATTAGCAATGATTTTTAACGTTGCAACATCAACAGCACCGTCATTTATTTATTTCATAGACCTAACATAAATATTATTAGACTCGCATATTTTATACTGTATGCAACATAGGCCTATTTATGCTTAGGCTAGGCCTATTGCTATAAATTTGAAACAAATAATGTACAAAATTGGTTGAAAGAGCCAAAGCCAGAAATTCTCAGCCTATTTAGAGCTCGAATAGCGGAGAGCTGAATCGACCTAATGATTAATTTCTGGTCAAGCTTTACATTTTGCGATTCGCTTCAGAACGCCATGTCTAGGACTGGTTTTTAAACTATTCTTGCTATCATAAACAAAACATGGGGTGAATTTGCGTTTGAAATTGACAAATATTGAACCAGGTATTTAAAATCTGTGCTAGTTTAAACAAGCCCACAGCACAGGTTGGCTCTTTCTTACAAAGGCATGGGCGGAGTTTCGTTTCCGTTCTTGGAGGGGCTATAGCCTTCCTGGGGGCTAAGCCCGGGAAAAGATGCCATTTACACTGTACAAAATATGAATCTGGGTCTTCTTGAGGGGGGGGAGCTTAGACCCCTAGCCCCTGATAAACTCCGCCCATGTACAAAGGATATATAAACCAATTTATCTTAAAAAATTTGTTCGTAAGATTATAATTATGATTCAAACTAAATTTTACTCCCTAAATACCACTCTAGTAAACGATGTCACCAATTAATGGACTTTAAGTTGTCACTGCAAGGGGACTTCGCATTGGCACTCTGTTTCTGATCTGACTTTGCTGGGGGTGCGCCGTCATTCCTTTTTTTTACTTGGGGGTATAATAAAAATAAAGTTTGAGAGCCTCTGCTGTATACACGCCACTTGGCGCCCAGTAATGCCCTTAATCATTTGGGTAATTGAAAGCCACTGGTGTCTTGTCGAAGGATAGTTTTTATGATAGAGTTTACGTTTCACCCTTCAATTTCAAAGCCAGCGTTCCTGCATAATTATCATGACCAACTTTGGTCCAACTTGTTGAGAGTAGCAGACAGACTATCCGTATGAGGACATTTTAAACCCACGTATAGGCCTACCGATAGTCCATCTTACGGTTGACGCTGCTCAGATGACGAATTTCTATACTATAGCACCGTACAAAAATCTTAGTTAGCAGAAACAAAACCTTGACAACCAGAAAAGGGTAGAGAATATGTTTTTCAAGACAATGATGCTATCTTAGTTTAGACTACAGATGTCCGTAAAAAACCGTGCCTGATGCAGGTTTAGCCTATACGTGGTTTCTGAAATTTTGCCGAAGGTCCGATATCAAAACCCTATCCTGAAAGCAACATCAAAAATTCGCTCGAATGTTGCTTGCGGAATAATGCATTATGATTAGTCTACAGCTATATAAATATTGAGCTTCAGCGTCGTTTACCAGATCAAGCATCAAGGATTAATTATCTGCAAATCATATTCTTGAATAGGCTAGGCTATGATTAATTATTGTGTTCTACGTGAAATCAATGGTCGACATCCATGCTGTAGCTTGACCAGCTGTCGTGCAGGCTTATGCAGTAGGTGCCAGGCAAAGTACTGCACACGTGCCGGCGGAGACAGCACATGCTGCTCCCCCAAAAGCGAGTAAACAGCTGCAGAGAAGCGGTGGGAACCATACAACACTGGCACAAGCACCGCCGGCTGCAACCGCATGCGTACAGAACGTCGCAGCCCAAGTGACACAGGTGCCACAAGCAACCGGACCACCTTCAGCTTTAGGAATTCTGGAGGAGATGACGAGAAGAATGACGACGCAGGCCATCAGTTTGACCCTGGCATTTGGATCAGCGGCCGTCTTTGTCGACTGCTTTCTCACGTAATCCACCCAACACTTCTTCATCGAGTCCATCGGAGCGACCAACTATAGACGTCGTTAATCTGCAAGGAAGCAAGTTATTTTCATTGAAAGGCCTACATCTACATAAAAAATTTAAATGTTCGGTTGTTCAAAATCATAAAACTCGGAAAGTACTTGACCGATTGCCTTTGAAATTTTCACACAACGTTGCATTCGAATACGCGCGTGTTTTTATGTGCTTTTTTTAAACAGCGCCATCTGCTGGACGTGCACTTTTTCTTCCTTCGTTTCAGCCACAGCAACGCGTGGCCGGGAACAGCTGGTCATTATATATATATACATATAATTTGATATATTATATTGATATATATCTTAAATTATAAAACAGAATGTTTGTCCTTCCATATGTGTGTGTGTGTGTGTGTGTGTATGTGTGTGTGTGTGTGTGCGTGTGTGTGTGTGTGTGTGTGTGTGTGTGTTGACTCTTCGTAAACAAATAGACTCGGAAATGAAACAGCGTCGGTTTATCAAAATTTTCGCAATTTATTCTTACCCAAATTATAAGGTCAACGCAACTATTTTCAGCAGATCTGCACGGGGTCCCCTCCGGTCGGAGAGTACGGAGGGCGGTTGCTACGCCTCTGGAACTCCCAAATGACCTCCCCCCCGTTTGCCCATCTAATTCTATCTTGCCTATTGATTTCTCGACTGAAAACCGAACTCTCCAACCGATCATAATCATCATGATTCTAGTTGTGCACCATCACCGGCACACTACCATCATTAGGGTAGACCGGTAGAGGGATGGAGAAACGCCCTTTTAAAGGTTTTTCCTTCTGATTTACATAGACCTGCTGCTGTAGGCCTACGGATCTGAGACGTACGTGGCCCATTACGGTGATGGATGGAAAAAGACTGGAGGCAGCGCCCCCACAGGTGGCTGAGGAGAATTCTACATGTATCTCGCGGGACAAAATTAATGATAAACAAAATCATTAGAGAGAAGATGGGTCTGTTGGGACAGGAAGATATGGAAAACATCATTATTTAGAAAGAGAAGGTTGAAGTGGATGGACAATGGGCATGTTGTTCGTATGCTATATTCTTCACCAAACAGGTGATGTCCTGGAATGCTGGAAGTATAAGGAAGAGAGAAAGACCACGAAAGAACTGGCAGGACATTTATTCGAATTACAGTAGATAATAGAAATACATTCACTTATAATTATTCTTATTCTTTTGTTTGTTAAGATGGAATTACTTTCCTTCATGTAACCATGAATTTTCTAAACTGTGCATGTGTAAAACATGACCATTGAGTTTTATGTGCATTGTTGTGCAAAATTGGCAGTAACGGAGTGGACGATTCTTTTGGCATATAAGAAATTTACAAGAATGCCGTATTGCATGTTACTGAGTAGTTTACTAAAACAATATTAGCTAAATGGTACATTGAAGCTCAGATTAACATGCAGTTATTTGATAATGATTTAGTTTTTCAATAAAATTTATAATAACATTTATGGCGAAGCAAATTTGGTAACGGAGTGGACATTCTTGCATGGGTGTCTTGAAATTCTTGAATGTTTTACAAATATCTTAGCAGATATTTTCCTACTCTTTTGCGTATTATGATGAAATTAAGTTTTCATTCATGTATATTCAAAACTATACGTGTTTGAAACATTTCCACTAAGTTTTGTGAACTTGTATTGTTGAGTTAAATTGACCGTAACGGAGTGGACAAATTTTTGGCCAAAAAAATTCCGCAAACTGTGTTACCGAGTTGATAATACAAGTTTACCGAAATTGCAGACAAGTGATACAATGGAGTTAAGATTAACACGCAGTTATTTGATGTTGCTTTAGTTTTTCAATAAAATTTATGGATACGAAAGTTGGGTACTGGTAGCGGAGTGGACATTGCTGCTTTGGTGGTGTCAAAATTTTTGCCAAAAAAAATTAAACTAGAATATTATTGCGCAACAGCACCCATATTTCTTAATGACATACATTGCTGATTAAAATAAGATGAAAAATTATCGGTTTGAAACAAAAAAATTCATCCAACTCCAAAAGTCAAATTAATCTAATAGCAAAAAATGACTCGTATACTTTATCTCTCGAATGCCCGAAGATGTTTAATGCACACGCTGTGATAGACAATTATTTATTGCATAGTTTGATAATTAGAATTATTATAATAGCGTATCAATTTATCTAGACCAGCTCGCCAGCGTACGTTCATACCTGATGAAAATGCAGACAGCGAATGGCGACGTGTAGCCAACGACCTCCGTGTAACCTAGGCTAGTAGATCTTTCACGTTCTCTGGCGACGTCTGACGCAAGCAAGCCTCGAGTTTCCTTTTTATACCACATATAGCCTATATAGGACACGTTTCCCAAAAAAGCATTAGCCTAGTTTCGGATCCGCCCTACGCCTACCGAATTGTGAAAATATCGCCAGGGATTTGTTAACGTGCAGTTGAATTGTACACAAAATGTACAGTAGCATTCAGAAGCACTTCTGTACAACTAAAACTAGCGAAAAGGTCACTGTCCTCCGGTTGGAAGTAATTTACCATAGATGATGGGGAAAGGAAAGAAGGAGTTGTGCAGTTTTGAAAATTCCTTTAAAGCAGCCCTGAATAACTCCGCCACTGGTTGCACTCTGCCAGCGCCAGTCCCAAGCCTGGATAAAGGAGGAGGGCGTCGCTAATGGTCTTTGTTACCACACAGTGACGTTAAACTGCAAATGCCGTCGCCAATCGAAAGCTGCTTCCCACTATATAGGCCTATAGGGAAAGTAGCGGCGTTTAATTACACTTTTACAGGCTATTTTTCAAATGTTTCTCAACAGAGAGAGACAGACAGAAAGAGAGAGAGAGAAACATACAGACAGACAGACAGACAGAGAGACAGAGAGAGACAGAGAGACAGAGAGACAGATACAGGTACAGAGAGAGAGACAGGGAGATAGATAGAGAGAGAGAGAGAGAGAGAGAGAGAGAGAGAGAGAGAGAGAGAGAGAGAGAGAGAGAGAGAGAGAGAGAGAGCGAGAGAGAGAGAGAGAGACAGACAGACAGACAGACAGAGAGAGAGAGAGAGAGAGAGAGAGAGAGAGAGAGAGAGAGAGAGAGAGAGAGAGAGAGAGAGCCTTGGTCTTCAGCGCGGAGCGTAGGCCTACGATCGCCAGCTGAGTCAGACCAATAGACCTACACAGTTACACAACGCAGTGATGTAAGAACCAGAGTGTAGCCTAATATATAAGCGGGTTCGTCATCTCAGTGACCTAATTCTACGCTGTTACAGGAAACGGAAGTATCGTTGTTGTTGTATCAAACTTGGAGGTTTAGATGATTTCAAACGTTGGAATGTAGATAATAATATTCCTTTATTCAAATTCAATCTGACACACCGCAGAACGATTACAGGTACAAGTTATACGAAATACGGCCAGCTTCGCACGACACGCAGGTCGGCTACAACAGGTTCGGTAACTTAACACTAATGGCCTAATGACGCTCCAGCTGGTATGCACAGGACACAGCATAAGGTAATCACATATAGTGCCTAAACGCTGCTTTGCAATTCCCTATATAGTCATTGGAATGTATCCATATGCACGAGAAAAAATAGCAACGAGAATAACTAATCTACACATTCCTTGCACCCGACGATGCATGACGCTTGCTCTTCCCCCCAATTCAATGGGTTATAGCTGAGCGCGCATGCGTGAAAGATATTTATATGCGGTCGGTGCAGCGTGGGGTAAACAGATTCAGACCTAAAGACGGGCCCCAACTTGGGCCGGTATGTACAAGACATGGCATAAGGCTATCTATGTTTAGTGCCTAAACGCGACTTAGTAATTCCCTATATAGCCATTGGAATGTATCCATATGCACGAAACAAAATAGCAAACAGAATAACTAAGCTACACATTCCTTGTAGTCGACGATGCATGACGCTTGCTCTTCCCCCCATTCAATAGGTTATAACTGAGCGCGCATGCGTGAAAGATATTTATATGCGATCGTTCTCAGCGTGGGGTAAACAGAATCAGACCTAAAGCGGCCCGTAGGGAAATATCGGACGGCTGCCTATTGTTCGCGCTGTCCAGCTAGAGTCGGCCGTCTATTGTTCACAATGGGAGTAGCCGGCCAACTCCTACCTCGGGTTTGGAATAACGTTATACCTAGCACAGCTCGCTAAGCTCGAGCCATGCATACCGAATTAACACACTTCTCCCGCATAGACGATATTTAAGCCATCTATAAGACTTAAGCCCTTATGTGCATACGGGCCAAGGGAAATGTCGACGGCTGCCTATTGTTCGCGCTGTCCAGCTAACGTCGGCCGTCTATTGTTCACAATGGGAGTAGCCGGCGTACTCCTTCCTCGGAATTGGAATAACGTTATACCTAGTTTTATTCGCTAATCTCAAGCCGTGCATACGGAAATAACCCAGTATTCCTGTATAGGCCAGATTTAAGCCAAATATACGAGTTATACCCTCATGTGCATACGGGCCCAGGCTGATCGGCCAAGCCAGGAGTGGGAGGGGCGATCTTATTTTCAACAGACCCGAGGCAAACAACACAACAGAAAGCCTACTTTAAAAAAATGCGCCGACAGCGCGGATTAAGAATTATGCAGTGTAAAAAGAAGGAAGAGCCATAGTGGCGTAATTGCATAACACGGGACCGCGGTTTTAGCATTTTAGCGTTATTTTTTTTATCCTTAGTGATGATCTGTCACGCTGTGATTGGTTGACTAAAAAAAACATGGATGGTTTTTCGGGAATTCGGGTCTCTGTTGTAGTGACCCACTGCGCATGCGCGCATGACATGGTGAAACGGCTTATTGGCCGTACAGAACTGCTATTCATGAGAGCTCACGTTGCTTCTCCAAACTTGCTAACGGTCGAGTAAGAGCAACCCCCCCCAATAAAATCCTGGCTACGGCCTTGACACACAGGTTTGCACAAAACCACTGAAACCACTTGATGAACAATTTAACCACAGACGACCTGAGGGCGTGCAGGGGATGGTTCCGAAACAATAGAAACTCCTGGCTTAACCATGGTTATAAATTTGAAAGTTCTTGGTGTAATAATTATCTAATAACCTTACTCTTAGTTTCAATCATGATGTAACGTATTTCTTACATCATGGTTTCAATATTCACATTGATAAGATAATAAATATGTTGTAGGGCCAGGCAGTATCATGCCTTCCGTCAAGTTCCGTGTACTCACTGCTCATGGTCTAGCTGGCCTCAGGCTATACGGTGTGGTACGAGCTAATAGGCCTATAGGCCCTACGCTGTCACGTCTGCTTTATGCAGCTCCTGCATGGTGGGAATATGCTGGACAACAGGAAAGGGTTGGCTCCAAGCCCTGATGAATAGGCTTATTCGTCAGCATTATCATCCTGGTGATAGAAGAACTGTGTCGTCATGCTGATGCCCGTTTGTTTTCGGCGGTTCTGACACGACCAGGCCATGTCCTCCACGAGTTGCTCTCCCAGCGAAGCAAACGGGTCATAACTTGCGCCCCAGACACCAAGACCGCGGTTGTTACCAAGAGCAGACAATCAGATGAGGAAAACATTTGTAACTAAAATGCTTTATACATACTAATTACTTTTTTGTTGATAGTTTTTGATGTCATATGTGAATTTCTACATGTGATTCTTGTTCACCAGAGTGCTGTTTTGCAACTGCTTATATCAAAGAATATACTTAGGCCTACGTACAATTTCGCTAAAAAATGACAGCCAAAAATGCAAACCGTTGCAGTGTGGAAACAAAAAATTTCGACAATGAGGATTGGGAGGGGAGCGTGGACTATTTTTTTTATATTATTGTAAGTTTATTTATTGAAGTCTTAGACCACTATTATAAGCAACGAAATAGTAGAGTGGCCTGAAATTGTTCAGATGACAGCTTAAAATGTTGCCAATTGCCATTCCTCCCATTTGGTCCTTCAGAAACTATCTGGAGCGGTTACTGATTGACAGCTGGAGCAACAGTCTGACTTCAGCTTCTTCCCATGGATGCCAGCTAACAAATAATGTTCCATGACTTTTCAAATATACCCCCGTTAGCTTCGGAACCAGTTCAAGCCTGCATGGATGAAGGAAGCATGCGAATGCATTGGAATTTGCTGAAACTTTTCTACTATGCTGTGAATCAGTCGGGCAGTAGGCCCTATCACAGGAACAGAGACGAACGCTTCTGAGCATTCCTTGGAAATGTGAAAGTCGACAACTTTGAGGGGCGAAGAAACTTGGTAGGAAGGCCTACGGGGCAGAGTAGTCAAAGCTGGAACAACTGCCACCACGACCATGACCACCACCACCACCACTACAACCACAACTACCACCCACCACAACTACATAGGCTACCAGTGGCGGCGCTAGGGGGAGATAGGGGAGGCTAAGCCTCCCAAAGGCCATCCATTTTTTCCCATGTAAAAATGAAATATTCGCACGATTAAACTCCTTTAGTCCCCGAAAAAACGTAAAGGTACGCACGAGGTTTGCTAGACAGTTCGGCGGATGCAAAAAAGGACGATATTTTTCCAAGATTTTGACCAAATGACTAAAAAAAAAGGTCATCAGAAATTTTGACGGCAGAAATGGAAAATTTTCTTGAGATTTTGGTCGATGACTAAAAAAAAGGTTGTCAGAAATTTTGATGGCAGAAATGGAAAATGTTCATCCCCCCCCAAACTGAAATCCTGGCGCCGCCACTGTAGGCTACGAATGCTCTATTTCACCACCACATACCATAGTTGTAAAAAACGTTTTTTTCGTTTTTTATTCTCTTCCAAAAAACGTCGTTTTTTTCGTTTTTTATTTTTCCCATCGTTTTTTATGTTTTTTTTCGATTTTTATGTAACTTTATTTAATTATTTACTGTCTAATATTATTTTCCTTTATTTAATTTTTGTCTGATATTCCATACGTTTTCCCCATACTCTCAAAGATGCAGCTAACTATGGGTCTTCATGTAATTGTTTAGGTCATAATTTTGGGAGATGCATGTAGTAGATCCCTATAAGAAATGAAATTTGTAAGAGTTATTTTGATATAAAATTCTTGGGCCTATTACTAATATTTATAAGTAACAATTTTAAGCACTAATGTACAATATATAATTTAGTAAACATCTGTGGTTTTCCTTCTGGTTAGATTTTAATTGTGTTATGTCGATCAGCATGAACTTATAATGTGGACTTACATGTACTAGTATGTCTACAATTTAAATTTGAAAAGATTTCAATACCTTTAATTTGTCCTAATTTCTTATTAATTGAACGAAAGTTAAAAGAAAAAATAACTGTCACAGTGGTAGATTAATGTTACTTATACCAATTATTTTGGACTAATAATAATGTTGTGTTACTTGCAGTTTCTTGATAAAATTGCATAAGCAAGGTTTGTAAGCTGAAAATGAAATTTCAGATGTAACAAAGCAAATTATTTTCCGTTTCCGTTTTTTATCGTTTTTTTGTCGTTTTTTATTATTTCGAAAAAAAGACGTTTTTTCCCGTTTTTTTAATTTTCTTTTCATCGTTTTTTACATCTATGCCACATACGATCGCTCTATTCATGCAAGGGCTTGGTCTCCAAATAAACATGACATTAACACAACACTGCCAGAGTTGAAAGTATTTTAGCATTTGAATGAAAACTTCCAATATTATATATATATATTACATATATAAATATTTGAAAAATTATATTCATAGGCCTATACATTAGAGTGGTCCACAATGCATAGCCAAAAAATTAAGTTTTTAGAATTCTTTCTCCACAAGGCTTATTTTTGTCCACTTGGGGTAGATAGTCTCCCTGTAAAATTTCAGCCTGATTGTGCAACATTTAGAGGTCAACCCATTCTGAACATTTTACTTGAGTGCTAATAATGCATTTTCGTCATGTTAAACGTCGTTATTAGACTAATATGGCTTCGTCTAATTTGAGATCCGACCAGGAGCACTGGCGATGGGAAAACCAGTCTCTCGATTGTCTACTGCAAGATTACCACGCAGCCTGGATGCACAGCAACTGCTTCAGTTTCATCATATCATTAAAGGGAGGCCCTTCCGGAAAGTTACAAAATGGCCTGTGATGGAGTTGTTTGTATTTGGGTGCTTGCCAGAATACCAACACAGCTGGCTGATTGGTGTGTCAGGAAACTGTCGAAGCTTTATCAGAACTACCTAACTCTTAAGACTCACAGACCACTATAAAGAGAAAGTGACAGGATGAAGACATGTTCGAGAGTGATCTCCAAAAAATGTTCGATATAGCCTCAAGGGATGTGATGACAGAAATCCAGCAAGACTAAGATCGGGAAATCCTTCGAATAGGTCCTGCAAAAAACAGACGTATTTTCCAGCAGCATGAGTGGAGTAAACTTAAAGACAGCAGCAAAAGAAAGCAGAAAGAGGCAACCGCAGGAAAAAAGAGAGAATGGTGAAAATTAAAATGAAGAACACTGACACAAGACAAAAGGCAGTTATGAAGCAGCAGGTGAACTTTCTGCATTGGCATTTATAGAAGTATTTGATTACGTCGATGAGTATCAGACAACCTAGTCCTAGTACGTATGCAATACATCTACACACTACAATGTCTGCATAAACAGCTGCTACTAACTGCCTCATTATTAAAAAAAGATCCAAGAACATCATCCAGTCCTCTTTAGTTTAGTTGTAGGTGCTTTATTTCATGTTGGCCTTCCAGACCGTGATCCTTGGTCTGTAGATGGAGGTGTCACACTGGCGATTGGCTATGACATTAATTTCAGAAATACTATTTTCTAGAAGTTCGGAGTAAAAGAAGGACAAGAAGCAGCTAGCTGCAATGGAAGAACAAGAGTGCATACTGGCAGGTCTGCTATTACCTCACTGAGAAGCCAAAATGTTGCCCAGCATCGACGGATCAAAGGAAAATATGGACCGCAGAGCTACTATTGTCATTGGAAATTGTCGGGAAATTTTTTTGGCAATCCAAAAAATGGCGAACGGCATTCAGGAAGGTGACTCTCGGGTCAATACCAGTGTTGAAGTACGATAATTGAGAAATGGAATCTCCCCAGACATCGCTAAATGTCGCTCAGGTTGTACATCAACCATGGCGGAACAATTTATTTACATCTGTCCAATTAACATAAAAAGTGTCAAATGGGTTGACCTCTAAATGTCATTTATTTTCGTTAAAATTTTTTGTGATTATTATAATCATGATAAGGAACAAAACAAGCCTTGTGGAGAACTGAAATCTGTTAGATGAATTTTGTGGACCAGTCTACTATACATATGTAATATAAATATTTAGAAAATTATAATTACATCTCTGTAAATTAAGCATCAAATTTTAAACATCACATTAGTATACATCTATATAAATAAAGAGAAGATTCTGTGTGTCTGTCTGTCTGTCTGTCTGTCTGTCTGTCTGTTTGTTCGGGATGCATTTCCACAGTTTTTGAGCTTTTCACTCCAAACCTTCACTACTGTGTAGGTCTCGGCAGGAGACACAAAGTCGAGGGGTTGGCGATTCTCTACCACCATGGGGGTCAGGGTGGGGGCGAAACCCCCAAAAAAATTCTCACAAAAACGCAGCCATTCATATGATTTTTTTTACCTAGATAGAGGGCCATCAGAACCACCCGGATCAGTGGTTGGCGAATCTCTGCCACCAAGAGGGCCAGGGTGGGGGGCCGGAAACACTGAGATGGCAGTTTCTTAAACACCTTTTTAAACGCTTGCATGGTCATTATATAAATGGCGAGCGCAAGTGATGTATTTTTCACGAAAATGCTAATTTCACGGGTGGCGTACTGGTGCAGGTCGGTGTGGTGGGATGAGGTGGGGAAGAGGGTGGGGGTGGGGTGGGGGAGGGTGGGGGTGGGGGTGGGGTGGGGTGGGGTGGGGAGGGTTGGGTGGGGAGGGAAAAGATGAGGAGGGTGGGGGTGAGGGGGAATTTCCCCCGAGAACCCTAATTTCACGGGTGGCGTACTGGTCGAGGGCGGAGTGTGGTGGGATGGGGAGGGGTAGAGGGAGGGGTTAGGTGGGGAGGAATTTGTCCCCAAACCCAAATTTCACGGGTGGCGTACCTGTGGAGGTCGGAGTGCGGTGGGGCGTTGTGGGGCGGAGGATGGTGGGGCGGGGAGGCGAAGGTAGGGGTGGATCGGTGTGGTGGAGTGGGGTAGGGCAGAGGGTGGGAGTGGGGGTGGGGGAGGGTTGGGTGGGGGTGAGAGGGGTGGGGGTCAGGGGAGAATTTTTCCCGAAAACCCTAATTTCACAGGTGGCGTACCGGTGGAGGTCGGAGTGCTGTGGGGTGGGACTTGAAGGGGTGGGGTGTGGTGTGGTGGGGTTGAGGCCGGGAGCGGGTCGAACCCTAAATTTCCCGGGCAACGACGGGTACCCCAGCTAGTATGTTATATAATAATTATATAATATATATTCACATGCATAAATATATATGTGCATATGATCCTTAACAGTGCTATATAAATAATAGCCATTAAGACAATCAGAGCCACTGTTGTCTGACCATACTCCACCCTGTCCAAGGCTGGACACCTTCAGCTGGACATCGTTCAACAAAGACCTGCAGAAAAGCATCCTTAATGCTTAATCCTTTATCCTGCATAAGTCATGACCATCTTTCGCCCAATTTGCTGAGAGTAGAAGATAGACTATCCAATCCATATGCGGACATTTTAAACCCATGCACTTACACCATTACATGTAGGCCTAGGATAGACCTACTGTACAGGGCCGTAAATCTGTTTCTAGGCCTATAGTCTATCTTCAACTGTTGACGCTGCTCAGATGACGAATTTATATAACACCGTAAAAATCTTAGTACAAACAAAACATTGACAACCAGAAAAGGGAAGTGAATACGTTTTTCAAGATAATGATACTTTCTTTTAGTTTATAAGCTGCAGACGTTAGCCAGTCCGTAAAAAAACAATGCCTGATGCATGTTTAGCTTATACATGGTATGGTCTGTATGGTCTGAATTTTGCCGAAGGTCCGATATCAAAACCCTATCCTGAAAGCAACATCAAAAATTCGCTCGAATGTTGTTTGCGGAATAATGCATTATGATTAGTATCTCTAATATGTTTCTCAAAATTTGTCCTTCCATTTGTTTGTTTATTTGTATGTCCGGATTTTAACTCTTCGTCTCAGAATAGGCTCGTAAATGAGAGAGCGTCGGTTTAACACATTTTTTCCAATTGATTCTTACCCAACTTTTAACGTCATGTCGACTATTTTCAGCTTTTAATTCACTTTAGAAATCGAATTATTAGCGTTTTATAATAATCTTCGTTTATTGACATTCAATCTGACAAACCGCAGAACGATTACATGATTGTACAAGACAGATTTGTTTTAAGACAGATTTCATCAGTATTCGCTCACGTTACGATTTAGCAGAGTCTACAGTCGGCATGACGTCATACTTGCGCAGCAATAATTTCCGCAGCGCCCCGCAGGGGCGGGTCACGCTTGGCTTTTTGGGGAAGCGGGGTGCGTGATTCCGATTCCCACTCTTATACAAGGATCTCATCAATATTCATAAACCTCAGTCGTCAATTAATTTTAATATTCATGAAATTCAGCCTTATAAGCTCAGTAGAGCAACAGTATAATTATGCATATATTCATTAAATCTGCCCGCAGATAAACGTCTTATCGAACGCCTCATCGAAAAATATAAAATATTATTCTTATAAAATTACGCAGGCTTATATCGTAAATTAGCCTTCTTTAATTAATTCTGTAATGCGCTGAATTTGTCTTTTGTGCATTTCTACTGTCTTGCAAATAAGGAATAATATTTAGCTCTCTATCTGTCTATCCGTCTAAAGCAAGGTCGTTGGTCAAAGGGCCAATCGAAAGCCCAGCGGGGTGGATTGGAGGGTTGGCGAAAACCCGAAATTTAGCGGTCAACGATGGGTACCACAGTGGAGTAGTCTTTAAAACCCGAAATTTCACTCTAGAACTCGAGTTATTAGCGTTTTAAGTCAAATTTCATCAATAGCGTTTTAAGACAGATTTCATCAATAATCGCTCACGTGATTTAGCAGAGTCTGCAGTCGGCATGACGTCATACTTGCCCAGTAATAATTTCTGCAATAGCGTTTTAAGACAGATTTCATCAATAATCGCTCACGTGATTTAGCAGAGTCTGCAGTCGGCATGACGTCATACTTGCCCAGTAATAATTTCTGCAGCGCCCCGCAGGGGCGGATCACGTTTGGCTTTTTGAGGAAGCGGGGTTGGGTGGAGGACTGGCGAAATCCCGAAATTTAGCGGTCAGCGATGGGTACCACAGTGGAGTAGGCTAGTGTTTAAAACCGTAAATTTCCCGGGCAACGCCGGGTAACACATCTAGTAGCTATATAAATTGAACTTCAGTGTCATTTACCAGATCAAGCATCAAGGATTATAATCTGCAAGTCATGTGTTCTTGAATAGGCCATTTTGATTGTGTTCTACATGAAATCAATGGTCGACATCAGTCGAAATCTGCTCTCCAACGCTGTAGCTTGACCAGCTGTCGTGCAGTATCATGGAGTTGGCGCCATGCAAAGTGCTACACACGTGCCGGCGGAGACAGCACATGCTGCTCCCCCAAAAGTGAGCAAACAACCGCAGAGAAGCGGTGGGAACCACACAAGACCGGCACAAGCACCGCCGGCTGCAATCGCCGAAGTACAAAACGTCCCAGCCCAAGTGACACAGGCGCCACAAGTAGCCGGACCACCTTCAGCTTTTGGAATTCTGGACGCAATGACGAGGAGAATGACGACGTAGGCCATCAGTTTGATCTTGGCATTGGATCAGCCGCAGTCTTTGCCGTCTGCTTTCTCACGTAATCCACCCAACTCTTCTTCATCGAATCCATCTGAGCGACCAACTGGACGTCTGTAAGGAAGCAAGCTATTTCCGTAAATGAAAGGCCTATATCATTGCATGTATAGGCAGGGCTCTGAGGGCCGTAGCAACAATTCTCTAATCGCTCTTGGTTTAGGTTGCAGATTGTGGTATATTTCCAGCATGCCTCTCCACACTTGATAACCCATCGGGTCCAAATCCGGAGATTTGAAGTCATTGACTTTCCTCAATAAAACCAGAAAATTGACATTGAGATGTTCTTTCAGCAACGGCATATTTTTAAACTCTCAATTTAACCCTTAATTTCTGCGCACACATTGTTTATAAAAGCAAGCGGTAGGCCTAATTATAGCTTTAACTCCAGGACCATGTTCACGAAATGTTTGAATACATAATCCTCTGTCATTGACACCTTAGGATTTTTTCTTTAGATATTTCAATTATATTGTTTAAAAAACTAGCAATCAGACAGATCATTGTTGATATACAGGGTGCGCCAAAAAGTAATCCCCTACGGTTTTCAGTCCATATCTTGGCCAAACATACGAATTTTTAAATGAAACTTCACACGTCTTAAAGGCAATTCATATTTACGTACAATGGTCAAATTACAAAAGAAATATTTCAAACAGAGCAAAAGTTATATCACTTTCAGTGAGGCTACCCACCGTTTTTTGACGATTCAAAAACGCGACGCAACAAAAAGTTTTTAAAAAACAATTTAATTGCTCTGGCCAATATCTTGGCCGGTGTCATGAAACGGAGTATCCCCCCTGAAAGCTATCCGGGGGGATGAATTAGTCTATCCCACCGGATGGAATTAACCGGTCTATACTATCCGGGGGGATAGACCATTCTATCTCCATTTTTGAAAAAGGCGCATAATAAAAATATTTATGCTGTAATCAAAATTTTAAGTGACTCTAATTGTTTTAAGTGTACTAGGCAATGCTCAGATAAAGGCAACTCGACTTTATTCAGTGACTCTGAGTGTTTTTAAGTGTTTTTAATGTTTTAAGTGCTCTAAAAACAGAGTAAAACAAATTATCTAGTCGGAAAAAACATACCAGTTAGTGTCATTGTTCAAAACAAAGCAGATGAAAATTAATTTGCAAAAAAACTACACGCGGAAGCGGTTTTTTCGACTTTTTTAATTTTGGGGGGATACAATTAATACGGGGGATACTCTATATCGTGACACCGGCAGTAAGAATTTCGAAATGAAATTTACAGGCTTAAAGACAATTCATATCTACACCTGATGGCCAGATGTCAGAAAAATATTTCAAACAGAATAGCGTAGCTGCACGTCACTGAGAAGTCACTTAGCAAGATGACAATCAAATTGGTAAATAAGAAATCTGTCAGATTAATCAACAGGTCTATCAAGAACTTTGCAGAGCCTCAAAAGAAGTTTTGGCACTGGTGGTGGGCACATTGAACACAAGTTGTGAATCACTATAAAGTTCAGTTCCAAGCAGTTATTAGAGATATGACTTTGTAGCGATCGCTACAAGTTTCGGTCGCTGATTATTATTATTTTTATTTAATTTCTGATCGATTATGGGGTTTCAGGGATCTGATATATTTGTTTTATTTGAGCTGCCTTGCGTGACCTAGATTTTAATGTTGATTTGCGCTTGACACGGGTCACAGCGACCGCCGGTGTAGGCAGCAGTCACGGCTGTTTCATGGAATCGTGTTTCTTTCGCACGCTTTAGTCGGCCGTAGTTCGACGGCCTTCAAAGAAACGAGCCGCTCTCGGCTGGCGATGAGGCAATTTTATCTCACGGTTTCTGATGGAAAGAGTGAGATGGCAATACAGCCAGACAGACAAGCACAGACAGGGAGACAGATTGAGAAGGAAACACTGTTGGCGTGTGGGCCTGTGTATGTGTGTTTTCGCAAGGTTAAACTGGTGCATCTGTGGTCTACGTGATCAACGGCAGATCGCGCTTTTCAGAAGGAGAGATAGAGGGAGAAAGACAGATCACTACAGACCGATAACAGAGATACACAGAAGCCGCAGCGTGTATATTATATATACCATGCATCTCAATGGTTGGGACTCGCTCGGATTAATAGCGGTGTTTCCTACTAGTTGGTGACGTTAAAAGAATCACAGGCCTAGGCGAACTGTTTGGTAGATCTGTAAATGCAGAGGTAATACCACAGGATAAGCCTACAGGGGTCTGCTGATTAAATAGAGGATATGATAGGTGGTGGCCTATTGGTAACGGTTATGACCTGTGTGGTCGCGTTAATATTCCTGTCTATAAGCTTACGTCATGATTCGCCACGAGAGTCTCGGTGCTTAACTGAACTTAAGGAAGCTTGTAAAATATATGTATGAATATATATATATATATATATATATATATATATATTTAGGCTATAATGTTTACATCTTTGACTGGACTTTGTGGAGCGAAGCTATAATAGATTCAGCAACGTTTAATGAACGCTTAGCTTGAAATGACATTTGTGAAACTGTTGATTGCTTATCGCTTAACGTTGTGCACTGATGCTGTGATGACTGTTCATTGCATATTTTAAGGTCTTGTTCTGAACACATTGGAGTATGGCCTTACTAGAAATTTTAAGATATCTTTTCTCATTTAAAGAAATCTTAAAATTTGGGGGGTAGCGGTGGACAGTGTAGCGATCGCTACAAGTTTCGGTCGCTGATATTTTTATTTTTATTTAATTTCTGATCGATTATGGGGTTTCAGGGATCTGATATATTTGTTTTATTTGAGCTGCCTTGCGTGACCTAGATTTTAATGTTGATTTGCGCTTGACACGGGTCACAGCGACCGCCGGTGTAGGCAGCAGTCACGGCTAATTCATGGAATCGTGTTTCTTTCGCACGCTTTAGTCGGCCGTAGTTCGACGGCCTTCAAAGAAACGAGCCGCTCTCGGCTGGCGATGAGGCAATTTTATCTCACGGTTTCTGATGGAAAGAGTGAGATGGCAATACAGCCAGACAGACAAGCACAGACAGGGAGACAGATTGAGAAGGAAACACTGTTGGCGTGTGGACCTGTGTATGTGTGTTTTCGCAAGGTTAAACTGGTGCATCTGTGGTCTACGTGATCAACGGCAGATCGCGCTTTTCAGAAGGAGAGATAGAGGGAGAAAGACAGATCACTACAGACCGATAACAGAGATACACAGAAGCCGCAGGTGGCAGCTAATTCTTGCCGCCTTGAAACAGCTGCACAGCTGCTGGGTCAGCGCGCGCGGGTCGTTTAGCTGCGCATGCGTAGTAGAAGGGACGCTCCGCAAACCAGGCAGTTATAAAAGCGAGGGCGGCCAGCTAAAGAGAGTTGCGCACAGAATCTCAGGGAAGGCGGTTGCGGCCAGAATTTCAAGGCAATTGGATGTATCGCGGCTGATAGAAAGTTTCGTATTCGACCGTTTCAGTGAAGTGAGGCCAGGATAAAGCGCCGCTTGCACTAGTCATTTGCGTCGTTGCGAATACACGAATTCTGCTGGCGATTCTTTCACGACATGGAGTCGTTATTACTATTTCTGTTGGGAGCGGAAATATAATCGTCGTTGCTGGAGTTCTGTTCTGCGCAATCTCGCATCTGCTGTTCTCCCGGATTATACGACAAGGCCTCCCTTCGCCCTGTCACACGGAGTGATCTATCGTGGGCATTGAATCGCCATCGCTGTGCTCTCGTCCTTCGAAATTGTGTTGCGAATCGGTTGTTTCGTGAAAATATTTGCCTAAGTGGCGTCTTTCTCAAACGGCTGGGATATATATAGCCATACTCTAGCCTACGCAACGTCGAAATACGTTCATTGCGTATAAATCAGCGGTGGATTTAGCTGATTTTCTTCGGGCGTTTCTACATCGTCACCTTTCTTCTGTTTTCGTCGCATCTCCTGGATTTCGACAAGTCGTCGTCATTCTTCACACACCGTCGGCTTTGTCCCTTGTCTTCGGAAATAAGGTACGCTTTATAAAGGGAGTTAATGCGATCGGTTATTTAGATATTTTGGGCTGAAGTGAAATTGGCCGTGGGACTTGAGTGTAAATCGGGGATTAATTTAGGCCTACTCCGGTTGAAATACGTTCGCATTGAAATATGTTTGCATTAAAATGTGTGCAGTGAAATATGTTTGCATTGAAATGTGTTTGCACTGAATTGTCTGCATTTGCACTTCATTGACTGTCTTGATGATAATAAGAAATATTAATTGAACACACTAACTTTAATCATTGATTGCATTGAATGCAACTGGCGTTGATTGAATACTTGATTGATTAATAAGAAACTTGCATTACATCTTCTGAATATCTTCATTGTGAGCTATAAAGATAGGAGTAATTTCTATTGCGTCATGGATGAATCTAGGGTTGCGACCCCTGCTCAACCTTCTAGGCCTCCTTCATCTTTGGAGTTGGTATTGGAAGCGATGACTTCTATGCAGTCGTCTATGCAGTCGTCTATACAGTCGCAGGCTAGGGAAACTAGAGAGGCTATCTCTTCTGTGCAATCCAATGTTAGAGAGGAAATCTCTGCTGTGCACTCTAATGTCAGAGAAGCGCTGACGGAGGTGGTGTCACGCTTAGAAAGGCTAGAAGCATCGCCGGTCCCAAAGCCTGCTGTGGATTTGAACCTCGGACTCAGGTCCACCGCCTTTACCACTGCGGACGTGCCATACCACTCGACCATCGGCCTGGCAGAAAGTTCGGGTGCTAGGCCTAAAGATTTCGTCCATCCTGGTAGGCCTATATTGCGGAGAAGTGAACGGTTGTCTAGTAGGCCGCCAATTTCATATAGGGAATTCGGCAGTCGAGATAACTGGCCGCCTTTCCAAAGCTGGGATTCGAACCCGGAAGTCACCTCCTCCTGTCCTCCCTCTATCTCTAAGAACTATGGTCCACAGCGGCACGCGGTCCCTTCGTTCGAGGATCCGGAAGTGGCGACTCCGGAGATGGCGATAGGGGCGGGCGTTACAATTGGTCCCAGCCAGTGGGGTCAAATTAGTTCTAGAGATTTTGGCGATGATAGGTTAACGGAGGAAACTGACTATGTTAGAAGAGGAGAAATGGCTATTTCTTTTGAAAGAAGGAAGGAAAGGGAATTTGCTGATAATGTGGATGTGATGTCTGATGATGGTAGTGTAGACATTGAAATCAGTAAGGTAATGGAATCTAGACCTAAAACGGTTAAAATAAGTGATCAACGAATGCAAACAGCACAGCAACCGGAGTTTAGAAATTTGGAAATGAATAAACCGATCGCTAATAAAATGTCGCGGGAGGGGGGTGATAAGGTCAACCCAGTTCCTTTTGCCTCTTCCTCGCTTCCCCACGGCGCATATTCTCGACTTGATCCGCAATGGAGGATGCAGGAATCGCCCGCACACGTCGATCAACAAAGCGTGGAAATGGCACTGAGTCGAGTCGACATTCCACAAGTGACGTCGGAAATGCCGACCTATCAGTCAATGTCTGGCTGCGTCCTCGACGGTCGAGCAACCTCGACCATAGTTGGTCGTAACTACGCTCGACCCGCTTTTCCTCCGGAACCAGCGGCGATGGCAACGACCGACTGGATGCAACCGCATCCTCGCATCGACCATCCATATATGTCGTGGATGTCTGTTCCGGCCTACGCTCCGAGCGCATGCTACGGTAACAGCGATAACCGGGTGTGGCTCGACCCTCTCCGCTGTCTCGACCCGCTTCGACCAAGCGACGCCGTCTTTCCTCGGTGGCCAACAGTCGCTGAATCGGCGAGAATGAGCTCCTGCCTCGGCGCGCAGAATTTCGGGTTCAGCCGTGACATCGAGTTGCCTCACCCAGCGCTGCTGAAATCAACGAACCTGGGTAAAGTAGAAACAACTGGCGACGACAAAGCAACGACGTCTACGGTTGCTGAAACAAAAGTACTGGCACCTACCAACGTTTCGGTCGGCCATATCAAAACTGTTCCGATGACCACCGTCGCAACGCAAACGACCGGCGACTGGGAATTACCGTCGACCAGCTTAGGTGGAACCACGAAAGAACCTGAACCGACCGCGTCTGCAACAGCTAAAGTGGGCGAGGTCAAACAGTCATCGGTTCGCATCTTAAGCCAAAGCAGTGGCTGAAACTTGGTTCCTATAGCGGAAAGTCGGACGTTGAGACATTCTTACGCAGGTTCTCCGTTTGCGCAAAGAACAATGATTGGACAGACGAGGAGAGATTGAACCAACTGGTAGTCTCCTTGGTTGAACCGGCGACCCATTTGCTGAGCGAATCAAACGCGGATAGTTTGGACACGTGGACGGCTTTGGTCAAGCGACTTCGAGAACGGTACGGTAACGCGGAACAGCAAGCCCTGTTTCAAACGCAGCTAAGTACCAGGAAACAGAAAGTCGACGAGGATATGGGTGTCCTGGTGGACGACATCCGACGTCTCTCCACGCGCGCCTATCCGGGTTCCTCGACAGCTCACAGCGAAGCCATTGCCGTCCGAGCATTCGTGGATGCCTTGAGAGATCGGACCCTCGCCCTGAAAATCCGTGAGCGAGAACCGAACTCGCTCGACGAAGCATACAAGGTGGCAATGCGATTGGACGGCTATCAGAAAGCAGAAACCGGTGACCATGAGCAGCACGACCGACGATATGGACGCGTCAACGCTATCAAAGAAGAAGAAGAGTCGGAACTGAAAGATTTGAAACGGCAGGTGGAGCAAATATTGCGACAGCTGGAACGACAATCGGGGTCGGCTCTTCAACCCATAGACAATAATCGTGGGTCGTGGAGAGGTAGAAACGGCTTCAACGGGAATGGTTGGTCGAACGCTAACACACGCTGTTCGATCTGTAATAGAACAGGGCACTGGAGTGCTACGTGCAGATACCGACAGGCGGCGGAACTGGAGGTTGGACGATCGTCGGCGCGGAGATGCTTCGAATGTTCTGCAACGGACCACATAGCACGCTTCTGCCCTCTTCGACAACAGCAGCCGGCTGCACCGAGCGACAACCTTGGACAACCGGTGGGCGATAATCACGACAGCCCCAGCGTTGGTCGTGTGTTCGCTGTACGGTCCGCCCCAGCGCCGAGCGTGAACCAAGGGAACGGATGGAACCGGAATTCGCCATCTTCCTTCAGGAGGCGGAACGGTGGCCGGAACTCGCCAAGAGAGGAGCGCCGCTGTTTCTATTGTGACGGCAGTTCCCACCTTTTGAGGGGATGCCCTCTTCGCAATGGATCCTCTAACGACCAAAACTGAAGATCGCTGGGTGAAACGACAGGAAGTCGTCCAATTGAGAATTTGACGTTAGCTGGGTAACTCTGTTGAATGACCGCTTAATTGCGGCCGTTAGTTAGAATGACAGGAAGTCGCCTGTAACACTTGTTTGGTTTGATTGTGATGAAAATGATTTATTTACATGTGAAAGAATTCTCATGTTTGTGTATTATAACTGCTCGTGCTTTGTATGATGCCTGCTAATGAACGCTTAAATGATGATTAGTATTTGTATTGCATTGCCGATTGTATGATTAATGGTTGCAAATTGTGATTCAGATTCGTATTATATTGCATTGCATTTGTAACGTAGCGATGGACAATTTTGTTATTGCCTCTGCGTAGACAGAATATGGACTGTCGTTGCTCTTGCATTGCGCTTTATAAATATTGATTTGATCTGAGGATAAATGGCTAAGGTGGCCTATTTTAATTAAGACCGTTGATCATGATTATGTGAACTTAGCCGACCTTTCTTGAAGCTAGATTAAAATGTAGGACTAATGATGCGCGGGCTTATTTTTTTAAGCTGCCTATTTTAATTTTGATGTGCAAAATAGTTTGCATAAGTGTAATTAGGATTACTTAGCTACGATGGTAGGATGAAAGCAGGACTATCAGGTTGAAGTTAAGCTGAGTCTTTTGTGGTGAATTTTGATAAGAGCGGAGCAGACAGGCGGTTATACTATAATGTGAGTTATTTAGAGACATTAGCTGTGTGCTTACTTAGTCTCGGATGGAATGTATTACAGGAAAATATATCAATCTAGGTTGGGACCATAGAGGTGTATTATATAATGAATATATCATTAGAGGGAGTATCAAGTCTCTATATTGAAGTCGACGAAAGTCATGCCGACCAATCACATCATATCTGTCGAAAGTTATGCCGACCAATCATAGGCAATTTCTCGTACCGACCAATCACAGTCGTACAGCATCGATGTGGGGAAAATAAATAAAATAAAATCAGCATTTTTATAATAAGACGAACTTGTCTATTTTTACTTGTCAATATGTCAAGAAAATGCAAAATTAACAAACAAGCATCGATATGTTCGTTTTATTATAAAAAATGCTGATGTCGGTTTATTTATTTTTCAAATCGATGCTGTAAGACCGTGTGTGATTGGTCGGTAAAAGAAATCGCCTATGATTGGTCGGTGCGATACGACCGTTGTAGGCTAAATTTTTGACTTCAAATCTTATTGCAGGGCAGATGCGTCATACTCTCTCTAGCGTGTATATTATATATACCATGCATCTCAATGGTTGGGACTCGCTCGGATTAATAGCGGTGTTTCCTACTAGTTGGTGACGTTAAAAGAATCACAGGCCTAGGCGAACTGTTTGGTAGATCTGTAAATGCAGAGGTAATACCACAGGATAAGCCTACAGGGGTCTGCTGATTAAATAGAGGATATGATAGGTGGTGGCCTATTGGTAACGGTTATGACCTGTGTGGTCGCGTTAATATTCCTGTCTATAAGCTTACGTCATGATTCGCCACGAGAGTCTCGGTGCTTAACTGAACTTAAGGAAGCTTGTAAAATATATGTATGAATATATATATATATATATATATATATATATATATTAGGCTATAATGTTTACATCTTTGACTGGACTTTGTGGAGCGAAGCTATAATAGATTCAGCAACGTTTAATGAACGCTTAGCTTGAAATGACATTTGTGAAACTGTTGATTGCTTATCGCTTAACGTTGTGCACTGATGCTGTGATGACTGTTCATTGCATATTTTAAGGTCTTGTTCTGAACACATTGGAGTATGGCCTTACTAGAAATTTTAAGATATCTTTTCTCATTTAAAGAAATCTTAAAATTTGGGGGGTAGCGGTGGACAGTGTAGCGATCGCTACAAGTTTCGGTCGCTGATATTTTTATTTTTATTTAATTTCTGATCGATTATGGGGTTTCAGGGATCTGATATATTTGTTTTATTTGAGCTGCCTTGCGTGACCTAGATTTTAATGTTGATTTGCGCTTGACACGGGTCACAGCGACCGCCGGTGTAGGCAGCAGTCACGGCTAATTCATGGAATCGTGTTTCTTTCGCACGCTTTAGTCGGCCGTAGTTCGACGGCCTTCAAAGAAACGAGCCGCTCTCGGCTGGCGATGAGGCAATTTTATCTCACGGTTTCTGATGGAAAGAGTGAGATGGCAATACAGCCAGACAGACAAGCACAGACAGGGAGACAGATTGAGAAGGAAACACTGTTGGCGTGTGGACCTGTGTATGTGTGTTTTCGCAAGGTTAAACTGGTGCATCTGTGGTCTACGTGATCAACGGCAGATCGCGCTTTTCAGAAGGAGAGATAGAGGGAGAAAGACAGATCACTACAGACCGATAACAGAGATACACAGAAGCCGCAGGTGGCAGCTAATTCTTGCCGCCTTGAAACAGCTGCACAGCTGCTGGGTCAGCGCGCGCGGGTCGTTTAGCTGCGCATGCGTAGTAGAAGGGACGCTCCGCAAACCAGGCAGTTATAAAAGCGAGGGCGGCCAGCTAAAGAGAGTTGCGCACAGAATCTCAGGGAAGGCGGTTGCGGCCAGAATTTCAAGGCAATTGGATGTATCGCGGCTGATAGAAAGTTTCGTATTCGACCGTTTCAGTGAAGTGAGGCCAGGATAAAGCGCCGCTTGCACTAGTCATTTGCGTCGTTGCGAATACACGAATTCTGCTGGCGATTCTTTCACGACATGGAGTCGTTATTACTATTTCTGTTGGGAGCGGAAATATAATCGTCGTTGCTGGAGTTCTGTTCTGCGCAATCTCGCATCTGCTGTTCTCCCGGATTATACGACAAGGCCTCCCTTCGCCCTGTCACACGGAGTGATCTATCGTGGGCATTGAATCGCCATCGCTGTGCTCTCGTCCTTCGAAATTGTGTTGCGAATCGGTTGTTTCGTGAAAATATTTGCCTAAGTGGCGTCTTTCTCAAACGGCTGGGATATATATAGCCATACTCTAGCCTACGCAACGTCGAAATACGTTCATTGCGTATAAATCAGCGGTGGATTTAGCTGATTTTCTTCGGGCGTTTCTACATCGTCACCTTTCTTCTGTTTTCGTCGCATCTCCTGGATTTCGACAAGTCGTCGTCATTCTTCACACACCGTCGGCTTTGTCCCTTGTCTTCGGAAATAAGGTACGCTTTATAAAGGGAGTTAATGCGATCGGTTATTTAGATATTTTGGGCTGAAGTGAAATTGGCCGTGGGACTTGAGTGTAAATCGGGGATTAATTTAGGCCTACTCCGGTTGAAATACGTTCGCATTGAAATATGTTTGCATTAAAATGTGTGCAGTGAAATATGTTTGCATTGAAATGTGTTTGCACTGAATTGTCTGCATTTGCACTTCATTGACTGTCTTGATGATAATAAGAAATATTAATTGAACACACTAACTTTAATCATTGATTGCATTGAATGCAACTGGCGTTGATTGAATACTTGATTGATTAATAAGAAACTTGCATTACATCTTCTGAATATCTTCATTGTGAGCTATAAAGATAGGAGTAATTTCTATTGCGTCATGGATGAATCTAGGGTTGCGACCCCTGCTCAACCTTCTAGGCCTCCTTCATCTTTGGAGTTGGTATTGGAAGCGATGACTTCTATGCAGTCGTCTATGCAGTCGTCTATACAGTCGCAGGCTAGGGAAACTAGAGAGGCTATCTCTTCTGTGCAATCCAATGTTAGAGAGGAAATCTCTGCTGTGCACTCTAATGCCAGAGAAGCGCTGACGGAGGTGGTGTCACGCTTAGAAAGGCTAGAAGCATCGCCGGTCCCAAAGCCTGCTGTGGATTTGAACCTCGGACTCAGGTCCACCGCCTTTACCACTGCGGACGTGCCATACCACTCGACCATCGGCCTGGCAGAAAGTTCGGGTGCTAGGCCTAAAGATTTCGTCCATCCTGGTAGGCCTATATTGCGGAGAAGTGAACGGTTGTCTAGTAGGCCGCCAATTTCATATAGGGAATTCGGCAGTCGAGATAACTGGCCGCCTTTCCAAAGCTGGGATTCGAACCCGGAAGTCACCTCCTCCTGTCCTCCCTCTATCTCTAAGAACTATGGTCCACAGCGGCACGCGGTCCCTTCGTTCGAGGATCCGGAAGTGGCGACTCCGGGGATGGCGATAGGGGCGGGCGTTACAACTTGATAAAATCACGATTTTGTTACCTTTTGTTGCGTTACTTTTTTTAATCGTCAAAAACGGTGGGTGGCCTCACTAAAAGTGGCATAACTTTTGTTGTGTTATAAATATTTTGATGAAATCTGGCCATCATATGTAAATATGAATTGTCCTTAAAACTGTACAGATTGATATTGAAATTCTTACTTCTGGCCACGATATTAGGAAAAAAACTTTTAAAAATTGCGTTTCGTTGTTGAATCGTCAAAAACGGTGGGTGGCCTCACTAAAAATGATATAACTTTTGTTCTGTTTGAAATATTTTGTTGAAATGTGACCATTGTACGTAAATATGAATTGCCTTTAAGACTGTAAAGTTTCATTTAAAAATTCATATGTTTGGCCACGATATGGGCTAAAAACCGTATAGGGGATTACTTTTTGGGGCGCACCCTGTATAGATATATAATTACTTTTAATATATCCTGGGCACGACATCCTGGGCAGGACGTTAAACAGCATACATACTCCGCCACAGGAAACCAACAACGTCCCTGTGCCGGTCCCAAGCCGGGACAAAAAGAGGAAGGTTTGCCAGATGGGTGGCGATGCGCTGGCAGGCTGTGGCAGCAAAAGACCAAGACGATTGAAATCCGCAAAAACCACGACACAAGTTGCGACCCAGATGCTTCTAGGTGTCATGACTGTTTGAAAACAATTATTATTTTAGGTGAGAATTTAAAAGATTCATTTTATACTTCTCGTAGAGTTTGAATTTGTAGCGTTTGTGTGTCTTTGAATCGTCAAAAACAGTGGCTGGACTCACTAAAATGTGAAATAACTTTTGTTTTCTTTGAAATATATTTGTGAAATTTGTCGGCTATCCGTAAATATGAATTGACTTTAAACCTGCAAATTTATTTGTAGAATTCTTATTTCTGGCAGTGGCGGCGCCAGGATTTCAGTTTCGGGGGAGCTGAAGCCCTCGCGCCAAAAATTTTCCATTTTCGCCGCCAAAATTTATGAGGACCTTTTTTTAGTCATCGACCGAAAATCCTGGATATTTCAATATTCAATGTAAAAAACACTTCGGATGGCCCTTTTTTCAAGGGGGCTGAGCCTCTTGTAGGGGGGCTTAGCCCCCCAGCCCCCCTAGCGCTCAGAGCCGTTTTAAGGCACAGGCCCGCGAGGCCCGGGCCTAGGGCCCCGCGCAACAGGGGGGCCCCGCGGCGACCCAAAATGCTACATTGCATAACAAATTAGCAACATGTTATACGAACTTTAACGTGTGCTAAGCTTAAATTTATTTTACACAGTACACTTGTAATACAAAGATTGATGTGCTCTAGCTGTGTATAGGCCTAGGTTCTTCTATCAATATTAATAAACGTAACAAAATGACACACATGCCCATAGAAGGCATGAATAGAGTACCGGCACTCTATATCTGAGACTGAGAGTTTGAGACGGGAATCGGGTTACGTTCAGTGTTTAATCTAAGCATCTCCCAGTGTGGAAGGAACTTCACCCAGAAATGACTACCCAAAACATTTGACCAAATTATAAGTTTGAATTGCTGCTTACATTATTGTATAATACACGAACTCTAGTAATATACCGTGATATTATTTACTATTGTATGATATTATGACGATAAAATCTATTAATGTAATAATATGATACAATCATCTTACAATGAGTATAATTTACTGTTAATATTTGTACAAGTACTATTTTTGTAAAACCAATTTTCGACTTTTTAGTGCTACCTTTCAAATTTAAAACTGTCGAAATTTAAAAAGGTTTTGTTACTTGAACACTTAGTAAAACAGCATCATTAGGCCTACTACATGACTTCCAGATTTTGGCGGTTCTTCCTTGGTTTGTGTAACATTTGTGGCAATTCCGAGAACTGTAGGCCTATCCTCCATGGTCAACAATACAAGCCTTTTTAGCAACGCGCGGGAATAAGTCAATTCCAATGCAAGAAAGTAGGTCTTATATAATTATAGCCTAGATCTGTCTGCAGTTATTCGTTAGGCTACTAGGCCTATTATGCTGTTGGCCTAATGGTCCAGAAGCAGCAGAACTGAGTTGCTGAATTTGATACGTCAAGAAATTATGATTGTAATAATAATTATATTAATTTTATTGAAACTTTCAACCACTCTTGTAATCAGCACTGAAATAATAATCTGTAATTTTGCTTAGATCCCAGCTTACAATGCTGCATGTGGCCTATCATTACAATGTGGAAACTGAATAAGGAATTATTATAATTGCAAGAACAATCATAGAAGTCTTAGACTAGGCATGTCAGCACTGCGAATGTTGAGCAATTTTTTAAAGATGGCAGCTTAAAATGCAATGTGAAAATTCAACAATTTCTGACTTCATGGAGGGACACATTCGGACATTCCTTTCCCATAGCCCTCCCGTCTCGGCGCTACACGTCTCGAGCAATCGACCGACAAAAATGTGTGTAAATACTTGTTCTCCGTCCCCAGAAACCTTGATTTGGCTAGAGTAGATTAGACTCGTGGATATGTTTAGGATTAGGGTTTGTGCCTAGGGCCCCAAAACTCCTTAAAACGGCCCTGCTAGCGCTGCCACTGATTTCTGGCCAAGATAGGAGTATTTTGCCCACTCTGTGTATCTTGCATTTTTAGCACAAGGGCTTCTGACTTCCTGCATAGATGTTTGAAAACTGTTTCAGGCACACGGAGAAGCGACCAGAAGGGCACACCCGTTCATAATGTTCATTTAACAGTTTTTGTAATCAGGGTATTACCAGGGTAGTCAGTCAGCGCAAGTTTGCTTTATGGCGAGCGCGGGACAACAATTTGAACTGGGCAACGACCAGGGCAAAGGCTGAGGGGCAGAATAGCTGTGAAGGCGGGTGTCGCTTATGACTGGAAGACGGAGGATAAGATGAGTGGAAGTATCAGTTTTTTGGGTTATAAATCTCGAAGTGTGATTAAACAGAGCTCCCACGTTAAAGTTTCTCTGCGACCTGACCTCCATAAATTCTGTATTGGTCAAAAATTGGTGTAAATTGGGATCAAGTGCCCCCTCTTTTGCCCTATGTGTGGGGTTCCAATGGCTGACGTCGTATCGCCCCGTCAAAGAGTTCATTTTTTGTGATTGACTTCCCGATTTCTTAGAGATGAGTTAAATTTGTCTATCAGAAGACGAAAAATTTAATCTTCTTCATAAAGTACTGCATGCATAAAAAGGTGTTCATTCCACACGTGGGCGTAGGCCTATAGGCTATAGGCCTAATCGCTTTTGTGATGGATGTGGCATACTTCGATAATTATGTATAGGCCTATACATAGGACCTAGTCTAATTAAAAAGCATAATTATGGTCGTATACCTGATGATGGGGCAGGAGAGCGAACGGCGAAGCGAAAAACCGGTCTTTCGAAAAGGATATGGCGTTCACCTTCAAGGATGTTTTCGATCCTATTTGCTGGCAGTCTGGCCTCCAGAATGCCGCCTACCGCAAGCAATCCGCTTAAATAGTCTTACATACCCACGACAGGGTTTACGCATACGCGTTCCAAATGGGCCAAATGATCGGGTTTTATCTGATGATTCATCTATGCAAATAACTCCTTTAACCACTTTGGGAAAACACCTCCTATTTCAAACTGCGTTCTTTCTGCATTCGACTACGGAAAAAACCACTACGGAGTTTCCCGACGATGGATGCGCTAACCAGGAAATAAGCCTAGCCCAGGTCTATAGCCTAGGTCTATACGTGCGCCCTGCTATTTACTACTTTCGGTTCGAGGTCTAAATTAGCGAAGACCTAGTTCTTGGAAGCTTTATTTAGTGAGGGCTGTGGTTTTGAATGACGGCAGTGGTTACGTTAATAGGCATAGTCTGTCTCTATGCAAGCTGATGTTCCATTATAGGCCAGTTTATCCGCCCTAAAACAATGCGTGGGTTTGAATAAATTTATCCAAATGACGGAATATTCCGGTGTAGAGTTTTCGGCATAAACGATTTATATCCCCTCCCCGTGCCCATGGAGTAAAAACATCCCAGAGGATAAGAATTTACAGCTAGGTTACCGGTACGTAAGGAATTATTAGACATGCTTGCAATTGAATGATTAGGCCCTATTATAACGGTCTGCTCCTTCCTCACCTTTGCCACCGCCTCTAAATTCCCAGCTCCCTCAGGAGCAAGTGTTGCCGTCCGATTGCCTACTAGAAGCGTCTGCTCAGGAAGGAGGCTACCGCACTGTTGTGTGGGCTTTAACCGATGGTCCAAATATTCAAAGCAGTCATATTCAAGGGGACCTATTCGGCTCCGCAGGGATTTAGTTTGCCCAGAGCTCACCACTGCAGGATATCCTCTCTCTTCTCTCTCACTTACCAGGGCCGAGGGAGAACATATGTCCGGGGCGCCTTGTCGGGCAGCAACAATACCACTAGTCGGGTAATTGTCAGGGTCCGCCTCCCACACAACAGCTTCACCGGAAATCCCTACAGGGAGCTCTGCCATCTGATCCTCTAGCCTTCTTATCTGCCGGCTTTGTCGCTCAAATAACCTCTCAGTATTTTCTACTAATTCTGTGTATCGCTTTTGACTCAACTCTAAAATGTTCAAGAGCTTTTCTATCACAAGAGAGGGCGCTACAGAAGAACCCCCCTCAACGTTCACAGAAGTTTCTGGTGTAGGGCTTCTGCCCTCATCCCCTTGGGACCCAATGATAAAGGACTCCCCTGCCTCTTCAGAATCAGGTGCAGACATTATTGGTACAGATTAATCACTAGACTGTGCATTTAAAATATTTAATTACAGAATTCAACAGTCTTAACTACAGTACAAATTAATATTTCAGACTGAAATAACTCTACAGCCTAGGGAGAACAATCTCCGCAATTATCGTCCACTAGTATCACTTTAATTCAGAGTCTTTTATTTCGATTTCTAACTAGTAATTATTTCAGTGATTCATTTCTAGTTAACAGACAATCTCTTATTTATCGTGACACATAGCATTTATCGTAGGGCTATATTTAGCACAAATCAACATCAACATTATCAATTTCGATCCATATTATTGAAACCGGTACTTCCCTGCTCCCAAGAAATTTCGGATCCTCCCTGAGATAATTTCTTGTCCGTGATATTTCGGTTTCCTTGAGATAATTTCTTAGATAATTTCTTGTTAGTGATATTTCTTTTCCGTGCGTGTTGCGCGTTTCAGAATTCAAAGGTCAAATTTGCATATTTCTCGGATATAACTGCGTTTCAAACTTCAACCGTGAGTTGCGCCGTCCCCGGGTAGATCTCTTCTATGCCAATTTCAATCGGAATACGTTTATTTCGCGATTTATTGCACATTTAACTTCCAAAATTGTCGTTTCACCATACGACAAGTCTACCTCTTCCAGATCTCGGCCGCCAACTGCCAATTTTGAGTCAAAACCGCACCGAATGACGCTTCGGCCTATTATCGACCAATCAGAAGGCCTCACTCCTTCACCGCTGATTACCCTGCATCTGCATATGCAAATTCGCCGCATAATACTATTTTTAGCGCGTAGCCGCACGAAATGCTAAATTTAGCCGCAACCCTCGACCCATGGCAGCGTTGCAAAAATAAAGTAAGTACGCAGGCCATTACCTTAGATAAAATAATTATTAGCGATTTCATAAATCGCTACACTATCAGCTTACAGTGGCGGCGCCAGGATTTCAGTTTTGGGGGCTGAATTTTCGAAATAAAATTCCGTTTTCAGTCGCCAATATTTCTGATGACCTTTTTTGAGTCATCGACCAAAATCCCAAGAGAAATTTCCATTTCTGCCGTCAAATTTATTTTAGTCATTTGGTCGAAATCTTGAGAAAATGGCCCTTTTTCGTGACCACCAAGCTGCCTGCCAACAAACCTCGTGCGTACCTTTGCGGTTATTTTTTTGGGGGGGGGGCTAAAGGGGGTTAATCGAAAAAAATTTTACATGGGAAAAAAATGGATGGCCTTTTTAGGGGGCTTAGCCCCCCTAACCCCCTTAGCGCCGCTACTGTTAGCTTACTATAATCTATAAGCCTAAGGGCTTATAGAGTCTACTTCATAAATGATAAATATATGCTGAAATCAAAACTAAAAGCAGAAATAGGCATAGAAATATAGTGTTTTTGTGTTACAAGCCACCATATTCACAGTAATGCAAACCGAAGTTAGACGCGTAAATGGCCTTCTTCCCTTTTGTTGAAAGGAAGTTCTAGGAAGTATGCCTATAGTGTAGAATCGGCTTGGCATCAGCAATATATGGTAGAATAAACAAGATGTGGGGGATCACACTGTAGCGTTTTGGGAAAAGCTACAAAATTATACTTATTTTTATCCATGTTGGCCATAACGGTTAATTAACTCTATGCTGCACCAGAGCGAGGCTGCAGACATTACGCCAGCGTGACGTGTGACCTTTTAGGTGACGTGGCGAAAGCGTGGGCGCCGCTGATTGGCCAAGAGCGACGCGTGACCTAAAAACAGCGGTAAAAGGTCGCTTCCGATTGGCTGCTGGACCAATCTAGGTCAGTAGGACGAAGAGACGAGAAGAGGTGAAACCGACGAGAAAGACTAGGCCATCTTTTTGAATAGAAATTCGTTTAAAACTAAGTTTTCGGGCATCTAAATTAATAAGGAAGTCAACTAAATTAATAGATAATAAAGTAAACGACCGCTGGTCGCCTCCGGTGGAAAGAGAACGTCGAAATAAGCAAAACCGCTTAGGAATCAGGGAAGTAGAAATAAATTCAAGTGTAGCGTGCTGAATCTGTAAATGAATGAATGTGTAAAATGGCCGGAACGCGTTGATATAGATTATATAGCGCATTACAGGTAGAGCGAAGGATAAATTAGCGCTTGTATTAAGAAGTGTGAATATATTGAAAGAGTTGCTAGAAGTAGCCTTGCGATATAACTGTTGCTGTGGTCGTGGTAAATTAGTGCAAAGTGTTGATGTTAATTCGTTGCTTTCGTGTAACTGATTAATAGCGTGATTTGACCTTCTGCAGTAGTTAAGGAAATAAGAACTGAACTGATAGTCTAGTTATATGCAGGAGCATAAAGGATAGGTATCAAGTAATGCAAAGTGTGTAATAACCAGCCATAAATGCTGTGTAGTGTTAGGAATACTTTGCGTTGAACTGATAAGTATTATAGGCAGAATTGTATTTGCACAGGTTGCTGCCAATTGTATATTAATTAAGTAGTGTTGCAAGAATAAATAAAGCGTTGAATATTGAACTAGAATTGAAGGTGATTCACTGACTGACTTGCAATTAGTTGTAAAACAGAATAATCCCATGTCTCGTGCCAGCTCTTTGAGGGGCGACGCCCTAGAGGAATCGGATGATTCGGAGGGAGGGCGGACAGTCAGTAGTGATGAGAGATTGATAGAGCGCCAGATATATTCAGCCAAATACTCTCCGCCACCTCTTCAGGAGTTCGAGTCCCTTTCGCCCAAAGCTGCCGCGGGGATAACGAACTCAGACGAGCACCGGAAAGAGGGTGCTGTCGCGCGTCGACAAACCGCCGCGGAGACATGTCCTGTAGGCCCTGGTACCCATGAAAGAAGAGAATCTGGACGTTCCTCCCTGTCGTTCACACTTGAGGTTCCCGTAGGTGGTTCCCTGTCGCCCCGGCAGTACGCCGCCACACTAGGGGAGGGGGGCGAAAGTAAGCGAGTAAGTGGGGCATCCCTTGCAAGCGCTTCCGGTCCCCTAGCGGTTAGGGCGGGCGTAACAAATGGTACCAGAAGTGGGGTAGGAGTGGAACAAGGGGAACAAGTGGAACAGGTGGAACCAAGAAAATTTGGAAGGGCAGAATTTCCTGGAGAGAGAGAGAAGTGGGAAGGCGAAGAAATGGCTTATTATGGCGCTAGACCCAAGCGTCCTTCGGACTACCCTGTTACCGCAGCAATTGATGCGGGTTTTGATTTTGAATTTTACATGAGAGATAAACAAGCGAGGTTGGTTAACAGAAAGCTTGGAGGAAATAATTATGAAAGTGAAGGTTCGGAGGTAACTGATCTGCGACCCTTTCATAACGTTCTGTTGCATCCTAATATGTTGAATTTGGATAAAGGTTGTGTTGGGATCCTTGCTAACTCTGAGTGTATAGTTTCAGATATGGAGGATGGGGATTCGGCGCTGCCGAGGGAACTGGGACTCCCGACTTCGGATGCACATCCCGGGCACCCAACCCTAGTCCACCCTCGGGCTACCACCTTCCCACCACCGCCTCCCTCGTCGCACCCTTTCGCCGTCCGAGCCCCTCCTGCTCCGACCCCGAACACAATCGGTGGTGTCGTCAAGTCGAATCCTTGGGTGAGAACCGTCACCCCGGTCACAGCCTCGGTGTGCAAACTGTCCGTATCCGTCGTGTCGTCGACTCAGTCAATCATGTCGACCTTGTCCTCGTCGTTGAAACCACAGGTTACACAAAGTTCCGCCTACCTGCCCTCGAATCCTGGCCCTCCCGCTTACCTGTCAGGTGGTCAACCAACAACCGCTCTGTGTCGGCCAGCTTCCGCCTACGATGAACGATTCTGGGTAACTACACGAGCAGCCCAGAACAACCTGGAAGCGAAGTTCCATGTTGTGTCTACATCCGGGAGCGAAAACAGTCAGTTCCAGTTCGAACAGTATGCTGAACCGCCTACAGCTGAACCTCAACCAACGATCCAAGGTCGTTTTCAGCCGAGTACGACTCCACCCTCGTCGGTCACTGTGCAGTCCCAATCACGCGTGAGCAGAACTGTTGATTCGAAACCCAGACAGTATATGAAATTGGACAGGTACAATGGAAAGACATCGGTCGAAGCTTTCCTAAAGAAATTCGAGATCTGTGCGAACAGTAATGGTTGGACAGATGGAGAGAAATTCGCCCAGCTGACCTGTGCCTTGACAGAGCCAGCTGATCAGCTGCTCTACGAGTTCGACTCCGAAACCATAGCATCCTGGTCTGACCTGGTTGATCGTCTACGCCTGCGGTATGGAAGCTCCGATCAAGCCGTCCTCTACCAGACCCAATTGAACACACGACGGCAAAAGATGGGTGAAGACCTCAGCTCTGTAGTACGAGACATTCGACGAATCATGATCCTGGCGTTCCCTGGTCCCACCTCGGTGCACAGTGAAGTCATAGCGATTCGTGCCTTTCTCGACGCCCTGCGAGACAGAGACTTAGCCATGAAGGTTCGTGAGAGAGAACCTACCACCTTGGACCATGCTTATAAGACTGCCATGCGTTTAGAGAGTTACCGTCAAGCGGATGATGGTAACCTTGGCCGCGACGAACACCGACCTAGTCGGGTAAAAACTGTAACGGAAGTAGACTCTGCCCCTGCTGACGGTCAGAGACAATTCCAGGAAATCGTACTAAGAAAAGTTGAACAGATAGAGAGGAAGATAATGTCGCTAGAGAGTAACGGTCCCGACCCCCGACAATTTCGACAGTGGCGACCCCAGCGTCGAGCGGAGCCTCCGTCCCAACACCAAAGATCGGGCAATCGTCCACCTCGATTTTCCTTATACGAGCGACGTTGCTACGGGTGCTGCCAGACCGGGCACCTCGTTCGCCGCTGTCCCAACCGCTACCGTGACGAGAACCCAACCGAGAGACGAGGCAAACCTGCGCGACACAGAGATGGAAGCGTCCGACATGTCCCTGGGAGCACTGACGCCTATCTGGAAGTGATGATAAAGGGCAAACGTCGGACAGCGTTGCTGGATTCCGGCTGCGAGGTGAATCTCTGCCCAGCTTCGTTAGTCAAGGGCGACGAAATACAGAAGTCCCGACAACAACTTCACGCCGCCAACGGGTCCGCCATACAGGTGCTTGGTGAAACCCGGCTCCAATTGCAGATCGACGGACAACCATTTGACATACCCTGCTTGGTCACCGAGCAAGTGTCCGAGCTTATCCTAGGCCTGGCCTGGATGCAGGCCGAAAATGCCCTGTGGCACATGGGACAGAACTGGATTCGGGTAGGGGGTCGTCGGTTTGAGGTCCGCCGGAAAACCTATGGGGGAGCATGCCGTCGAGTAATAGTCTCCCGAGATACCTTAATCGCGCCGAACAGCGAGATGGATGTTGAAACCCATGTCGTGTTGGAAAATTTGAAATCATGGAAAAATCAGTGGGCGGTTAACCCTCAACTTTTAGAGACAGGTCTTATTCTGGCGGGTACCCTGCTACCTGATAGGAACTTCGACCTGCCACTCCGCGTGATGAATCCGACGAACAGAGCGGTATGGGTGAAGAAAGGAGTGCGGTGTACGGCTGAACCAGTTACCGTTATGGGAGAAGATAGCTCCACCGAAGACAGTATGATGTGCGCCGGCGTGGTAGAAACACCAAGAGGACCTACCGAAAGCGAAATGAGAGAGGTGCTCGCACCCTTGTGGGAGGGGGTCGCGCCAGATGTTCCAGAAGAGACTCGGGAAAGACTGAAAACCATCATCTTGGGGAACCAAAAAGCCTTCTCCATAAACGAATGGGACCTGGGCTTTACCGATGTGATTCAGCACGAGATAGAAACCGGAACGGAGACTCCAGTGAGACAGCCGCTTCGCCGACAACCGCTGTCCTTACTCCCCGTCATCGATGAGCAAGTAGGTCAAATGTTACAACAGAGACTGATAGAACCCTCCGCTTCCGCCTGGGCCAGTAATGTAGTTATGGTTAAGAAAAAGGACGGAACCCCGAGGTTCTGTGTTGACTACCGTGCGGTAAACACCAAAACTCGGAAAGATGCCTACCCCTTACCACTTATCAGCGAGAGCCTCGACACCCTGGCAGGGGCCAAGTGGTTCAGCACCTTCGACCTCCGGGCGGGCTACCATCAAGTCGCCGTTCATCCGAAAGATCGACCGAAAACGGCATTCATCACTAGACGGGGGAGCTTTCAATTCCGCGTGCTGCCCTTCGGACTGTGCAATTCGCCGGCCACGTTTTCCCGAATGATGAATTTGGTCATGGCTGGACTAAACTTCGAAGTGTGCCTCATCTACCTTGACGACATTATCGTTTTTGCAGAGGACCTCGAGACCCACTTGGCCAGGCTAACACAGGTGTTGGAGAGATTGTCTAAAGTGGGACTGAAACTGAAACCATCTAAATGCCATTTGTTACAACGTGAAGTGCTGTTCCTGGGACATGTGGTCAGCGAACGAGGGATCATGACTGATCCCGAGAAGACTGCGGCGGTGAGAAACTGGCCAACCCCGACGAATCTCAAAGAAGTTCGAGGCTTCATTGGGTTATGTTCTTACTACCGTAAATTCGTCCTTGACTTTTCGAAAACTGCCCAGCCCTTGCATGCACTAACGAGAAAGGGGTGTCACTTCTACTGGTCCGGCGAGTGTGAGAAAGCGTTTACACGGTTGAAACAACTCCTCACCGAAGCACCCGTCCTGGCCCTTCCCACAGATGAGGGGATGTATATCCTAGATACCGACGCTTCTGGAGACGCCATCGGAGCCGTTCTATCCCAAGTTCAAGAAGGACAGGAGCGGGTAGTCTGCTATGGGAGTCGGCTCTGTTCGAAGGCGGAACAGAACTACGACGTAACCAGAAGGGAACTCCTCGCGATCATCCATTTTCTGAAAACCTATCGACAGTATTTGTTGGGGAGACGTTTCCTACTCAGAACTGACCATTCAGCGTTACAATGGCTGCGGAGAACGCCCCTTCCGATCGGACAGCAGGCGAGGTGGCTGACCATTACCGAAGAATTCGAATTTGACATTCAACACCGAGCCGGGTCGGCACATCAAAACGCAGATGCTATGTCCCGCCTTCCCCACCAGGTACAAGCCGTTCGGGAATTGCGAGATATCGAACGGGGAGGAATGACTCTGCCGGAAGATTGGAGCAAAAACACCTTACGAGATGAGCAAAGAGCGGATACTGACCTGGGCTGGGTGATTCGAAAGAAATGTGACTCGGACGATCCACCTTCGTTTGCTGAGACGAGGGATCGGAGCGGAACAGTAAAGACGTTAGTCTCCCAGTGGCCGCAACTAGAATTGAAAGAGGAACTACTAGTCAGGGCTTGGCTCGACGCGGAAGACAGCAAGGTCGCCAACTACCAGTTAATTCCACCGCCTCATCGCCGTTCGACACTGATTCAACTGGCTCATGAGGGGATCACGGGGGGCCACATGGGCATCCGACGTACCCTGTCTCAACTCCAGAAAAGAGCCTACTGGCCTGGGTGGAGAGAAGACGTTCGCGTAGCACTACGGCGATGCAACCCCTGCGCCCAATATTTCAGAGGAAAACCGCCCAGGCAAGGGCGACTGCAAACAATGACCGTAGGAGCACCCATGGAGTGCCTGGGAGTGGATATTACCGGCCCACACCCGACCTCCAGCACTGGATACCGCTACATACTGACCGCAGTCGACCACTTCTCGCGTTGGGCTGAGGCCCATCCGATCCGTAATCAGGAAGCCGCCACTGTGGCACGAGTCCTCGTGAAAGAAGTCTTCTGCCGTTTCGGTTGTCCACGCCAGATTCTGACGGACCAAGGACCCTGCTTTGAGGCAACTCTGTTCAAAGACCTGTGCAGACTCCTCAAGATCGACAAAGTCCGCACCTCACCCTACAAACCGAGCACTAACGGAGCTGTCGAGAGGTTTCACCGTACCCTGAATACCCTTCTGGGAAAGGTGGTAGCCCAAAACCAGCGGGATTGGGATGTGCATCTCCCCTACGTCCTCGCCGCCTACCGTGCCAGCGAGAGTGAGAGTACCGGCTTCACTCCAAATCGCCTTTTCCTAGCGAGAGAATTGTGCATGCCCATTGATCTAGTGCTTGGTGATGTGCAAATTATGAATGCCATGTCGAATGTTGATGATTTTGTCGCTAGTCAAATGGAAAATGTACAAATAAACTTTGCACTGGCTCGAAAATTTATGCAGCGCCAAGCCACTACCCGAGAAGCACGGTACAATATGAGAGTCAGACCAGCTACCTTCGCCATAGGGTCCTGGGTCTGGTATTTTTACCCGCGACGACGGTCAGGGATCAAGGAAAAATGGAGTAAACTGTACACCGGACCGTATCGTGTCCTGGAACAACTGAGTCCGGTCCTTTACAAGGTCCAAAAGTCGGCCCGAGCCCAACCGAAACTAGTTTATGTGGATAAACTCAAGCTATACAGCGGGGAGACCCCTAACGATTGGGACGTGAGTCCGAGTTCCGATACCATCGGACCAGTTGACCTTGACACCCTGGCACGGGTCGAAGTCCCTGATGAGGAAGAGGCGATGACTCCCTTGAGACCGCATCGCACTATTGTGCCACCTCGGCGGTATAGAGAGTAATGTAGTGTAATGTGATGGTAATGTCGCGTAATGGCGACGAGTAGAGATTGTGGCAAGAAGCCTAGGTTTTAGTTCCTTTCGATGAATAAAATGTTTATTTTATAACTTTGATCTAGGTTAGATCATTGGGGGTAGATTAGAATTGTTTACTTGTGTATTTTATTGCATTGCTGTTTTTATTGCCACAGAAGAAAGGCAAAATGTTGTGATTGCATGTTGTTTTAAGCTTTGATGTGCATAACCTTGATTACAGATTAGATTTTTGAATCTAAAATGTGCTGGATTAAGAGCAAATTGCATGTGCGCATTGACTGAAAAGCAGGCTGCTAGAATTTGGTGAATTATCCTGATGTATGCATTGGCCTGAGTAGTTGGTAAGTGAGTAAGTTGTAAACTTGTAGGTGGACCGAAATTGTGGCAGGCATTAAGGGTTACATAGAAGAGGAGATTGGTGGTCTGTTAGTTAGATGAGCTGTAATCCGTCCAGTCGCAGTTATTGGTTGCTCGAGAGTTTTTCTCGTGTGGAATGAATGAGATGTAATAAGCGGTAATCCGTCCAATCGTCGTTATTGGTTGCTTGAGAATTTTCCTGTGTGGAATGAATGAGATGTACTCTTTCCGTTGGTGGAAATGGATGTAAACTTTTTCCTGTGTGGAAATGATGGTGATATATTCCTTCCGTTGGTGGAAATGTGTGTACTTGGTCCTGTGTAAACTTCCTGTGTGGAAAGGTGACGTAGAGGTAACAGCGTAGGTCATGGAGTTAATCCGTCCTAGTAGGCATAGGTACGCTTCACTAAGCGATAATGCCTTATGTGGCTGGTTCAAGCCTTGTTGTAGCGTGTTGTGCCTGCAATAATGTGTCAGCAACTGATGTGATGATTTGTGCCTGCGGAGAGTTAACTTTGGGCTGGATACATAATGACAGAAAAATGATTCATCTTAAGTTTAGTTGCTTTTTGGATGAAAACTGCTTTAAGTCAAATTGCTTATATTTCGTGTTAGTCTAAGTTGTCGTTAATGTTGTAGCTAATAACATGTTAACTGTGCTAGGACTATCTGTAGGATTTGGGGCCGAAGCATGATTGTATGTGTTAGAGGACATTCTCTTGGTTTGTGGCTTCGAGCTGTTGCTGAAATGGATTGTAGTACATTGGTTACTGTAACTGTTTGATGTGCATTACCTGAAACCTGGGGAGGAGGATAACCCGATAGCCCCTGATAATGTGTAAGAGTATGGATAATATTTCTATTGGGATTTCCAAACCTGCTTTAGTTCAGAGACTTTGTGTCTGGTAGTTAGTAGTCCCGGGGTTCGTGGAAGCAGAGACTGGTGATTAAACACCAATGGCCTGTATTCCGACGAGGATTGGGTAACCAATGGACGTAGTTAGTAACCCTAGTGAGGTAAAGGCTGGCCTAGTGGTATGCTTTCTCTGAATCGCCTGATACCCTGACCTTGTGCCTTTGCTGAATTGTGGTCTGCGTGGAGTAGGGAGCGAGAGTGAGTTGGAGACCTTCAATTTAAGTAGACGTCCCTCCCTCTTTTTGCTGGTGATTCCGAACGTATGGTTTCAGGGAGATTGCAAAGTAAGAAGGTTACATGAGCGTAAACATTGCCCTGCAGTCACCTTGAGAATTTAAGCGGCTGTGTTGTTAGGGTTTAGTGTTATGAGTAAAGACGTGCTAAGATGCTGTACTTTGTATGCCTGAACTTTTACAACAAGCGTTGCTAGGAGGCTAATTAGTTGATTTTCCTGTTGTGAATTAGGAACCCTGTTGGTTCTTAGAGTTAAGATGAGATTTCATACAGTTGTTGATGTAGAATTGCCTGCTTACTGTTCAGACTGTTCTCAAGCGGCAATGTCTTTTAGTATAGTAGTGATGACCCTGCCTTAGCAACTCCTGTACAACGGATTCAGTACGCGACCACTGCTGAATTTTCCAGTAATATGGAAAATTCGGGTTAAGGAGGGGAGAGTGTAGCGTTTTGGGAAAAGCTACAAAATTATACTTATTTTTATCCATGTTGGCCATAACGGTTAATTAACTCTATGCTGCACCAGAGCGAGGCTGCAGACATTACGCCAGCGTGACGTGTGACCTTTTAGGTGACGTGGCGAAAGCGTGGGCGCCGCTGATTGGCCAAGAGCGACGCGTGACCTAAAAACAGCGGTAAAAGGTCGCTTCCGATTGGCTGCTGGACCAATCTAGGTCAGTAGGACGAAGAGACGAGAAGAGGTGAAACCGACGAGAAAGACTAGGCCATCTTTTTGAATAGAAATTCGTTTAAAACTAAGTTTTCGGGCATCTAAATTAATAAGGAAGTCAACTAAATTAATAGATAATAAAGTAAACGACCGCTGGTCGCCTCCGGTGGAAAGAGAACGTCGAAATAAGCAAAACCGCTTAGGAATCAGGGAAGTAGAAATAAATTCAAGTGTAGCGTGCTGAATCTGTAAATGAATGAATGTGTAAAATGGCCGGAACGCGTTGATATAGATTATATAGCGCATTACAGGTAGAGCGAAGGATAAATTAGCGCTTGTATTAAGAAGTGTGAATATATTGAAAGAGTTGCTAGAAGTAGCCTTGCGATATAACTGTTGCTGTGGTCGTGGTAAATTAGTGCAAAGTGTTGATGTTAATTCGTTGCTTTCGTGTAACTGATTAATAGCGTGATTTGACCTTCTGCAGTAGTTAAGGAAATAAGAACTGAACTGATAGTCTAGTTATATGCAGGAGCATAAAGGATAGGTATCAAGTAATGCAAAGTGTGTAATAACCAGCCATAAATGCTGTGTAGTGTTAGGAATACTTTGCGTTGAACTGATAAGTATTATAGGCAGAATTGTATTTGCACAGGTTGCTGCCAATTGTATATTAATTAAGTAGTGTTGCAAGAATAAATAAAGCGTTGAATATTGAACTAGAATTGAAGGTGATTCACTGACTGACTTGCAATTAGTTGTAAAACAGAATAATCCCATGTCTCGTGCCAGCTCTTTGAGGGGCGACGCCCTAGAGGAATCGGATGATTCGGAGGGAGGGCGGACAGTCAGTAGTGATGAGAGATTGATAGAGCGCCAGATATATTCAGCCAAATACTCTCCGCCACCTCTTCAGGAGTTCGAGTCCCTTTCGCCCAAAGCTGCCGCGGGGATAACGAACTCAGACGAGCACCGGAAAGAGGGTGCTGTCGCGCGTCGACAAACCGCCGCGGAGACATGTCCTGTAGGCCCTGGTACCCATGAAAGAAGAGAATCTGGACGTTCCTCCCTGTCGTTCACACTTGAGGTTCCCGTAGGTGGTTCCCTGTCGCCCCGGCAGTACGCCGCCACACTAGGGGAGGGGGGCGAAAGTAAGCGAGTAAGTGGGGCATCCCTTGCAAGCGCTTCCGGTCCCCTAGCGGTTAGGGCGGGCGTAACAACACTACATATCAATAAAAACCAAGGTGATGCTGCCCAGAGTCTTTGTTTTTATAGTGCTGCAATAATATAGATCAGAATGTTGACGCATAAGAAACTAAGGAGGATGAACGGAGACCAGGCTATTGCATGGTTGCGGGAATGTGTTGACCAAGCAGAATACTGGGAGGATCCAGACGAGTCAGAAAACGCTATGAGATGACCAGAGAGGAGCTGGGAAGTTATGGAGAGTGATCACTGTCAACTGGGTCTCGCCCCAGACTAGGCATATCTGTGAGAGCCTTGCTGCCCCATCGGTGTACAAAGTCGCATTTGCTTTGCAGAGAAGGTGGCACACGTGGTTATTGCACACAGCTTATTGTATATTATCTTATTGGTATTTTACTTCACTTGTGCTTTTGTCGTCCGGATAGAGGTGAAGGTATGATCATCGGTGACTGTACACTGTGCGTATAGTGTAGGCCTATACACGCCCCTTGGCGCCCAGTAATGCCCTTAGGTTGTCATTTGGGTAATTGAAAGTCACTGGTGTCTTGTCGCAGGATAGTTAGGCTATTATGATAGAGCTGACGTTTCATCCTTCAATTCCAATGCCAGCGTTCCTGCATAATTATCATGACCAGCTTTGGTCCAACTTAATTGTTGAGAGTAGAAGATAGACTATCCGTATGAGGACATAAACCCAAGTAGGCATATAGCCTACCGATAGTCTATCTTACGGTTGACGCTGCTCAGATGACGAATTTCTATACTCATTCATTCATTATTAGCATTTATATAGCACCCCTTCAAGAAACTACTCAGAGGCGCTCCCAGCCCAGCCACGGCAAAAGAAAAAAGATTTAAGGGACTTAAGGAATAAGGATTGACTGGTCAGGTGGAGGAGATGGAGGTTAGGAAGAGGTCATTCCAAATTGACGGCCCCACAACCGAGAAGGCTCGACACTGTATACTATAGCACCGTACAAAAATCTTAGTTAGCAGAAACAAAACCTTGACAACCAGAAAACGGTAGTGAATATGTTTTCCCAAGATAATGGTACTTTCTTAGTTTAGGCTACAGACGTCAGACAGTCCGCAAAAAACCATGCCTGATGCAGGTTTAGCTTATACATGGTTTCTGATATTTTTCCGAAGGTCCGATATCAAAACCCTATCCTAAAAGAAACATTAAAAATTCGCTCGAATGTTGCTTGCGGAATGATGCATAGCCTAATGATTAGTCTAGCTAGGATTATATAAATTGAGCTTCAACGTCATTTACCAGATCAAGCATCAAGGATTACTATCTACAAATCATGTTCTTGAATAGACTATGATTATTGCGTTCTACATGAAATCCATGGTGAACGTCAGTCGAAACTCGCTCTCCACGCTGTAGCTTGACCAGCTGTCGTGCAGTATCATGGAGTTGGCACCAGGCAAAGTACTACACACGTGCCGGCGGAGAGAGCACATGCCGCTCCCCCAAAAGTGAGTAAACAGCCGCAAAGAAGCGGCGGAAACCATGCAACACTGGCACAAGCACCGCCGAATGCAATCGCCGAAGTGCAAGACGTCGCTGCCGTAGTGACACAGGCGCCACAAGTAACCGGACCACCTTCAGCCTTTGGAATTCTGGAGGAGATGACGAGAAGAATGACGAGGTAGGCCATAAGTTTGATCTTGGCATTTGGATCAGCGGCCGTCTTTGCCGTCTGCCTTCTCACGTAATCCACCCAACTCTTCTTCATCGAATCCATCTGAGCGACTAACTGGACGTCTGCAAGGAAGCACGTTACTTTCGTAAATGAAAGGCCTACATCATTACATGGATAGCCTTATAGGCCAATATATATATATATATAATATATATCGTGGGTGCAGTGATGTAGTGGTGGCGTCGGTGCCTTGGTGGCCGGAGGGTTCCAGGTTCGAATCCACCTCAAGCCGCTGCGTATACGGACCTTGATCAAGTTCTTCACTCTCAATTGCTCGTGCGCTTCGACGTGAAAGTCCGATGCAGTGTCCGCGCTGTAGTTGTGAGCGTCTTTAAGTAGAAAGCTTGAAGGGACGCTATTAAAAATGAAGAAATAAATAAATAAAAATAAATAGGCATCTTCGTTTAATAGAAAATAAGACTGACAAGCCGCAACCCGATTATATTACGAGATAAAATGAAATAATTAATAAATTTGCTGTAAATGTAAACTGGTTATATGTTGAGCGGGCTCGTATAGAGAAGCCTATAGGTATGAAATTATTGTCTCCTTTATTGGCAATTCAAAACAGTGAGCTCTAGGCTCTCGGGCGAAGATTGCGTGCAGCTACGTTTGATGACAGGCTTAAACAAGTTCCGCAGGACATGGAAATCATTCCTGTTCATAGACGCCAGCAGTCTGTCATCGGCTGTGCGAATCATATCCGTGAAGTCTGGCACATTGCTATAAAGAGTTCTATGCATAAAACGACTAGCTTGTTCCACACAGACACTTAACTAGACATGCATAATATAGGCCGTACGTTCGTTAATTCATTCATTCAGACATTATAAGATTATCTAACTGAAAATGTGTGTATAGCCTACGCAAAATTAAATTTTTTAACTGAATCTCATCCTCTGGTTCTCCTCAGTAATAGAACTTTATAATTAAGAATCGTGAAGTGCAATACGAGTGTGTGCGTCAAATTCACTAAAGCTAGAGAGCTTATGGTACAAAAGTGTGCTATTAGATTATTAACCTTCGGAGGCTAACCTGGGGTGTTTTTTTCACCCCACTGTCAGTATTTGCCCTGAATTTTTTTACTGCTTTGAAATTTTGCCATGCACTTTTGTGTATCTGTTCAGAGATGATTTTTGCTTAATTTAACATTTTAATTTTTTATATTGAATGCATGGTCACGTGACTGACGTCATACAATGGCCATTGTTATTAATAATTTATTTGTGTTGAAAATGTTTTGACGGTTATATGCAGCCAATGCTGTTAAACTGATACCAGAATTGATATCAATGTAAGCTTATTGAAAATGATGATAGTGATGATGATAATGAATAGTTTGTTGATTGTAATGATGTCTCGGAGCTAGATAATGTTGAAATCGATGATGTCATAGACATAGCCTATGTGTTGCAACTTTGTATGTGGAAAGCATGCTTCAAAGCGTTAGGCCTACTTGTGTAAGCTTATAGATGACCGTAGACTCGATGATTATGCTAATATTTTAACTTAGTTAGGTTTCATAGTCTTTCAATTCCATGCTGAACTTGAATTAAGTGTCATTTTTTTTATCAAACATGGTCTAATTTTATATCATAGATTCATAGGCCCCAAATGGTGTGGGGTGAAAAATATACCCCAGGTTATCCAATAGCCTATGTTATTATTTTATAGGTTAGCCTCCGAGGGTTAAATGTGGCGTGGTATATATCATGACCACTGGTACCGGTACGATAAGATCATGCATATAGGACATGCCCGGGGTCACTGAGGATTGTCTGATAGAAGCAAAGAGGGATTCGTCTGCCTTAGAACACAAGTTACACAACATGTCATGTCAAAAGTAGGAGTAGGCCTATAACTACATGTATAGTTGGCAAACCTCTGCCCTGTCATTTTTCTAATAATAGCACCCCGCCCACCCCACCCCAATCCCACTACCCCAACACCCTCACCCACCCACGCCCGCTCCCACCCCACCGCCACCCCAACCCAACCCCACCCCACTCCGACAAAGTATAGTGATCGAAGGGTTGGATTGAAAAGGTGAAAAACTGGCAATGCATCCCGGTGAAACAGCGAAACTTATGGTTTACGCCCCCCACCCTGGCCCCATGGTGGTAGAGAATCGCCAGCCCCTTGTTGGTGTGTCTGAGTCTCATGCCGATACCTATACAGTAGTGAAGGTTCGGAGTGAAAAGCTAAAAAAACTGTGGAAATGCATCCCGGTCAAACAGACACACAGCATCTTCTCTTTATTTATTCCTTTGGAATGACCTGCCTTCTGAATTTCGATCTTTTTCAGTCCCTCCACCATCATTACTAATCACACACCACCACCTTCCTCAGGCTCATCTATCCATCACATCTCGGGCTTTTCATTCGAAACTGAAGACACTCCTTTTCACGGACTCTTACCCTGTCTCATCTGATCCTCCACCCTCCAATTCCCGGCCCAGACGACAACCGCCTTAGCAGCTGTTCCGCCCCTCTGAACTCGACCCGGACCACCACGGACTACTCTCACGAACAACCCTTCTAACTCAACGCAGCGCTCGTGAATAAGTTGGTGCCCAGCGCCTGACTTTCGAGTGGCGCTTTAGAAATTTCGAGTTTACGATTACGATTACGAGATAGCATATTTTTGATAATTATAAGTAATAGTATTTTATAGACTATCAGTTTATCTAGGCCTGCTCGCCAGCGTAGGCCTACATTCATAATTCGTACCTGATGGAAATGCAGACAGCGAATGGCGACGTGTAGCCTATTCCAGGGCCGCATTAAGGTTAGTGCGGGCCCGGGTGCCGTAATAACCTTGCTGGCCCCCTTCTGTCAGCCACCGGTCCAAGAGGCATATAATTATACCATGTATGGTAACGTGTAAAGTTTTTTAGCCTATTTTCCTGTATTGTATTTGTTTTCTAAGAATAAGCTCACGACACTACTAGGTCTACAGTGACAGATGGAACGAACGACTTCCTAATTTGTTAAAATATGGTTATGTTCCATCCAGTTGATTTTCTTTATTGTTCTTCAAATCTACACTCGATAGCCTACATTCTCTCTTTAGGTTACTGTAGCCTATATCAATTTTTCTCGAGGTCGATGCCTCTGGTACATAATTTATAGCGTCACACTCCATAAAATTACATCAATGTTTTAACATCCGCTTCTTCGGATTCCTGTTAATCGTTTTCTGTTCAATTTATCAAAAGTCTTTTTTTTAAATTATAAGTTCCTCTTCCTCTTTTAGGACTAATGAAATATAACGTCCAGACATCCTATTTCTTTCGCAGACTTCACTTATGTTCCGGTAGATCGCTCGAGATCTAAGAGCGTCATGATCTTCGTGGAATGATCGGAGAAGAAGAGCCCTGATTAACTATTAAGTACACACAGTAAAGAAGAGACAATGGTAGTGGGTAAGGCACAGAGTGCCACAGACTGCATGAGTTGAGGACTCGACTACTAAAACGGTCGTAGAAGTAAAAATGAAGGGGAGGCGACCAGAGGAGGACCATGACAGATGGTGCTGGATTGGATGAAAACAAATGGACATGGAAAGTTTGAAGAAGAAGCGGTCCAACGTTGAGATGAGTGGCGACGTCGGCAACCTGCCTAGGAGGCAGAAAGCTAGAGAAGAAATTGCTAAACTATAGGTTTAATTAAGAAATTAAGAATTAACCAATATGATTTCTTCTAACTTTGTTTCTGTTATTTCAATATGCCAATCAAAATTATTGACATGCGTAACCTACTTTATGACATCACTGTGGAAGGGTCATAGGCTACCTCCGCACACAATTTAATAAGTTCTTGCGATTTAAACCAATAATTCATATTAGTTCGAGCTAATAAATTTGAGGTGTGGGAGAACTTTGGCAAATATCTTCGACAACGACTTTGTATTTATTAATGTTGCAGCATTCTCACTAATAAATTCAATCATTTTCGAAAATTCGGGCCCTCAAACCTGCGGGCCCGGGTGCTGCAGCACCCTTAGCACCTACCTTAATGCGAGCCTGGCCTGTTCTCTTTCACGATCCGGTGACGTCTAACGTAAGCAAGCCTCAAGTTTCCTTTTTATACGCAATAATTAAAGACACGTTCACAAAAAACCATTATTTTCGGATCCGTCCATCGCCTAACGAATTGGGGAAAATATCATCAATTGAAAATTTGCTTTCGTTTTCTGCATTCCACTACTTAACGGCTTTTGCGGAATTTCAGATCGATATAGTTACCTAGGTTATTTTAAAACAGTTTGGAATAGAGAGATGCACGAATCGATTGGTTGGAGCCCCTGGCCTTCAGTGCGATGCGTAGGCCTACGATCGCCAGCTGAGTCAGATCGATAGGCCTGCACAATTAGGCTTACACACAGCAAGGCTGTAGCAAGGGGGTGTTTTGGATGTTTGAACACCCCCGCCCCATATGAAATAATGCAGAAATAAAATATGCTTAATGCATTTACTGGCCTATGATGTAAGAACTGCAGTTGGGAAATGTGTTGGCCGTCCAGAACCGTTATGAGAGCTCACGACTCTTCTCGAAAACCATTAGCCAGTTGATTCGGTCATTGTGAGCATAGGCGCAGGGGACATTTCAGCAGTGGGCGGGCATGATTTTCATTCTGCCCGAAAAATAAATCCGGAATAATTGACGTCTTGCACTTACAGCCTTGTTTCTGTCTGTTTTTGCACACACACACACACAAAAGGAGAAGGGGTAGAGACTCGATTCGGGCTGATTGGAACTGGGAAATAATAATATGGTGTGACGATGAGCGTTGAACTTCAAGTAGGCCTACAGCTTGTGTAATATTTTCCCGGGCCTACTTGCCCGAAAGACAGACTCGCCCCAAATGGGAGGGGCATTTTGCCCCCTGGACTACGCCTATGCTTAATGTGAGCTTGCTAACGGTCGAGTAAACATTCACATCCCCCAAAAAATCCTGGCTACGGCCTTCACACACTGGTTTGCACAAACCACTGCAACAACTGGATGAACAATTTAACCACTGCTGTGGCCTATAACATAGGCCTATATAATATAAAAATATATATATTTTATATATGACATGTATATATATATAATATATATAATATTATATATATATATACATGGCACCTTGTTTAAGGTAATGGACACACGAATAGCAGAGCAACACGTTTCTCGCTACCACTCCCAAGTGTCGGCGCATTATCTTTGAGGGGCAAAGAAACTTGGTAGTAGAGGGACAGACTAGCTTTGCTATCAGTGTCGTCAAACCACCACAACCCCCTCCCACTCCCCCCCCACCCCGACCACCACCACCAAGGCATCAACACAACACTGCCCAAGTTGAAAGTTTTTTAGCATTTAAATAAAAACTTTTACATCAATATTTTTGTAAATATTTGTACATACATATTTTTTATAAATATCTAGAAAGCTATATATATATATATGTAAATTGAATATCTGAATCATATTTTTATACATATGTTATATAATATATATTTATTTACATACATAAATATATATGTGCATATGATCCTTAACAATGCTATAAAATAATCTCATTACGACAATCGATGCACAAAAGTGCCACATCAACACTGAAAGAAAGTGAAGTTGATAGAGCTAAAAAAAACTCCCACCAACCTCCAGTCCTTCAAAAACACCATCATCCATACCAGCTATATTACAACCCAAACTATAATCTTCCACTCACCCACAATCCAAACACCAACACAAACATTATGCCGATTGTTGACGAACATTCCATTCAATTACATCTTGTTGCGTCAATTAGAGAGAACCTCGTCGAAGCTTCTTGTAGAGGCGCTACATAAATGTGAACGTACGCCTGCAACCTGCCAGCAACTGTCTGAAGAACGCGTTCTCTTCCAGTGAACAATTTGCTATTACAATATTCAACTAAAACAAATTAATAGAACTTTTTGGCTGCGGCCTCACGTCTCGACCTGGAAAAAAGAAAATGACGACAGTTATAATGGAAATTAAAACCGTCTCGTAAATCATCGCAATTTCAATATTTAACGTGAAACCATGAAAATCAAATTGAACAACCGAATTTTAGCAACATAACTTAAACTAAACCATCATTATTTATACAGTACAATCTATAAATATTTAAAAATATATATTTCTCATACATTTAAATGTCCACCTACCCACCACCCACCGTAAGATACAATTACTTTTGCCGCAACATCAACTACCCCCCTCTCTCTCTCTGTCTGTCTGTCTCTCTCTCTCTCAAACACACACCCACGCACACCCACACACACATAGATACAGACCTGTATATTAAAAAAGCGAAGATGCATGCCAGTTGACCGAAGAGGAAGAGAAACAGCAGAGCCGGGGTGATGCAGTTTGTAGCGGGACATGGTCCACTCTCACCCTGAGCAAATAAAAACAAAATTAAATTACTACAGATATCAGCAAGCTATAAAACAGCAAACAGGTGAAAAGGTTAATAACTCCAAAAATACAATCAGAAACAGAAGATTTAAATGCATGGGATTTGTAGTTCCATCCTTTTGTTGTTCTCATGTATCTGTCATACAGAATATTCAGTGTAATTCACCAATCGAGAGACTATGGATTCAAAAACTGTCAGATCACATAATCGCCATACTAACTATTGAGAAAGATAATCGGATACCCAAAACGAAAGCCTGATGTTGGGTTAACGAGGTTCGTGACCTTAGTTCTTGCAAACTATGGACTTAATTTCCACTTTCTGGCCATAACCATGTTTAAAAATGTTATTCAAAAACATTGTACTAACTATCTTAACAATAAGTTTTAAGTAGCCACATATACTGTGAATTGTGTTAATGTAAACCTACAGTGTAGGCTACTGCCTTTTGTTTTGGAATTAAACGAATATACATATAACGATACAGATAAACAACCGTTATCGTTCTCCCCTCATAATATACTATACAAGTATACAGCTATCGCTAATTTAGTGGCAAGCTTAGCTGCCGTCTAACGACAATCTGTCATAAGAAAGATGACTAGCGTCACCCTCCTCTTTTCTACAGGCTTGGGACTGGCACTGCCAACATGTCGGACAGCAGTGGCAAACTCACGGCAAAGGCAAGGAGTTGAGAGAAGAAAAGGTGGTGCTGAAAACACTGCTGATGGATTAAGCAAATGTGAATAAAGACAAAGCAACAGAAGAAACAGCAAACCTTTTCCTTTGAGGAGATGAGTGATTTGACGTCACCATGCATGGTAGTCATGTAGCGCAGGAGTTCACCTATATTATGCCTGAGGACCTCAGAGCCACGATCGTCTGACCCTACTCCACCCTGTCCAAGACTGGACACTTTCAGCTGGACATCGTTCAACAAAGACCTACGGAAAAAATCCTTAATCCGATAACTATTAATTCAGGTATGAAGTTTGTACGTGCGATAGCCTAGACATGATCCCTCAGGACTTAAAAAACTGGAAAGTTCTCAAATGGTCACAATACGTAACTTTAGATATGATGGAGTGTAAATCTGAGACAGAATGCAACAAGACAGAAAAATGTAGCTAATTGTTTATTTATTCTAACATAATATCATTATGTGCATGCTTTAGGGCTGCCAACCGTCCCGGATTCGCCGGGACAGTCCCGGAATCGGCCCTGTGCGTCCCGTGTCCCGGAATAATCCCAGATTGTCCCGGAATTTGCTGAGATCCAATTCCCAAAATGTTGCTCATATTATGCATACTAAATCAACAAGTTGTATGATGGATTTTGCGTTTCGCGCTCTATCAAACCTAAAGTTGCTGGCTGAACATCCGATGGTGGATAGGCTGCGCTTTAGTCTTCAAGACTTTTCAAACAACTGGCGCTCAGTAGGCCTATAGCATATTGTTTGTTTTTAATGCTTTCTGCGAGAGATCGTTCAAGCATTGTGGACGACCCTGTTGTATAACAATCTCAATTACATGACCAGCGACCTCGTTTAAACGGACTGTTGATAAATATGAATTTAGCATGGCATGTGCTGGTTTCTATGACTCTGTGCCCGGTGTTCTCGAACCATCTGAGGCTCAGAAAGATGAGTTTAAGACAATATAATAAAATATTCTTCTCTTCGGTCGCAGCACCAATAATTTAATAAATGACATCTGCGAATTGTCTGCATGCATGGCGTATAAATGCATGAGCATATAGGGTACTAATGAACTTGGCCTGTAGCCTACTCAAGTGCTTAGTTCATAAGTTTGGTTACCTTGGTAGGCCTAGCCTATAGGCCTAGGTTGCTGGAATTTGAAATAGGGGCCTATACTGTCTTTCTGAAGTTGATTATAATTTTAGATTTGAGCGACTTGTATTTTGACGATTTTTTCTGTAATAATTATTATTAAGGATCATTTATTGGTGGAGTGTAGGCCTATATCCTATATTGTTACATTACGTGGTTGTGTGGAGCGTGTAAATTAGTAATCGCACGTTCATCGAACGGCTACAGTACTGCAGGTGTCCCGGAATGGCAGAATCAAAAGTTGGCAGCCCTAGCATGCTTAGTGAGCAATTAAATTATTTATCAAATTCATTTATTCATTCATTCAAGTATTTATATAGCACCTATTTAAGGAAACTATTCAGAGTTGCTTCTGACTACAGCATGTCCAAAAAGAACAGTTTCATGCACATAAAGAATGTGTCAGAGAGTGACCACTAATTATAATACGAGGATGAATATAACAATTTTCTATAGTGCCACTTGACAAGTCATACATGTGTATACAATAAATACATTCACAATTTCACAAACATTCAAATACTGCAACCACTCTAAGAAGTGACCATGAAAAAAATAGCTATATAGAATTTCATAGATTAGATTAACCAACTGACTAATATTTTTAATTCTGTATTTATTCAATTATCTGATAAATTATTTTAAATCCATTTCTCCAAACCTGACATCACGTATATGGCCAACGACCTCCTGCTGACTGGACAATAGCCCTGCGACATCCTGCTGTTCGATCGAATTCGATTGAGAAGTTGATCCCTGTAAAGCATGTGACACCAACCAACTATTGTAGTCTATTGTATTTAAGCATCTACAAAGTGCCTCTAGTAGGTTGAACAGTTCAGAAGCACTCCCAGCGTAACAAGAGAAGAAAGACACTTTAATTATTTCTCGCATTTGCTATTGTGCCCCATCAAGCTAGCTACTCAGAGGTGCTCCCGACTACAGCGTTGACACTGCATTAGAGTTTCACGCCTAAGCAATTGCAAGTGAAGGACTTGCTCAAGGTCCCTACGCGGTGGCTTGAGCTGGATTCGAACCTGGAACTCTCCAGATCCAAGGCACCGAACCCACCATTACACCACGATGCCTCACAAAAGACTTTGAGAAAAGAAAATGACGAGGAGGGATTACCAGCTAGAATATAGCTAAAATGGACCAGTTGAAGTAAGGACCAGGACTGATCCATGGCTATTTCAGTATGAGGAACAATAAGATAAAATCTGTTTGAAGAGCAAAGGGGCTGAGTATTACATCAGGTAGATACTTTGACGCAAGACTCTATGAACAATAGTACGTCCACCTGTTTGAGAACCGATAAACAAATAATCATAATAAAATAAATTATAATAATAATTAATGGGATAAAATTTTGGTACTAATTCAGATTACTCACGTCACCCCACAATTTCCACACATAATAATAATACCTAATCTGATAAAATTTTGATATGAATTTTAGATTACTGGTACTAATGTCAACCCACAATTTCCACACTAAACACCAGCACAGACTAAAAAAAAACCCACCTGCACAGGTGAGTTCATTTAGTTTACCTGTTGATCACGACTTGGGCGTTGATTATTGATAAGCGTCAGCATTGACAGTTCTTTCTCCTGTCGACCAACAACTTCTTCAAGCTTCACAGCAATCGTCTTCACCAAAAGGTAGATATCGTTCTGGCCATCAAGAATCATCTTCATCTCTCTCAGCTCTGGGGTTTCGAACTGCCAAAAAAACCAAACACGTGGATTGATAAATGGTCATCATTGTTTTAGTCAAATAAATCCACGAGACTCATAAGTTAGATAAATAAAAGTCCAACTTGAAAGTAAATTCTGGAAACGAATTTAGAAAAAATACCATAAATGACAAATAAATCAGAAAGAATTTAATTTTCAAATAAATCTAATTTAAAGATCATCAAGTAAGAAAAAAATTTCTTGCTCGACTTAAAATACTGTACAGTGTACATAGTTCTGAAAATGTAAAAATATTTCAAACTTAATTCCAGCTGCAGCTACAGATGCTCATACAGTGTACACAATATATTGAAAAACTAGTTTTTCAACTAAATTAATCCAGAGGATTCTTACACAAACTTCATAGTGAGATACACAAGACAATGTTCAAAGTAAAAAAATACATATAGAAAACGTGACGAATGCTTGTCAAAAATTTAACATTCTTGCATTAATCAATTTTACAAATCATCTGAACAGAACTGTTGACACACCATTTTTTCTTCATCACCGACATACTCTCCCGGTTTAGATGGATGCTCTTTTTTGTACCTAAACAAAGAAATACACAATACACAATTACACAATACACAATCATACATACCACATTCACCTGGAAAGAAATGGAAATAACATGACTTTTCAAGCAGCTAAGATACCAGGTGGTGCAACAACAAATGAAATGACGTAAATTATTTACGCAGGCTAAGTAAGGTAAGAATTTACCAGGAGTTTGGCAAGGGAAAGTTATTGTAATACCTGACTTTGCCATGCTTGGCATTATAAACTTTGTATTCTGCTAAATATACAAGAATTCCGTGACAGAGTCTCAGTGAATGCTAGAAGGCGTGTCACAAATGTAGAAGGACCTTTCTTGCCTCAACTTACTCTAGAACTTACCTTACTTTGTGGGGCACGGTGGTGTAGTGGGCATGTTCATCGCCATGCAGCCAAAAAGTTGCAGGTTCGAAGGGACCTTCAGCAAGTCCTTCACTCACGATTGCTCAGCGCTTTGGCGTGAAACTCCGATGCAGTGTCCGCTCTGCCGTCGGGAGCGCCTCTGAGTAGGGAGCTTGAAGGGGCGCTATAGCAAGTTCACATACAAACTTTCCCATAATATTAGACTAATAACCTAAACTTACAATTTATCTATCTTACATTACATTTTATAACCTAATCTGGCCTCAAATCATCTTTACTTACCTTACATTGATTAAATGTATTAATTGGCTTTGACAGTAACAAAATAAAAACAATTTACTCTTCTTTCGCCTTATCCAGTTTATCACGATATTGATTGTATTCTTGGTCATATTTTTTTCTGTCCTCATCCGTAACGTCTCTTGATTGGTCGTCTGTCTAAATTTTAAACAAAAATCGCAAAGGGTTAACTCATAAACAAAACCGCAATCATAGATTTATGTTCCCATTAATTTTTTCAAATTTCATAACTATCATCAGTCTTTTAATATTCCATTTCCATTTGTCTCTTTCCACCTATTCACCCGAAAGAAGTACACAATACGTTTACTTACTACTGAAACAATTTTTAGACCTTAAGGTGAGCACTAAGTTAAGTAGCAGATAATAGATGAGGAGGGGTCATTCAGCTATTTGAGTCATCAATGAAACTATAGGTTTGGTTCCATTGATATTTGAAGGGGGCCCGGTAGAGTAATGGATAACACGCTGGCCAAGAGTGCGAGAGGTAGTGAGTTTGAGCCCCTGTTGGGCGGATATGCTTTGTAGGTTGCTATTAGCACCATGTATTGCAGGCTGTCTGTTCAGTTGGTATAGCTAAGATTTATGTATTCTGTAATCTGAGCTCAGGACTGTAAATTGTTGCATAATTGTACACTATAACCGGTTGTGGTCCTAACAAACACATCCAGGCAGAGGGGTCGCACTTAGTATAAGGTAGGCCAACTTGATTTTCTTGGCTCCTGTTGCACTCTAGAAGTTGAATAGTTGACACATGACTGCAACTCTAACACAAGTTTTATGCAATAAGTAACAATCATTGTTTAACATTGAACACTCTAAATGGTCATTATGTCCTTATGTGGCACTTTTGCTAAGCCAGAACTTGACAAGTTATGAGATGTTCCAGATATGATTCTATAGCTTCTGAACATTATTTCAAGAACTTGAAAGACCATGGTTACCACGGACTAGACATAACCCCTTTTTAAAGTCATTAGGTATGTAAAAAACTAAAATCTTTACGTTATAAAAGAATAAATAAATAAATACCCCTTCTACACTAGCAGTCAGACTGTGAGTGAGGAACGCAAGAACATCATGATCATCTAAAAATAGAAACACATTCAATTGTAATCAGTAACTTCCATTAATACTAATAACACTAACAATAATAATAGTAACAATGACGATTTCTATGGCACCGTAACACAGCCATTACAAGGGCGCCTCACATACTACATACAGCAGGATAGGCCTTACAAAATAAATAAGTCTTGAATCCAGGCTTGAAGGAGCCAACAGGGTCAGCCGCTCGCAATGTCAGTTTGTAATGCAGAAGGAATCAACCATTGGCACAATTCAACACTGACATCTAATTAAAACACTTTTCTAATCAAAACCTAACCTTAACCAATTAAGGTAAGGGAAGGTACAACAAGGTAAGTACCATAAAGTACAAAGTAATGTTAGGTATGATGATGTAAGTTAAAGTTCCACACATTAATGAAAGGTAAGCTTACAATAAAGTAACAAAATATAGGTTTTTTCACTTTTAATCACTGATTAGTTTACTGATATAATTAATGACAACCATCAACATTTAGGCAAAGTGCTTCTGATCAGGTTTTCCATACAGATTTTCAGGAACAATTATATATATGAGGCACGGTGGTGTAGTGGGTATGTTCGATGCCTTGCAGCTGAAGGTTGCAGGTTAGAATCCACCTCGTAGGGACCATGGACAAGTCCTTCACTCAGTTAAAACTCTAATTCAGTGTCTGCGCTGTAGTCGGGAGCACTTCTGAGTAGAATCTTGAAGAGGTGCCATAATTGTACATACATACATAAATGAATAGAGACACCAAAGAATCAGGTACGGTAAGCAACAGTCACGTAACATAAAGTAAATAGGGTGAGATACTGTAAGGCAACATAAGCCGTTACCTATGCGTGTGCACTTTTGAACTTCCGAAGAAGGGCAATATCACATGCAGTTGCAATGTAGGAAGTTGTAAGGTAAAGTACTTTTAAGCCAAACAATTGATTATTCAACCAATTGAAGAACTAGTACATCAGCATTCCAAATGGTTCTATAACAAAATGTCATAAGATAAAATGTCGTGGACAAAATGTCATAAGATAAAATGTCATGGACAAAATGTCATAAGATAAAATGTCATGGACAAAATGTCATAAGATAAAATGTCATGGACAAAATGTCATAAGATAAAATGTCATGGACAAAATGTCATAAGATAAAATGTCATGGACAAAATGTCATAAGATAAAATGTCGTGGACAAAATGTCATAAGATAAAATGTCATGGACAAAATGTCATAAGATAAAATGTCGTGGACAAAATGTCATAAGATAAAATGTCGTGGACAAAATGTCATAAGATAAAATGTCATGGACAAAATGTCATAAGATAAAATGTCGTGGACAAAATGTCATAAGATAAAATGTCATGGACAAAATGTCATAAGATAAAATGTCATGGACAAAATGTCATAAGATAAAATGTCGTGGACAAAATGTCATAAGATAAAATGTCGTGGACAAAATGTCATAAGATAAAATGTCGTGGACAAAATGTCATAAGATAAAATGTCGTGGACAAAATGTCATAAGATAAAATGTCATGGACAAAATGTCATAAGATAAAATGTCGTGGACAAAATGTCATAAGATAAAATGTCGTGGACAAAATGTCATAAGATAAAATGTCGTGGACAAAATGTCATAAGATAAAATGTCGTGGACAAAATGTCATAAGATAAAATGTCATGGACAAAATGTCATGAGATAAAATGTCATGGACAAAATGTCATGAGATAAAATGTCATGGACAAAATGTCATGGACAAAATGTCACAGGCAAAATGTCATATGAAAATGAAAAATGAAAAAATGACCTGCCAAAATGAAACAGAAAAATTCCGTAAGTATAAAAGAGTGAATAAGTGCTTAATTCAATAACTGATAATCTCACAATAAAAATCGTGGTTTTTACCATGAAAAGAGACACTGCGAGATTTCTTATTAGGTAAACAGTCAATGGTGTATGTTGTTTCAATAATGTACAAACACTATAAGCATTTGAAACCAGATTCACTCGGCGTTATAGTATAGTAGTACGAAGTAGTCACATTTTACTTTCTTCCTATTTTTAACCATCAAAAATGTTTTGTTACAATCACTTTTCATTTGAGTTATTATTTAAATAAACACTTATTTACTCTTCATATATCTGTGAAATTTTGTCTGTGACATTTTGTCGGATGAAATTTTATCATTATGGCATTTTGTCCATGCCATTTTGTACATGACATTGTGTCACATGCTATTTCGTTGGGCCACCTTTCAAACACCTATGACATGGAAAATTGAGAAAACACAAAAAGGAATAAAACTTTAAACAACCAGGAAACAACTGTGATAAAGCAACCTTGAATCAAAAACAACAGGTATTAAAGGCAAGACTAGATACGGTAACGTAAATCAGGGTTCCAAAGGTACAAAAACATAAGGTAAGTAAGAATACTCAAGCAGAAAACACAAGGTAAGATTAGGTGTGAAAAGTGAGTTAAGGTTGCATAAAGTAAAGTAAGGTAATAATAAGCTCACAGAGTCTACCAAATAGGAAACAAAGTTCAAGAAAATCTTTTAACTGCAACCGGTGTCACGAAATAGAGTATCCCCCGTATTAATTGTATCCCCCCAAATTAAAAAAAGTCGAAAAACCCGCTTTTGCGTGTATTTTTTGGGGCAAATTAATTTTCATCTGCTTTGTTTTGAACAATGACACTAACAGGTATGTTTATTCCTACTAGATAATTTGTTTTGCCCTGTTTTTAGAGCACTTAAAACATTTAAAACACTTAAAAACAATCAGAGTCGCTAAATAAATTCGAGTTGCCTTCATCTGAGCATTGCTTAGGACACTTAAAACAATTAGAGTCACTTTAAATTTTGATTACAGTATAAAAAAAATTATTATGCGCATTTTTCAAAAAGGGGGATAGAATGGTTTATCCCACCGGATAGCATAGACCGGTTAATTCCATCCGGGGGATACATTAATTCATCCCCCCGGATAGCTTTCAGGGGGGATACTCCGTTTCGTGTCACCGGCACCCACACTTTGGAAAATTCAATGAAGTGAAACAATGCTGTCATATATAATTTTTATATATGTCACATCCAAATTTCGTCTTAAAAAAATTAAAATAATAATATTATTGTTACAGCAAGGTAGGGTAGCCCCATAATGTCGGTTACTTAATGTTAATTTTATCTAGCTTCGTTGCACCATAAGATCAACAACTTCCACCATAGTACATGATAGCCTCATGGTCTTACAGTTTGCATGCAAAATTACATGAAAATTAGGACATGGAAACAGCTCAAACCATGTGAAGGAGTAAATAACCTGAACACACTGGAACAGAGAAATGTCTAGAAATATACAAAATACACACACGATTCTAAATACTTGGACAAAGAGGCATAACACTGGATTGGAGAAAGCAGTTTACCATAGGCAGACAATTTAAAACCAATTAGAAACGGCAAACAAATGCCAAAGCAACAACAGGTAACCAGGACAACACAAACGTCTTCAAACTCACCGTATGTTTCGTCTGATACATCAAGTTATATACAAATCTGTGTAGTCATAGATATAAGATAAGAATATTCTTTAATGGACAAATTGCTATCCGCATTTTGGTGTACAGGCATGTTATAATAATAAACAAACGTACATCATTTCTATATCCATTCAATGCCAAATGCTTTAAAATAGCACAAAATCCTAAATCCAAAAATCAATATAAATATGTGCTTTTACTGACCAACAATCTGTGTTGCTCTTTGATTTATATTGTAATACATTTAAATACGATAATCAAGTATATTTTGAAAAAGATGCCCAGCAGCAATAATCAGACTTGTTGTCCTCGAGACCAAAGTCTTGGTCTCGAGTGCGCTCGAGTTCGGTTTTAAAAGTCTTGGTCTTGGTCTTGAGAATAAAAGTCTTGGTCTTGGTCTTGGTCTTGAGAATAAAAGTCTTGGTCTTGATCTTGGTCTTGAGGTTCAAAGTCTTGGTCTTGGTTTTTCAAGACCAAGACCAAGACCAAGACCTGCCTTCGCTGCCCTTCAGTATTAACATTGAATAATCAGGGTGATTTTTAAGGTCGTGGGGCCGATGTAAAATTGTAATTCACCGCCACGAAAAAGGCCAAGCCTCTTCGCGTCCTACGACAAATAGCGGACGGATACAATTCCAGCTGGTCAGGAAATACCATCGGCAGCAGCAACCGCTATGCTGTACGTATCTGGAAGCCCTGCCAAGACTCGTATCAGAAGCCAGGCGGTCAGATACGCCATGGCAGGATTTTAAAAAAGACTCACGGTTTCTAAATTTATATCCAGTGCTTGAAAAGATGCTGTGCGTGCCAGCAACTTCAGCACCAGTCCTGTAGAACGTATTTTTTCGCATGGTGGAATTTTCATGAGGCCACACCGAGCACGCCTTGGTTAGAAAATTCTGAGTGAATTGGTTCTGTTAAAATGCAACAGCCATTTGCAATAGCCTATCATTGCACATAATCACATTAGGGAGTTTTGTAGGCACGAACTGAACTCGGAATTCTCTGCAGTTTGGTTATAGAGTTGCTTTGTTTGAATAAAATACGTTTTCATTAAGATAGCAGAACTTGCATTTTCGCAAGGTCTTGTCTTGGTCTTGAGACCAAAAGTCTTGGTCTTGCCTTGGTCTTGAGTGCAAAAGTCTTGGTCTTGGTCTTGAGAATAAAAGTCTTGGTCTTGGTCTTGGGCTTGAGGTTCAAAGTCTTGGTCTTGGTCTTGAGGTTTGAGGTCTTGACAACAACACTGGCAATAATATTGAAGGTGCAAGGGGCCATTCGTTAAAACATCTGCAAAAATTTCTTACTTTGGACGTCCTCTCCTGTCCACACATGGCATTGTCCTTCCTACCTCTTTACATTCCAGTATCCAAATCAGGCCACTCTGTTGATTCTGTAGAGCAACTGCATATGGAGTGGGATACTGGTGCCTCAAGTATAGTGAGTACTAACACTACCCCTTGTTCGCATTTGGGTAATCCCACCATCCTCTCTTTGTGAGTATATTTGATAGATGACCACTATCAGCGGTTCATCACTAAGGGCTTCCTCAAGGCTATATGAAGAACAAATTAGTTTATTATAATTTATATCTAAATATACTAAAAATTAAATCTAAACACTGCTACTGTACGTCAATATTCAAGAATAGCTTACATGTATATCGTTTGCAATCATCTGAATTTTACCAAAAACTCAAAACATTTAGTAAATTCATGAATTCGAGATACTTCACAAACTCTGCCCATAATTTACAATCAATGCCAGTAAAATCAAAATAAATTAATAAAATTAAAGAATAAAAACCCTGTGAGCAACTCAAAACAAGCACTTGACTCAGAACAATGACCTGAGAACAATGGACTGAGAACAATTGGCTCACAGCATATGACTAAAAACATTTGAATCTAATTAAATAATCAATGAATCTAAATAAATAAATAAAATTTAAGAATAAAAACCCATAAACAAACTCTGGCTCAACACATTTGATTTCAAACACCTGACTGAGAACAATGGACTCGGAACAATTGACTCTTAGCATATGACTCAAGACATTTGAATCAAAACATTACACTAAAACAAATCACCTAGAAAATATTGCCTCTAAAAATATAACTCACCAGCCAGGCCACCAGTGGCAGCAGAAACCCCAAAATAACCATTCTTTGGCAGCTCGATGTCATTAACTCGCACACATATTTCATAGTCATCCTTGTTACTCGTTACACCATTGTGGTAGTATATCTGAAAAGTTTAGCAGGTAATATAAGCCTTGTAAGGTATGTGTATATGCTTTTAGTAATTCCTTTTTAAAGATGTAATTTAACGATAAAGAGACCATTTGCAATTGAGGTCAGAGGGAACAGCGCTGTACTAAAGTTCAAAAGATCATGCATTCCTCATATGGTCGGGAAGACTGTACTGTGCAATCAATCAATCAATCAATCAATCAATCAATCAATCAATCAATCAATCAATCAATCGATGAGTACAGTAACACAGAAGGTACAGTGGTCAGGCCTCATAGAAGGTAGGCTGAAATTGTTTCTTCACCTGCTTGTGACGCTGTTACTACTGCAAAATGTTATCCAAGGAAAAAGGGTCAATCCAGCCTTATTGAATGGGTCCATCAGACTCTTTTTAGATTGATCCTTTCAATCACTTGAACAGTTTTGAGTATGTACTGACTGCATTTCCTTTATTCTGTGATTTTATGGTGCTGATGTTCTGTCAATAAATGGCTACTAGTCTTAGCTTCAGAAAAGACTGTAAATGTAATTAAGGTAATAATAATGCATGACACTGCTTTTATCTGGAGTCATCCGCAGTGCAATTGTCTTAAGGTTGAAAAATCTTTCAAGTACAAAACAGCACCAGCTCCTACATTTTCTAAAACTTTTTTATCATTCAGTGGCGCATTGTGCAATTGAAAAGAGTATACCGTAGTAAATTACTGTTATAATTTTTAATCATTATAATTTTTGCACCAAGTTAGCTTTTATCAGAGGTTCTTAAATAATGTTTCCGGAGAATAAAATCTTGTCCAGATCGGCAAGAACTTGCCCAGTTAAAGCCCAAGAAGACTGCCATTTTATTTATACCAATATACAATATTTTATTTACACAAAGCAAATTGTTAAGGCCATTAAGATCTTGTTGCAGTAGGTTATCTAATAGTATTTTAAGCAAACCGTTAAAGTCTTGTCATAGTATTCAAGTTTAGCTCGAGTTGGGTAGGGCTTGTTTCGAAAGTCTCGCATGCAACCGCCTGAAATTTGATTTGTTCCGTCCCTAAGAAAATCACAGAATTCAAATGATATGATGAGAAAGTGGTATTAGATCAAATTATACAAGGCATTTTGAATAAATACAGCATCTGATGTATGCTTAATAAAATCTATGGTCATGGAGCAATGAATTAAATTAGAGTAGATTAGAATCGGCCCCTCGTCAATATAGCCACATCAAAACTGCCATGTGACCAAAATAGCTTTGTCAAAATCGCCATACGACAAAACAGCCAGTGAAAAGAGTACCAATAAAGTCGCACAAGATCAAACAATTATCTTAAACGCGCAATGTCAAGCAAAAAGGTGCAAAAATAAGATAGCCTATACCTCAAAGAGATTAATTTGAAATATGGTTCACAGGCACCAATGGCGATACTGATTGTTAAGATAGAAAGATTATCTGAATGAAGATGAGAAAAGTAAAACACATATTGGAAACTTACTTCTAAGAAGTAATTTGCAAAAGCTTATCAGGTCATAGCGAAAGAAGAAAGGTAAGCAAATTACAGCCAAAAGATGGGCTAAAAGATCCGAGATCGAACACTTTTAGCTTTACCACTTTGAGGAACTGTACAACGAGAGTAAATAAAGGATGACTGACTAATAAGTCTAGATATAAAGTTAAACTGTAGCTATGAAAAGGAGCAATTGGACCGGACATTTTTAGTTATTCAACATAGCATTTCACATCTGTATAAATTTAAACGGCACATCGAAAATGGAGAAGATAGTGACACAGAAATAGTGGCATTGAGTAATTGTTGGTGACTTTGACGTGACCATAAATTTTCAAAGAGCTCTTTTCACAAAGCTGTTTCAACGAGACCTTTTAGATGGAACAGTTTGTTGATTGGCGATTTTGACGGGGCTGTTTGGACGACTCATCATTAGATTCAGATAGCTTGGATTATGATTAGCAGCTCGGCAAATCAATTTCAGATCAGAATAGATAAGATCAGATCAGATTAGACACTGACGAACCTTGCTCATCATTATTGTAAAAAATGTTCACTAAGTTAGATTTAAATAGACAACAGATCTAATAAGATCATTTAAGATCAGTTTACATCAGATTAAACATGACTGTATTTTTTTCATGAGTCCATCCTGATCCAATAACACAATCTTTCTTTACTATGTCCACCACGATGTGGTATGCTAAGTCATCTGATAAATAAACATATATACGTAATATTAGGCTAGATAAAAGAATATATAAGGATCAGACAGATTTGAATTAGACAACAGATTTATCCCGATTAAGATCAACTTAGCTCAAATCTGATTATAAAGAAGACTATATTAAGTATATATACTAAGTATAGATACCAAGCATATATCATATATAAGCATCTATAATTATTTACATATCATAAATATATGCATAGATGTATAATATTATAATATATATATATAAATATATGTATATATGTGCATATATAATATTATATATATATATATATATTCATGTTATTATAATCCAGACACATGGTTGACACACCGCACCCAAACAAAACTGCCAATGACTGAAAGACCAATGACCCTGAAAGATCAAAGACCAGACTGATAAAAGAATATACAAAGGTACTTGATGAAAGATTAGACAAGGTACTCGATAGATTACTCGTCGTGGTTGTACGCCTTCGTTCCATCGTTGAGAATGATCATGATGTACGGATTGTTGCTCATGACGTCGTTGTCGTAGGAATCGAAGAAGACACCGAGACCTCGCCAATGGTCCGTGCTTCCGAACACAGGACCATCCACACCCCGGTCCAACGTGTACCACAACGCCTGAAATATACCACAACATTTTATTGAGTGTGATTCGTTCATTCATTACGAGGATTTGCATAGCGCCCATTCAATATTTAATACTACACATGAGTGCTCCCGGACCCAAACATTGTGGGGCGCGGTGGTGCAATGGTGGCATCGTTGCCTTGAAGCCGGAAGGTTCGAGGTTCGAATCCACCTCGCCGCGTAAGGACCTTGGGCAAGTCCTTCACTCACAATTGCTCAGCGCTTCGGCGTGAAACTCCGATGCAGTGTCCGCTCTGCATTCGGGAGCGCCTCTGAGTAGAAATAGCTTGAAGAGGCGCTATAAGAAGTGCACATACAAACAAACAAACAACCTCGACAAAAGAGGACAGTTTTAAGATTGTGATAGAACATGTCAGAGGGACTTTTGACAGTAGGCGAGGTATGGAGGTAGTCCATCCCAGACCACAGGACAAGCAACAGAGAAAGCGCAATGCTGTATGGTAGATGTACGCACAATAGGGGACAAGAAGTTCACCCAGTGCAGAGCAGCGAAGTGAATGGTGGGCTTGGATGTCTTGAAATGCAGAGCAATACAATACAATGCAAGCACTAAAGACATGTGAAAGAGCTTCATATAAATACATATTCACCACAATACAATTTACATCCTAACTCCTGGCTAAATCCGTGTTGTCTGCCTGATGTCATCTTCCCAGTATATTATCATTAGAAATTCATACGATACCACTCCAAGAAAAAAATGTCAGTGACATACTCTAGACCAGCCTAAATAACTTCAATCATAATAATAATCACATGATTAAATTATAAATTTGATTGAATTCGCAATTGTGGAACTGAGTAGTCATTGGCAACTTTGACAGAGGAGTATTTTCAGGAGTTGTTTTCATCAGTCTCTTTCATTGGGGGGGGGGGTTATTTTGGCAGGGCTGTTTGTCATGTAGTCAAACTGTTTTTGCAAACCACAGTATGACTACATGAAATACATAAACACATAATAACAAGTTACGCAACAGTTGCTCTTGTAACTGTATGGCAGCCTATTAGGCAGTGATCCGCCGCTGCTCCACCCCTACCCCCGCTGTTCATCTTATCGTCAGCTCTGAAGGCTGAGCGAACCATAAGGGGGTCACTGGGTCAGTGGGTATCGAACCTGCATCATTCATTCGTGCCTGTGTATCACCATTCAAACATCACAACACTCCCGTAAAAGTAACTAAGAAAAGAATCTTCATTAGTAAGCGAAGCACTGCACATAAAACAAGAAAGTCACCAGTGGCAGCAAGCTCTCACACACACCCACACCTGACTGATAGCTGCATACACAACAACTCTAAGACACTCTTAAGATGCATTGTACAGCGCACAAGTGTTCTCTTACATTACACACATGTAGAGCAGAACCACTGGATCCTCACCCAAGTAACTTGACAAGGTTTCTGATAGAGACCAATATATAGCCTCTACCCTGCTCAGTTTCAATGATGTGATGTGTGAAATCCTTCAACTCTGCGCCCATCTGAATGGCCGCCACATCGTCTAAAGTCAGTAAGTAAGTAAGTAAGTAGCCATTATTTGCTGACAGGCGCCCATGCATTAAAGCCTCTGTGTACGGACCGTGCTAGTCGGGAATAAAATCTCTCGGAGATAAGCCACCAACGGAATGCAACCTGGGATCCGACTGCACACTCTTCATGATTACCATGCTCAGAGTCTCTGGCCAAGTTGTGTCAATAGTGTGGAGAAACGAACAACGTGGCAAATGTCAAGCGAAACGCAACGCTTGCCAAATCAATACAACATAATGTCACACTAATAACTGTATTGCTATTACCATTCGCTGTGCACTTCATCGTTTTTTGTGCACACCTGTTGAACGTACGTCGCTACAGCAGAGTCAGAAATTAACGATAAAAGTAACAATCCAATCCAGTCAGGATAAGAGAAATAAATGACTGGCATTGACGACAAGTGTCATGCAAATGCAGCATAACAATAGATTCGACCACACTCACCATCACCACCACCATCATCACCACACCACCCAACACTCCACCAGCACCACTGTCATCAAGTGATGCCATGTTTATATTTACATCTGTCCAGCATAGTCTGCCTGTGTTTCTTCCTCCATCAAACCTTGCATGTTATGCATTATATGGAATTAGGTCAAAAAGTTCGGTATTCTCACTACCATAATAGATCTGCTGTCCATGGTGACTTAATGGTTCCTTTCACTCGCTCTGCAACAATGCAGAGGCGTTCATTCTCTGTGGTTGGTCCAACAACCTGGAATGGTCTTCCCTTGACTATGCGACACCTCCCAAACTGTTCTCAATTTCACAAACTGTTGAAGACTTTTTTCCTGCTTGATCTCGATCGGGAGCGCCTCTGAGTAGGTACCTTGAAGGGGCACTATATAAATTACGATTGATTGATTGATAATACGTCATGGGTAAGACAAAAATACAATTTAGCGCAATCCATCACGCTGTACAATACACAAATACAATGCCATATATCACCATTGTGTAATTATAGCATCACAACTTCAACTAGATGCGACAAAAAAACACAGGACAATTGTTATTCTCATTGTCACATTTAGACAGCACAGTGTTTCCCATCTTACCAATCCATCCGCTCCGATTCTTCCTCGTCCATTGACCCGGAAAACTACTTCCACCTCCCAGTTCTCATGTGGGTTTACCATCTTTGACCAAACAGCACCTGGAAAGGAAATGGAAAGCTAAGCACACTTAAGGTATGGTATGAAGAGATAAGAAAAACTAGGGTATGTTACAAGGACAGAAGGTAAGGCAGGACAGATTAATTCATTCATTCATTTTATGCATTTATATAGCGCCTCTTCAAGGGGGCTACTCAGAGGCGCTCCCAACCTCAGCGTGGCCAAATAAAACTGCCTTAAGATGAGAGAGGAAAGCCTGAGAAGGATTTCTACAAAGAGAGCGGTGGGTCAGAGGAAGACCATTCCAGGTTGAGGGTCCTACCACCGAGAAAGCACGGTTCTGTATAGTGGAAGTTCGAGCAAAAGGGACTGAGAGTAGACTTCGTTCAGTCGAACGAAGGGAGCGGAAGTGGTGAGAAGGTAAGAGTAATGTAAAGGAGGTATGGTATTAGCGGGCCGAAAGATGGGTGCAGGGTATAAGGATACCAAAATTAAAAGATCAGAAACAGATATTTATAGCACTTAGAACTATATTGCATTGTATTGCAGCTATAAATTTATATAGCGCTCCTCACGGAATACTATTCAGAGGCACTCTCAGCACAAACAAAATCGGGGTGGGTGCGGGAGAAATACATTCAAAGAGCAAGAGACAGATGCAGAAAACGAGTAATTATTTTAGCCCTTAGTGGTGCGGGTGGAAGGTCATTCCAAATTGATGGAGGGCCAACCACAGAACACCATGTAGCATTGTAGCTATTGCTAGAGTTCTTCTTCAGAGGCAGACATTTTGCTCGTTAATTGAACAACAGCTGTGCAGCTAACCTATGCCTGACAAATCAATAACCGATCGACAGAGACTAGGGCAGGAGCAATTAATAACCACCAGGTGTGACAGTAAACGTGGATAAATTAACATTTGCCTACTAAGAACCAATGCTTTATGACACGAAGCACGCACAATTACGTTGGCTGTATTGCATCGTTCGATAAGAAAAAGCCACGCTATGTAATTGATAATTTCAGCGTTTCAATTAAGAATACTTTACAGCTCATTAGAGCATAGGAAATCATGCTATACAATGTATGTAGCTATCTTTGGATACAGCCATAACTATTAATATATCCAAGCATGAACATGTAAGCCCTGCTCTTAAATCTTCATTTGGCTTACTGTTCAGCAATTTCATATTGCAGATTGTAGACCATTTTGCCCCAGGAAAAGTATCATTAACTTCACTCTCTCTTTGACCGGCCCCAAGCAGTGCTCAGGGAAAGCTCATTTACCTCATTGCCTCCAATTAATGCCTTACAATTTCCTGCAAAATCACACAGAAACTTTTTAACAATTCTTTGTAATACTTCACAATTGTGACCCATCTGCGCAAAACCAGTCGTAAGTCAAATTTTTCCCTTTTTAAATTTAATATACTATTTTAAAGAGAAACAAATTCTCTTTAAAATGATACCAATCTTATCGTTCTATCTTGATCCGAACTGAATTTATGGATGAAAACTACTTGCATTATGGATACTATTTATCGACAAAATGCATCTAAGTTGGCCTAATAATATTAATTGCAAATCATAACTTGCAAGAAATTATTCAAATAATGCTCTTCAATGTTATTTTCACTCAAACTTTTTGGTTATTTGCAAAAAAAAATATTTTAAAAATAATTTTCTGAAATAATCTAACAATTGAAAAATATTGACCTTGCTCTAGTTTTTGCTTGCTTGCTTGAAACGGAAATTTTCGACTTACGACTGGTTTTGCGCAGATGGGTCACAATTGATGAAAAATAGTGAAGTGCATGCAGACATGTGTAACTTACCCTTTTTGCTCTTCATCGAAGGTGTAATTCGCACCGATTCGTCGCTGGCAATGGCATCTGCAATCGGAAACATTGTAATGTAACACCGACAAGCACTTCACTTTCCAAACCGATTGGAATTTCTGTATGTCACCAGCTGTCTCTTTGTGGTACCAGGTCATGGTCATCTGTGAGGCAGAATGAGGTTATTCAATGCAAGTTACTGAAGGATAATCACGACACCTAGGCCCATACAATCCTTATTCCTTAATGCAGCCCTGGATGGCACTGACTGCCTTTTCACTGTGATTTGGCCAAATAAGGGCATGCTATGCATCGCAGTCATGATACAAGTTTCATCCATGATATTAGTTTCTTGCCAACGATGATGATAACTTTAATTTCACGAGACCTATTAAAAATATCTACTGAAAATTATGCTCTCTTAAGCTACAGCCATCATGTCTATTATGCCTAACTGACCGCATTCCTTTTTTCACAGCAATTGGCAGCATGATTTTGAATAATTGATTGATTGAAAGCATGCTGTGTATGTGTGTGTGTGTGTGTGTGTGTGTGTGTATGTGTGTGTGTGCATGCGCAGCATGCGTGTCTTTCTCTTTTCCTGTTTCTGACGCCCTCGTTAGGTCTACCTCAAGATTTCCATATCTCTCTCACTTCTGTCATTGTGCCTCTCTGTCTGCTTTATCTGTCCATTGCCATTTCCCACTACTATGTCTGATATCTCTACCTCGCTCTTCATGTCTGCCTGCCTCACCACTCTCCTCCCTCTCTCTCTCTCTCTCTCTCTCTCCCTGTCTGTCTGTCTGTCTGTCTGTATCTCTGTATCTGTTTGTCTATCCATCTGTCTGCATTTCTCTCCTACATATCTGTCTGAGACACTGAGACAGTCTGTCTGGCCTGCCCCATCTGTCTATGTCTGCCGATGTCTGTCTCAGTTTCCGTCTCTGCCACTCAGTTCCTGCTTTTTGGGTTAAGTGTCCTCATCACTTATGCTGAAATTCGCAGTTTACCACCATGCCATAGTGCCTGAGGCAAGACTGTGTATCTGAACAAATAACATCTTTACATAAAATCAATAGGTCAAGCTACTTAATTTACACATTTATTTATTTAGCTTTTGCACAGCGCGTCCAGCCACGGAACAGCAGCCTCATCAGCCACATGCAAGGCGGTTAAACCACCTGGAAAGCGAGTTGTTTTGCAATCATTTACGATGCGTGACATTGTCTGGATTTCACCACAGCCACACAGTAGGTCGGAAGCCTGCCTCCATCGAACCATGTTAGCAGCATAGCGTCCCTGCCCAGTTCTAATTTACATGAACTTACTTTAATATTTATACAACACGTTTTACAGAGCTCTGCAATATCACAGGTTGAAATAGCTCTTTACTTGAAGTCAAAACCTCTGATCTAATCTAATGAGGAGGGGTTTAGAGTGATGGCAACATTCAGGCACCAAGAGCAGAAGCTCAGCACAGACACTGAATTGCTTCCTGCTACTCTCCCAAAGTTCTACTCAGCCGTTCATTTGCCAGCTGGTGTTGGAAAACATGAGCAGGCCTGATAGATGTGCATAGCTCCCAACAGTAAAATTATTCGACTCCTATAATAACTTGCGATCATCTATTCATACTATGAATTGTAATCATACTGCATTCATGTCAGTTTAAAAAAATAATCAAGGATATTTTTATAATCAAATCGACTCTAACTTAAACGAATGCAAATGCAATCTACCAGTAATCAAATAAATTTCAAGCAAACAGAATCAATCACACATCTCCTGCGTAACAAAATTATATATATATATATATAGGGCAGGTCAAGCTGACAGGCAGACAGACAAAATTCAGAGAACATAAATTATGACAAGCCAAGTAGAGCGGCGTTATAATAATCTTTTAGCAAAAATTGGCTTACGTCCACTAAGACCCATCATTACGCGTGCAGTCCAGATCCAAGTAAACCAGTCTCTGACTCACCCCCGTAGTGGTCCCAGAAGGGGATGGATCCATCAGGCTGGACGAGGTGAGGTCCCTTGAAGCTCAGTAGGTACTCGAAGCGCCGGTTCAACTCCTGTGGTACTCCCTGACCATTCGCCAACTCTGTTGATCCTAAGCTTAGCACCACCGTTGCTGCGATCGCGAGTTTAAAACACGTAGCTACGTTCCGTTTCATAACACCGATTGATGAATAAAGATTTGCAAAGGAAAGAACGAATATAAAGTTTCCAGTCAATCGGGATAGACTGGACCCAGCTGAAAACGTTCACTCGTAAATTCATAAGAGCGTGAAGTTTGCAACAACACTTAAGTTCTGTAGACGTGACTTACTTTGGTACCGCATCACGTCTTCTGATTGGTCCACATGAACTTACCTGTGCAGGTAGGTAAGGTCGTCGTCATCAGGCAAGGTAGGCAATGTCATAAAAAAAATTACTATTACGAAAACTGTTAACGTGGGAAGGCACATAAAAAAGCTGAATCTGAGGGAATCAATTGCTAGGTGAAGGCCAGTTATTTGCTGAAATTTACGATGCATGATCTCGCCCACCTATAGTTGATGCTTTTGTACAGAAAGTTTTATTATGAGAATGTTGTGACTTTACGAAAACGTGTTTTTCTGTAGACTAACGTGGTAGTCTAACAAATTCTTAATTACTTACCTTACTTTAGTTACATAATTTCGATGCTTAAAAGTCAATGAGAAATGCGCTCTAGCAAGTCTTATAAGGCATCTGACGATCTCATGAAGGAAGAATGAGCTGGAGTTTAAGAGTAACACGTAGGCCTACTTCAGGATCTAAGATATCTGCACAAGTGGAGTTGGCATAAATGACACCGAACTGAGAGTAGGCTTAAGTCTGTGACAGTCATGTCTTGATAAGAGACCTTTAAAATTGCAATTCGATGTCACGATATTACACAAACATATGTCTGCAAGTGTTTAACTTATAAACATTATAATTGCTGATAATATATCGAGTGACTTTATTCTTTACCACCACCAGTACCATAACTTTACATAGAAAACATTCCAATTGGCCTCATGCAGACAATTTTTGAGTTCCCAGTTTCCATTCTGCTTTAACACACGGACTACAGCAATCCCAATTCAATAACTACACCCACCAAGCAGCTGACGCAATCACACATTTACTCCGGTCATAACTTAGTAAGCTAAGCCATTAATTACTCAATCAGTAAGTTAGGCCTACATAAGGGCAACTTATTTTTCTGTATGTGAATAAGTACTTCTTATAATATTATTTCATTGCTCATTTATTCAATTGATAAGCTAAATAAGCAACTTATATTATTCTGTAAGTAAATATTCTATTGCCAATTCTGCAAGTAGGCCTATGATTAATCTAATTGACTAAGTCACACATTTGGTCAACTGCTGGGTAAGTTTAAACAGGGCTGTTTTTAAGGAATTTTTAAAACTGCACATCCTCTTCTTTCCTTCCTCATCCTCCATGGTAAATTATTCCCAATCTGAGGGAAATTACCTTTTTTTACTAGTTTTAACTGCACGGAACGTGACGGAAGTGCTTCTACAACTGCACGAATCCATTTAGAACTGCACATTTTGTGAAGAACTGCACGTTAAAAAAAGCCCTGGTAAGTTAGTCATTTCGTTATTCAGTAAGCAAATAAGTGATTCATTTACTCAATAAGTAAATTTTTAAAAATTCATTTATTTAGTAAACAAATAATTCATTTATTGAGTAAGTAAATAATACAAACTCATTCATTTTTTCAGTATGTAAATAAGTAATTACTTTGTTCAGTATGTCAGTTATTCAGCTGCTGAAGCAAGTTTTCTTTAAGAGGTTCCATCAGACTTGATAGTATTTTTCTATACTTTCAATTTTTAGAACAGTAATGGATATTACTTTGGGGTTTGAATCCACTCTCTAAATAGACCTGTGAGTTGTTCATTCTGCAAGTACGAAACATTCATCATTCATTCCATTCAATTTCATTCAATCATTCACCTTATACACAAAGCAACTCATTCAGTCAGTAACTCAAATAATTATAAATTTGATTGAATTCACAATTGTGGAACTGAGTAATCACTGGCGACTTTGACAGGACTATTTTCAGAAGCTGTTGTCATAGGGTAAGGGTAAGTTAGTCAATCATTTATTCAGTACACAAGGCTGTGTCAATCAGTCACTCATTCAACAATCATGTAATTAATTAGCTCAGTCAATCAGTCACTCATTCAACAATCATGTAATTAATTAACTCAGTCAATCAGTCACTCATTCAACAATCATGTAATTAACTCAGTAAGTTGCTCAGACACAACTTATAAAATGAAATACACTTTCTGTAAACGCATGTAATTAGGCAGACGAGAAATTATTACACGATTACGAAAGACAGCTGAGTAAATCTTTACACACACTTGAGAATTTATTTCAAATATTTACACTAAATTGTAGTTTCAAACAGCAATTTCTACAGTCGGCACACTCTTGCAGCTACAGTAACTGTTACCTCAACACAGAAGCATAAAATGAAGAAAATAAATACAATACAGTAAAAGCCAATTTACTTCTTATTGTCTTTCTGTTGCTTTGCACATTGTACGCTGTTGTATAAAAGCACTCTGCTTCGACCAAAAACAACAGGGCACGTTTTTCAGGGCTTCTCACGGAACCTTTGCAAGAGCAGATCTAAGGCCAATCACTGCATGCCACCATGGCCCAATAACCACGTCAAGAAATTGGGGGAAAGGAACATGCCATAGAATTTCCCATAATCGTCTAAAACTTTCGGATGACTAACCCTCGAATTCATTCAACTCTGAATATTCACAATAAGATTTTCACCGTAGTTGCTAGAGGGTTAACATCAGCATCAAGCTCAAACAAGCAACCGAAATTTACCTTATATGAGTAATAGTAATAAAAATAATAATAATGACAATAACAACAATAATAATAATGACAATAACAACAATAATAATAATGACAATAATACTAGTGCAGCAGCAAAGGAAACGACGTCACCATCTCAGATCACAATTAGCACAATACAAGACCACAGGAATGACATCACATTTACAACAGAATTACGGAAATCGTTACACGATAGAATGTAAATATTTACACATCTTATTATACCTTGTTAGCAGGTTCTAAAACATCCATTACATTGAAACTAAAACGAGTACTTAGATTAAAAATATTAAAAATTCAAACAGTTCTGATCAACATACACTTCACACGCGTCAAATACGTCAAACAATAATAATAAACTATAATTAATAATAAAAGTTGCAATTATTTATTAAAATTAATTAACTTGGTGCTATAAGGAAAATGATTTAAAAAGTGTCATATAATGTTGTTCTTGAAAGGCTAGACTTCACAGACAAGTAAAAACAAGCCTTTATTTATTACCAATATTTACTATAATTATGTATTTGTTATTATAAATGTGAGCATTTATTATGATATGATTTAGTATTATTTGCACCCAGACAAGAAACGAACAAACACAAAAAATAAATATGTGTAACAAAATATGTCGCAGGCCACAACAAAGTTTAGTGTAATGCCAGAGCAGATCAAATTTGACATACCATGATGTGGGGGTTGGCAAAATAAATATAAATTATGGGATGGTTAGGTAGCACAACTTAAGACACTGTTGAGGAGGTTAATACCACAGTAAGGTACCATAAATTACATCACTGTAAAGCAAGGAAGGGAAGTTACAGTAAAAAAGGTAAAGCATAAATTACTGCAAAGTATGACGCATTTCTTAGTTTTGATTACCGGTACTGTGAAGTTCAAATCAGAAAACGTATGTTAAGAGAAAGCACAGGTTTAAATTGTAAATGGTGATAAGGTAAAGTAGGAACTGATAATTATGGTCAAGGTTAAATATCGGCGAGGCAATGTCAGCTGAGTATAAATTATGGTAATGTAATGAAGCCTTTATGAAGCCCCAGATAACATCAGGACATTTACAGGTGTTTGTGTAACTAATTCATTAACCTCAAAAAGTGCCATGGTATCTCTGGCATTCTTCACTTAGAAAATGCACTTTGGCACTCATTCTTTACTTCCTAAGTGCTGCGGTATATAATAAGAGACACCACGATCTGGCACAACCGCATTTTAGAATAACCGCAAAAGTCATGGCACTGCCACTTGATCATTACCACATTGGAGTGTGGGTGAGGGGCATCCAATAAGCCTGTCTTGGCAGAAAAACTGCAGATTTGCAAACATTCGTACGACTACACATCTAAAAGTACTGCATCCAAAGTAACATCGAACTCACAAACACTGTAGCTTCGATATAGCGCCAAGTGCTACCAAAATCCCAGCAGAAAAGAAAGACGTGCATGAGAGACGACAAAAGAGTGTGGCTAGAATGCTCACAGGTGGCAAGTCGCTTCGTCTACGAGGCGTAGTATAACCTGTGCACTGCAGCCGGACACCAGTGGACAGTTATACTTATTATCATTTATTGCACTTATCACGCGCACACAGCATCAGTAAATCTGAGGTATATATCAGTCTAGGGTATATATATATGTATGTATGCCCAGGATAGAATTCCGCAAAGCAGGCTCAGTGAGGCTCACACTTGCAATCGTTGGAGCACATATCCAGTGCACTACCATCCTGTCTAACTATCACATAAAGAGTCTGCTCCCGGGCTGCGAGTCAAACGGCTTAAAACTAAAAGCCTTCCAAAGTACCAGCATCACAAACGCCCCATCAAAAAGGTAGCGAGTCCAACACAAACCATCGAATAGACGCCTAGAAGCATTCTAGCCATGTTAGAGACTGCGAAACACGACTCGCAACTGGGACTGTGCACTGAAACGAGACAATATATGCTGATTAGCGCCATATTCACATTAGTGTCTGCCATGAGCAGATGTTACTTTCAAGATTGTACATTGAACACAGCGAGGTGTGGAAGTTGGGTTGGTCGGTTGGAAAAGCATCAAGATTTACGCTCGTCTACGCTGGCAGATAAACCCAGCTGAATCCACTGGAGTTGACATCAGTAATCTGTCATAAATAGGTCTAGAAAACAAACAAAAAAACTCCGTTAACAACAGATTCTAAAAAGGTATCAACAGGTCTATGCAAAAAAAACAACTTAAACTTGAGATCATACACAAGAAAAGAAACTAAATCAGCAACAACGGTTCAAATAATCGCAAACACGTCTAAATATATGTGGAAATTAAAGTGCTTAATCGTTAAAAATGCCAGAAATAGTCACAAACAGTTCTAGACAGGCATACACACAATTTAAATAGCTAGAAATGGTTAACATTTGTGAAAAGATCTAAACAGGAAAGCGGGGGGAAAATCAGTATGAATGATTATATTCTGACACACACAAGATTAGAATCGCAAAATCAGTAAAGCAACTTATAGTTTTAGTGCAATCTTTAGTTAAAATGGTGTACATATTCAAAAATCTTTAATTAAAATGGTGTACATATTCATAAATGGGTCTATGACATTGGCAAGAATAAAAACAAGGAATGTTCAGTGTTTACAGGGCTAAGGGAGGGAAGGTTCAATGTATAGAGTGATAAAAGCAGGAAGGTTTCACCTATCTGGAGGAATAAGCAGGGAAGGTTCATAAGTAAGGGAAACGAGAGGATTTAGGCTACTTCCTTGAAGATTCAGACCAAACATAGGTTTCAACAATTTGTTACAGAAAACAAACCGACTGAAGAAGTGTGAACGCAATAATATTATGTTCATATTACGGCATTTTGTTTTTAATAATTAGATGCAAAAGTTCAATTTCGTTGGTCGTTAAAACCCCTATAGATAAAGAAAACTGTCTGGCCATAAAGGAAACACTAGACAGTTTACCAGTAAGCGAGCACCATATAGCATCTTTCCATTTATATAGCACATTTTCCCTAGCATGATAGATGTGCAATGAACTCATCATCTCCAACCTGATCTCAAACAGAAAGTGGAAGAAAGTGATGGATCCAATACCATGAAAATTCCTCAGCGTACTATACAAGTCCAACGCCCGGTATTGTACTGTATCTATACATTTATATAGCGCTTCTAGCAGAATAAATATTCAGAGACGCCTTTTCAGCACGAAAAACTCAGGGGCAAAAGAAAGGTTTTTAAAGAACGAGAGACTAATAAGGTAAAAACAATTCATTATTTTAGCCCGTAGTGCTGGAGGAAGGTCATTCCAAATGGAGGGAAAACCACAGCAAACACCCGATGTTGGGCAAGAGCAGTCCTAGATCAGAGAACAAAAAGATCAAGATGATCTGCAGAATGCATTGAGCGTGATGAAGATGCAGATAAAGGCTTTTGCATATAGTTTGAGAGGTATTTAGGGGCATTTCCCAGCTGTGCTCTGGAGACCAGACAGGGTTCTTGTAGTGAATGTGCAAAGTGACAGGAAGCCAGTGGTAGCAAGTGTTTTGAAAACATCGGTACTAGATGCTTAACTAACACTAGATCATGATCCACTGTTAAAAAAAAACAACCGTGTAAAATCCAAAATGAAGGAAAGTCAAACTGAGAAAAACCACAAACCCGAAGTTTTTGGTCAACACAGTAGAGCACCAGAGCTGGCTACAACTGCAAGAAAACACAACAATGCTCAACAATACAACGCGGACCCTTGTCAATCCCTGGCAACAAATTTGATCAAGAACAAAAATGCCAAATCTTTCGAAAAGCGCTCGATTTGATCATACATGTGCGTTGACATGCCAATGTCCACTTTTAAATTGCCCCCATTTTAAAATGAAATTTTAAAAAATGATAATTAATATCAGCATCAATTCTATTTCAGATGTAAGAATTTGGTCAAATTTTGGTCGAAAAACCACGAAACTAAATCAAGGCCTGAGGCCTGTTGCAAATTCAAAGTCTTTACACCCATCCCAGGTGCATGGCATACAAAATTGGAGGGTTAAAACTGGAAGCCAATCTCCGGTTTCGTCAGCTTTAACCCTGTCGCCAGTTAAAGAGGTCCACTGTATCAGACAAGCAGCTCCATCTAATCTCTAAGAAAAAGCAAGCTAAATCACTCGAAGGGGTGTCACACTCTCATTGTTTTGTACACAATTACTTTCAGCAGTATATCCTTATGATCCAACAGGGAACAAGTGCTTATTCAGGAAGTGCCAGACTTTACAACCCTGAACAAAGGAGGGGCAGTGCAAATCATCTCTATAATAATAATAATAACACAGCATCATTAAAATGAAACTAACCACCACTATGTTAAACTAGAGTGCGAATTACAGCAATTAAAAATAGCGTGTAGAGCAGTCAATAGAACAGGAGCATGCGCAATATAAGACTATTATACATAGAAGGTCCACCATTACGGTCGGAAATACTGGAGTATCCTTAGAACACATATCATTTGCAAACTCATCTCATAGTTAGTTGTTGATGGTATGAATCTTGAATTAACACATTCACCATGGCTATTCAGCAACATTTATTTATTTATTTATTTCTCACATTTGCTATAGCGCCCCTTCAAGCCTACTTCTCAGAGGCACTCCCAACCACAGCGCGGACACTGCATTGGAGTTTCGCGCCAAAGCCACAAGCAATTGCGCATGAGCTATTGCGAGTGAAGGACTTGCTCAAGGTCCCTATGCAGTGGCTTGACGTGGATTCGAACCAGGAACCTTCTGGCCCCAAGGTACCGAACCAACCACTACACCACCAGGCCCCACATTTGCATTCGATGTACAAACACATTGACTTGTGACACCGATCTGAGCTTTATGGCACGCTTAAGTTGTCTAGTTGCATTGGATTTAAATAAAAACATAAACATATATAAAATAATAAAATACTTTTGGTTAAATAGTGCATTAGAATTAATTAAAAGATTAAATGATAATAATATGAAACAATAAAAATTAATAATTATACGCATGTGTATTGACACGCTCAAAGACACGCCACAGTAGGTAATGTTGAAACATTGTAATAATAATAATAATAATAATAATAATAATAATAATATTCTCTTTATTAACAATCAGGTTGACACACCGCAACCGGTTACAGTGTACAATTATGCAGTTTAAACAGTTCACAAGAACGGAGATCACAGCATACACAAATCTTAACTATACTAACTGAGCAGACCACCTGCAATATATGGCGCCAATGGCAGCCTACAAAGCAAATCCGCCCAATGTGGGCTCGAACTCACTACCTCTCGCACTCTTGGCCAGCGTGTTAACCACTACTCTACCGGACCCCCGTGGTACAAATTTCGTGATCTCACAAGCTTTTATATTGAACAGACGTCTTGAAAGTCTGTCAGGCATCAAGTTGATTTACATTTGCCCCTCCCCACCCACCCTCTAGGGAGTGGATAACTGAGCAGAGTAAGGAGGCTATGGGTATCGAACCGTGTCTTTAAAAGATCCAAAGTTCTGCTCTCGAAGCAAGAGTGCAAAAACCTCCTAATAGACCTACAAGTGCATCTCCAGATCCAGATTAACTAAATATGTGCCCGTTCAAGTGCCCTACTCAATCACCAACTATAGCGTAGCCAGTGATACGGGTTACAAAGAGCTTCCTGTGCATTTGGAAATTTACAGCAAACATTTGCCAAAGACCAAAAAGCCCCCAAACAGATTGAAGCACTGCAGAACAAAACAGCAATTGTTGTAAAACCTATTACAAGAAACTACTCTTGAGTATGCATTGTGCAAGTATTATGAATACATACGTATATTCACACGACACATTCAACGGCACATAATATATATAATTATATTTATATATAATTATACATATAATAATATATATATACATTATACACAAAATTATATCATACAATAGTATATATATAATGGTATATATAATATAACTAAATACATGGGCATATAAATATATTATACAATCATATATAAAATGGATATATATACACATATATAATTATATATATCCTTCTATTAGGCCAGTTAGCTACACCGGTAAGCGAGAGCGGCATACGTCTGTTGGTTGCAATGGACTGCGGTTCAAGCCCCGGGTTGGGAGTTGACATTCAGAGATTTAGATATCTCGGGCTAGCATGTGTGGGACGCAAGGGCGCAAGCTCCTGCGGGGCGACCTTGGGCAAGTTGCTTACCCATCATTGTCTGTGGGGAAGGCAATGGGAAACCACCTCACTCATCTCATCCCCAGGGGCGTAAAACCATTGAACCTGCCTTCGGGCAGAGAACCATCATCATATATCCTTCTACTGTATCATAATATACAGGAGAAAACGACTGCATAACAATCATACATATATAATTACATAATATAACAATATAATGAATAATTATTTAAAAATTATAAAGAATTATACATTGAACACAACAGCAAGGTGTGGAAGCTGGGTTGGTCGGTTGGCAAAGCATCGACACTTATACTCGTCAACTCTAATTAATTAAATTCTAATTATAGAAGCATTGTATAAATAGATAATTGTCTTAATTACCTAATCAAATGATAAAATATATAAACCAATCAAATAGAAAAATAACAAAATAAAATAAACTACCAGTGACACACAATTACATAAGTCGTGGACGACAACACAACACATGACATGCGTCAAAGCACAACGTCATCCAAACTTACGACTTCGACTGCGTCCTCCTGCGCGACACAGTCGCCGTCAGTCGTTGACTGTTCGGTGTCGTGCGGCAAAGAGTCGTCCTCGACGGACACAAGTCGTCCTGACGCCTCCTGCAGAGTCGCAAGCGACAGGTCATAGGTCAGCCCGGAATCCGTTGTGCTGCCTTCTGTGGAATGCACGTTACGACCCCGGTAGCTGCCAACTTGGAGATGCTGAGGGGTCGACTCTGAAGAGAAGAAATGTCTGATTATGTTAGACAATTTATGATTATAATGGCCGTAACCATAACCAAACATTTTATTGCTTTAAGAAATCTTCCAAACATAACATATATATATAATATAAGCTGTATATATATATACATATATATAGCATACATAAAATATATTTAAATATGTATGTATGTATGTATGTATGTATGTATGCATATATATATATATATATATATATATATATATATATATATATATATATATATATATGTATATGCAGACACACTGACAGAAACAGCCACAAAAACAGGCAGACAAAAGAACACACACAGTCCAACATTTCTTTATTTCTCATATTTGCTAGAGCGCCCCTTCAGGCTCTCCACTCAGAGGTGCTCCCGACTACACAGCATGGATGCTGCATCAGAGTTTCACATCGAAGCACACCAGCAACTGTCAGTGAAGGACTAGCTCAAGGTCCCTACGCGGCTGCTTGAGGTGGATTTGAACCTGGAACCCTGCGGTTCTAAGACTCCAAACACACCACTACACCACCATCCTCCACAAACATACAGTTAAATACAAAGACAGACACTGATAAACAGACACACAATCACAGACACAAACAGACACACCCACAGACAGACAAACAGACAGACAGTCAGACGAACAGAGAACAGCATACCTGCCAGCACTTCACTGGAGATGCTTGGGCTGGAGGCTGTGTAGCTCGGAATGCCTTCGGTGCAATCTGTGTGGGTTGGCGTGGAAGCGGAGTAGCTGTTGAGGGACAGGTACTCCTCCGATCCACACGTATTATGCGGATGATAACCGATGTCATGCCTACGATCAGATCATCGCAACCAATCAATCAAACGATTAAGCTTAATCAAAGCAAAATTAATCAAATCTCAAATCACGCAAGCTCACAACTTTGTGCACCCACCTAAGGATGTCACAAACTTCACACTCAGTATCCTCTCTAAAAACCCTGCTTAAGGGCTGTCCATAATGACATCTTGCAATTTAAGACGATTTATTAACCCCCTCCCCTCGTCAACATAAAATTCAAATGAAACCTAGTAAGGGACCGTCACATATTGTCACAAATGTGTGACCCCCTAGGTGCGTGATATCCTTTATGGACGGTCCCTAAAAAGAAATAAACCTAGTTAGCAACAACTGACAAACATTAACCATGAAAGAATCAGCATTTACCATAAACTCTTCCTTCAGACCATCCTACGGTTTGTCTGCTTGTATTATGTTTGTTGTGTAATGGTTTGTGGTTTGTCATACGATCGATAACAAACAAAGAGATATATAAATTTCATCACGACTGCATTCAGGTGACAAACAATTAATAGCAAATGAATCTTCTTCTTTTCCGTGCTCTGCCCTTAGGCAGGTTCGAATGTTTGACGTCTCCAATCTTCTCTGTTCTGCGCTTTCATTTTCAGCTTCTGGTAGCCATCTTTCATCATCCAGTCTAACAGTTTTTGTCTTGGTCTGCCTCTCGTTCTTTTTCCATCCATTTTCCCCTCTATGATTGTTCGCAGCATCGAGTCTCCTCTGAGTGTGTGCCCGATCCATCTTCTTTGTCTTTCTGTAATTGTGTGTATCATCGCTCTCTTTTCTCCGACTCTTCTCAATACCTCCTCATTGCTGATATGATCCCTCCAGCTGATTCTTTCTATCCTTCTCCATAACCACATTTCAAATGCTTCAATTCTCTTGATGTCTTCCATTCGCATAGTCCATGTCTCTGATCCATATAACATCACACTCCATACTAAGGTTTTTATCATTTTCTTTTTCAGCTCCTTATTGATTCCTCTTCTCAGTAGCTCTTTCCTCTTTTCAAATGCATCTTTTCCTAGTACAATCCTTCGTTGTATTTCTCTGTGGCATCTAGCATCTTCCGTAATCGTACTGCCGAGATACGCAAATTCCTTGACTTGTTCTAATTCTTCTCCATCTATGAATATTTTAACTGCCTTCTGCTCTCCTTTGCTTATTCTCATAACCTTTGTTTTCTTTATGTTGATTTTCATTCCGTATTCTTTTGATGTTGTATTCAGCCGGTCCATCATTGTTTGTAACCCTTCCTGACTTTCTGCCATCATTGCTTGATCGTCTGCGAATCTTAATGCCCTGATCCACATTCCTCCCACTTTTATCCCTTCCTCCAGTTCTTCCAATGCCTCCTTGATTATCTCCTCTATATATATATTGAACAGCAGCGGTGAAAGTGGGCATCCCTGTCTTACCCCCCTTCCTACCTTTCCTTGTTCAGAATATTCACCCTCTATCCTTATCTGTACTTTTTGTCCCATATACAGATTGATGAATCTACGAACCAACAAATTCAGTTATCAATCAAAATAAATGAATTAACAAATTAAACTGAACATAAAAATAACACAACAGGTAATTATCAAACTTTTTTAACACACCAATCATTTACCAAATATAACAATAAATAGCCACAACAATCACATTAAACATGTTAAATAACCGAAACATTAATCAGTTGTTTGGTAGCGCACAAATTACAGAATAAATAAAATAACCAACCAATCTAATTACTAAGAAACCCAAGTTTCAAAATATCAACCCTTCAGTTAGCTGCTGACCAGTACTACATGGCACACGATAAATGCATGTATGCACGTGTATGTATGCATGCATGAAATCAAGGGTGCATGTACACATGCATGTGTGTGCACATGTATGTCTGTATACAATGTTTATACATGAATATGTATTCATGTTTGTATGTCTGTATGTCTGTGTACATGTATCTGTATGTATGTATGTAATGTACCTGGTATGTATGTATGTATGTATGTGTGTATCTACTGTGTATGTAAGCAAACAAGCATGTATGCATATGCATATGAATGGTATGAACACACCCACACAGCCAAACCACCAGTTTACCATCCATAGTTGACAGATGGCAAGTGGACATTACGGAATGTTACGTATTACGCGATCGCATCACCTACCGGGTTTCAGAGTCGTCTATGACGTTTACATGATGTGAGCCGACGTAAGACGTCTCTGACAGAATGTCAGGCCTGCCCTCCTCTGCCGTCCCTACATCGATACAAATATCACTCGTAAAACATACATTTCTAATCACTTACACACAATTAAACTATGCGATTCATTGAATAGGTTTTTCAATTCTGCTATTTATTTACTTACTTTTATTTGTATTGTCATACATTAAATGCATCTGTTTAGATCGGTTAATCTTTTACCTGTTTGCCCCGAGAATATCCGCTGAAAACGGGCTTAAAATTTAAAAATGAACGGGTAAAGGGTTAAAGCCATGTCTACAGCAATATTTGCAGGTGCAAAGTTTACTTTTGGCAGGTACAAGAAGGTGCCATTGACAGGAACACATTATTTATTTTGTAAGGCATATCCTGGGCTGCAAGTTGTATACATGTGAGGCACCCTTGTAACATGCTATGGCGCCTTCGATATTGTCATTTATAATTATTTCTGTTATTAAGAAGGCGCTGTTGGCAGGTACTATAAGGTGCCATTGGCAAGTACTGGAAGGTGCCATTGACAGGTACTAGAAGAGGCCATTGGCAGATACTAGAAGGTGCTACTTGGTACTAAACGGTGCTGCTGGAAGGATCTAAGGTGCTGCTGGAAGGTACTAAACAGTGCTATTGGAAGGTACTAAACGGTGCTATTGGAAGGTACTAAAAGGTGCTATTGGAAGGTACTAAACGGTGCTATTGGAAGGTACTAAAAGGTACTATTGGAAGGTACTAGAAGGTGCTACTTATAGGTACTAAATGGTACTGCTGAAAGGTACTAAAAGGTGCTACTGGAAGGTACTAAAAGGTGCTATTGGAAGGTACTAAAAGGTGCTATTGGAAGGTACTAAAAGGTGCTATTGGAAGGTACTAAAAGGTGCTATTGGCAGGTTTCAAGAGGTCATTGAATGAATTACCAGACTTGTTAGTCGTCGATTCCTCTTCGTCGTCGCCTTCCTTTCCCGCGTCCTTCGAACTTTCCGACGAAGACTTTGCTCCCATCGCATTGGAATGTTTCAGAGCTATGGAAAAATTACCAGACAGCAACTCATAACGTCGTGCTAGAATTAAGATAGTTTGTAGTTTAACTTATGCAATTGTCTAGCACCAGTCACAAAGAGATATATACATGCATATGTACTCATGTCTGTATGTATGTCTGTATGTATGTGCGCATGTATGTCTGTATGCATGTGTACATGTGTCTGTCTCATGTCTGCAGATAGTGACAAGACAAAATGGCCAATGGATGGAATAGTTTAAAAAGCTCACACGGAAGAGGAACAGAAAGGCAAAGTAGCTCGTGCCACAAGCTGCTGGTAAGTCAGTGCAAAGGGCTACGGGATGGTTGACTGGTACAATGGTTGAATTGTACTCCGATATCTGCTAGTCCAACAAGCTTAATCTAATCGAAATCTGATATAAATATTTGTAAAGCGCTTCTCTCAATCGTGCCATTCAGAAGCACTCTCAGCGTGACAGGCCCGTGAAAAGAGAAACGTCTTCAAATAACGAAAAGATTAAGGTGAATTCCCCACCAGAATTCTGCTACGAATTGCATGGGGAAGGTCATTCTAAACTTGGTGTCCAACAAGAGAAAAAGCCAGACGATTCTGGGTTAATGAGGTCCATGACCGAGGTACAAATAGATCAAGGCGGTCAGCAGGGTGAAGCGGGCGTGAAGATCGTGCTTGCACATCAAGTCACAGAGACATGTACGCGCTAGATTAGCTCAGTCTTCTATTGGCTATGTGGCACCCAATTGGTAATGAACAGATGGGTGACTTGCAAACTACTGTGCGTTTGCTGTTGGTCTATTAAAGAATATTCTTACTTACTTACTTGACCAAAAACTGTCCATCACACTTTGGTGTATGGAAATCTAATAAACACAGCTAAAAGCATATACAATTCCAACAATAAATGTTTCATGCTTCAGGCTGTATGGGATTTATGCAATCATCAGAATGGGGACAGGTAGTAGGCGAATTTGGTTGGGGGCAGCATTGGAAGAGGACATGACCCAGGTTTGTCAGGATAGCCCTAAAAAGGAAAGTGTTGGCACAAACACAGAGTTGTTAAAATTTTCGGTAGTAAAAGGGTAGGTAATACTGAAGGCGAATCCAGGAAGAGCCACACTCTGGGTTGGGCTACCAGTATGAGTTATGCATAAAGCATCAAGACATTAAGCAACTGAATCTCTGAATATGTGCTCAATGTGCATAGTTAACCGCTCCCCCCATGCAGTGCCTGGATGAAGGGATTAACTTCCTTGCTTCTAACACCAGGATGCAGGTGCCCAGGATGAAAACAAACAGCACAACAGCCAGTTCACTGTCACTGAACCCAGAATCTAGAATAAGATCTTGCTATTTAACATCCTAGTGAGGTTCCTAACCAGTTATATATATATATACACACTGTAGCTGTAAAAGTATATATATACACACATATATAAAATATATATATATAAGAAATGGTCAAATCCAATATCTCTGCACAAAATCGAGCTAAAAGTAGAGAATATAGCCGAGAAAACTTCAAAACAAGTTTCAAGTTGGCATAGAATTGTTATGATCCTAGTTGTTATGATCCGAATGTTAGTATGTAAGCAAGCTGACATATACGAAAACATATGAAGCACAGGAGCTGTTAGTTTGATGGCCACCGACACTAAATTAAATCGGACAGATTCAGTTACATAATTCAGTATCAAATACACTCACCATATACTGAATTTATTTTAATGTCTAGCTAATTAATTACCGACTTCTAGCTAATGTTTCAGATAATAAATAATGTAAATAAAGTCCATAAAGTGCTGCTTATCATTTATAAGAAATTAAAATGACATTTGAAAGTCAACTGTATATCAATTAGCTTCTTGAATAACTAATAAATCTGGTTTAAAATTATAATTGGTGTTCAATATAGCATTTTAAAGTCAATTAACAGTTAATTTTCTAACTAACTATTCAACACAGAATATGACAGAAAAGTACAATTAATCAACAATAAACGTCTACTGAAATACTCAACTAACAATATTATAACTATAACAGAAGAGGAAGACCACATAAACCACAGTTTTTAATTGCTCAAAGTAACAGTTGACCAAACATCTTTTACACATAATGAATATAGAAACTAACAAAAAGCAAAAGGAGAGAATCCTTATAAGGAACCACTGTCCCACTTTCAGGTTTTCCCAAATACAAGTGCAAATAAACAGCAACAGGTCGTGCAAAATAGTAGAGTATGAAAGAGAAATTTTATCTTAACTAGTTAACTACATCCTGGGAAAACGTCTAAAGGCGATGTTGAGTGTGCAAATTTAGAAAAGTCGTTAAAAATAAAAGAATATAGGCAGATTCATAGATGGTGATCGATAGTATTAACAGGAGACAGCGTCTAGTAAATAATTTTAAAGTTTATGTTTAAACAAGGTGAAACAGATGGAATTTCGAATAATCAAGGATAAGTTGTTCCAGGTCCTAGGACCTGCACTTTTAATTGAGAACATATGAGTATTTGTTCTATTGATAACCCCTCTATATTTAAACGAGGATCTGAAGTTATACGGAACTAAGTTAGAGGTCAGAGTAAAGAAGTAAGCATAGGCACAAGGCAAAAGATTATGTTGCATATGCTTCAACATAAGTTCGTATGTTTGCATGATTCTTATCTGATCAATGGTAAGTATTCTCAATTTAGATATAGGAGCTGTGAAGGAGAAAGGCGGGGGTCCCCCATAATAATTTTAGCAGCTCTGTTTTCAAGTGAGGTTAGTCTTGTCAGTCGAGAGGAGTAGTTAGAAGCCCAAACAATATTGCAATATGAAAGATATAGATGAATAATAGATATAAGCTAAGTCTAGTTCGAGGTGGGAGCAGATAAGAGACCTGTTGCATTTTATTTTCAAGATAGCTCTTAAACCAATCAAGGGCAATACCTCTTACACCAATGTTTTGTAACTTAGAAATTAAAATATCATGATTTAGAGAATCAAAAGCTTTCGTAATGTCAATAAATATGCCCAATGCATATTCACCTTGATCAATTATAGAGGATATATTATCCTGGATATTGAGAAGTGGCATGGAAGTAGAGTGACCTGGTTGGAATCCATGTTGAGAATCATGAAGAATATTCTTTTTGGTAAAGTAATTAAATAATCTTGAGTACATAACCTTCTCAATAAATTTGAAGAAAAAAGGCAAGATAAAAATTGGCCTATAATCTACAAGCTCTTCTTTATTACCTTGTTTATATATGGGTATAACCTTGGCTATTTTTAGAGCAGATGAAACAATGCCAGTAGACTGCGGGCAATTGATGGCTTCAGCTAAAGGATCAGCAACAAGATCATTAAAATAAATTTATTATAATAAATTTAATATAATAAAGCGCATTTGACAATTAATTTCCGAGCTAACAGTTCAAATAAGAATACGACAATAGAATCCAGCTAAATTATCTTCTAAATAACAATTAAACCAGTAATCAATTGCCATCTCAAAAAATCTAATCATAGCTAAATCCCTTCCACCAAAACCTGGCAATCGATTGAACCGGGCAATCGATTAACAGGGCAAGCGTCAAAGCATTGGATTGTTTCAAAAGAAAAATTCCTGAACCGCAAACGGCGAGCACTCACCATGACTGTTTAAAAGTTGCACTGTCAAATGACAGACATATCAAGTCGTGAATGGAAAACGCATCCAATAAAAAAGACATCGAAGACATCAACTGAGGACCACTTTTAGAGAAGTGCTTTATATATGGTCATATATAACAATAGAAAACACTTGACTATGTCAGCCACAGATTTATGTCAGAAAGCGCAATATTTTCGGCCTTGTCGTTAAAACTCTAGGCTTGCTTGCACGTAGTTGTTGTTCTCTGTCATAGTTTTTTTTTAAAATATATGTATTCGTTTTGCTATACAATGTAATGCATGTGCGCTTGACATGTGCAAATAAAGGCTACTTACTTACTTACTTACCAACTGAATGCACTATAAAAACATCCAGTCATCCGTAATTAACCACAAAGCACACATTGGAAACAGCAAATACTCAAAATCTAGGTTTTTGACTGCACAGCTCGAAACCTTTTACCAGTAGAAAAACGAATCACAAATTTATCTCGAGAGAAATTTGAGAAATTCGTGACAACTAGTAACTTATTTCTATCAACATTAGACGGTTGCAAATTAACGACTGGTTACATTTTACGCTTTAATTCTGGCGATTATTCCAGATTTAAGTTTTCAAAAAGAACAAAATTAGAGCAGTATATTTACCAATTTGTACAAGCTTCTTGAATCTCAGGTGTGGTCCCTTAACCTGGGGTTGGTCCACTACAAACAGCAGTTGCAATGCGTAACAACAGCATTAAAAATGGTAACTGTAAAAGGTAACAAGTGTAAATCTTTATAGAAGGCAGTCAACTGAAAAGGAACGCGGTATAAAACGTATATTATAAATTGAAAGACAACGCGAATATTAAATCTACACACCATGGTCGTGGTTTTGGTGTCAGGTTGGGAGCGCCTCTGAGGAGTTTCTCTTGAAGTGGTGCTATATAAACTTACGATTACAATAACATGAAACAAATTTTGGTAGCTTCATAGCTGGAATGATAGACAACCGTAATGCAAAAACTTGAAAAATCTAGTGAAATGCTTAGTATTTACACCCTGAGATTTAGTTAAACTGTTCCGAAAAAATTGAGATCTTTGAAGAGATCGACTGGTTTGTTTGAAGAATGAAAATCAAATTACTGCTGCTCAAATGTAAACTTATGATTCAGGAATCAAGACTGAGATTTGGAGCTGTGACGGAATGACCTATGGTAAGTTCCAGTTCTATTGTATTGTATAATTGTATTGTATTGTATTATATTAGCCTCACATGATGGAATCTTCTGAAAGACCTGTCGCTGGAAAAACTCGAGGAAACGTTGAGCGTAGAAGCCTGGCCGATGAACCGATATGGTGTCCTGTAACAAGACCAGAACAATGATGAAGGACAATAACAACAACAATGATAATAAATAACACCCAGTTGGGAGTCATATCTAACCTACAGCAACGACTTCCATACCCATTGTGTTATCATAATTATCATCTCTAGCATTAATCAACAGATCGGGGCTTTAACCCAAATTGAATTCAACGGGGTAATAAAAAAATCAGAAATTGGGTGAGCTTGCAACATTATGCTAGACAAACAACACCAGTTTGGACTAAATTATTTTTATTTTATTTATTTCTTCCATTTGCTATAGGGCCCCTTCTAGCTCTCTGCTCAGAAGTGCTCCCGACTACAGCACAGACACTGCATCAGAGATTCACGCCGAAGCACACAAGCAACTGCGACTGAAGTATTTGATTTATATATTCATTTACTTCTTGCATTCGCAATAGCGATCCTTGAAGATCCCCACTCAGAGGCGCTCACAACTACAGCGCAGACACTGCATCAGAGTTTCATGCCGAAGCACACAAGCCATTGCAAGTGAAGGACTTGCTCAAGATTCCTATGTGGCGGTTTGAGGTGGATTCGAACCTGAAATCCTCCGGTTCCAAGGCACTGAACCCACTCCTACACCACCGTGCTCCACATCCAGATAAGTCTGCACTGACACAGCTTCGATTCACTTTGTCTAAATGACATGAAATTACCCCGTCATGGACAATGGACTTGACGGTGTGTTCCAGCTTCTTGACGAGTCGGTAGCTTTGCAGGATATCGATGATTCCAATGTAGAGTAGAAGCCGTTCACCCTTGCAATTGCGAGCTGGAATTCCACCAGGACTACAAAGATAAAAAATCAGATGCCACTACTGACGTTACTAGCGCGGCTGTTGCAATAAGAATTGGACAGAAATTTTTTCAACAACCTACTAATCAACACCACCACTAAACCACCACGGTGACCGCGCCTCACAAATAATCATTGTTGAAACTTGAAAGAAAACTTTCTACAAAATAAAATTATAGGCCTATTATTCGTCATCTGTTTTGCTGTGTTCCAGTTTCAAGGTCATCTACTCTTAGCCGGAAGTTATTTGACGAATATGTAAAATTTTAGACCACTGCTGGTCTGTTGATCTCTACTTAAATTATTAATTTTGTCCAAGTGATTGGAACTGTTAAACTGCAGAATTTTTTTATTATTCATGGTCGGTATTCATGAATAAACCGGTAAGTTTCTTATTTTTTAATGAAATTGTTGAATCTCGTACTGTACTGGGAGACCATGTACTCCTAGTGTGCCATTGAGTCTCCAGCGCTGTTGTGCCACGGCTTCCAATGTCAGAAAGCACCTCACAATTCCCGAAAAGGTTTCTTCACGCTTTAGGGCTTTTCCACTTTCACGAGAAACTACTCTAACGAGTAAGGATACGTGCAGTTTAAGAAGTACTAGTTGTCATGAAAACTGTTGGAACCTAATCTTCTGAGATGAATCGTAGCAGGTTTTAGCATGACAATGCTACAAACAACAATTCTCCAAGCCACTCAGTTATCCATTTTCAGTGCACATACAAGTAGCTCACAAAACCAAACGCACTGGACCAATCAATCAGTTCCATACTTCCTTCATTCTTTTGCACTTAAAAAACTGCCTTGTTAAGCCATGGTTGGACTGGGAACGCTTCTCAGTAGATTACCTTGAAGGTGCACTATATAAAAACCCAACAATAATTTTGGCTGACTAAAAGATAATGGCGGGGCCAGTTTAGCAGTTGGTTCAGACCATAATTGTAGAGGACCCTGGAGAAATAATTTCAAAAATCCTACAACTACAGTCATAGCAAAGACCTTAGATACATACTGACTCGATCAATTACTGTTTCAAACACATTCCAAGTCGTATGGTAAAGTAACTTGACACAGTGTCTTGTACAAAACTCTCAGTTGATACTATACTAGTCTCGATCAGACGTACGGAATCTCTTCATCATCGATCTCGAGTGGATCCGACTTGGCCTGGATCGCTTCCATGGTGGTGGAGAATTGGGCGAGGCGCTGGTGAACTGACCGTCCACGAGTCAGGCCTGAAATATAAAATTATATCGAATAAAATCAAATATATTGCTCCCAACAAAATCACATACGTCTTGGTAAGATTAAGATAATGGTCTGAATGCATCACTGTTAAATGCGCAGACGAAAAAGTGAGGAAAAAATAGGTACCCCTGAAGAGAAGATCCTGCTGGGCAGGGTTCCGTAGGTAGAGTTGATGAAGCAAAGATGATGGGCGAATGTACTGTAGCACTTTATTACAAGACTTAACATAAGGGGGAATTAATTAAACCAAGGTGAATGTTAACAGGTGTGAATGTAAAAGAAAATTTAAAAAAAAAACGGAAACTGAATAAAGCCAACAGCAGATAATGACTAACACCATATAAATTATTTTACTGCAATGTGCATGCATCAGTTGTATAAAACATGCAAAGCTTTTGGCAGGTTTACTGCAATATATGGCAACTTGTATATGAAAAGATAATTTCTATGTATAATTGTATATAAAATGTATATACCGGCAATGGTCCGGCATATGTAACGCATGATTATACGCAATATAAAATGTAATGGAGGCACAAGCAGAAGAGGCAGACCACATAAAGATTGGACAGACGACATCAAAGAGTGGCAGGGAAAAAGATCTACAGACACCGAGCCATCTGGCTACGGATAGATCCAGTTGGAAAGACATAAGGAAGAGGGCCTCGGACACTTACAAGCACTGAGTCCATGGTTATTGATTGATATAATCGATTGATATAAAACACAGTGTAAGGTACGGTTCAGTAGTTAAGCTAAAAGGCAAATTTCAACCTGTCTGATACTATAGAAGACATTGCAAGTGAATCAACAAATCGACTACGTTTCTCTTCCTCACTCCCCATACTAATAAATATTGCACTTGATCAGTGAATGCATTTCACAGCACTTGGTTACCTCAGACGTTCAGCAATGCAATGGAACTCACTACCCAGCTAAGGTAGTCTATCGACTCCCTAAAGACATTCAGCGGTAAATTCATCCTTGAAACTTGCTTACCCACCACAGCTATACTACACTTTCTCTAACCTACTCTATTGTAACTGGATACCACAATGTATTCTGATTTTTGAATAGATGGACTGGGTGAATGGTAATACACAGGTACGAAGAACAGATGGATACGAGTTCAATTCACCCCATAAAATTGTCTCACTCCTCCACTCCCTAGGGGTGATGGCAAAATGAGTAGCAGTGGGACAGATCAGCACCAAACAGGCTGCCATTCAGTTCCAAAATTTACTCGTGTTTAATGTGCTATTCAATGTTCCAACTATTTCATGTGCACAAAGCTGTAGTTTGTCATTCTGAATTGAATAAACGAATATTATAATAAAAATGCTGAAGCTCACACAAACAACAGATTTGTTGTGCATTATGACAATGGTATAATGGAAAGCAATACAAATCATTGGGGCAATATAATTATAGTTGTAATCACAGATTTATATAAAGCCTCTTCAAGAAAGAATCATTAGAGCCGTGCTAATGACCTGATGACAGAAAATCAGACACTACAGAAAAATAAATATATGCATATAAAATTGAGGTGCAACATAACCGACATGAGATGTAAAAAAAACACCAAATAAACGAAGACCATGAAAATAAATCCAGTGATAAACTACCTGCTGGTGGATGGAGGAGATCGGATGTGGCAGATACGAATAATTCAGCATTTTTCGCAGAGTGCTAATAACACAGAAATTAGGTCAGAAATATAATCAAATATGCCTCCATCTCTGCCTATATGCGTGACATTCTTCACTGGCTCCCTGTTTCACAGCGCATCTCCTACCGAGTTGCTGCACTTGCTTGGCAATGCCTTCTTGATTGTGCTCCATCACACTTGCCTAGCCTTTATCGACCTGTTTCCGACCTTGCAGCCCATCGAGCTCTACGGGGAGCTTTTGGTTCTGCAAGCTCACACTTCTATCAGACAGTGCCGGGTTTTTTCTGCTGTGACTCCCGGCATCTGGAATGGTCTCCAATTAACTTGCGACTTATGCTAAATTCACCTGCTTTTTATAAGTTGCTCAAATCCAACTTTTTAGTTGAGGCTGGGCTGGGAGTGCCTCTGAGTCGGTCTCTTAAATAGGCGCTGTATAAAATCTAAAAATTCATGATTGAATCAAATTAATTTAAATTAAATTAATCAGTTTATCGGTAAGGAACCAAACAATGAATAAATCAAACAATCAACACCATCGAAATGATGAATCTTGAGTCGATTGAATGAGTACGAAGACTTTAATTTTTACAGATCATCAGATCAGAATGGTCTATTATGTTACATACGAAATATAAAAATTACTGTGAAAGAACTAAGACAGAAGTGAACATAGCTGTGCTTTGGCAGACAGTCAAAATTCCTTCCGGAATAAGTTCCCCAACATTCATCCAGTCATTTCAGGGATTTTGTTGTGTTTGAAAACCATTCTGTTCAATCACAGTTTACTTTGCTAGGTCAAGAGCAACTCGGGCAGGTCTCCCTTTAGGTGGGTTCTATATAAATTTGCAATAGCAGTTACAGTAACAAACGTTGGTACCACAGACATTTCCGGATTAGATTGCATTACCCTGATTCAGATACGGGAAAAGGGTCAACAGTAGAACAATGACAAACCCTTTCTCGAACTGCTTGATCCAGATTGTGTATCCCCAACAGGAGACTGTAATCCATGATCTGAAAACTTTGCAGCACCTTAAATAAAATGCAGACAATAAACATTTGTGTAACACTCTAAATAACAACACACGTCAAAAACAAGAAGTAGAGGCACACAGAAATGGTAAAAGGTCAAAAAAGAACTGACTCACATGATGCAAAAGAATGTAAAATACATTAGAGGCTTTCAATAAGGCATACATGATAAATGGTTCTTGAAAAGGCAAATAAAATAACCACCGAGACCACAGCACACCAGCACCTGGACAAACCTTATTTATGAGTCACATAACTCTACAATGAATAGACAGTGTCACCTGAATATACGATAAATGGGATACTAATGTTCGCACGCTTAGATGGGTTTTTTTAGCAAAAGAGAAAGTACTATTTCAGTCTCAGCATGGATTCCAACAGGGTCATTCTACCTACATGCTCCTTCTAAGCATACAAGACAAAATCTCTAATGTAATTGAAAAATAATGAATACTCCCTTGGTATCTTCCTTTATGCAGCTAAAGCCTTTGATTTTGCAAATCATCTTATTTTGATGGAATTAGAGGCACACAATTACAATGGTTTGTTAGCTATCTTGAAAATCGTTTTCAACTGGTTTCTGCTAATAATTGTAATTCTGATCTACAACTCATTTCTCATAGTGTCCCTCAAGGATCCAATCTTGATCCACTTATATTTTTGAGCTATATTAATGAATTACCTATTGTGTCACCTTCTATGTATTTTGTGCTATTTGCTGATGATTCTAACTTATTTCATTCTGATAAATCTATTGATACCCTATTCAACACTGTTAATTCTGAGCTTCACCGAGTCGTTGATTGGTTTCGATCTAATAAACTTACTATAAATTTGGATAAAACCAACTACATCCTCTTCAGATCGGATAAGAAAAAATATCCCAATGAATTTCCTAATCTACTTATTGAAGGGACTCCTATCACCCAAGAGACATCCACAAAATTTTTGGGTGTAAACATTGACCAGCATCTAAATTGGAAGGAGCACATCAATAATATCTCTAGCAAAATTGCTAAGACTATTGGTGTGCCATTTCGCAATTTTCGCTCATCTAAACTAATTCCTATCTCTATCCAGTCTATGCTATACTATTCTCTTATTTATCCTTATTTAACCTACTGCAATTTAATTTAGACGTCTGCTTACAAATCTAATCTTGAGAGACTAGTCACCATTAAAAAATATACAACCCAATTCATAGCTATTATTCCTTGCCAAGCCCACTTCACTCTGCACTTCCAGGAATTTGGATTATTAAAAATCGACCAAATTAGGTACTTGCAAATAGGAGAGTTTATGTACCGCTATTACCACGGCCTTTTACCACTTGTATTTACCGAAATGATTTCTTTAACCTCAACTCTGATCGCCACTCTTATCCAACTAGAAAATTAACTGTTTATGACCCTCCCTACGCACATACTATTGTATTGTATTTAAACATTTATAAAGCGCCTCTAGTAGGGTGAACCGTTCAGAGGCACTCCCAGTGCGCAATACTAACACTCGTATATTCTCTATACAATGTACTGGCTCCCAATGTTGGAACTCTCTTCCTACATATCTTCATTCCCAACCTAACACTAGTTTATTTAAGCATAAACTTTGCCTATATCTACTTAAAGTACTTCCTGATATTTAATATTTATATAGTAATGGTTTCTGCTCCGTGGTTTTGCCAAGCCCTTAGTCAAGCCATTAGTTAAGAGTTGTTTTTCTTGTTGATTTAGCTGCATTTTACCCTATTTGTCGATTGCATATGAATGGTTTTTTTCTTCTTCTTTCTCTTCCTAATGATCTTTGTATTCCTGCAATTGAATGTGGTGTCATGTGCTATCATTATTTTTTTTAATATAGTTTACATGATTAATGGGTGGCCCTATTAGCTGGATTGTCCGTCTCTTCCGGGTCTCCCCTTCTAGACCAAATTACCGGTATGTTAAAGTATTATGTTCACTGCCATAATTGTATTATTTTTGTTTGGTTCGCGGAAAAAATAACTTTTTTTAAATATAAAAAAATACAATGCCATAGGTAAAAATGCCATTCTCGGGCAAAAGTAAGTAAGTAAGTAAGCATATTCTTTAATATAACCAGCTGCAAAACAGCACTCTGGTGAACAAGTATCACATACAAATTTCACATAAGACATCAAAAACTATAAAGACAAAAAAGGACACTTAAGAATTATCAGCTATCCAGTGTTCAAAGACAACTTCATGGGAAAAGGCCATTTTGAGGCCAAAAAAGTAGTTCAGGATAAAAGGTTGCTTTGGGTCACAAAAATGAACCTTCACAACCAAAGTCTTACCCTGCAGTCACGGTCCATCGTCTTGAGTAGAGCAGAGAAGGTTTCTGCTTCGAGCATGACCCCCTCTTCGTGGAGTTCCCGATAGTCAAGGTCCTTAAGGGTGGGGCAGTTCTTGGCCCGCTCCTGCTTCGACGCCTTGCGCTTGTACGTGCTGCCCTTCAGATCGTATTTCTCGTGCAGCTTAATCGACGATGGCAACAGGTTGTTCATGATGACCAGCCGGATGTTCTTCCCACCACACTGCAGAACAAAATGGTGGCATGCAAAGTCAACGTAAGGCAATCGTGTCGTATTCATTCATGCATTCGTTCATCCAAGAATTTATGTAGCACCTCTTCAAGAGTGCTACTCAGAAGCACTCCAGACTCATGCATAATATCAAACAACAAGGTATGGTAAATGTAAGGGTAAGATAAATCAAGGTAATGTAAAGATAAGACAAATCAAGGTAATGTAAAGGTAAGATGTTTCTAGGACAATAACCCCTCGGACAATTACCCCTGGACAATTATCCCCCATGCCAATTACCCCCGGACAACTACACCCGTGCCAATAAACCTCCTGGACAATTACCCCCCCCATAACAATTACCAAGTTTTCAGTACAACGTCGGGAGCTTCCATTCGACCATATGAACGTTCATTGGCTTTATCCAACAGGAACAAGCCTTACAAAAAGTTCACTGTAACCAATGGATTTGGCTGGTCACCCACCACAACTGACAAGGAAGAAATATATGCTGACACCGACGCAAGGATTCTGACAATCGTTTGCAAATATGGCGCGTAAAGGGCCATTGGCTATCTTCGTGGAGTTGCTCATAACCTTGCTTTTTAAGCTATTTAAATGAACTCAGTACACTATCACTAACATTTAAATATTTTCTTGAACCTTTAACACGTAGATGTTTTCTTGAACCTTTCACATGTAAGCTTAGAACCGATTCTATATTTGACTAAAGTTATTTAGGCTAAATAAACTCATTAACACTAATCATTATTTTCTATAACACTCAGTTGTCTCTCAGACAGCTGGGGTTATTGTCATGGGGTAATTGTCTGGGGGTTATTGGCACGGGGGGATTATTGGCAAAGGGGTAGTTGTCCGGGGGAGGGGCGGGGTAATTGGCACAAGGGTAATTTTGTCCGAGGGGTAATTGTCCTGTTACCAGTCAAGATAAATCAAGGTAGAAGAGTCAAGGCCAAGATAAACGAAGTAAAGTATGACCCATAAAAGATCTCAATGAAAGCTCAAAACAGTCAACTCACCTCGTAACAGTAGAGACCGTAGAACTTTGGCAAGAGTGTTCGAGGATTCTGATTCAAATTCTACAACATCAGCACAAGGAATCTCAAGTAATTTTGTTCTGTGATGGGCCCAGTTGTCTGGAATGGACAACCACAGGAGCGACTTCTGCTTCCTGGGGCTCTTACTGAAACATTTTCTTTTTATTAAACTCAAAACTGTCCTTTTATGTTGTGCTAGAGTCGGGAGCACTTCTGAGCATAGGTGCAATCACGTCCTAAAAGTTGGAAGGGACCAAATGAATCACGTCCTAAAAGTTGGGGGACCATAATGATAAAGTCAATGGGACCACTCAAAAGTTGGGGGGACGCGTCCCGTGGGTCCCATAGGGTGGTTGCGCCTATGCTTCTGAGTAGTCCCCCTTCAGGAAGCGCTATATAAATTCTGAAATGAATGAATTAATGAATTTGGTATGACTAACTTAACGTAAATTCATGCAATCTTCTGTAACCATTCGGATTATATGCCACCAACATCCAAGGCTGGACAACGAATCAAGTGTAATAACATCCAACGTAATCAGAACAAACCAAGAAAATTGAATTAAATTCAACCAATATTGAATTGGGCAGGATGCAATGGATAGACCAACAGATAGTGATGTAGCTTTTCCGGAAAAGTATTTTGACGGAAAGTTTCCGGAAACTTTCCAGAAAGTTTCCGGAAACTTTCCGAAGAACCAGAAAATACATTAAACTCAGAAAATATAAGAATTTCACTCTCAGAAATAGTTTAAACTCCTTTTATTTACAGTACTTCTGTCAATGCAAACAATGTTAAACTTAAAAATAATTAATATGAGCAATAAACATTAGTCATTAGCATTTCAGACTAGAGTAGCCTATAGATAGAAAACTAGTTGCTTGCATGTATGCAGTCATCTCTGTTGCTGGAAATGTGTAAAAAACTGATATAAACATGAAGTAATACAGCATCAATTTCTCTTTCTGTCTTATATTTTCATAACTCACAAATATGAAGGTGACTGAATGATAAAAAATATTTTCTCTAAATTTGCAGCAAAGTTTAATTGCATTTAATTCCTAAATGTACCGGTATTTTTGGGCTGTGTGAACAATTATCACTAACACTAGCAGTGCCATGTATTGAATAAACTATTACTTATAACCACCTAAGACTGCTTGCTTATAGTGATGGATGTATTTAGTAACATTATATTGAAAGAAAATTTCAGACTCCTTAGAATTGAGTATGTATTTAATGATATTTCATTGGCGGAAAAATACGTCGGAAAGTTTTCGGGAAAATATGAAACTTTCTGGACAATTTTTCCACCTCACAACACCAACTTCTGATAGTGATTGATGTATTTAGTAACATTATATTGAAAGAAAATTCGGACTCATTAGAATTGAGTATGTATTTAATAATATTTTATTGGTGGAAAATAAGTCGGAAAGTTTCCGGAAAAATATGAAACTTTCTAGACAATTTTTCCACCTCACAACACTAACTTCTGATAGTGATTGATGTATTTAGTAACATTATATTGAAAGAAAATTTCGGACTCATTAGAATTGAGTATGTATTTAATAATATTTTATTGGTCGAAAAATATGTCGGAAAGTTTCCGGAAAGATTCGTCGGAAAGTTTCCGAAACTTTCCGGAAAGATATGAAACTTTCCGAGGAAAGTTTCCGCCTCACAACATTACCAACAGATAATAATAACCAGCAGAATTGGACTGACCAAACTGGAAGATCTGCTTAAATTACCATCTAGTTAAAATCAATGAATTTGGACTATTCGAACCAAGAGGCTTAGGCAAACATTCTGGCACGAAAAATGTAAGGAAGCAAGGATCACTTCCCGCTACCTTCCCAAAGGTTCACTCAACCTTCCATTCAGCAGATGGTGTTGGTAAATTGAGCAGTACTTATTAGGACATAATGAATGCCTTGCATGGCTGCCAACAGTCAAACTCGACACCTGCAATAACTCGTGAACATCCGTTCATTATCGGTTGCAATCATATTGCGTTGAGTCAGTTTGAAATTAAACAAAGATTATTCTTATTCATAATATTATTTTTTAAATTTTTATTATTAGTGTCTTTATTATTTCTATTATTACGGCCATTATTATATAATTAGTAGTAGAAGTATTATTATTATTATTATTATAAAAATATTATTATTATTATTATTATTATATTAAACAAGAAGTGAATCAACCAAATTTGACTGCATGTAGTACATGAATTGGACTAATTACCATGTAGTATCCTGGGAGGAGTTTCTGCAGGAACTCTGCTTCCTTGTGTTGAACTGTCTTAATGATGAATTCATCATCTTCCGTGATGTAGAATATGCTGCCGCTGGCGCCAGGGTTTGACAACTCTTGCAGTGGATTGTTGCACAATGACACCTGACAACCAAGTTCAACAACCATGTGAAACAATGACAAAACCATGTACAACAACAACAACCACGACAACTCTTGCAGCGGATTGTTGCACAATGACACCTGACAACCAAGTTCAACCATGTGAAACAACGACAAAACCATGTACAACAACAACCATGACAACTCTTGCAACGGACTGTTGCACAACAACACCTGACAACCAAGCTCAACAACCATGTGAAACAATGACAAAACAATGTACAACAACAACAACGGTCACGGTGGTGTAGTGGGCATGTTCGTCGCCTTGCAGCTGAAGGGTTGCAGGTTCGAATCCACTTCAAGTTGCCGTGTAGGGTCCTTGGGCAAGTCCTTCTCTCGCAATTGCTCAGCGCTTCAGTGTGAAACACCGATGCAGTGTCCGCTCTGTAGTCAGGAGCATCTCTGAGTAGAGAGCTTGAAGGAGCGCTATAACAAGTGTGCATACAAACAAACAACAACCACGACAACTCTTGCAACAGACTGTTGCACAACGACACCTGACAACCAAGTTCAACAACCATGTAAAACAACCACAAAACCATGTACAACAGCAACAACAACCAAGAACAACAACATACAACAACTTAGTACCATAGGTCAAGAAACATACGGCAACACAATGTTATAAAAATTAGTGTGCACAGATATCTTTCAACACCTCTAGATTAGATAATATTAATGTCAACCGTTGTTTTGCTTCTCTTGAAATTGCAAGACAACGAATGGGAAACAATGAGCTCATAATGGTACTATATAACTACAATAATCAATACGAATAAAAACAATGATAAATCAATACGAATAAAAACAAAGATAACGTCAATAATTACCAGGAAAGCATCTTGCTGTATGCGGAAGAGCTCTTTGAAATATCGAAAAGCGATTGGCGCGTATGTCTTAAACCGGAAATCACTGTACTCATGAGCGGGAGTCTGGTTGCTGCCCTCCCTAGCCACACACAACAACCGCAAACACCTACCATAACATGTTATACTACACTAACATAACATGTTATACTACAACATAACACATTCCAACACAACATATCCTAACATAACTTATCCTTGTTATGTAATGATAAACTGTCAGGTAACATCTTATATTGTAACATAATACAACGATGTTACATCGTAAAGTAATCTATTCTAAGTTAGGCCAAAAAAAATAATGTTGTGTTTCCGGTAACCCGACCGACCCTCTTTTATTGCCGCGACTCAAATAATTTTGTAAAATTAAAAAAATTATTAAAAAAAAATTTTTATTAAAAAAAAATATTTTATTAAAAAAAACTTACATTTTTTTGACATAATACGGTGACATTGCCTTCCGTATATAGTTGGATCTTAGGCCAAAAAACTAATGTTGTGTTTCCAGTAACCCGACCGACTCACTTTTATTGCCGCAACTCAAAAAATTTTGTGGAATTTTTTTTAATTTACACTGACATTGCCTCCCGTATATGAGATGTACAATTGGAACATCATAATTATAGCCTTCACTAAGCCAGGCGACGATCGTAAGCAGTCGTCTTTCAAGGTATATAATGGTCTGTTAATTAGAGCAATCAATAATTTCCCACGGTCAGTTTGACAAAGCAGGCGGTTGTGGAGTGGATGGGGGGGGAAGAGTAATAGATCTGAAAGGAGGGTTAGCTCGTTGCAGGCATTGAGTACAGGGCCATCTAGCCTGTAGCACTTGATGGCTATACACAGCCTGCTGCAAGTTTATAGTTTAACTTGCTGTTTTTCCGTCCTAAGACAGTCCATTTTTGCTCACTTTATTCCTAAGCTGACTAGGCTCTCTTGTGATCACTGTGCCCTCCTTTGCTCTCTGCCTCTTTCTGCTCTCTTTTGCTCACTGTGCTCTTGTGTTTACTGTGGCTTTTTGTGCTCAGAGTGCTCTCTTCTACTAACTCTGCTCTCTTCCGCTCACTGAGCAGTTCCCTTTTATTTCGAGCACTCTTTGGTGAAGAATGTAACATTCATTCATTCAAGTATTTATATAGCACCTTTTCAAGTTAACTACTCAGAAGGGCTCCCGACTCCAGCATGGCCAAAAAGAACATTTTTCAAGTGAATATAATGTTTCATTTTATTTTATTGATCTCTCAATTTCTATAGCGCCTCTTCAAGCTATCTACTCAGAAGCGCTCCCGACTACAGCGTGGAAACTGCATTAGAGTTTCACTCCTGACTAACTACTTCCTGGCTGCCAGTCTTGAGAAACCTCTAGCCTTATCATTCTCACTTGAGCCACCTCTAACGGTGACTAGGGAAATAAATCTAGCAACCTCTAGATGTAACTAGTCACTGGCTCGGCCAATCTGGAACGACCCCTAGCAGTGATGTTCTGTTCGCACTCATCTTCCCCTTCCCTTCCCACTTTATCTTACCAGAAAAGATGTCAAAATGAAATTAATAGAATTGTTTTCTAGGGCAGTTTTAGGTGCAGACAGTCGGGAAATAGGCAGTTTATACTTGCTTAGAACACGTACTTTGTTGCAGCGTGTACCTTTATGCAAAAAAGAGTAGTGGGTATAATTTTTCGGACAGTCACTGTATAAAAATATTTTACCAAAATAAAAATATTTTCCGACCTACCTACCCAATTTTTTAGAGCTCTGTTACCGGAAACACAGCATTATTTTTTTTTGGCCTTAGAATATAGCAAACTGCAGCATAAAGGAATCAATCAAAAATGACGCAGCGTATATTGTAATGCAGTACACAGCAAGGCAATGTGATATATCCTCCCTCTGGCCTGCAGTACCTTCCACAAGACTTGTCTTAGAACTCCTTTTATAACCTACTCAAGGCTTTCCTCCTTAGCCGTGCCTGGGTCGGAAGCACAAGTTTCTGAATAGTTATCTTGAATCGGCACTATATAAATCCTGAGATAGCCAGATGGATACGGTAACTAGCTACACAGCGAATTTTTCTCACTTGGGAAAGAAAACGGTTTCGACAATCGTAAAGTCCTGAAGTAGGAGATCGCGTTTCGGTTTCGTCGATAGACTTGTGATGCTCTGGCCGATTCCCAACTGAATGGCTGCCATCAGCTCTGAGGTAGGTCTCTAAAGCCCAATGCAAGATACCAGGTCAGAAGGTCATTGATATCAATGATTTCAAAGAATACAGTAGTCATTTTGATCGCACCTCCACAAGATACAAGCTGATATATATTTCCTCAATCTGAGTTAAGATCAGGCCCAAGCCAAGCTGCTAATAGGTCCAACCAGATGGGAAATACACAACTCTCTTTAATTTCAAACTGATTATTAAGCATTTTGGCAAGCATTGCTAACCATATATGATGCTATGATTTCTGTACATAAAATTCAGGTGCCTTATATCAGTGCATAATACTGCATATGAATATATTTCATCTGCAATAATCTTTATGCCAAAAAATTTCCTTTCCCCAAATGTTGACTCTCTGTCAAGAAGAGTAGGTATCCTCAAAAACTGAAGACCTGTGCCAGCTGGCATGAATTCCTAACCTCCCTATCTTGAACTGGTCTGTCTAAAATATCAACTAAGAAAACAGCACTTGAGATATTCTGTATAGCACAGTGGCTTATTTAAAAGCAACCTCAGTGTGTAACTCCATTTAGAATTCAAATGTTAGGGATTGAGGCCTGTTGACAATAAACCAAATAATGAGTCTGGACCAAGTGTTTGTAAACACATGCGCACACACATGCACACACACACGCGTCTGCCTCACACTTCAGATGTATATCTACTGACCCTGAGTGCATAATAAGCCAAATAAATAAGTATAAATATAAATATTAGCAAAGAAAACGCAAGAAAGACATATTTATTGAGATATTTGGTAGGGAATGTTCAGTTAAGATATCATCATAAGAAATCAGGTAACAAACTGTAAGATATGAAATAGAAGACTTCAGAAAGCATTTAAGAAACTTGGTTTAAACAAAATAAATGAAAACAATGTAATATCAGACACAACAATGTCCAAAGTACATGTATTTGCCACACAGAAGGTGTAACGAATGTTTAAAATGTTATAAGTATTTGCCCCACTATTTTAGGAGTTTCTTTAACAATAAAAAATGATTTTAATAGGAGTTTCTTTAACAATTAAAAAATGGCCTCTTCCACCCTCCTCCATAACAATAAACTAAATAATTTAATCATACAACTTCTATAGTGCCATTTTAAAAGAAACAACTGAGGGTAACTCCAATGAATCCGGATAAGTGACCAACTCATGCTGACTTTTTTAACATGCCCTACCTTTTTGTAGGTGACCTGCCCATCCTCGCCGACCCTCCGGTGGCCAAGCTTTTGTGCCCGGTCATGCTGTAAGGGGTTCTCTGAGATGGAGGTCCTCATTCGCGCACTTACGATCGTACTTGGATCATTCTACAATCGCAAGAACATCCCACAAATCATCACCATTGCTTAATCAAATCTCCACCGCCAAATCATCACCATTGCCTAATCAAATCTCCACCGCCAAATCATCACCACTGCTTAATCAAATCTCCACCGCCAAATCATCACCAATGCTTAATCAAATCTCCTCTGGCATTTAAACAATAATGATCATGATGATCACAATGACACACATAAACATGACCACAACAATCTACAAAGTAAACAACATACTTCGGCAGTGCCAGGCCCAAGCTGCCCAAGAAAGGAGGAGGGCAACATTAATCACGATTGATATGACACAGCACTGTCGCTAAACAACAACAACAAGCAATCTACATCTAGTTATGGTCAGTACAATATACAAACCAACATGATCATTATCCTTCATAATATTATTATGATCATAATCATTCATGTTACCATTCATGAGCATGACACCACAGTCTAAACCCGACTCATGATCATGTTATGATCAATTGATCAAGGACATTTACCGTACATAACCACAATCCATGATCAGTTGATCACAAACATCTACATAATCACAATCACAATATATAATCATGTCATACATAAACATGATCAAATGTACAGAATTATGATTACAATCATGATGGTCACGATCACGTGCTCCACACGAGTATATATATGATTAATTTATACCACGATCACCATTTCTCTCCAACGCAGATAAACAGACAACTTTTAAACTCTGAACACACACACACAAACACACACACAAACACACACACACACACACTCAGACAATCGATTTATTAGCAACATTCTTCAGCTGTGATGACATTCTTAACAGGGTTCATGGCGTTTCTAAGCAGTACTTTAGTCCAGGTGGACAGTCCCTCACACGCTCTCGTCAATCATAGAACACCCATTTTAGAAGATCTGAACCAAGAAACAATATGGCTGGCCACACCTAATCTGATATTGAATATATAATCAAGTCTAATTCAATAAGATAAGAATATTATTCAGCTGACCGATTTACGATCTGCATTTTGGTGTACAGGGTGCGCCAAAAAAAGACCCCTCCCTAGGTTTTTTGCCAATATCTTGACCAAAAGTAAGAATTTTCAAATGAAATTTTACAGGCTTACTTTTGGTCAAAATATTGGCAAAAAACCTAGGGGGGGTCTTTTTTTGGCGCACCCTGTAGATACACTGCAATAAATATACAACATCCATAGAACCGATCAAAAGTCAAATATTTTAAACTTACACACATCGTCCTAAATCCAATGTAAGTATATTCTTTATGATGACCAATTAATTATTTACACCACGCGTTGGTTTACATTACAATTAAATAAGGTAAATGCTCATCGTTGTCATATCCACGGCTGTATCTTGGGATCAAATTAGTCCTTAAATGACGAGCCTCCTTGCTTTCCCACTCTCATCTTTTAGTACTTTATATACGTTTGTTGTTGCATGTTTAAGAAACTGCTCTCCTCCTTTTTATTTAATCAAATTGCATCTTATCCTTTTTATTTAATCAAATTGCATCTTAATCTTTTTATTTAATCGAATTGCATCTTATCCTTTTTATTTAATCAAATTGCATCTTATCCTTTTTATTTAATCAAATTGCATATTATCTTTTCTATGTAATCAAATTGCATATTATCCTTTTTATTTAATCAAATTGCATCTTATCATTATAATAATTATTAGCTATTAAAATCGCAAGGTTTAACAGACAAGTTATCCACCAGACCGTATATGCCAAGACAAAAAAAAACAAAGTCACTCACACTTCACACCCATGGCTGCCTGTCAAGGGCTAGCATAAGGAAATAGGAACTACTAACTATTCTTAAACTACATGTATATGCTTATGCATACTTGCATAAGTTACCATAGCAGTTCCCCCTCTTGTCTGAAGTAGGAAGGTTTAGAGAATTAAATGTACATCCTATGCATGCCATTAACCACTCCAATTGCAACATCTATTAAATTTAAGTTTGTTTGTTAAACTTTGTTTGTATGTGCACTTGTTATAGCACCCCTTCAAGCTCTCTCTACTCAGAGGCGCTCCCGAATGCAGAGCAGACACTGCATCGGAGTTTCACGCCGAAGCGCTGAGCAATTGTGAGTGATGGACTTGCCCAAGGTCCTTATGCGGCGAGGTGGATTCGAACCTCGAACCTTCCGGCTTCAAGGCAACGATGCCACCACTACACCACCGCACCCCACAAGTATCTGCAGTCGAGTGACAAAGATGACTTCAGATGTCTGGAGATGTCATGGGAGGAGGCTGAAGAACTGGTGATGGACAGGGATGAGTGCAGGAGATGCGCTGCCCGATGTGCAGACCTGCATGAGAAGGACTAAATATTAATGGGAAGGACTAAGTACTAAGGCCAAAAAAAATAATGCTGTGTTTCCGGTAACAGAGCTAAAAAAAATTGGGTAGGTAGGTCGAAAAATATTTTTATTTTGGTAAAATATTTTTATACAGTGACTATACGAAAAATTATACCGAAATACTCTTTTTTTGCATATAGGTACACGCTGCAACAAAGTATGTGTTCTAAGCAAGTATAAACTGCCTATTTCCCTGTACCTAAAATTGCTCTAGAAAACAATTCTATTAATTTCATTTTGTTGGCATCCTTTCTGGTAAGATAAAGTGGGAAGGGAAGGGGAAGATGAGTGCGAACAGAACATAACTGCTAGGGGTCGTTCCAGACTGATCGAGCCAGTGACTAGTTACACCTAGAGGTTGCTAGATTTATTTTCCCTAGTCACCATTAGAGGTGACTCAAGTGAGAATGATAAGGCTCGAGGTTTCTCAAGACTGGCAGTCAGGAAGTAGTTAGGCAGGCGTGAAACTCTAAGGCAATGTCAATGTAAATAAAAAATTTACGCAAAATTTTCCGAGTCGCTGCAATAAAAGTGAGTTGGTTTGGGTTACCGGGAACACAACATTTTTTGCCTAAGATCCAACTCTATATGGAAGGCAATGTCACCGTATTATGTCAAAACAAATTTTGGGGAAAAAGATTTTTTAATAAAAAAAATTTTTCCATAATTTTTTTTAAAATAAATTTTCTTACAAAATTATTTGAGTCGCGGCAATAAAAGAGGGTCGGTCGGGTTACCGGAAACACAGCATTATTTTTTTGGGCCTAAGTAAGTAAGTCGAGTGAAGCAGGAAATAGGCACAAACCCACTGACCGTATCTGCACAGGTGGTGAAAGTATGCGTGACACCTGTCACATGTTGGGCTTTAGAGATATATGCCGTCCCCAAACAATTATGCACAATGGCACAGCACAAAAAGCGTGTTGACAACAGGGAAGTAATGTGGCAAGCGATGCAAATCACTCTCACCGATCTATTCAGCCGCAGCAGCAAATTGCATGTAGCTGAGCATATATGAGCGATGATTGTGCGTTTGTGTATGCACACATGTATGTACATACGCTTGTATGTATGTACAGTACCCATGTAAGTGTGGATGCATGTACGTATGTGCATGCAAACGTGTGTGCGTGCGTAAGCATGCATGTATGTATGTATGGTATGCATACTTGTTATAGCGCCCCTTCAAGCTCACTACTCACAGGCGCTCCCGACTGCAGAGCAGACACTGCATCGGAGTTTCACGCCGAAGCGCTGAGCAATTGCGAGTGAAGGACTAGCCCAAGGTCCCTACACGTCGACTTGAGGTGGATTCGAACCTCGAACCTTCCGGCTTCAAGGTAACGACGCCACCACTACACCACCGCACCCCACGGTATGTATGTATGCAATTATTTAATGTAATAAATTTAATAATAATCACAATCATAATAACAACAACAACAATAACAATAATAATGATGTAAATATGCGTGTCCAATATGTAAGCACATATCTAAGCTTGTGTGTTTACGAATGAAGACTTTTAAAATAGCACCCTTTAAGTAGGTCTAAGAGGCAGCACACAATCGCAATACATGTAACAGATCAAAACAGAGGCACGAGGTAGGCAGTCAGTGTATGCAGAGCAGTGATAAATGAACAGTATTAATGTAAATGCTTTCTGACAGACGTTTCTGTTCAAGTTAGTGTCTGCTGCTTTGAGATGTGACCTTTAGGCATCGATCATCATTTAAGCTAGGTGAGCATTTAAGTGGATTGCTGACGTTGGTGCCAACAAACTGCCGAGCCGTATCATCAAACAGGAATTCGAGACAATCAATCAAACCATTTGAGACAATGACCTCTAGAACAATACTTGCGTTCGCTGCAAACCAGACCTTATCTAATCAATCACTAAACTAGACTTGAAAGTTTTTACATAGCATGCAGTAATCACAATCGAAAATGATGGTGTAATACAAAAAACTAATTGTAATCGTAAACTCTAACTTTCTCAAGTGCAATTCATGAATTCTGTTTCAAGTCAAGGGGTCATTCAAAGATGTCAAGAGAAGGTCATCAGGGACACCACAGATAAGAGAAGCCAAGTGTGCAAGTAAAGATCACAATCAAGGCCAATCAAGTCTACCGTACTGTCCACCGGCATCTTAAACAGACAGACCTCAGAGAACAATCATCCTAAATCTAATCAAATCCATCATAATCTAATCCAGTGGCCTTGTATTAAAACAACACGCTGCTACCCTGATGACCACCATAGACTAATCCTGTCTAATCTAGCATGATCCATACAAATGAAAAGCTCGATGTTATTCTCATCACCTCATGCACCAAAAGGTCATTGATATATAAAAGCATGTTTCACGCTCAATCATAAATCTTCAAGCTTAAGTGGTGCAGGTGTGTCAGCACATACAAGTCAACCCTTGCATTCATTCATCAATAGCAAAATGTATTGGAAACATTCGGATAACAACACATTCGGGAAAAACCCAGACATCACTAATCTGGAAATAGAGCACAGTTACTGTGTCAAACATGTTTACAATAAATGTCTGAAAACAACAGATCTATGCTAGGTCTGCAACTAGAACACCTACAGACATCGGCTGCGATACAGTAAATCACACATTCGCTGTGGCCTTGCAGCTAATGATAATATATCACTGCCGCCTAAAGTTCTAGCTCGTAAAAGTGCCTGCACTCTGAATGGATTGCTTCCAACAGACAACCACATTCAGTACGCATTAGTATTATACTCAACCTTTTAACCATGCAAGTGCCTGCTCATACCAGACATTACTGCCTACATTCTGACCACATTCAGTACGCATTACACTCAACCTTTTACAACGCAAGTGTCTGCTCATACCAGACATTACTGTCTGACCACATTCATAGTCTGCTCATCATCAGACACCACCCTCTACAGTTCTGGTCGCACAGCGGATTGACTTAAACCCTTAAGATGGTGCGTGCACGAGTGGCATTACGGTGAGCATTCCAAGTGATCATGAGAGAAGAGAAATAGCCCGAAGTGCCAGCGATCTGGCGAACGCAAAGGGCCAAAAATCCTCAGATCTGCTTTAATTGGCAAACAATGCACCACCGCCACCATATGTCACGCACGACATGTAAGAACCGGCTGAAACAATAGTACCTGGCCTCGTAATGTTAAATCAATGATGAATTGTTTGTCATAACATATAGATAACTGAGGCAGACTGATGATGATTTGCTAGCCTCTCACCTCACCAAGGTATGACAACAAATTAACGTAAAGCACAGAACGGTATCTAATCCAATGACTTCTGCAGCTAATCTAATCTAATCCAATGACTTCTGCAGCTAATCTAATCTAATCCAATGACTTCTGCAGCTAATCTAATCTAATCCAGTGACTTAAATAGCTAATAGCCAATCTAATACAGTTCAATAGCTTAAATAGCTAATATAATCTAACCCAATGACTTCTAATGTTAATCTAATCTAATCCAATGACTTGAATAGCTAATCTAATCTAATCCAATGACTTGAATAGCTAATCTAATCTAATCCAATGACTTGAATAGCTAATCTAATCTAACCCAATGACTTATAAAGTTACTCTAATCTAACCCAATGATTTCTATAGCCCTGCTTGCAATCCCAAAGTCCAAGACACTGTCAGTCAATGGTCTCGTACAATTCACAATATTTTACAAATTACAATCCACTGGAAAATCCAGTTGGCAGAGTAAGTAGAGTAAACATAAAGTAAAGTTGGGAGGGGGTTCGGTGGCGGATTGGATAACACAATGGCATGAAGATCAGTGGATTCAAGTTCAATTCCCGAAACCCCTCCTCCCCATAGGATAAACATGTGTTGCAGGCTGCTATTAGCACCTTTGTATTGCACGCTGTCTGTTCTGTTAGCAGTTAGGATTGTAATCTTGAGTTTTTGTCAATAGCTTCAATTGCATAACTGTATACATACACTGTAACCGGTTGCAGTCTGTCAACCGGATCATCAATAAAGGAAATTATACAACAAGGTATTACGATTAATGTATGTCATTGTATACCATTTATGGCAAGATTGGTCAAAGCCTGGCAAGGTATAAGGTATGACAATTAAAGGACAACTTTTGCATGGTTTAATTCAATTCAATTCATTTATTTATTTATTGTAACCATCAAGCATAAACAATAGACATATAGTATAACATGCTTCACATAATCGGATGGCAACAAGGAAGGCCATAAGGGATGAATATCCCGCTAAGGGACACCTATTTACATGTGCAATTTTAACTGATGGCTAGACGGTTGACATCATGAATTGAACAGTAGGCTAAAAAAACAGCATGAGATGACAATTAATAAAGTAAACCTAACTAAAAAACACAAAACAAACAAAAATAAATAAAATAAAAATTAAGGTATGATTATAGTGAAGCAGGATAAGTTTACCTATAGCTTGGTGACAATTTATTGACATGAAATACTGTGGTAAATGTCTGCATGACCTGGACAATACAATTTGGCTCCACGCGTGAACAACTGAACATAGAATCTTTGGCAAAAACTCTGAAATATGTTAATTATCCAAAGAACTCACCTCTATGGGATAGTCCTTTGCTCTGACGCCATGACCTACAAAGCAGAAAATAAACCACATTCACCACTTACGCATTTACTACACCATTTCTTTACCACCAGTAGCCTAAATATTCAATACATTTACTATGCTCAGGAAATTACAATTGAGTAATTAATTAATTTACAATATTACATCATGTGATCATTCATTCATTCGTTCAATCATTCCTTCAATCACAGGTTCATTGCTCATTCATTCATTCAGTTTCAATCAACATGCACATACATACATACATACATACATACATACATACATACATACATACATACATACATACATACATACATACATACATACATACATACATACATACAGACATACATACATACATGTATACATACATACATACATGTATACATACATACTTACTTACATATATAAACACAAGAATACATACAAAGTCTAGGACAACCTGTGAGTTTAAACACTGATAAATTTCCAGTGACTCGACTGTTACAGATTTCCTTCAGAATTCACTTGCTTTCAAATACCAGAATGCATTTGTTTCATAGGGCCATAAGACTGGGTACATTATATGTACAATTGTACAATGTACATATATATATATATATCATGTACGTATGCTGCTACATATGCATAAGCTACAGACAAGTACACATCATAGTACACATTTATATATTGTATATATATATATACTATATAGACATATTTATATACACACACAAAATATATTATGTATATATATATTATATATAATTATACATGTATCTCAAAATCTATCAGTTGTCTACTAGCTAAAATGTCCAATGCATTTATGGGCCTATCAATAAGGCCAGAAATTCGAACAAACACATAGACAGACAGGCAAAGAAAAACTCGTATACACAAGCAGGCAGACAAAGACTGACAGACAAAATAGAATCAGAGCATAAACACACACACACAAAAGTCAACCACACAAACATACAATCAGCCACAAGCACTCATGGTACACACACACACCCAGACAGAGAGAGACAGATGGGCAGACAGCCACAGATAGACACAGACAAACACACACAAGTAATTAACAATTTGACTTAACAACTACAGGATATATAAGACCACTTAAGGTTTATGGGAAGCAGCCTGTTAATTTGGGGTGGTAGTAAAGTATGTGCTTACATAAACAAAAGTTTATGTATATATATACACATATATATAAACATACATAATACATATATATAATATTATATATATTCATTATACATATACAATTATACATTATACAAACACACCACACCCATATATAAACACATGGATATTTTTTGGATAATCATATATGTACATGTATGTGCACTTGTTATAGCGCCCCTTAAATCTCTCTCTACTCAGAGGCGCTCCCGAATGCAGAGCGGACACTGCATCGGAGTTTCACGCCGAAGCACTGAGCAATTGTGAGTGAAGGACTTGCCCAAGGTCCTTACGCGGTGAGGTGGATTCAAACCTCGAACCTTCCGGCTTCAAGGCAACGACGCCACCACTACACCACCGCGCCCCACAAATATATGTACTGTACATGTATATATACATATATATGATCATGCATATATACACATAATGTATATATATATAGATGTGCATAAACTTAAACAGTTTGTTTACACATATACTAATTATGTAAATTTTTGCATATGGGCAACTGCACATACATACACACATACATGGCTGGCTGTTTCAATTTAATGACATTGTACGATAGCAAGGCCCATTAGATAACAAAGCCCATTAGCATCGCCCTCCATAGGAAACTTATTATCAAATAAGCACACAGTACTACACTTATATTCACAATGACCCTCATAAAATGTACCGACATATGTACACTTTGTACAGCAGTCTAAAGCAAATAGATATTAACGCATCTACAATAGACCCTAAAAAACTACATATATAAAAAAATAATAAAAAATTTCCTTTAATGAAACACAAGCAAACGCACTGCGCTGTACATGTAAGTTATGAAATAATCTTAATTAACATCAATCTTAACTACTAAAAGAACAGACAACCTGCAATACACAATACAATAAATATACAGAATACTGCACGCATATAAAATATCAATATAAATATGTACGACCGTACATAATATAACATATACAATATCATATATACATGCATACATAGGCCTACACACATCTGATCCATTTATAAACTCTGTATGAATATGTACGTGAACAATGTTGTACATGTATTCACAAACGCATGCATACAGTGTACACAGATTAAGTTTTGATGAGCTATTTAGTTATCTACCAGGAGGCCAACAAAGGTTTTAACAGCATTCACAGAATGCGGTCAGAATTTTTAAGAATTAATGTCTATGAGAGCAGAAAACAACGTGATAATAAAAAGTTAAAAGCACATTTAATGTCCATCAAAGACCTGCCACCATGACCGTTTTATCCTAAATAATAGATCTATGCAGAACTTAGGCTCTGTGCCAAAGAACCCTTCATCCAAGTCTGCAAAGGAGTTTCTGACCAAATAAGCTCAGTGATTAAATTCGACATGAAAATAAAAAACGATTGTCATTGATGACTTCAATGACCATGATGTCATTGAAGATTAATGACGTCATTTACAATTGATGACGTCATTGATGACGCCATTGACTATTGCTGGCGTCATTGACGATTGATGACGTCATTGATGGCGCCACTGATGACGTCATTGATAACATAATTGATGACGTCATTGGCAATGTCATTGACAACTGATGACATCATTGATGGCGAGAGAAATCGGCTTTGCGGTGCACTGTATTGCATAATATCAGTCAACTGTTAAGGACGACTATAATCGGGGTTGCCACTAAATGGGTTAACATAAAAAATATACGGCTGTTCAACATTTTTTAAAGACTGCAGAGATGAAAGATCAAAGAAGAGTATTTTTCAATGTTGCAACCAAATGTATACCGCATTTTGGTGCACAAACACTTACGCATCAGCCTACAAAGACCACTAAGCTGTACAGTTTATCATCATAGCGCACACAGGGCCCACATAGGATTATTTTGCCTATTGCCCACTAAACTCAATTGCTTCATAATACCGGTACTCTAACATCACAGCGAAAGCAAAACTGGAAGTATCGCATTATACCTTGGTGGATATATTCAGGATATTAAATAACAGCACTGCAAAATGTAAATTGAGATTTAAACTGAAAACTGGGTGTGTTCACGGATTATAATTAAACAGCCAATAATGTGAAGCACATGGTATCAATGAATGCAAGAGTGCTTAGGCGAAAAAAATTTATTGTGCATTTCCGGTAACAGAGCTCTGAAAAAATGGGTAGGAAGGTAGAAAAATATTTTTATTTTGGTCAAATATTTTTATACATTGACTACCCAAAAAATTAAGCCAATTGGTCATCTATAGGAAATACCTACAAGGAGTTACGGTGAGACAACCCATCCTTTAAGATCTATTACTCCCCCTCCCCACAACCGCCTACCTTGTCAAACTGACAATGAGAAACTATTGATTGATCTACCGGTAATTAATGGACCCTTATATGCCTTTAAAGACGGCTGTTTACCAACTGTAGTCTGCCTTAGTGAAGGCTATAATTACAATGTCCAATTTCCACACCTCATGCACGGACACAATGTCACTGTATTATGTCAATACAAATAAAAACTTTTCACAAAATTATCCGAGTCACGGCAATAAAAAGTGGGTCAGCCGGGTTTCCGGATACACAACGTTAATTTTTTTAGGCCTTAGGGCCTACGATGACCTTTAAAATGGCATCCTGCAACACTAAACTTTTTAAATAGCAGCAAAAACTTTGTAAATACGAACGATCTGACCTGCACATGCTTCACAAATTCTGCCACGAGACAGTTTTTCTAATTGCCGCAAAAGATCATATTACCAGACTACCAATGTTAATGAATATCATGGCTACATTAATGTCTCCTCTAACCAGACATCACGTTTAACAGCACAATTGCCAAATTCGGCCTAAATTGACTTCACACTCTCTCCCACTCTAGGTGTCTAACAGGTCTGCATCTGCATATGGGAAACTTATTAAGTCAAACTAATTAACGAAGTTAATTGAGGAACATCGCCACATGTGGAAAGTCTAGTACCTGAATTATTGGGCTAATGTAATCGCTGGTACAGTCCACGACCTCATACAATCAAAACACATTTATTGCTCCATACATATGCGTGTCAAAATACCCACAGGCTACAAGCATACATACATATATTCTAATACATAATACGTACAATCGTAAGTAATGCATACACATGTACACAAATAAATACAAACATTACATACAATATATACATACAAACATAAATACGTGTGTAGTGTAAACTTGCGCACAAGCGCTAACACACATACACATATACTATGGTTTGCCAAAGTTAATGTTAAACAACTGCAAAAATAATAGTTTATATCTTTAAAACTCATAATTTTTGGTGTTTTGCATTGATAATCAAAACGTGCTTACAATCACTTTGCAGTATATAAATTGTACATTGAAACATAATTGCTGTGAGCTGTAGGTCAGCACATTAACTGGAAACTTGTCCGTGAGTTCTAGTAGAATTTTAGCAGAAAAAAATCAATCGACTCAACAAATTAGCCCTAAGTAGAGACTTGGCAGAGTTGTTAAGTAGGCTACACTCCACTTATGAAAATACCAAAAGTCCCCATAAATCCGTGCTGTGCTCGAGCCGCCATCTTGGAAAATGGCTGCTTAAATTCGGTTTTCGACAATAACTCAAGGACCATCACAGCTGCTAAGATATACAGAATGGCAAAAATGATCCTCGCTGAACGACAAATAAGTTTGGAATATAACATTTGCTTCTAGGATTAAAAATAAAAATCCTAGGGCTATGGTTAGGTTGATCTTAAATCATCTTAAACAATCTTTGGCAGCACAGTATTCCCATCTGTCCTTCCCGCCATAAAACTTTGTATGTCGCATTGACTGAGGGTGAATCCCCCAAACGAATTTCGGCCAGTGGATTCGGGTCACAACCATTGTAGGCTTGTAGCCTGTGTGTGCTGAGAAACGAAGTTTAAGAGAATGGCTGGCTTCCATTCTTGACACTTTTGTTTTCGTTTCTCTGTGCAATTTCTTATCATAATTTTGACTGCTTAAAACAATATTTAGCTAGTTTGCTATCAACAGACGAAATAACATGCATTTCCGTACCAATATAAGTACATATATAGAATCAACAACGTAAACAATGAATAAATATAAATACAATCAAGCCTTATGTATTCATACCTGCAGGTTCACCGGTCATGTTAGATGAACCATCGACTGACGAATTTGCCATCACCCTCAGTCAATTCGGAGGAAACACGGGGTGGCCTTAATTCCAGTAAATGATTTACTGTAAGGAGTATTGACCTGCAACCTTGCTATACGCCAGTCATTCATTTATTTAAACGTTGATTGACCACTTGCTAGTCACAGTCACGGCATCTGATTATAAAGAAGTACTGGCCACAGATCAAAATATGGACTAAAACTCCGCTATCTCTTCTTATCTTTGGCTAAAACTTATGTCGGTAAATAAAACGAATAAAAGCGAAAAACCGTCAAAATACGCCACAGACCACAGACTCCTATTTTTCCTGAGCCGTTCTACAATAGATGACACATTGTTATCGGTTCAACACTGACCAATGACGTCATGTAAACGCTCAACAACATCAAATCGCTAGTCTCTGCCCATTGAGCAGCTTCGTATTTTTTACACGTGTGATTGATCATTGCAAATTTTGCAATGGTGTAGGCCTATTGGTGTATGATATGTATCATTAGGTTCGACAGCTAGGAATCCTTTATCAATTAGGCGTAAGCTCGTCTCCAGTAGGCTAAATGGCTCAATCAAGTGTATAGACCTACTGGAAACAATTAAATGATAGACCCTATATATTTCTTGTTCAACGTGTCGCATTCGTAAACCCGTTGATTAGACCTATATAATGTATTATTACATGGCGTTTGACCAAGTTGAGATAGTTCGAGTTAAGTTAGCCTAATAAACCACTTGCAGCAGATCAAAATCCGGGGAGGACAGGCCGAGGATCGATTACGCTTAATTTATCTATTCTGTGGTGCTATACGTACGTACGTAGGCCTACGGTCACGGTGCTATATATAGTCCTACAGTGGGGTTTAGTAAGGCTTACTAATAGGCCTATAATTATATTTATTCGATCGTTCGTGGACGGGGGAATCCCCCAAATACTAGACCTACTTTCAAAAATCAAAACTGTAAAATAAACTCAATTCAATTACGCAAAGTAGGCCTAGACTAGACTTTAATTGCGTCGCTTCAACGACATGGTTTCATAGCAAACATTAGGCCTATCTATAGCCTATATCGGTAGGCTATTAGGCTATAATTCGTGGGCTTAGAAGCAAACTAGCACAGGTGCACATCTTAGGTTTTCAGCATTACGTGATAATCGAATTTGAAAGTTTGCACCTCTTGCATAATTCAACAATCGGCTGCAAATAAAGGAATTGTAAACACATTTTAATTAACTGTATAGACACTGCTCTACAACCAGAAAAATTTAAGACTGCAGTAATACATTAATTTGCAAAAAGTGTTTTTATAACAGACACTGTCGAAAAGTTGCGAGATATGCACTTTTGCCTGTAGGCCTAAGGGAAATGAGATGTGAAGTTTTTTCTGTCAAGAGATGCAACTTTGCCTGCAAAAGAATCGAGATGTGAACTTTTGCCTGTCAAGAGAATGCACCTTTACCCGCAAAAGCAAGGAGATGTGAACTTTTGTTAGTCAAGAAAATTCACTTTTGCCTGCAAAAGCAGGGAGGTCGATGTGACCTATAGCTTTTGCCTGTCAATATAAATTATATAATGCACCTTTGCCTGTAAAAGCGTGGCGTTGTGAACTTTTGCCTGTCAAGATTATGCACATTTCACAGAAAAAAACATGGAATTGTAAACTTTTACCTAGCTCATAATATAGTCCGTGTTGTATTTATACATTTAGGCCTATAGCAAACTGGCAAATATATAATTATGTACGTTATGAGAAAGGAACTGCAAACTATGAACAATAACTCTTCTGAGTTAAAACAAAAAAGGAAACAATTAACGATTGACTGTACAAAAGTTAAGCCCATGATCTATTATTAGTAATTGAAGAATGGATCATCATACCCAAAATAATTAATATTAGCAGAAAGAAGGCATTAAGAGAAACATGCGCTGACCCATTCTTAGAACGAGGCAGAGTTTGACCCAGTTTCTGAACGAGGCTCGCATTAGATACGCGTATTGACCATAGCAACGCCCACTGGCTGCGTTAGAAACATCGGGTCTGTGGATGGAAAACACAATATACTTAATAATAAAGGAGAATTATGCGATAAATCGGTAGAAATATTCTGAAACTGTAAGCAGTAAACCTGCGATAATGTCGATGTCTGCACCAGTGACGAAGCGAAGAAATGTGAAGGGGCAATCCTTCAGAAGAGGTCTGTTATAGGCCTAATATTAAATTCACTATTCCTAGAGTGCTTAGTTTGGAGAAAATATTTGTAAACACATCACGTTACGTTATTCATTTCAGACATTTATATAGCGCCTCTTCAAGACTAGCTACTCAGAAGCGCTCCCGACCCAACCACGATTGAAGAGAACAGTTATGTATTATTGAGGCACAATACAAAGACACACTTGCAATGGTGATTGAACGCTCATTTTGTGAGCTGTAATGTAGATGTCTGAGGAAGTCGCATTTTATAAGGACCGCATGGTGGATACCAAAATTTTCGAAGGGGGGGGCCAAATTTTCGGTCTTGGGACAGGGAAAAAATTTCGTCTTTGGTCACAGAAAAATCTGATGACTATTTTTAGTCATTTGTCGAATTCCCTGGGTAAAAAGATACCATTTTGTTTGCCAAAATAGTTGATGACCTTTTTTAGTCGTACAGTGTTCTTAAACCCCTGTACTACGGACGGACCTCGTGGGGGAGAGTGGCCTAGGAAACTACTCATGGGGCCATGTCAACTTTCTGAGCCAGAATAGCTGTCAAAAATAAAGAAATGGGGGGGGGCATGGCCGGATTTGCCCCCTGGTTCTGCCCCTGAAAGAATGAACATTGAACATTGAATGAACATTGCAGAAAAAAACTGGGGCGAGGTCAGACATTGATTTACGTGGAGTTGTAGTGTGCAATGAGAACTTTACTATGGCGCACTATGAAAGACTGGGGTCGAACCCCACAACTTGCTGACAAATCTCACTCTATGTAATGTGACAAGACTGATATGACTTGTATTGCTTGTAAGCTAGCAACGTTGAATTGGATGATTCAATTGAATAATATGCTATTATGTATTATATCTATTATATCTATTCTGGACTGCAAATTGTTAAATGGTGATGATGAGAGAGATAGATGACTGTCTATGATGTCATTCCAAACCATTCTTGTGTTGGTACAATTGTGAAGATTGGGGTGGTCCACTACAGTGTATCCAAGTGAATAAGGTTATGTCAGTGGTTCCCTGTGCTGCGAGTTAAGCTGTGGTTGGGATTTAATTATGACCTAATAGATAGAAGTTTCAAATCCCCTGCATGGACGCAAAAGATGATGTGTTACATTTTACATGATACATATACAATCACATTTGAAGCCTATACACATACAATTACAATTAAATTTGCAAGTGCAATTACAGAATTACAATTAAATCATGTGCAATTACAGAATTACTATTAAAATTTGCAAGTGCAATTGCAGAATTACAATTAAATTTGCAAGTGCAATTACAATTGAATTTGCAATTGCAATTACAGCATTTCAATTAAATCGGCAAGTGCAATAATGTTTCTATATATTACTGCACAGAGCTTCCAGCCATAACCACAAATGGTACCTCCAAGTCCATCCATCACGCTGGGAGCGTGAGCCTGAGCGATGTGAAGGTCCTCACGCAGGCTGACTGGATCCGAATACAAAACCACTTACACAAGAGCCAGACGGAGGAGGAACGACTGCGGAAGCAGCACGAAGAACGCATCCGACTGCACGAGATGTCACAGGAAAAGATAAAGAATTGGACCAATACGGTCTACGTGAGTTCGTTGTCTTGGCAACTAAAAGTTTTTGGTGCTCATGTTGCTGTTTGATTATCACTATAAAATAATAATGACACTAAACATAATAATAGTATTATTTTTTATGATTGTTATTACTATTTGTATATCTGTCTAGTATAAAAATTATTAGTATTATAAGTAGTGGTGATTATGTAGCAATAACAATTATATTTAATGTGAAATAGCAGTCGTAGTCATAATCGTAATCCACAGACATCTGAGGCATTACTCAAAAACCATGTACAGGGGAACCAGCTTATTCACAAGAGCTGCATCAAGTCAAGATAAATATTATTTGTCATGATCGAGTGACAGGTTCTGAGAATGTCAAGGTTGCTTTTCTCTATACAGGTACAAATATCTTTAGTTACTATTAGATTATACATACCTTGAGGAAAAAATAAAATAATAGTCTTTTATATTCACCATTTTTCTGATTATTGACACCCTCTGTTTTTAAACCCATGCGTTTATTTCTATCTGCCAAAAATAACAAGAATAATACTAAGCTAATTTTTAAAAATAAATTAATTGTGGCTAATTAACTACAAATTAATGGTTGCCAATTAGAAATTAGTTAAATGCTGAAAAGATTTTTTAATTGTGACAGGGTCAGCGACAGAAGAAGTTGGAGGCGCGGCGCCAGAGGGAGGAACAGGAGGAAGAAGATCGTAAGGTAATGGACGTCGAGGAAGCCAAGTTCCAGGCGGAACAGCGCAAGGATGCAATTGAACGCGCCAAGACTCAACAGTACTTCCAGACAGATCGACTCAAGGGATTCCATGTAGGATCAATCAGCATCATCATTGTTGTCATCATTGTTGCTATCATCATCATTGTTATCATCATCATTGTTATCATCATCATTGTATCATCATTGGTGTTATCGTCGTCGTCATCATCATCATCATCATCATCATCATCATCAATCAGCATCATCATTGGTGTTATCGTCGTCATCATCATTGTCATCATCATCATCATCATCACCAACAACAGCACCATCATCATCATCAGCATCATCATCATCATCAATCAGCATCATCATTGTTGTTATCATCATCATCATCATTGTCATCATCATCATCATCATCATCATCATCATCATCATCAATCAGCATCATCATTGGTGTTATCGTCGTCGTCGTCATCATCATCATCATCATCATCATCATCATCATCATCATCATCATCATCATCATCATCATCATCATCATCATCATCATCATCATCATCATCATCATCATCATCATCATCATCATCATCATCATCATCATCATCATCAATCATCAATCAGCATCATCATTGGTGTTATCGTCGTCATCATCATTGTCATCATCATCATCATCATCACCAACAACAGCACCATCATCATCATCAGCATCATCATCATCATCAATCAGCATCATCATTGTTGTTATCATCGTCATCATCATTGTCATCATCATCATCACCAACAACAGCACCATCATCAGAAGCATCATCAACAACAATATCATTTTTCATTTTTGACATCATGGTTATAATCTTGAACTTGCCTATATCTTCCTATTTTTACGAATATATTTGGAAATTTTTTAGTATGATCAATAGTCAGGCATTAGAGATTATATGAAAAACATTTTGGCTTACTTTTTATTGAACCACGGTGTATATATATAATAATATATAATAATGTAATATATATATATAATATATATATATATAATATATATATACATTTGTTGTTATTGAGAAATAACTTGCTATAACTCGATAGTTAACAAGCGTCAGGAGACAAACAGAAAAAGCATGGTAAACTTTTTGAAGTGCATACCTTTTGTGTGTGTGTGTGTGTGTGCGATGCAGAGTGCCCTGTTACTGACTGAAGTGCTGAAGGAACGAGATGCTCAGGTCGAGCTGAAGAAGCTGAAGGAGAAGATGAACAATGGAGCGGACAGGGACATCCGGGAGAAGGCGGAGAAGGAGTACCACGAATTCCTCCAGAAAGACCTGGAGGAGAAGCGGAGACAGGCCGAGACGAACAAGATAACCGCGGAATTCCAGAAGGCTCAGTAAGAACACGACCGGAAGAGTTTCCCGTTTATTTTTACAGGAAGAACTTGTTTACTGGGTTTATTCGAATTATGAAGCCGTAATTTGAGGGGCGCGGTGGTGTATGGGTATGTTCAGTGCCTTGGAGCCGGAAGGTTGTGGATTTGAATCCACCTGAAGTCACCACGTAGGGACACTGAGCAAGTCCTTCACTCGCAATTGCTCATACGCTTTGGCATGAAACACTGATTCAGTGTCCGCGCTGTAGTCGGCAGCGCCCCTGAGTAGAATCTTGAAGTGGCGCTATAACAAGTACTCGTACTCGTACGTACATAATAAAAACAACTGTCAGGCTTAAAATTTTCTGGTGCATACAAGCGAAACTGGGAATTCAGAACGTATCGAAGTTTGAACATGAAAATGGTAACGAATTTAAAAGTCTCTGGTTTCTGGACTTGGAGCACTTCCGAGCAGTTCACCCGATTAGAGGCACTTTGCAAATGCTCAAATAAAATGCAATGCAACATCCTTTGCCAACTCAGAGACGATTGTTCACCTGCCCTCATATGCCAAGACCAAGAAAATGAGGTTGCTAACTCTTCAGAGCAGACGACTCTTCTCTGCAAGATGAAAGATAATTTTGTATGATAAATAAGCAAGGTCATTACTTTTAATTGATTGATTATGTGCATTAATCAATATTACATTATCAATTACATAGAAATTCTCCTGCATTACACATCATTTCATTTAATTACTCAATAAATTATGTACAATAATAATCAACTACATTTTAATTGCATAGAAATTCGCCTACATTACGCAATGACTTTACAGGATCAGTGACCGCAATCGCCAGGTCGAAAGAGAGAAGGAAGAGGGAAGGATCGAGGCGGAGGAGATCGAACGTCTGAAGGCTCAGTATCGCGAGGAGTTGCAGAAGCTGGACGAGCTACGGCAGCAGGAAGCAAAGCATCAGATGGCAGAGAACCTACAGCAGATCGAGGATAAGAAGTTCATGAAGCACATCGATAAGATGCAAGAAGAGGCACGGAAAAAAATTCTGTTACTTTTTATGGAATTTTTTATTGGAAATAGTAAAATCAGTGTGTATGCCAACTAAACTACAAGATAAGTAAGTGAAATATTACAGTGAGTAAAAATAAAATATAGCATAAATTAGTTTAAAAGAGTTGATGTAAATTAATGATATTCTTCATCATTTTTTTAAAGATTATTTAGTTCTTCTTAACTTTGTGCAAGGTATTCAATATTTTTGTAAAGTAATATCTTTACAATTTTTTGGGTAGATATTGTTTTGTGTATCTGGTCTAGCATAGATATTTGAATTTATTAACGCCACATCAGGCTATTGTACACTTAGTCATATTGTTAGAGATCACACTAAATTAACATATGTTAAATTAACCCCACTTTTCTATATTATGCATTAAATAATTGTTTATTGCTCTACGTTACAGTATGCTGTGTATTATGTGATGCCACATTATGGTGTATTGTGCTACATGTAGAAAGAAAGTAGTAAGAAAATACTTGTTACGCTATATCTCACTATGTTACATTATGCCAACTGACTTTGTGTTATGTTTATGCTCCCTTACATTACATTTGTGGGGCGCGGTGGTGTAGTGGTGGCGTCGTTGCCTTGAAGCCGGAAGGTTCGAGGTTCGAATCCACCTCAAGTCGCCGAGTAGGGACCTTGAGCAAGTCCTTCACTCGCAATTGCTTGGGCCCTTCGTCGTGAAACTCCGATGCAGTGTCCGCGCTGTAGTCGGGAGCGCCTCTGAGTAGAGAGCTTGAAAGTGCGCTATAGAAATGGAAAAATAAATAAATAAATTAATTAAATTAAATAAATTATACAGTCTGTTGACTGGTTTGTAAGAAATCGAATGTTTCTGTTTTCAGCAAGAGGACGAAGACTGTCGAGTGTTTGCAACAGCGAAAAAGAAGATCATGAGGATGCGAGCAGAAAAGGAGCGCGAAATAATGATGTGAGCAAAAGCTGTTAGACGTCTTTCCTCATTTAAATCACTGTTTCATTGTTAATTTAGAGATTCTTTTGTTTAGAAAACTGGGGTTAAAAACCCTCAAGGGCAGGTGGGGAGCTTTACATAGCATTCGTTTTGTATAAATGTTTTTTGTTGCTTTTGGAGCCATAAATCGGTGCTATCTGCTTGTGCTATATGTCTTGATAGCATGAAATGGATGAGCTACTACTACTTGTGCTACATGTACTTCAAAGTGCTACATAAATGGATGTTAATACTCAAAGGTGATGTGCTTATTGAAGTGAAGGCTTCACTGTGAAGTTACATCTTAATCATTATTATTATTATTACTATTATTATTAGTGGTTAGTATTTTTTTTATTATAATCGTTTTATTATCTTTAACAGTCAACATCAGTAACAGGAAGTGCGATTAACATTTATTATTATTATTATTTTTTATTTTTTTTTAGCGCCCGAGGTATAAATGATCCCTCAGGCTTTAAAAACAATAAATAGTAAAAGCTTTTTTATAGGTTCTCGTCTCCAACGTGCTCGTTGTTGTTGTCGTTGTCGTTGTTGTTACTCTATAGTTTCCTAGAGTGTTTGCCAACATAGGCATAGGGGACATTTCAGCAGTGTGGGGAGCCAAAATTTTACTTATGCCCAAAAAATCAGGAATAATTGACGTCGTGCGTTTATAGGCCTACATATACATGTATGCATCTGGAGCTATATAAATGTTGCATGTACGATCGATTGATTCCAGGGAGAAGCAGGAGCAGCTGGAGAAGATCCGTGAGAAGTTGGCGGCTCAGTTCAAGCAGACGGTCGACGATGAGGATGATCGGATCAAGCGAGCGATCGAAGAGAGGGAAGCGCGAAGGGCAAGGGAGGAGGAAGAGAAGGATGGAAAGAGGAAGAAGATGATCAGCTCAATCAAGGACCATCGAAGAGAACAGGTGAGATTCCAACACAGGTGAGGGGACGCGGTGGTGTAGTGGGTATGTTTGTTGCCTTGCAGTCAGAGGGTTGCAGGTTCGAATTCGCCTCAAGCCGCCTCGTAGGGACCCTGTGCAAGTCCTTCACTCGCAATTGCTCAGCGCTTCGGCGCGATACTTCGATTCAGTGTCCGTGCTGTAGTAGTCGGGAGCGCTTCTGAGGATAATTCTTGAAGGAATTCTTGAGGGGGCGCTATGACAAATGCGCATACATTACATACAGGTATATGGAATTTTAAGAACACGGTTAAGGTAGGTCAACCGTGTATAACTGAGGCTATGAACTATGTTTAGCAGATATAAATAGTAGGCCTATGGTAAAATATGTGTTTTATAGACGACTTTAGCTAATTAGCTTTTGTAATGGGGGGGGGTAAGAGAAGGGTTCCCTATCATTTGGTCGCAAGTCATTTCGTCGTAATCAATTCGTCGCAATTTATATCGTCGTTAATTAAATCGTCGCTGTTTAATTCGTCGCATGCAAGTCGTCGTGTTCAGTCCGTCGTTTTTCATATCGTCGTTAAATAATTTTGTCGCAGTTTTGTCGCAGTTTATTTAGTGTTGTATATCTGTAATAGTACAATAAAATTTCTCATCATGCAAAGCTAATTTAAAAACTGACATTTATTAAATTGACGGTTACATAGCCAAGTAAAAAAAGGCTAAAATTTAAAAGCGTAAACGTGCACAATATGTAGACTAACTCTTACTGTCTAAGCCGATTGAATCAATCACATCGCCAGTATGTCTTGCCGCTCACTTCTTTCTCCTTTGAATAAAATAATGTAACCCTCATAGGGAGGGGTGGGTCAGTACGTCCTCGTCGTCTCTCCCGGGCAACAGGGAACAACCCTGGCTAAATCTGGCTAAATCTGAACCGAGGCCAGGGGAGAGACCTGATCAGTCGCCCTACATTCCAGAAGGATCATGAAACTTAACCATGGCAAGCACACCAAATACAGGAGGCGACGCATGTGGCGCAGGATAGACAAAAGTGGAGAGCTACCTTCTTCTGGCACTGGCAGAAGAGTCGACGTATATAAACTCATCAATTATATTAGGCGTACCCGGTACCTTGGATTGTTTGGTTTATATACGTCGACTCCAAGTCTGCTGTCACGTAGACCAATTGAGGAATAACGACCAATACGACTGAATGAATGCGACCAGTTGATTGCTACGATATTGACGGCGACCAATTAATTCGCGACCAATTAATTAACGACCATATGACTGCGACGAAAGGATCTGCGACGAAATGATCTGCGACGATATGGATGGTCACCAAGAGAAGCATATTTGTATGTACGCATGGGGTTTTGACAAGTGGTAACAGAGGAGGGGATTTAACATACGATTTTACTGTAGCAGATTTGGATGATCCTTAGTAGTCTCAGCATGTAACAAGGAGAGTGTGAGTTTGAGCCTCAACTGAGACAGTTACTGGTTAAGGACCTTGAGCAAGTAATCCGTGCGAGCTTTTGTCTCCCCCCTTTCCACTTGCATAAACCGCCACGCAATGCGCTCTGCTGTCCCTGGTGACTTAATGGTTCCTTTCACTCGCTCTGCAACAATGCAGAGGCGTTCATTCTCTGTGGTTGGTCCAACAACCTGGAATGGACTTCTCTTGGCTATGCGACACCTCCCAAGCTGTTCTCAATTTCACAAACTGTTAAAGACTGGGTTTTTTTCGCTTGAGCTCGGCCGGGAGAGCCTCTGAGTAGGTACATGTACCTTAAAGAGGCACTATATAAATTCTGATTGATTGATTGATTGTTTGATTGATTGAAGTTATTCACCAACAATTGCTCTGCACCAGAGATGTTCTATTGCACAGCATTCATTCATTCATAAATTTCTATAGCTTCTCCTCAAGAGGACTTCCGGTTCTAAGAGGTTCGACAAAAAAGCAGTGGCGGCGCCAGGATTTCAGTTTCGGAGGGGCTGAAGCCCGCGAAAAAATTTTCCATTTTCGCCGCCAAAATTTCTGACGACCTTTTTTTTTTTTTTTTTTTTTTTTAGTCATCGACCAAATTCTCATGAAAATTTTCCATTTTCGCCTCCAAAATTTCTGACGACCTTTTTTTTTTTTTTTTTTTTTTTTTTTTTTTTTTTAGTCATCGATCAAAAATCGTGGATTTTCTATGTAAAATAATTAAAATGGCCACATTTTTAGGCGGGCTTAGCCCCCCCAGCCCCCCCCCTAGCGCCGCCACTGCAAAAAAGTACAGAATAGTTGGACTGTGCACTTCTAAACTTTGGATGGAGGACAATATCAAACACAGCTGTTGTATTGTATTAATGACGTCATCAATTTCCTGTTGTAACAAAAATTACCAATTACAATAACATCACATGCATGCGATCTGATGTCTTCTCTAGTCAGGAAATGAAATGGTATAATTGCATCACAATACTGACGTATTAGAAAATTGTATATTTACTTTCTTTGTTGATGGCAGGATGAAATGGGAAAACGTCAGAAGGCGGAACAGAAGCAGAAGGAGCTGGAGTCACTGAAGGCCAGACTAGAGGCTGACTCCGCCTTTGCAGCCAATGAAGCGGAAAAGCAGTTGAGACGTCAAGATGAAGCGAAGCATATCAGCAAACTATACTTGGACCAAATGGTTCGTTTCAGAGCACAGGCTTATGTTGTTTAGCATGTAGTAGAAATTTGCATATAATTATTATGTTCGATTATGTTGAGCCGAGCAATGGACTTGACTAGTGACCAAGGACATGTGTAACGCCCGCCCCTATCGGCCTCCCCGGAGTCGCCACTTCCGGATCCTCGCCTGATGGGACCGCGTGCTGCTGTGGACGAGCTCTAGAGATAGAGGGAGGACAGGATGAGGTGACTTCGGGGTTCGAATCCCAACGATGGAAAGGCGGCCAGTTATTTCGACTGCCGGACTCCCTATATGAAATTGGCGGCCTACTAGCCAATCTATCACTTCTTCGCAATATACCAGGGTGTGCGAAATCTTTAGGCCTAGCACCCAAAGTTTCTTCCAGGCCGATGGTCGAGTGGTATGGCGCGTCCGCAGTGGTAATAGCGGTGAGGTAACCAGGGTTCACATCCACAGCAGGCTTGGGTACCGGCGATGTCTCCAATCTTTCCAAGCGTGATACAACTTCCGTCAGCGCTTCCCTGACATTATCTCTTACCGCCGAGATCTCTTCTCTTACATTTAATTGCACTGAGGAAATAGCATCGCTAACATTTGATTGCACTGAGGAAATAGCATCGCTAACATTTGATTGCACTGCCAGGACATTAAACTCCACCGTGGCAATCGCCTCTTGCGTGTCTCTGGCATTAGTCTCAATTGACGACTGCATAAAAGACTGCATAAAAGACTGCATAGAAGTCATTGCTTCATGAGTCGACTTAGCATTAGTTTGTATTGCCTCGAGCAATATCTCCATAGAAGAAGGGGGCCTAGAAGGCTGAGCAGGAGTGACTGGCCTAGACTCCTCCATAGCGCTATAGAAATGACTCCTATATTTATAGCTCACAATCAATCAAGTATTCATTCAACGTCAGTTGCATTCAGTGCCATCAAGGATCAAAGTCAGAAGTTTTATTTAATATTTCTTATTATTCACAATCAATTGAATCTTCTATTAGCATCAGTTATGTTCAAGGCAATCAAACATAAAAGTCAGTAAGTTTAATTATCAGTTCCTATCCTTTGTAAAGACATTCAATGAAAATCAAATGCAACAATTCAATGCAAACACCTATCAACCGGAGTATGCCTAAATTAAATCCCGATTGACTCTCAAGTCCCACAGCCAATTTCAGTTCAGCCCAAAATATCTAAATAACCGATCGTATTAATTCCCCAATAAAGCGTACCTTATGTCCGAAGACAAGGGACAAAGCCGATCGTGTGCGAAGAACATCGACGAAGTCGAATTCCAAGAGAGACGACGAAGGCACAAGCAAGGCGTCGAGTTTGAAACGCCCGAAAAGATCAGCTAAATCCGTTGCTGATTTCACGCAATGAACAACAATTTCGGCTATGTATCCAAGCCGTTTGAGAAAGACGCCCTTAGGCAAATAATACGAGCAACCGCTTCGCAACACAATTTCGAAGAACGAGAGCAGAGCGCTGACGATTCGAAGCCCACGATAAATCACTCCGTGTGACAGGGCGAAGAGAGGCCTTGACCGATTAATCCAGGAGTAGATCCAATGCGAAAGCGAAGGCAAAACTCGCAACAACGCTGATATATTTCTCGCAACAAACTAACTCTCTTAATAATTCGACTCCATGTCGAGAGAGAATGAATCGCCAACAGAATTCTTGTATGCGCAACGACGAAGAAGACTAGTGCAAGCGAGCGCTTTATCTTGGCCACACTTCACCAACTCGATCGAGCCTAAAACTACCAAAAGCCGCAATACATCCACTTCTCTTGAAATTCTGGCCACGTCTGCGCTTTAGCTGCCCGCTCTCGCTTTTATAACTGCCTGGTCTGCAGAGCGTCCCCTTTACTACGCATGCGCAGCAAGCGAGCCGCGCGCGCAAACCCAGCAGCAACGCAGCTGTCGCAAGGCGGCAAAAATCAGCTGCCACGTGCGCCCTCTCCTGTCATTCTGAAGTGATCTGTCTTTCTCCTTCTATCTCTCCTTCTGAAAAGCGTCATCTGCCGTCAGTCACGTAGACCACAAGTGCACCAGTTTAACCTTGCGAAAACACACATACACAGGCCCACACGCCTACAGTGTTTCCTTCTCAATCTGTCTCCCTGTCTGTGCTTGTCTGGCTGGCTGTATTCCTCGCTCACTCCATCCGTCGGACCACCGCAGAGAAGCGTGCGAAAGATGAATTACTCTCATCGACTGCAAGCGGCACGCTCTTTGAAGACGGCCGAGGCGTCGATTGCCTTATCGTGGGAATATACGCGAATCGGAGACGCAGCTGCAGCGGCTACGTCAGCGGTCGCTGTGACCCGTGTCAAGCGCAAATCAACATTAAAATCTAGGTCACACGAAGCACCGAAAGAAAACCCTATATATATATATCAGATCTCTGAAACCGATCAAAAATTAAATAAAATAATAATATAATAATATTATCGACCAGAAACCCGTAGCGTAGTTCTACGATCGCTACACTATTCTCGACCCTCCTTGATTTCAGGATCCTTTTAATTGGAAAAATGGATCCTGAAATGTTAGTAAGGCCATACTCCAATTTTTACATCAAGGATTCAAATGCAAGAATTAAAAAATATATGCAATGAACAGTCATCAGCATCACCAAGTTCACATTTTAGCGTTAAATGTCAGTTCCAGCGAAAGAAATAAACATTATTATAATTATCATTTTATCATTATATTTATATATTGCTCCATCGCTAAGAGTTCAGTGAAGCTCAAAAGCATTCATATATATAGAAAGTATATAAAGGCTTCCTTCAGTTCAGTTATGTACCAAGAATCCCACGGCAAACATTGACTTAAGAACCCACGACACAGCTACAAAAACCATCAGGCCTACGTTACCTTTACAACAGGTCATCTTATTAATAGGCCACCCATGGCATTTATCATCGATTCATCGAGACTCCTTTAGGCATTTCACTGTAGGAAAAAGTCTACATTTAAAGACACTCTAAGCAGTTAAGCCTAAGTCTCTATAATCCCATTAACCTCAACATCTAATAAAGAACACTGCTATCATAGCAAATTACCTGAGACTGCGCACACAGCTAAAGTCTCTACTCATTCTCTAAAGTCTCTACATAGCTAATAATTATTGTAACTGTCCGTAGGCTTCCATCATAGTTTACCGTAAGAGCCCAGTTTCTCCTTCTATCTCTCCTTCTGAAAAGCGTCATCTGCCTCTCCTTCTATCTCTCCTTAACTCATTCTCGCGGCTCAACTTCAGCTTAATAAGCCGCTCGCTTCATAACATCTATCAGTATAGGCCTACGTAATTATTAAAAATGCCACCTATTATGCGCAGAAACTAGCTCATTAGCGATTAATTAGTTACACTTTGTAACACTAGGCCTACATTAATATATCAGCCTGCCTCGGCCCCAGCAAGCCAAATATTATTATATATGCACCCAATGCACAGAATAATAACAATACAAAAGCTTAACTAGGTCAACTTAATATACTGTAATTAACGCTAAAATACAATGTTACACTGTTTAATCGTACTCATAGAAAATCATAAGCCTATCAAAAAGACCATCATGATTTCAAGACTAAGATTACAGTCTTTGCAAGAATCTATAGGCCGTTATAGTCTATCTTTAGTCCACTATAAATCTTATGCATCATTGCATGGCATCTATGCCTATCCTCCTTTCTTCATTCTATTACTGCATGCATCAGACCACCCACGCGCCTGGGAAACAACGATTACCAATTAATCGCCGCTCATTGATGCGTCGACTCGTTCTCCCCCCTCTCTACAATTGGCTTCTGTAGGAGTCGTGGGAACGGAGACGACTGGCAGCACGACTAAACCAGCCTATAATTAGTCCATGTACAGCGTACAACATGGCAAAATTATGCCTACAATGAGCGAACTCAAAATTAGGTCATTCATTAATCCAAATATAAATCTGCACAGGATTAATAATAAGATTAAATCCAATGCCACAAAATCATTTAGGCTAACCTCATTTCTCGCACAGACAGAACTTCTAATTATTTTATGCCTAGTTCTAATTAATATCATCAGGCCTCGCAGTTTAACCATATAATTCCCTTGCAGGCGGGAATGAGGCAAAACCGCAAAACTATTGCAAAAATTACACAGCATAACTAAATTATCGCCTATTCCTCAGCGTTAGGCTATTAAAACAAGTAGGTCTACATCCTAATTGATATAAAATGCCGAAATTTGTCTTCAAATCCTCAGAATTATATGGGCTCATCACGGCAAACTATATATATATAGGCCTAATCCCGACAGATTGCAGTTAAGCGCAATATGGGCCTTAAAGCATTCATTCAGCGCCTCTTTAAATCATCAGTTATGCATCCATACAATTATATATATATGCGATGACAATAGTTACGCATATAAAAACTCTATACACAGAAATTAGGAGCATTAAAATTTAACTGCACAAATCTCTAAAAATTATTATTATTATTTTTTTTAATTATTCGGGACATAGGCCTATTGCAGATTTCGACTTTGAGCGTTATCTCACAATCACTTCTTAGAGACATAGGCCTACTATTTTAACGCAGGTCATAATATCACATAATCACATCATCATGGCTAATTCCACTGCAAGTCTAAGTTCAAGGTCACATAATCGTCATCAATGGCCTTAACTAAAATAGGCAACCTTATATATACATCAACAGGTAAAACCAATATTTATATAGGGCAATGCAGGCAATGACAGTCCAGTTTTCTGTCTACAGCAGAGGCAATAATAAAATCGTCCATCGCTTCATTGCAAATGCAATACAATACTAATCTATATCACCATTGCAAACATTAATCAGACAGTCGGCAATGCAATACAAATATTAATACTATGCACAACATATCTGAATGCACAATATATAATGCAAGAAAACAGTTATTTACACAATAACACACACATGTAAAACCTTCCACATGTAAAGTAAACGTATTCATCACAATCAAAATAAAACATGGTTACAGATACTCCTGCATTCATAACGGCCGCGATTAAGCGGTCATTTAACAGAGTTACCCAGCTGACGTGAAGTTCTCAGGCGGACGACTTCCTGTCGTTTCACCCAGCGATCGCCAGTGGTGGTCGTCGGAAGACCCATTGCGGAGCGGACATTCCCGCAGGAGGTGGCAGGGGTCGTCACAGTAGAAACAGCGGCGCTCCTCATTTTGCAAGTTCCGGTCACCATCTCGCCTCCTCGTCGATGATGGCGACATCCGAGATCGACGATTCTGGTTGTCGTGATTACCGCTCTCCGGCCGTCCCAGGTTGTCGCTCGGTGCAACCTGCTGCTGTTGTCGAAGAGGGCAGAGGCGCGCTATGTGGTCCGTCGCAGAACACTCGAAGCATCTCCGCGGCGATGGTCCTACCTCCGTTTCCATTTCCCTTTGTGGTCGACGTCTACAGGCCGAGCTCAAATGACCGAGCCGATGACACAGGAAACACCGTGTAGTTCCCCGTCCGTTACCTCCATTGGTGTTCGACCAATCGTTTCTTGTTGACCCGTTCTGCCCTCTCCACGCACCGCGATTATTGTCTCTGTATTGTGGCGCCGAAAATGGTTGTCGCTCCAGCTGTCGCATTATTTGCTCCACCTGCCGTTTCAAAACCCTCATTTCCGAATCTTCTTCCTGTTCTTTAATTGCGTTGACACGGCCGTGTCGTCGGTCTTGTTGTTCATGGCCGCCGGCTTCTGCTTTCTGATAGCCGTCCAACCGCATCGCCACCTTGTAGGCTTCGTCGAGGGACTTCGGTTCTCGTTCTCGGATTTTCAGAGCAAGCGTTCTATCTCTCAGGGCATCCAGGAATGCACGAACAGCAATTGCTTCGCTGTGGACAGTCGAAGAGCCCGGATACGCACGCGAGGTCAGACGGCGCACATCATCGACCAAGGCTCCCATATCTTCATCGGCTTTCTGCTTTCGAGTACTCAGCTGTGTCTGAAATAAAGCTTGCTGTTCAGCGTTACCATATCGTTCTCGAAGTCGCTGTACCAAAGCCGTCCAAGTGTCCAAGCTATCTGCGTTCGACTCGCTCAGCAAATGAGTCGCCGGTTCAACCAATGAGACTACTAATTGGTTCAACCTCTCCTCGTCCGTCCATCTGTTATTCCTGGCGCACACGGAGAATTTTCGTAAGAATGTTTCAACGTCCGTCTTTCCGCTAAAAGACCCGAGTTTCAGGAATTGTGTTGGCTTAGGAGGAGAAGTCGATGACTGTTTAACCTCGCCCTCTTTAGCTGTTGCAGACGCGGTCGGTTCAAGTTCCTTGACTGTTCCCTTTGAACTGATCGACGGTAGCTCCCAGTCGCCGGTCGTTTGCGTTGCGACGGTGGTCGTCGGGACAATTTTGATAGGACCGACCGAAACGTTGGTAGCCGCCAGTGCTTTCGTTTCACCAACCGCAGACGTCGCTTTATTATCGGCCGTCGTTTCATTTCTCTCCCGAGGTGTCGACTTCATTACCGCCTGACATCGCGGTAGTTCGACATCACGGCTAAATCCGAAGCTTTGCGCGCCGAGGCATGAACTCATCCTCGCCGATTCCACGACCGTTGGCCACCGAGGAAAGACGGCGTCGCTTGGTCGAAGCGGGTCGAGACAGCGAAGCGGGTCAACCCAAACCCGGTTGTTGCTGCTACCGTAGAAAGCGCTCGGAGTGTAGGTCGGAGCATACCTCCACGGCATGTTTGAATGGTCGGGACGAGCGTATGGTTGCATCCAGTCGACCGTTGCCATCGCCGCTGGTCCAGGAGGAAGGTCGGGTCGAGCGTAGTCTCGACCAACCATGGTCGACGTTGCACGACCGTCGAGGACGCAGTCAGGCATTGACTGATAGGTCGGCATTACCGACGCTGGTTGTGTAAAGTCGACCCGACTCGGTGCCATTTCCACTCTTTGTTGATCGACGTGTGCGAGCGGCGCTTGCAGCCTCCATTGCGGATCAGGTCGAGGATACTCGACGTGAGGGAGCGACGAAGAGGCCAAAGGAGCTGGGTTGACCTTATCACCCCCCTCCCGTGACAATTTATTAGCGATCGGTTTATTCACTTCAAAATTTCTAAACTCCGGTTGCTGTGCTGCATGCATTCTGTTATCAATTATTTTAACAGTTTTAGGTCTAGATTCCATTATCTTGCTGATCTCAATGTCTACACTACCATCATCAGACATTATTTCCACATTATCAGCAAATTCCCTTTCCTTCCTTCTTTCAAAAGAAATTGCCATTTCGCCTGTTCTAGCATAGTCAGTTTCCTCTTCTAACCTATCATCACCAAAATCTCTAGAACTAATTTGACCCCACTGGCTGGGACCAATTGTAACGCCCGCCCCTATCGGCCTCCCCGGAGTCGCCACTTCCGGATCCTCGCCTGATGGGACCGCGTGCTGCTGTGGACGAGCTCTAGAGATAGAGGGAGGACAGGATGAGGTGACTTCGGGGTTCGAATCCCAACGATGGAAAGGCGGCCAGTTATTTCGACTGCCGGACTCCCTATATGAAATTGGCGGCCTACTAGCCAATCTATCACTTCTTCGCAATATACCAGGGTGTGCGAAATCTTTAGGCCTAGCACCCAAAGTTTCTTCCAGGCCGATGGTCGAGTGGTATGGCGCGTCCGCAGTGGTAATAGCGGTGAGGTAACCAGGGTTCACATCCACAGCAGGCTTGGGTACCGGCGATGTCTCCAATCTTTCCAAGCGTGATACAACTTCCGTCAGCGCTTCCCTGACATTATCTCTTACCGCCGAGATCTCTTCTCTTACATTTAATTGCACTGAGGAAATAGCATCGCTAACATTTGATTGCACTGAGGAAATAGCATCGCTAACATTTGATTGCACTGCCAGGACATTAAACTCCACCGTGGCAATCGCCTCTTGCGTGTCTCTGGCATTAGTCTCAATTGACGACTGCATAAAAGACTGCATAAAAGACTGCATAGAAGTCATTGCTTCATGAGTCGACTTAGCATTAGTTTGTATTGCCTCGAGCAATATCTCCATAGAAGAAGGGGGCCTAGAAGGCTGAGCAGGAGTGACTGGCCTAGACTCCTCCATAGCGCTATAGAAATGACTCCTATATTTATAGCTCACAATCAATCAAGTATTCATTCAACGTCAGTTGCATTCAGTGCCATCAAGGATCAAAGTCAGAAGTTTTATTTAATATTTCTTATTATTCACAATCAATTGAATCTTCTATTAGCATCAGTTATGTTCAAGGCAATCAAACATAAAAGTCAGTAAGTTTAATTATCAGTTCCTATCCTTTGTAAAGACATTCAATGAAAATCAAATGCAACAATTCAATGCAAACACCTATCAACCGGAGTATGCCTAAATTAAATCCCGATTGACTCTCAAGTCCCACAGCCAATTTCAGTTCAGCCCAAAATATCTAAATAACCGATCGTATTAATTCCCCAATAAAGCGTACCTTATGTCCGAAGACAAGGGACAAAGCCGATCGTGTGCGAAGAACATCGACGAAGTCGAATTCCAAGAGAGACGACGAAGGCACAAGCAAGGCGTCGAGTTTGAAACGCCCGAAAAGATCAGCTAAATCCGTTGCTGATTTCACGCAATGAACAACAATTTCGGCTATGTATCCAAGCCGTTTGAGAAAGACGCCCTTAGGCAAATAATACGAGCAACCGTTTCGCAACACAATTTCGAAGAACGAGAGCAGAGCGCTGACGATTCGAAGCCCACGATAAATCACTCCGTGTGACAGGGCGAAGAGAGGCCTTGACCGATTAATCCAGGAGTAGATCCAATGCGAAAGCGAAGGCAAAACTCGCAACAACGCTGATATATTTCTCGCAACAAACTAACTCTCTTAATAATTCGACTCCATGTCGAGAGAGAATGAATCGCCAACAGAATTCTTGTATGCGCAACGACGAAGAAGACTAGTGCAAGCGAGCGCTTTATCTTGGCCACACTTCACCAACTCGATCGAGCCTAAAACTACCAAAAGCCGCAATACATCCACTTCTCTTGAAATTCTGGCCACGTCTGCGCTTTAGCTGCCCGCTCTCGCTTTTATAACTGCCTGGTCTGCAGAGCGTCCCCTTTACTACGCATGCGCAGCAAGCGAGCCGCGCGCGCAAACCCAGCAGCAACGCAGCTGTCGCAAGGCGGCAAAAATCAGCTGCCACGTGCGCCCTCTCCTGTCATTCTGAAGTGATCTGTCTTTCTCCTTCTATCTCTCCTTCTGAAAAGCGTCATCTGCCGTCAGTCACGTAGACCACAAGTGCACCAGTTTAACCTTGCGAAAACACACATACACAGGCCCACACGCCTACAGTGTTTCCTTCTCAATCTGTCTCCCTGTCTGTGCTTGTCTGGCTGGCTGTATTCCTCGCTCACTCCATCCGTCGGACCACCGCAGAGAAGCGTGCGAAAGATGAATTACTCTCATCGACTGCAAGCGGCACGCTCTTTGAAGACGGCCGAGGCGTCGATTGCCTTATCGTGGGAATATACGCGAATCGGAGACGCAGCTGCAGCGGCTACGTCAGCGGTCGCTGTGACCCGTGTCAAGCGCAAATCAACATTAAAATCTAGGTCACACGAAGCACCGAAAGAAAACCCTATATATATATATCAGATCTCTGAAACCGATCAAAAATTAAATAAAATAATAATATAATAATATTATCGACCAGAAACCCGTAGCGTAGTTCTACGATCGCTACACATGGAGATATTTTATTTGTACTCATCGTTGCCAAATGGTGACGTCAGGAACTTACGGTGATGACTGGTGATGGATGACTGATGATGATGACGATGATGATGATGATGATGATGATGACGACGACGACGACGACGATGACGAGGATGATGATGATGATGAGGAAAAGGATGAGGATGAGGATGACGACAATGACGAGGAGGAGGAGGAGGATGAAAAGGATGATGATGTAGATGATAATGATGATGACGACGAGTAGGAGGATGATGATGAGGAGGAGGAGGATGGCAATGATGACGATGATGCTGATGATGATGCTGATGATGCTGATGATGACTATTGATGAAGACTGTTGATGGTGATAATGCTGCTGCTGCTGCAGCTGCTGCTGCTGCTGCTTTCATTTGGCTTTCCAGTGGCACTCTAGAAATTTTACGATTACAATTACGATTACGTTCGTTGTTCTATCCAGGAGGAACGTCGTCAGCTGGAGCAGCAGCACAAGGAGCGCGACCTGGAACACGAACAGCGCAACCGTGAACTCCTCGAACTCGAGGAGCGTCAGTTCCAGGAATATGCGAAAGCCGTCATCGACAACAGCGAAAGACGCGGCCGTAAGACGCTGCCACTGCACCGGGCGGCCCGTGAGGGAGCCGGGGGCGGTCTGGGTCCGGTCTACCACGGTAGGGGGCCCATCCGCCCGAGCTACCTAGTGGCGGACGGTACAGGAGCCCAGCTGCCCAACTACCAGAGGTACACAACAGACGAGACGAAGAAGAATATTGGGGTGGATGACATGACGGCCAAGCGGTTGGGGTTCGTGTGGTAGAGAGGGGGGGTGCTTCGTAGATTTCGGTTGACCGTCGAAGCAGCTGTGGTGCATCTCTGGAGAAGGGACGGCGACATTTGGAGGGCTTTGAAGAGGCTCATGATGAATTTCAGTTACTTTCTATTACTCACGATGCCTTTTACGAAAGAAGTTTGCGAAGATTTTTTAATGTAGACGTTGGTATTATCCTTTCCCAATTTTTCATGTTGACTGAATGAATGCTTACCCATTATGATAACAACTCTACGGAAGTGAGATTAGATCTAGAACAGATTTAATTTTTTAATTAGATTTCCACCTGATAAAGATCCGTTTGGGTAAACGAAAGCTGCCTATACGTAAAAACCTAAAATTCCAGTTCACGGTAGAAAGAATCATAGTTGCAATAAAAATATTAGAAAGCTTTCGCATGTTGATGTCGAAAGCTGTAAATTGTGGGGTGTTTCACCAAATTTTATCCTGTAACCAAATCGTTTGTGAAGTAGCCTAATTATGGAATTTTTGAGCAAACTGAACTCGTTAAAATTCTAGTGATGAAGTTGTTGGTGGCCAACTTTGGTTGAAGTTATAGGCTATAGCTCAAGACGATGGCTCGTAGGCCCATTGTTGCTTGTATAGTGTCATTGGTTTCACGTAGGTTATGATTAATTTTCTTGTTTTGTTATTTAGTAAATATTATTGAAAACGTGTGAAATGTCTAAAGTGCTTCTTTTACGACTGAATATTTTTAAGGGGCGCTAACTTAATTTTAAAACGTGTCTGCAACACTACTGAACTACGCAGCGCTCGTGAATAACCTAGTGCCCCGTGCCTGGCTTTCGGGTAGAGCTTTAGAAATTTCGAGTTTACGATTACGATTACGAAGACATATCTTATTCTTATAGGCCTAATTTCATCATACGTCAGACTATTTTCACATAGACTTATCGAAAAAACACACGTCATTTTAAATAGGCTATTTTCGTTGCACAAAGAATTCATTAACATATTTAGCTGATTGAATCCTAAAACTTTATTCAGTACCATCAGGAACTTTAATCCCACTACGGTAAAATGGACGGTTCAGACGCAGTTAGGGCCTATAGACCTATGGTAGCGTAATCAGTTTATTTCAAGTTTCAACCCATGGTTTCTAGTTACGGAACCTTTGTACTTATTTTTTGGTACATGCATTCGTTATATAGCGCCCCTTCAAGCTCTCTACTCAGATGCGCTCCCGACTACAGCGCGGACACTGCATCGGAGTTTCACGCCGAAGCGGTGAGCAACTGCGAGTGAAGGGCTTGCCCAAGGTCCCTATACGCGGTGACTTGAGGTGGATTCGAATCTGCAAACAACTCCCCCCGGCTACAAGTCAACGAACTTGCCCACTACACCACCGCGCCCCATTTAGTGTAAAATAGAAGTTAAATATGTTTTAAGAGAGAAATATATAGGCACGTAAACAAAACCACGTTTTATTGCAGATCTTCACAACAACACGGTTTAGAAATACTCTGAAGATATCTAAAAACTTGAACGATACATAATTATAGGACCGATACGTTCACATTTTATTCTAAGACAAACTCAACTAATCGCCTACTGGCCCTATACTTCATGCAACAATGAAATTCGTTGAATAAGGTACAGGTAGCATACAAGCATGGGCGCCCGCACATAGGGGCAAGGGGGGGGCACTTGCCCCCCCCTGGAAAATTGAAACCTATTTTTCTAACTACTATTTTGGGGGTTTAAGAAGTTTTTTCCATTGAAATACTATTGTTACGAATGATACACTTCAGTGAAAGTCAGAAATTTAGGTAATGAAATCTCTTTAGAAATAAAGAAGCTCTTAATTTTCTGCCTTGAATTTTTCAAGCTCTTGCTGAAAACGGTAACAATGACTTTTAACCCTCCCGTGCACATGGGTGCCCATACAAATAGTATTCCTATCGATTATGACCTACTTGTCTGGAATCTCGCTGTAGGCTAATGCAACTTTTCACAACTACGCAGCAATTAATTATCAATAAATTACACTAATGTAAAAATTTGAAATTTATCAACAGCCCATTGAAATTAAGTAATGGATATCTACATATTCACAGCGTTATTTATGGAATCAAGTCTGCTTTAAGTCAGGCTGCATTTTGTCCATTTTGCATGCTGCCAGATAGTACAGAATTCAGGTAGTAAGCTGTAGATAAACTTGGATAATTGGCTCTGGTTATTACGCCTCGAGATTTTCTCCCAAAACCAACGTCTCGTCTGTTCAAAGAGTTGATGCCCCATTCTTCTGATCCTTGGGATCCTCCGGCCACCTTCCTAAACGACACCTGCAATAACATCTGACCCTCTGGATACAGAACTCGGACCTCTTTCTTGACTACCCTTTGAACAGCCTGATGACTCGATGCAGCGCTTCTGAATAAGCTGGTGCCCTACAATTGACTTTGGAATGGCACCTAAGAAGTTTAGAAATTACGATTAAAATATAGAAGTAACTTGATGGAGCACTTGCCTCTTTAAAACTGATAGGCCTACCTGTTTTTCGTTCATTTATTCATTCATTCATTATATAGCGCCCCTTCAAAACCAACCTTTTAACATTCTACTTTAGATTTTTATAGATTTCTTCGCTCTAAGAAAACTATTCATATTGAAAATGATAGGCCTACACCAAATGAAACTGAGAAATATGCATTAAGAAACCTCTTTGAAAAATACCCATGTTCTCACTTTCCAGCTTTGCAATTTTTAAGCTCTTGCGACTAGGAAATTTAACCATGACAAACTTAAAAATTTTGCCCCCCTGCAAAAATTTCTGCGGGCGCCCGTGCATACAAGCATACAATTATACATAGAGTATTTCGACAAATTCAATTACTTCGTTGTTCACCTTTCTCGCCGATTCAATTCTAAGCAGATCAAACACCATGCATCTTCGCTGTTCAGATTGTCTGCCTGTCTGTGTGACCCCTCCCTCAGGCTCCCTGGATCTTGAACTGAACCGATATGTTTAGGGTCTATATATGTACCCTACCTGCCAAGGAATTTTATTTTGACTAGGTCTATATAGCCTAAGCGCTTTTAAATGGGTTGGTAACCGCAACTGGTTTTTTGTGGTGCAATTTAAGATTACGATTGCGATATAGACTTTTCGAATATAATTTATGGCCTATCGTAGGCCTAATAGCCTACGGGTTAACAAACAGTGAGATGGAGATTTGCAGACATTTAGGCTTAGCCTAACTAGGTCTACTATAGTGCTTGACGTATACGTAGACTCTACCTGTTCATGGCGGCATTTTCACAGTCCACACACGTTAAGTAGCCTAGTGCCATATGTAGCTATTCAATCATAGGCGGAGACCTGCGCCGAGAATTGGGGGGGACGGAAAGACGCGAGATTTTCCGAAAATTTCTGACGACCGGCGAAATCTCGGAAAATTTTCTATTTTCGCCGCCAAAAAAGTTGATGACCTTTTTTTTTTTTTTTTTTTTTTTTTTTTTTTAGTCATCCGGTTAAATCTCGACCAAATCCCGACGAAATTTTCTATTTTCACCGCCAAAAAAGTTGATGACCTTTTTTTTTTTTTTTTTTTTTAGTCATCCGGCCAAATCTCGACCAAATCCCGACGAAATTTTCTATTTTCGCCGCCCAAACAAGTCTTTACGCTCAAACATTGGGGGGGACAAATGCATGGGCCGTCCCCCCAACACTTTTATTGGGGGGGACCGTCCCCCCCTGTCCCCCCCTAGGTCTCCGCCACTGTATTCAATATAATATAGCCTATCTATAGGCTAAACTTTCCAGCAGGTCGACCTCTTTCCATCAGATCGTGCACATCCTATGAGCACGTTATTGTTGGACAATCCACTCTGACCTGACGCGGATTTTTTGTGTTTAGTCTACTGATCCAGTCAGGGACGGATCCACGGGGTCAATCCGGTCATGGCCCCCCATTTAGAAATTTCTTTATTTTTTACCAGCTATTCTGGCTCGAAAAGTTGACGTGGTCCCCCTCTCATGAGTAGTTCCGTAAGCCACTACCCACAAGGTCCGCTTGGATCCACCCCTATAGATGCTTCCAGTCGATAGGCATACTTCAGAATAATTGTGAAGAGTAGGCCTATACGCAATAAAGAGAAAGACTACCGGTATACAGTTAATCCATCCTCACAGTCGTAATCCTAATCCTATAGACCTGGGTCTACTTGTCGTCGTTTGATTGAGGGGGCGACCAGCGGCGCCCGCAGGATTTTTTTTCTTGTACGCACAGAAATTATCGATGGAGGGGGGAAGAGGGAAAAATTTTCGTTAGGTCACCGAAAAAACTGATGACCTTTTTTTTTAGTATGACTTTTTTTTTTTAGTCATCAATCTAGAATTTCCAAAAAACATACCTTTTGGGTCATCGCGCTGTACGCACTTACCTATAAGCGTACGTCTGCGGGCGCCGCTGCTGTACGCACTTGCGTAAGTGCGTAGGCCTACGCCTGCGGGCGCCGCTGGGGGCGACAATTAGATTGACGATACACTGATGAAATACGTAAACAGAAAAGCAATTCGATTAGTTAAGGGGTGTAGGCCTATCCTATATAGCCAACGCTCACCAAACAGCGATTCATCTAATCCCTTAATTTGCTTTCTTCCTGTTTTCTGCAAAAAATCAATGTTTGACCAGAGAACATAGGTACCATTTCGCTACTTTGCAGTCTTTCTCTCACATTTTCAGATAAACATAGTGCCTTACCATTTTCGTGCGTATGTAGGTCTATATATTACATATATATATATATATATATATATATATATATATATATATATATATATATATATATATATGCGGTGTAAACAGCACCAGGTCCTGTCGATTGTTCTGGGTGGGGGAATGGTATACGTGTATCATTTTCTAGGAGAAATGGTACGCATTTACAATTTTACATGTGTAGCTACAACACCCCTCTATTGTCTATAGGAGAAAGTCATTCCTGGGACCCCCTCCGAGACGTCTAGATTAAACACTGCCCAACTGACTCCGCCAATGTGGAAAACCGTTTACAAGAGAACCAGCTAAAACACCGAGTAGGCCTAATTGTTCCGAAAAACATACGCTGCGTTTTTATGCAGACTTATCCTAAGTGGCGGTGACGCCAATAAACGGTAATCGCATTACAATATTAAGAGGTCGTTTAAGCGACACCAATAATATGGCGCTCGCTCGAAGCAATGGTCCTGTAACTTTGCCACTCCCTAAGAAGCCTGGATGATCGTAAAGGATGACGTACGGTAACACTAATCATCTTTCACATGACGCAGATTCGGTAAACAGCAAGAAGCAGCAATGGTCCTGACGTTGATGTGGAGGTCAGTCATAGTAGGCCTAGATGATCTTCGGTTAATTGGCAGATGGCGAATAACTTATAAGCGAGTTCTCCATTCCACGCTATAACGTAACTTGATGTCCGTTATCAATTTGTAAAGCGTGTTCGTGATAGTCAGAACTTAATAATAATTATAGCCTAGTATGTAAACACCTGCTGTATCTTTAGAAACAGTTGAGTGGCTATGACGTAGGCATTCAAGTGACGTATTTGCAGCCCTTACGCAACCGTAGGCGTGATTTGAGAATAAGATGGCCGACGTGGAATAGAGCCTCCGAACTCCTAATCCTTTCCACAAATGGCGTTTCCAGACGATGAAATAATCTGCTGAGAGAGAAAAAGTCAGAATGATGATGAGGTCAGATGAGGTGAAGCAGGTCAAGTTCAAGTGAAGTTTCGACTTAGGCATTCTCATGATATCTAGGTCGTCCATTGGTACATCTATCTTGCCATCGTCGCATCCATCCATCCATCCATCCATCCATCAACTCATCCATACATCTACCCAGAGTCGGTGGTGGGCAGGGCAGCGTACTTCGACACCCCTTTCCCCGGCGACAGAGACCTCTGCGCGGCCGGGGCTGCAGTCGTGGGCAGCAGCCCCCCATGGTACCTTCCCACCTTCGTCGGCGACTCGGGCGGTCCCTGGCCCACGTGATCGACTTCCGTGGCCGTCGACAGCGACGGTGACTTCCGCTTCCGGTCCGGGGTAAACATCCCGACGTTGGCGACGCCGCCTGGCGACAGGGAGTGACACGACGTCGGGCTGGGGCTCGGCTGGAGCCCTCCTCCACCTCCTCCGGCGGTAGGGGTCGTGAGGCGTCCGTTGATGGGTGAAGGGGCGCTCGGGTAGAACGCCACGTTGGACAGGCTGTGGCGGATCTCGCCGAGGGTGAACTGCGTCAGCTGGGTGGACACCCCTCGGGACCTCGGTGAGCAGGACGGATCGTCGCGGTTGAAGAAGCAGCAGCGGAGACCACCACGACCCGGGAGGAAACATGGCACGCGGGACAAGACCTTCAGAAACAGGGCAATACATGTAGAAGATCAATGGCTTATATCTGATATACGGTGAGAACTGCCGGGGGTTATATGGGGTGGGGGGCGGGTTCAAATTCAAAATTATTTATTGTTCCCAAAGTCAGTAGCCTATACACATAATCATTATGGCCTTTTTTATGGGTGGGTAGGCTCATAGTTTGGTGAGCGAAGTCCCTCTTAAGGGACCTGTTTACATTAATATAAAGTTTGACAAGAAGACAGACTATTCAACCTGTCTAGCTTTTCTTAACACACCCATCACAGTGAAGTCTACTGCACGTGAATCTGACAAGTCTAAGCGTAGTTATTGGCCTATTTCTACATGTTTCTCATATTGCTCTGTCAGTTCTGATACATCGATTAGATACGCGGGAAGAACCGTAATTATTTCTGCCAGCAAAAGAATCATTTTGGAAGCGATTCGTGATCAGTGCACGTGTTATAGACCTCTGGAATGTTTTGCATGACGCCGATCGTCGATCGCTATACACAGGGCTACACAACTTTACACAGTTTAGATAATTAAACATAATTAAACTTGTGGGGCGCGGTGGTGTAGTGGTGGCGTCGATGCCTTGGAGCTGTGGACTTCGAGATTCGAATCCACCTCAAGTCGCCGCGTAGGGACCTTGAGCAAGTCCTTCACTTGCAATTGCTCGGGCGCTTCTGCGTGAAACTCCGATGCAGTGTCCGCGCTGTAGTGGGGAGCGCCTCTGAGTAGGAAGCTTGAGGAGGCGCTATAGAAATGGAGAAATAAAATTAATAAATATTGGAAGTATGACTTTTCACTCGGCACACTGTCCCCCTCCCCCACTTCGGTATGCCACTGGGTCAAGGTACAATTGTCCAGTAATCCTAACATACAAAAGATCCAACGATCTTCACGTTCAAAAAACGAAAGCTTTTTACTATAATTATCTCCAAAGGTTCAGACATCTTCATGTCATTTTTACATCTACAGCACATTAAATTTTCATCGTAACCATCGTCGCATATATGTATCAGTGCGAGCAATTTCGTCAATAAAAAGCAGCAAGAAGAAGATGAGAATAACAACAACAACAACAACAGTAGATAGATTAAGACTATTCTGGAACATTTGACCTTAACCATGGTTCAACTTTTCCAAACCACCCTTAACCATGGTTCAAAAAATATGTCGACCCTTAACCATGCTTCAAAAATATGTCGACCCATAACCATGCTTCAAAAATATATCGACCCATAACCATGCTTCAAAAATATATCGACCCATAACCATGGTTCAAAAATATATCAACCCATAACCATGGTTCAACTTTTTCCAACACCCCAAACCATGGTTCAACTTCTGCCAACCACCCCAGCACACGCCTATGACTCATCATGCGGGGAATTTCCAGTAGTTTCGATGATGAGTCATAGGGTGATTACGTCGGCTGGGAATTACTAATGGTATCGATGAGTCACTTAATCGTAACAATTTTTTTTCTCTTGTGTATATAAAATGGAATTTTTAAGAGTGTGTCCTAAATCACAAAGGATGCGGCAAATTATTGGCATTGACTTTGGAATATTTACTAAATGGATTGAATATCAGTTAGAAGAAGGAATGACAATGGAAAATTACGGCTCGGTTTGGCATCTCGATCACGTTCTGCCAATATCATCTTTCAATTTGCTAGATGAAGAAGAACTTTTTAAAGCTATGAATTGGATGAATATTTGCCCGTTGCTCTCAATTAAAAATATACAAAAATCGAACGAAATAGATCGTCAGCTATATGAAATGCAGGAAGAAAAAGCGTATGATTTTATGAAATATTTAGATGAAATATAAAATACACCGCAAATGTTTCACAATGTCAGTAAGTTATCGCTATCGATCCATGAGTTGAACGAGTCTGGATATCCTAACCACTTCACAAGCGATTTCTTTCCACGCTTCCTGATCACTTTTTCAATCCTAAATATTTCCTGAGTCGTCTTCTGCAGTTCCTGTTCATAAAAACTCCCCTGTATTTCCTCACCATTAGAATCAGTAATCTTATAAGTTGGTGGAACCGTGTATTGAATCTGGGATACTGTAAATACTTCCTCAGTCCATCTAGGCGTATATCCCTTCTCAAAAATGTTCTTCTTCTTAGTTATTCTGACTTTATCACCAATTGAAAACTTTGGTACAATAGGCTCCGAAATCTCTTTACCGTTTAAATTCATAAATACAGCCCTTTCATTCACTTTCATACTAGCCTTAACGGGTGTCATTTTAATGGAAGAATGCCTTGTATTATTATAATTGATAACCATTTCATCTAATATATCGATGTATCTTCTCGTTGAATTAGCGGTAAAGTACTTGAACATTTTATCTTTCATAGTCCTATTCCATCTCTCAACGACGCAAGATTTTTCTTCATTCTCAGTAGAGTACAACTCAACCAAATTCTTTACGTCTTTGTTATAAAATTCTTTCCCTTTATCAACCCATAATTTACCAGGCTTCCTCCCACCCTTGAGTATCTTCACGAAACCGCTCGCTGTAGATTTCCCACTCTTATCATTCAATGGCACAATCCAGCCGAACTTTGAAAACACATCTATAACGGTTAATAGGTATTTCACCCCATTATTATCTTTAGCAAATGCCTGCATATCTACAAGATCAGCGGCCCATATCTCATCTATCCCATTAACAATCACCTTTCTCTTTCTGAAATGTTTAACCACTGGTCTATGCAGTTCATTCGCCAACGTATCCGTCCACTTTAGCGTTTTTTCTTCCTCCCCGCGACTTTGCCGTTTTTTGAAGGTAAACCCAAACCAAGGCTCGTTTTAGCTGACAAGATGGGTTTCACTATAGCCCTCTCTACACGCTCCCGCAAGCTCGGATTAGGAATGTTGTTCAAATCATTAATCATCACTCTATCTGCGATATTCCTAGAAGCCGTATCGGTGTGTTGATCGTAAGCTAAATCGTGGTGATAAGCCGCGTTATCTACCCTATCCACAGGTTTGCTCCACTCTTTGAAAGTCCCGTCAGGATTCAGTCTTTTGTCTAGCCTTGTACCTGGGCCTGTAAAATGGTGGCCTGGCAAATGCATCTCACCGGGAAACTCAGCCCAAGGTAGCTTAATGTCACTAGTAGCTGCATTCAACGAACTAACCAGATCTCCTCCTTTAGTGGTGGAAGCTTTTACGAATTGAGTTTTTGTTTTTCCACATACAACGCAAACGCCTCGAAGCATCGGTCTCCCGTTATTAGCGACGGCGTTCTGCACATCTCTCGTTTCAGTCTGTTTTTTACATTTTACGCAATACATTTCGCTTTTACTATATATAAAAAATGGAAATCAAAGATCTGAGTTGGGGATCCGCCCTATCGAAAAGATTTAATAATCCTCTTTTACCTAGAAGTATACGGGGACTCATAATCGGGAAATCGGCGTGCGGTAAAACGACGCTTCTTCTGAATCTATTGCTCAGGCCAGACTGGTTAGACTATAATAACCTCCAGGTATTCGGTACTTCTCTGTTTCAACCTGAATATCGTATTATTAAAAAGGCATTCGAAGAAAAATTACCGAAAGAAGCGATCGTTAGATTATTCGAGCATCAGGAGGAAATCGCTAGACAAAATCTGTCACCAGCCCTCGTTATGGAATTTATGGCAAAAGAATTAAAATCGGAAGCTAAATCAGATATCAATGCCAAGTTTTTTGAAAAAGCTGAAGATGTACCGGACCCGAGAGACCTGAGTAGTGAAAAGAAGAATCTGATGATTTTTGACGATTTACAATTGGAAAAACAAAACAAATGTGAAATGTATTATATTCGGGGGAGGCATAGTAATGTAGACTGTTTTTACCTCGCTCAGAATTATTTCAAACTACCTCGGCAAACGATCAGAGAGAATGCAAACTTTATTTGTCTGTTCAAACAGGACCATAAAAATATCGACTATATTTACAACGATCATGCTAGTACGGACATGCGCAAAGAGGAATTTAGAAAACTATGCAAAACGGTATGGGATCAACCGCACGGATTCCTTGTTATCGATCACAGTAGTGAAAAGGACAATGGCAAATACCGATGCGGATTCGATCAATTTTATATAATCGAAGATCCGCTGTAGTAAAATTTAATCTAATCAAAATGGAATCATCGCTTCTCAAACAGATAGCTGATAATACGGGAAAGACGGCTCGTAACACGGAACCAAAAACGTCATTTTACATTCTGCTAAGCGAAAAGAGCACAAAAATCAGAACAAAGTTTAATCCACCTATTGAACTAGACAAAAATAAAAAATACGAAATGGCCCTCGTAAATCTCGCAACATACTATTCTTTTCCAAATATCGACGCGACAAACAACAACTTTAGGTATTCACCGACTGGCGTGAGCCCTTGGTTTAACATAGAAGTACCGGAGGGAAGCTATGAAATAACAGATATCAACGACCACATACAGAGAATCATGAAGGAGAATGGGCATTACGACAGGGTAAATTCAGAGTACTGTATCTCAATAGAACCAAACACCAATACGTTGAAGACTGTGTTAAATATAGCAGAGCACTATGCGGTTGACTTTACGTCTAAGAATTCGATTGGAAAGGTTCTAGGTTTTATAAAATATATCTATCTTGGAGGATATAACGAATCGAAGAACATAGTAGATATAATGAGTATCAGCAATTTACTACTGGCCAACGACATTATCGGGTCTTCGTACATTAACGGAACGACAGTAAACGTAATACATTCTTTTTTCCCGAACGTAGCCCCGGGATACAAAATTATCGAAGTGCCGCATAATTTAATTTATCTCCCCATTACGCTATCTACCATTTCAACGATGACAACGATGCTCACAGACCAAAATGGGAAAGAGGTAAATCTTAGAGGAGAAGAATTGACCATTCGTTTTCATATCAGAGAAGTTTGAAAGTTTTTTTTGTAAACTAAAATGAGTCGGTATATAGTCCACAAAGTTAATATTTCGGAAGCGCAAAAAGACAAAATTCAAAAATCTCTTCAGGCAGGAACTGGTGTGAGTATCAAACTGGCACACGATGATTTTAACGGCAACGATATGTTTGCTTTCACACAGGCTCAAATCAATAAAATGACAAAGGCGTACCAAAAAGGAACGGGTGTAGTCATCAAAATGAGTAAAACGCAATTGGAGCATAATAAGAAAGTCGAAGGAGGATTCATAGGCGCCATTCTTCCGTTTCTAGCAACAGCGGCTAAATTCCTTATACCTAGTTTAGTTACGGGGGCTATGAGTGGCTTAGGTTCCGCGGCCACGTCGAAGATTGTGGATAAAATCAGCGGATCTGGAGTAGCGTACTTGAAGAAAGACGATATGGGGTGGAAGATAAGAGCAGCTGGGTCTGGTTTGTACATAACCCCATGGCCAAAAGGCGCCTCGATAGCAGGATCCGGGTTGTATATGAAAACGGGGTCGGGATATGTGCCTGTTGGTAAAGGATTTTTACTAGGTCCTGATTCCCCGTTTAAAAACATTCCGATTATCGGCAATATATTATAATTTAGTCTTTATAAAATGTCAAGACCATTACACAAATTTGGAACTAAACCAACTAGGCCGGTCGAGGTTAGAATGCAACCCATGCAAGTCCATTGGAAGATTACGAGGGGCGTTACCCACAATCCAATTAGACTACTAGAAGGCGTAAGATGGGAGATTTTTGCGCAAAATGTTATAACGATACAACCAAAGGCGACAACTACGCTAACTCTTGGACTCGGGGTAGAAATGTCTGCGGGACTTTGTCTCATTTCCCTCAAACAGAGTATCAAAGAACAAAGATGCAGTCTACAAAACGAAGTGGTTTCGGATGATGAGGTTGATGATATCATAGTCACTATTCAAAACAACTCCGATTCAGTGGTAACCATTAACGCGGGAGATTCGCTATGTCGTGTAAATTATCTAATCTAAAAAATATATCGCGTAAATAAAACGAATGGAATACGACGGCATCAAAACAACACAATCACTCTATCCGAAGCTACCATCAGCACCAGAAGGAGAAATACATATCGTCACAGGGTCGGCGCAAACGTATCGGCTCCAAAAGATTGGTGAAATTAAGAAGGAAATCGAGCAAGAACGCCACAAAAGAGCGGCGTTGAGTAAAAAGTACCATAGAAGTGTAAGCGTAATCAGCTCAGTAGGCAGCGACCTCGTAGTGGTTGGGACGGGGCTCGGCGCTGCAGGAATCGGAGTATTATCCACTATAATCGCTGCACCCATCGTTATTGCTATGGAAGGAGTGGGAATAGGTATGGGGTTGCTAGGTTTAATCGGTGTCTATATCAGTAAGAAGCTTGCGTTGAATGGTGAGAAGCATGAAAAGATCAAAACGCTAGCCGATGCGAAACTCAACACGATCAGCGACCATATTTCAAAAGCTCTCATGGATGATAACATTTCAGACCAGGAATATTCCCTGATTCTGAGCGAGATTGAAAAATTCAACGGCATGAAAGAAGAAATTAGGAGTAATATCAAAGTTGCGATCGACGCGATGGACGAGGTGACGAAACAATCACTCATCGATCGTGGAAAAGATGAAGCCCGGCAGTACTTTCAATCTATGTTTGAGAAAAATAACGAATCTATCAAAAAGACGACTAACGCGAACATACGTGAAAACATGTAGACGTATGTTGTTACGTCTGGAAATACGTCTAACATTCGCAAACATACGTGAAAACATGTAGACGTATGTTGTTACGTCAGGAAATACGTCCAACTTATGTTTTTTCACACGTCTGAAAATATTTTTTTTCTTTTACTTAAAATGTCGATTCAAAGAATTACCGATCCCGCGGAAATCAAAGTTTTCCTTGCAGAAAATCTGAAAACAAACGCAGAACATGATCAAGAATATTTATTGACGAGATTAGGTATTTCGTTGATGGTAGATTTAATCGACAGCTATATCAGTAAAAATCAGATGATGAAAGCTGAGATGTATGAAGAAATCAAAACGCTAGCTGTTGCGAAATTCAACACGATCAGCGGTCATATTACAAAAGATCTCGTGGATGATATCATTTCAGTTGAGGAATATTCTCTGATTATAAGCGAGATTGAAAAAATTTGGAGAGAGAAGAAAGTTGCGTACGAATCACTTAGCCAGGCAGCAAGTGCAACCCATGTTTGAGAAAAATAACGAACATACGTGACAACATGTAGACGTATGTCGTTACGTCTGGAAATACGTCCAACTTATGTTTTTTCACACGACTAAAAATACGTCTGAAAACATTATATTTTTTTTCTTACTTAATTAAAATGCCGGGTATAATAATCAAAGATTTCGCGAAAGGAGACGATTACAGAGCAAAATATCAGAAAAACAGGGAGAATATTCAACAAAGCAATTTATCGGAGTTAATAGATGATTCGTGGGTGCAAAGAACAATCCTCGACTATATCGATAAAAAGCATATGATGAAAGCTAAGACGGATGAAAAGATCAAAACGCTAACTATAGAGACAATCAACACGATCAGCGAGTATGTTTTTAAAGCTCTCCAAGACGATAACATTTCAGATGAGGAGGGTCAGGAAGATATTAAAATAGAGGTGGATATTAAATACGAAATGGAAGAAAGAGACTATCAATGTACGAAATGGTTTTCAGTTGGTAACGAATCTATCAAAAAAAAGACTAACATACGTGAAAACATGTAGACGTATGTCGTTACGTCAGGAAATATGTTCAACTTATGTTTTGAAACATGTCGAAAAACACGTCTGAAAACATTATATTCCTAATTTTAAAATGCCGTTTGTAAAAATAACCGACCCCGCGAAAAGAGACGCTTTCGTTGCAGAATATCTGAAAACAAAGAAGAATATCCAACAAAACTTTTTATCGGAGAAATTAGGAGATTCGGGGCTGCAACAAGATTTAACCAAGTTCTTCAAACCTATCGTCGATTCCCAATCCGCAATTTCCAAAGAGCAAAATGTCTTATTGTCCGCTATCAACCAAAATTCGGTAGCTACTTCAAATGCGTTACAAGCACTTCCTTCGTTACAGGGTCTTCAGCGTCCGGCGATAGAAGCGTATAGCCCCGATCCGACTGAGGATATCAGAACCCTGTATTTAGGAGATATGGCGGCAAAGTACCTTCATCAATACGCCTCCGATAAAAAAATCACCGACACAACGTTTGGAATAAAAGACAAAAATGGGCAATTCTACATCGGCAACACTCCGATTTCGATTCAAGGAGATGACGTGACGGTTGTAAATAAGACTTACACAGGAACACCGGGACTTTGGGAGTTGTTGACGCTGAAACAGCCAAACCCCACGATATACGATGATAATGACATGGCTGATTACGCCGAGATTCTAGATGTGACGAATGCTATAAGACAGGAAAAAAATCCAAACAGACCTAACTCATCTCGAAGCGATAAATACAAACAAATTGTCAGACCGATATGGGAAAAGATGACCCTAGGTACGGTAGGTAAAGGCGTCGGTGTAATCGTCATCTCCGAAGACCCAAATGTATTAGCGAAACAGCTAGAGCTTAGAATTCAGAGCTACAGGGTGGGTAACAACGGAGTAAGAAACGAGATCGTGGCGATATGCGACGAGTTACTACGGCAAGAAGCGCTGAGTAAAGATGGTTATAAAAATATAATGTCAACATTATAAAAATGCTGATCATTAAAAGAAGGAGTTACAGGAAGCAATACGTTATCGGCGGATCCGGCATATTCGACACTATTTCCGGATTTTTCAAAAGACTAGTCACATCGAACGCCGCCAAACAGTTAGCGACTAGAGCTCTTAGTGCGGGTAAAGACGTGGCAACAGAAATTGGGAAAAAGGCTATCGATGTCGGAAAAATAGCCGCAACCGACGCTGGCAAAAGATTAGTAGAGAAAACAGCGGCGAAACTATTTGCTCCTCCTAAGAAACAGGTTACGCAAGAAAGTAGAGATATTATTGATCGACTTAGTAGCGTCGGGGCTAATCCGGAGAATATCAATAATCTGATGATGGGGAATGGTCTGAAAAATGTCCCGTCGATTCAAGATTTAGCGCGTAAACTAAACGGCGCGGGAATGAAGGTTGTGTAAAAATTAAATATTATCGTATAATAAAATGAAGTCTGATATTCTAAACTTTACCGAACAACCTCTGATTGACGAGGGTATCGAGCGCTACCAATACCACCAGTATGAACCGATTCAGGGAACGAATATAAACACCGCAGGGGGAGAGATAGTAATCAACATTTATTCTCACGATGTTTTCAACCATCCGGCGGAATCTTACCTATTATTCGAGGGTAGATTGACGAAGGCGGACGGTACCTTCTACGCTAATGCTGATGCCGTAGCCCTTACGAATAATGGACTCATGCATCTTTTCAACAATATTAAATACACATTAGGAGAACAAGACGTTGAATCATTACGTAACCCAGGTCAAGCGACTACGATGCTCGGTTTACTCAAATACCCAAATGATTTTCAACTAGCTCAAGGTTTGAATCAGTTGTGGTATAAGGACAGTGCTGATACAGCTGTTATCGCGAATAATCTAGGTTTCAATGTTAGACAGTCGTATCTAATTCAAAAACCAGGAGACAAAGGCACGTTTAGTTTTATCGTTCCATTGAGCCATATTTTTGGATTTTGCGATGATTATGATAAGGTTATTTATGGAATAAATCAGAAGCTAACTCTTGTTCGTAAAGCCGATGATGACGCAATTTTTAGACTAGGAGGAGTCGTAGTCGGAGCCGTAGCCGCTGGGAAAGTTAGGCTAGACAAAATCTCGTGGTTCATGCCGCACGTTAAGCCATCTCTCATGGAGGATTTGCAACTGGTCAAAACGATCGAATCGAAAGTATCGCTACCACTTGCATTCAGGGCTCGCCAATGCGATGATATAGGCGTCCCACAGACGACGACTTTTGATTGGTCACTTGGCGTCAAGTCATCGGCTGAGAAACCAAGGTACATCATCATTGGATTTCAAACCGATCGTGGCGGTGATCAAGAAAAAAACCCATCGATTTTCGATCATTGCAATCTAAAGGACATCTACGTCATGTTAAACACGGAACAATACCCAGCCGTCGGTTACAACCTATCATTCCCGAATCAGCAATTCTCACGAGCTTACAGAGAAGCAGCCTTGTTTGGCGAAAAATTCTACGGAACAGACGAACTGGTATCGCAAAGCAATATCACACCGTCAGACTTTAAAGACCTCTTCCCGATTATGGTGATTGATGTAAGCAATCAACCTGAGCGTCTAAAGTCATCGTTTGTCGATCTCAAGATCAAAGCTATTTTTAATGCTGCTCCGCCGGCTGGTACAAATGCGTACGCGGTGATGATTTACGACAAGTTACTTAATTTTAAATCGGATGGTGCGAAATTGACCATGGTGTATTAAAAAAATATCTTGTACTATAAAAATGAAACTGACAGAATTGAAAACGCTGGTGAAAGAGCATGGGATCAAAACTTATCTCAACAAGTCCGAACTTATCAATCTATTGTGCGAGAAGGGTGTACTTTCGCGTGATATCGCCGAAAAAGAGAAACAACGGCGAGAACCGAAGGTGCCTAGCACGGACCCTAAATATGACAGATTGAAATATATCAGAAACCAACCGAGACGAGTAGATATATTAGACCGAGAAACGGGTGAAGTAAGCTCGTATTCATCGATTTACAAGGCGGGTAAAGCACGCGGGGAAAGCGCGCGAACAATCTTATTTTTTAATGGTCGAGTATGGAGAAACAGATACGAAATTAAAGTTCATGAGAGAAAGGAGGATTTGGTAGAAATTTAAATTCAAAACTAAATGTGGTTTCGAATTTAGGGTCGTAAGTATGCGGCCGAAAAGTCATGGGCCTCAATGTTTAAGTCAGCGTCTGACGTAGCCATTATCTCGAGGTAGTCGGTATTATTTAATCGAACTAGGCAAGTACCCGATACATTATTATTAGCTCCAGCCGTACCTCCACCACCAAAGTCACCTCCACCACCGGGCATCTTCATGTACACACTCCCCGTTTTCATCAAGGAAACATTACCGCTAGTTCTAGCACTATTGGCGTGAAATTCCACAAACACCGTAACCATATAACATCCGGCTTTCTGAGGAAAGAAACGTTTCGAATTGATGAAACAATTATCCTGATCGAATCTTTTTCTCGAAAAATTTACTTGCGTCGTAACGCTAGCGAGGATAGTCTGAACAGCGTGGGAGTAGGCACTAAACGCCGGGCCAAAGAATCGGTTGGTCGAAGCAATTTGTTCGTCGACATATTTTTTATTAGTCAAATGATTATCGTTAGACGGAACGTAAGGGTGATTCGTTACCAAATCTACGCCTTGTCCATAACTTAGAGCCTCATCCATTCCTGCATCCGGATTATTCGTTATAGGAAGACCTTTAATGCATTTACCATTCATATCTAGATCTCCTGTAGCCGCATTCGCTCCATCTCGTCTTAGAAAAGTATTGTTGACTTGGGATAATGTGATACCACCTGCTATTACTCGTGGTGTTGATCCACCATCCATTTGACCAAATATGTTTACAGGCATTTTATTATCCTAATATTTTTTGTACAAAAACCCCGTCTACGCCAAAAAAATTAGTTATGGTCGTAAGAATGCGATGGAAAAGTCCTTAGCTACTAAACCTACATCGGCGGTTGAATAAACACCTATCTCGAGGTAATCGTTTTCAGTTAGATAAATTATAGTACAACCTGTTGCATTGATAGCATCGGTATTTGGCGCACCCTCTCCGCCCGCAATTTGCATATGCACCCCTCCATTTTTATACAGGTAAACGTAACCCGAAGTATCAGCACTGAATAAAGTAACAGCACCTAATAAACGAAATTCTATGTGCGTTGAAACGATATAGCAGCCGGCTTTATCAGGAGAGATCTTATTCCATCCTACGCGATGGCGGATATCTCTTTCGAATCTTGCTATATCGAAAGAAACTTTTGTGTATGTATTGGCGCTTATGGATTGTGTAGCTGCCGTGTACATGCTAATAGCGGGTCCGATTGCTTTCGTGTCGACATATTTTTCAGCCGTTGCATCGACGTATTTCTTATTAGTCAAATGATTGTCGTTCGATGGTACATTATCGTGATTCATTATCAAATCTATAGCTTGCCCCCGACTTAGAGCCTCATCCATTCCCGCTTCCAGAGTATTCGTTGTAGGTAGACCTTTTATCACGCGGCCATTCATATCTAGATCTCCAGTAACAGGGTTTGCTCCATCTACCCTTAGAAAAGTACTGTTTGCTTGAGTTAATGTGACACCACCTGCTACTACTCGTGGCGCTGATCCGTTATCCATTTGACCAAATATGTTTACAGGCATTTTTATTAGTACAAATTATTTATAACTTCCTGAAATTTACAACCGTCTGACACAGTCTTTTTCAAAACGTACAAACATAGATGACCACAAAACACTTCGTTGTCGGGTTGAATTCGTTCACTATTGTAGTACACGGGACTGTGTAAATACTTTAGCAATTCTGTAGGTGGTGGTAGACCATAACTATCGAAATATATTTTAAGGTTGCCGTTCTTTAAAAAAGCGCACCAGTGGGTCCCTCTACCGTTCGAGTCATCTAGATTCAGTATCCCACATTCGTTTCGCTTAGGTTTCTTTGGTAGTTCATCTCTGAGAAATACGCCACGGAAGTTTGGGATATTCAACTTCTTCGCGGTGTCAATCAACTGTATGTTGGAAAGTGGAGAATTAGGAAGAACTACGCCTTCGACATTTATATCTTTGTTTGTCTCAAAACTCATTTTACATTTCGCCTAAATATTTTAGAAAACAATACGCTTTTTCCATCTGTGAGATTTTGTTCGCTTTTTGCATATTTTTTTCCAATAGCACCGGGCATATATTCATCCAATTCACAGCTTTTTGAAGTTCTTTTTCATCGAACGATGATATTGGCAAAACAAAATCGAGATGCCATACCGAGCCGAAATTGTTCATATTCATACCCTCTTCAAATTGGAACTCAATCCATTCCGTAAATGTTTTAAGACCGATACCGATTTTACATTTGAGACATGCTGGGATTTCCATTTTTATATTAGAATAAAAAATTATATTTCATCTAAATGTTTAGAGAAAAGTGACCGTATGCTAAAGTATGGATCCCGTCTTGTTGAATGACTCTTTTATCATCATCAGCTGAAAGCGCCACCTTGTTTAATTCTTCGGTGTAGATATCATGAAGATGGGATCGAATCACGTTCATTTTTCTCGACTGCTCTCTTCTCGTGAACAGACATTCTTTGTAATCGTCGTGGGTTATGGTTTTCTTAACAACGTACTTTTTTACACCTTTGCATTTCTTGTGGTCTATGCCTGCTATTTTGTAACTGTACAACTTGGATCTCAACCCCACGAATTCCTCAATCTGTTTACCCGAAGCTTCGTCCTTGAACAAACCGATCACTTTCTTGTTCACTCCGGTTTCAATTCCGGATGGGTGGCCCTTTGGATAATCGCTTGTATCAAACATATTTCTAACATCGGGTGCTATATCGGCATAGAAGTCTTCGGTCTTAATTTCATAGGCTAACGAATCAGTATCTGTGAATAACAGTTTAGCCCTATCCCCATACTTGGTCTTGATGTAATTATAATGAAAAGAATACATGAGCGTTTTACTCAAGTCTAGGATGCACATTCCTAGATATATCGGCTTGTTATAGATCAACGAAGTCTTCTTCATATGAATAGCAATTAAATTTTGATCAAAAATAGTCCGACTGCCGTAACTCGTTTTAGCCGCTAGTTTTATGGCTTGCTTCTCGCTTGAAACCAGTTTAATATCTACGCGAGACTCTATATTTTCACAAGTCTTACCAAACACACTGTTGTTCATAAGTTTGAAAAAGTCTTTCTCGAAATCATTGGTTGCTTTGGTCCTCAGATTAGTATTTAGGTCGATATATTTTTTCAACCAGGTGCTTTCTTCAAATTTAATTCCTCGATGAATTTTGGTAATCTTCAAACCTAGGCTTTCATACTGCTTCAAATTTTCATAATGGGTTATGTACTTTACTTTGTCATTCAGGTTTGGGATGAGTTTAGGAACCGTTGAAGATTCAGGTGTAATATTCTCAGGGGCAAGGGGGTAGTCGTTGTGAAGATCGTGTAAATCTTTCGAATAGTCCAAGTCCACCTCCAATATACACGGTATCGATCTCCATGCGTTTAGCTCATCATCAGTCATCCACTTAAACCCGTGAGTTGGAAGATTCTTACACATTGCCCATCCATACAAATTGTTAGCGTCCAAATAGGTTATAAATGTTGAAGGTTTGCTATCGTCAAACGTTTGCAAGTACTTATTATTTGCCTGCCCATAACGATGTGAAATTGTGCTAACACCACCTCTTATCCCATGCTTGACCATTAGTATCATATCGTAATCGCTCAATAATTCTAACTTTACTCCAGTCAACTTTAATGAGGCATCCCATGCTAGACCGGGTGAAGTGTAATACCAGGCGGGATCTAGGTTGTAGTTCTTCATACAAACGTCTCTAAAATTCTCAAAGACATCAGCTAGTAGGAGAACATCCGAAAGATTGTACAAGTCGTGATATTCTCTGAATGTTTTGAAACCGAATTCGTTCCATACCACCTGTGCGTGGTTGTAGTCTTCGTCACTGATACCTGAGTCGTTTAGTTTCGAATAGAATGCTGATTTTGGTGGTAGTTCTGTTTCATTCAGTTGATCGATGGAACTAACGTGGTCGTATGGATAAACCCCTTTTCTAAGCAAGAGATCGAGTCGATTGCCGGAGTAGTACTTGCTTATATTTTTACACTGGTCTTTACTTAGGTTCTTCGATAAAGCGTCGAGGCCTGCTGGCATGAATCTAAAACTATCGATGAAACGTAATTCACGCTTGACCTTTTTCTCTTTCCCTTCTTTGTTAATAAACTTATCAACTACGATCTCTCTGCTAAATGAGATATACTTTTCTTCATTGCAGGGGATGCATTTAATCTGTTCATTATTACCACCCCGTAATTTCTTCACGAATAGATGGCTATCGTAGCCGGTTAGATTATGGAATACTACTGGGAAAAACTTGGGGACTCTATACTTTAGATTACAAATTTTATGAGCGGCGCCTCTAAATTTTCCAGTAAGATGACAATGATCTCTTACTCGTATGTCATTATCATTATCACCATCAGAGAACTCACCCCCGCATATATGGCAAACAGTAGCCGAGTTGTATAGCTCCTTGTCGTCCTTTCCAAATATCATTTTCTTTGGGAATTTAAATTGATTATAAATATCTTTTACTTTCTCTACAAGACTGTCAATAAATATCTGCGCTACATCATCGTCTTCGCTCTTCGCTGTAAACGTTACAGGAGCTTGCGAATACAGGTCGTCATCGAAACATTTTATGTGGTAACAAAACGAGCTAGGAGTATGTTTCTGGTATTTATTGGTGTAAGACGTGCTGGGATCGGGTTGGCATGTATCGATCGGTTTAATGAAGGATTCGAAATCCGCATAGATAATAAAGGGTACTCGCATTTTTCGATAATAATTTTTAAAACTCAACATAGTTCCTGGGCTTGGGAGTTCTATTCGTTGAGCGTCATGTTGCGAACAGTACTCGATGTGTTTTTTAAGCGAGTCTTTCGTTCTGTAACCGATTAAACATCTTCTACAATAGTGCATCGAATTTACAGATTTTTCTGTTCGTGCCGCCATCAATCTATTAAAGTTCTTGATCCAACAGTAATGCTTCTTTTCATCGTCGGAAATAAGCAGTAGATCTACACAGGTATCACTTTCATGCTTTGATATGTATAATGGGTATACGCTCTTTTCAAAGCCGAATACGCTAACGCTAATGTTATTACGGCGTTCAAACTTATTTATAATATTAGCATCAGCAGCAACTGGGAACACGATACCGCTCCAATCGAGTTTCTTAGATTGTTCTATCAGGTCTTTAGTGATTCTATGCGGGTTATCTTCAGTTGGATTCAGCGCCCTTGTAATACACCATTTGAAACATTCTTCGTCTTCGTTTTTCATATTAACAATAGCCTTTTTATTAGCTAAATACTCGGGAAGCTGAATATATGAACTACCTTTCAATGGCTTGTATACCACTGTATCGATATCTAATTTCAAAACGGCCTTGAATCGCCAATTACTACCCCGCATCTGATAACTAGCCATGCTCTCCTTAATTTTATCCACTGCGTTGGTATATATTTCCTTCACATCGGTTGCTTCTAAAATAATATCAGTCTTTGATTTGAAATTAGGCTCAGCCGTTGTTATTTCACCGGATTTTATGTCTACTTTCTCCATTACACACATGAGATTGAGTTGAACTTTTACCCCTCGATTTTTCGCTAGCAGCCTAACTACCTGCGGTCTTACAGCCTTGAGAAAAGATTCAACATCGATCCTGTTGTTACCCTCGATCGTGTATCTTTTTGTAAATCCTTTGATAGCCGTCGCAGTTTCTCGAAGTTTGAACCTATGAACGGGTGGTTTGATTTGAGGGGGTAACTGACTAATCTCACTAGTCAACCAATCCGAAAAAGTAGCTTTATTTTTCCCTACAAATTTCCAAGTAGTAGACAAGAATGCCGTAAGTTCCTCTTTTCCTAATCTTGAGTATCCTCTTTGGCCTCTCCGTTTCGCAATTTCTCGCAATTCTCGTACAGTACCAGGAGTACGCGTTGAAGCTTTGATGTCCGGAGTCCGAGCGCCTAGTCGATCTCCATGCTTTATGAACGCTATAAGTTCCTCTTTTGGTAGTTTTGAGAATCCTTTTTGTCCTCTTTGTTTAGGAATTTGTTGCAATTGTTTCAGATTATACGTATCGTAGTTCATTTTGTATACAAGATATTATCTTTATACTGATACAAGAAAAATTTTTTGTTATTTTATATACACAAGAAAAAATTTTTTATGATCGGGTGACTCATCATCGAAACTACCGTGAATTCCCCACATGATGAGTCATAGGCGCGTGCTAGGGTGGTTGGTAAAAGTTGAACCATGGTTTGGGTTGAATGTAAAAATTGAACCATGGTTTAGGTTTGTGTATGACTTCTCAAGAAAATATTTTTTTTGTTATTTTATAAAGTAGGAAAAAAAAATAAATTTGGGGTGTTGGAAAAAGTTGAACCATGGTTTGGGTGATTTATTTTTGAACCATGGTTATGGGTTGATATATTTTTGAACCATGGTTATGGGTCGATATATTTTTGAAGCATGGTTATGGGCCGATATATTTTTGAAGCATGGTTATGGGTCGATATATTTTTGAAGCATGGTTATGGGTCGACATATTTTTGAAGCATGGTTATGGGTCGACATATTTTTGAAGCATGGTTATGGGTGGTTTGGAAAAGTTGAACCATGGTTAAGGTCAAATGTTCCAGAATAGTCTTAATCTATCTACTAACAACAACAACACTAAAAGCACGATCGTCCAGGGCTTTTTTTAACGTGCAGTTGTACACAAAATGTGCAGTTCTAAACGAATTTTTGCAGTTGTAGAAGCACTTCTGTACAGTTAAAACTAGTAAAAATAGGCCATTGCCCTCCGATTGGAAGTAATTTACCATGGAGGATGGGAAAGAAAAGAATGGTTTGTGCAGTTCTAAAAATTCCTTAAAAACAGCCCTGCGATCGTCCAACTCGTCGTCGTCGTCATCATCATCATCATCATCATCATCATCATCATCATCATCATCATCATCATCATCATCATCGTCATAATCATCATCGACATCATCGACAACTTCAGTCTTAAAATACTTGTCTGTTCAAGCCATTGACATAAAAATCACCAGATAGATGCAGCTGTAGCCTAAAGATGAGAATATGTGCAGATAGGGAGAAAAGGAGAAAGACGTGAACGAACAAACAAACAAACCCTATAAAAGAAGCTCTGTTCTGCGAGTTCTTACCTCGCCATTGAAAAAGCAGAATATGAGAGAGACGAAAATCCCCTAGAAACAAAAAACACGTCGTCGTTTTCGCATTAAATACATTAACGACACAAATTTTGTAAGTACATATATAGGTAGGCGACAATTAAAATAATATACATGATTACAAACTAAATAAGAAAAAGGAGAAGAAGAAGAAGAAGACGACGAGGATGAGGTGGAGGAGGAGGAGGAGGAGGAGGGGGAGGAAGAAGAATGAATAGAACAAAAAAGAGAAAAAAACAAGAATAGGTGAAGAAGAAAGAGAAGATATTGATGAAGATAAAGATGAAGAAAACGATAACGAAGAAGTTTAAGAAGAAGTTGAGAAGGAGAGGAAGATGAAGAAGAAGAAGATGATGAAGAAGAAGAAGAAGATGAAGAAGAAGAAGAAGAAGAAGATGCAGAAGAGGAACGGGAAGAAGATGAAAAAGAAGATGAACAGCAAGAAGAAGAGGGAGAGGTATACAGGAAGAAGATGATTATGATGAAGATGAGGAAAAAAATGAAGATAATGAAGATGAAGAACAAGAAGACGAAGAAAACGAAGAAAACGAAGGTTGGTTTATAATGACGATGAAGACAGACAGACATGGATTAGAACTTCTATAGCGACTTCATGTTTCTTGATCTCTGCCTACATGTATCATGCAATGGTAAGTGCCCATTAATCGCCAGCAGCTCCGGAGTCTGCTATAGTAACACAAGTGGAATAGAAACCCCAAATATAATGTCTGCCCATGCAGCTGGCTTGTAACCCGACTTAACCGACTATTATCTATAATAGCACCCTGACAACTAAACGAGAATTCGCTCCTAACCAGCAATTAGCTACATGTATCCTTTTACTTGGAGCATGATGCGTGTATGATGTACCTGTGAGTTGGTGGTAAAAAGGAAAATACATTCGTGAATGATTTCATTCTGTTGTCCAACCGGAGGACGGTAGATCGTGAGAAACAACTGGAGTCCGAACAAAGGAATGAGCATAAAAGCCGCCTTCACGCCTCGCCTACAATACAAAACAGTAAAACTTTGACTATATCAACAGTGTAACAGCCACAACGTACAGTGCAACAATGGTACAACAGCAATGCAACAACAGTGCAACAGATATGCAACAACAGTGTAACAATAGTACAACAGCAATACAAAAACAGTGCAACAATAGTACAACAGCAAAGCAGCAATAGTGCAACAATAGTACAACAGCAACAGTCACAACAGTGCAACAATACTACAACAGCAATGCAACCACAGTGCAACTACAGTAGTACAACAACAACAACAACAACAACAACGGTACAGCAATAGAGCAGCATCAGTGCAACTACAGCAGTATAGGTCTACAACAACAGCAATCAATTCAACGTAAACTGCATTTAACAACATTGCACTATTTTAGTTTTGACAAAATAAATTTTTACTTCTATCTGCAATTCAATTACTTGATAAGTTTCTGACTTCACCAGTCAAATTTTGGAATAAGCTTCATCAGTGGCGTAGCCAGGAATTATGATGGGTTTTTTAGGTTTTTTATGGCCTGGCCGGATGCCCTTCCTGACACCAACCAACAATTTTATATATAATTATATATTATATATTTTATATATATTATATATATTATATATATATTATATATATTATATATTATATAATATATAATATATAATATATATAATATATTATATTATATATATTATATATATATATATATATATATGTATACGCACGAAAATGGGTCTGCATTTGGACGGACGATGCATTTTGTGACATCAGGGACAACAGAGGTAAAGAAGAATAATACCCGTGCACTCTAGTCACTAATTGTATGAATTATTGTTCCGAATAGAGCAGCCGACTGGGGAATGAAGTCTTGTGAACATCATGATGTCAGATGGGCGGTCAACATTAGCAATAATTACAATTGTATCGGGTTTAATGTATACATCAGACAACATTGGACGGCAAGCTACATTGTATATACTCTGTGGAGACAAGATGATTGCGTGATATCTTGAATCATAGATGAGTCTTGGACATTCAAAGAAGAAAAAGTTAAGCCACGCACGAAACGAAACTCGACCACGTATTTCATCTCCTTTAGATATTGCTTTTTTATATTCTGAATGGGACACTGCATCCAAAATTATTCTTGCTCGTAAAGCATGCGGAAATGACGTTTTCTGGGCATAACGAGTGACTCGTTTTTTTGTCATTTTAATGCTGGATGGAGTTACACGTTTGAAAAAAATATGCCCACTAACGACGACACTCTCCGCAGAGTCCACAGCCCAACACCTCATTAACCGACTCTCCTGTGCAACTGGGAAATTATGTCTGTATACGCCACTGGTCACTAGACAACTTTAACTTGGCTTTTCTTTAACAAGTTCATTCATTTGTATTGGTCGAATCTCAAAACCGGACAATGTCAGTAACATTCAGAATATCTATCCAGACGTAGGCTTATACAGGGGCGGATCCAGGAGGTCAATCCGGCCATGTCCCCCTTTAGAAAATATTTTTGACCAGCTATTCTGGCTTGGCAAGTATACGTGGCCGCCCCCCATTTTTTGAGTGGTTCCGTAAGGCCCTCCCCACTCCCACAAAATCAGCATACGAGGTCCGTACGACCAAAAAAGTCATCAGATTTTTCGGCGACCAAGACGAAAAATTCTCCGTATCCCAACACCGAAAATTTTGCCCCCCCCTTCGAAAATTTCTGTATCCACCCTTGGGCCTGCAAGTGGTGTATATGATAGGCCTACTTAATTTATTGCTTGTTACGTTATATGCGCGCAACACCATGTACATGTACATGTAGGCTATGAACTTATTAGACGAAGCTCTATGATGCAGGTAGGATCCGATCTAGACAGGAGAGTACTACAGTTGACTAGTTGACATGAACACTTACAGGTTCGAGATAAAGAAGAGTCTACATGTATAATTATGATATACGGTGATAATGTCCATTTTTCATTACAACGTAGCGTCTCTTTTTAAACTTTACAAAAATTGCTTTATAAGACTTAGGTGTATTCGTTCACGCCAGACATTTGTGTATGCGAGCACTCAGCGAAAACCCACGGTCTTTTACTAGCAGACATTATTACTGCTACAGCAGTGTGGCTGTTTTGGTCGCGCACTGGTTGGCCAGGGTTGGATTGATTACGTGCATGGCTGGCTATAGAATAATTGTCGATAACGTTTCAATGGGTAGAGGAGGCGTGAAGAGAGTCTGGAGCAATTCATTTGTCATTATAGAGAGATTATCATTCTGCTGCTAATTATATTTGTGGCGAAGATGATTATGAAGAAGACGAAGATGATGTTGACAATTATTGTGATGATGATGATGACTATTACTATGTTGATAACTATGAAGAGGACTTCGTTGATGCTGACTTGTATGATGGTGATGTTGATGATGACGATGATGACGACGACGACGACGACGACGACGACGACGACGACGACGACGACGACGACGACGACGACGACGACGACGACGACGACGACGACGACGACGGCGGCGGCGGTGGTGCTGCTGACGACGACGACGACGACGACGACGACGACGACGACGACGACGACGACGACGACGACGACGACGACGACGACGACGACGACGACGACGACGACGATGATGATGATGATGATGATGATGATGATGATGATGATGATGATGACGACGACAAAGAAAATAGTTTAACGAGCAAATGATCATGATGAAGAGACGAACGCGTAACTTCAACTCTATATAGTAACCACTTTGCGGTTACTTCCAGTAACTAGGTATACATGTAGGTCTAGTTTTTGCCAAAAGTGGAGTATACCTTCTATGTTTAGTCGGCTAGTGTCTTTGGCGCTATATAAATATTTTAAAATGTGCTGCACGCCGTCAACCTGCGTAGTCATTATTCGTTGATTCACTTGAGTTAAAACGATCCGGTCATTTCAGTTGGTGCTCGTGTCTCTGACGCATTTCACATTAGTAGTCGACTTCAAAAGTCTAATCTCATCAAGCAGGTCTAAGATAGCTGAAAGCTAAAGTCGCATAGTCGACTCACAGACAGTAAACAAATACCTATAGTTACTTTGTAACGTGACTGCAGTCAGTTATTAGTTAGGCCTACTTTTCTAAAGTAACTACGAGTTAAAAGTTACTTTTCTCTTTCTGGTTACTATAGTAAGACGCAACTTTACCGACCACAGGGTGTAATCGACGTGGGCACCTGCTTTAACATTCCAACTGAAAATGTAGGTCTATACCCAGTGCATTCAAACACTGGTTGAGCGCACAAGGTACGCTATATTGCAGTATAAATATTGGAAATTTTACTACGTACGGGACTTTAACCCCCATATCCCATTGCAATGGCTTAGCAGTATAGCACATTAAATTTTAACACTGTGATTGCATACTGCCGAGATGAGATGAAATTTACCTGAAGTTGCTAGGCTCATGTGGGTGGGAGTGCAGCCGGAACATGAGGATTCGTAGAATGTTGCAGAGGAAAACGAAATTTAGCTGCCAAAAAAATAATAATGCAAAATTAATGAAGGAGAACAAAATTGCCTGAACCGTTCTGCTGTTTATTTATATGCATTTAAATTTACAGCCAATAAACGAACGAATAAAAATGCGCAAAGAGAAGTATTTAATAAAGAAAAGAAAATATACTGGTTTTAATATATGGGCGAGAACATCAATGAGCCCTCGATAAACAATCCCTTTATTGTTCCCGTGCCTATTCCTCCTGGGTCTATTGTTCCTGTGTCCATTGTTCTTGTGTCCATTGCTCTCGTGTCTATTATTCTTGTGGCTATTGCTCCTGTGGCTATTGTTCCTGTATCTATTGTTCTTGTGTCTATTGTTCCTATGGCTATTGTGTCCATGGCAATAGCAATAAGCCATGACAATAATGAATCATTATTACTATCGGTAAAATGATTAAAATGCGTGGTTTTCTAATCAAGTGCATATATGTACGTGTATGCACAATATTTATCAGTTAGTTCCTATTTTTAAGCTCGTTTAAACTGGTTCTAAATCACCGATAATTGTAATTGTAATCGTACATTTATATAGCGCCACTTCAAGAGAACTCCTCAGAGGCGCTCCCGACCTGACACCAAATACTTACAACCATGCAGAGGAAATTCGGTGCGTATATAATCCATTCGTATTCTCCGAAACTTTTCGCCCAGCAGCTGTAACCGAATGAAAGAAAGCTAATACCGTTAGACAGTGGTAGTATAGTATGCTCAACGACATCCAATCTAGACGTCTCTGGGGTTGGAGGGGAAATTCACCTTCATACAAAGGAACGACATTTTTCACCCCATCAAGATAAATCGAACAGCTGCTTCTTACACGTAAAGAAAAAGTTAATCACTGGGAGGATTAAGAAATAGGGGATAAAATTAGGTGATCAGAGAAAAGGTCGTCAGATTATCAGAAACGTCAAATTGTTGGTTTACCACTACGATTTCTACTAAGAGACTGGAAAAGATCGCCCCTTCAAGCTCACTCTACTCAGAGACGCTCCCGACTACAGCGCGGACACTTCATCGGATTTTCACGCCGAAGCGCTGAGCAATTGCGAGTGAAGGACTTGCGCAAGGTCCTTACGCGGCGACTTGAGGTGGATTCGAACCTGCAACCCTCAGACTGCAAGGCAACGAACATACCCACTACACCACCACGCCCCACAGTGACCAGTGTGCAGGAACAATATATGGGCGACGGATGGAAATACAAGGGGCAAACTGGAATATATCGGATGGAGAAACATTTGCACATGCGCACCCACTTTCCACCGAAGGATAAAATATTGGCGTGCTACTAATATAAAGGCAAATAAAATTATTTCAGCAGAAGCAGCGGAACTTTTGATTTGATCAGTAAAAAAACAAGGAATTCAATAAATTATGTCATGTTTTTTCTCTTATAAAAATTATCGCGCACTAATTTCTTTCTGTCTATATCTGTTTCTATGTTTACGTCTGTCTGTCTCTCTGTCTGTCTGTCTGTCTGTCTGTCTGCCTGGCTGTCTGTCTGTTTGCCTGCATGTCTATCTGTCTGTCTGTCTGCCTGCTTGTCGGTCTGCCTGCTAGTTCTTCTGTCTGTCTGTCTGTATGTCTGCCTGCTTGTCGATCTGCCTGCTAGTTCTTCTGTATGTCTGTCTGTCTGCCTGCTTGTCGGTCTGCCTGCTAGTTCTTCTGTCTGTCTGTCTTTCTGTCTGCCTGCTTGTCGGTCTGCCTGCTAGTTCTTCTGTCTGTCTGTCCGTCCGTCCGTCCGTCCGTCCGTCCGTCTGTCTGTCTATCTGTCTGCTTGTCCGTCTCAACCCTTCCCTCATCTCTCTTTCACTCATCGCGCATCCCTTGAAGACTGTAGAGTGTCGCGTTCCAGTTGACAAGCCAGATCCAATATCTGAGCACGGGTGTTTCTTGGAGCCAGGCTATTACGACCGGATGCCAACGCACACCCCCCGCCTCCTTTGCCCTTACGTCCACAGGAAGCACTCCCTCCCACCTTCCCTCCCTCCTTCCCTCCCTCACTCCCTCCTCCCCTCCCCGAACAACAGCAGACAATGACATCATAAACAACTACACTAGTCACAACAACATACGTGACCGCGCTGAAGCACTCGCCTTGCATCGGAAGTTGTTTGGCTTTATATCCCTATACCTGAAGGACCGACGTCGACAGCTGCAGACCTACATTGATACTAACGCATGGTTGCCTCATTGTGACGCATACTGACCTTTCAAGGAAAGGGCAAGTATAGGCTACGTATGTGACGCAAGCAAGTAATTAAGCAGATGAGTAAGTAAGGAAAATGCATGCATGACAGACAGACATACATACAGACAGACAGACGGACGGAGAGACATGTGTGTATGAATGCATGTATGCATGTATGTATGTATGTATCTATGTAGGGCCTATGTATATATGCACAATGGCGTAGACAAGGGGGTTTCGGGGGTTTGAACGCCCCCATTGGCCAAGAAAAATAAGTATTTAAAGGTTATTTATCTACTTAAATAAGAACAACAACAGTGGCGGCGCCAGGATTTCAGTTTCGGGGGGGCTGAAGCCTCGCGGCAAAAATTTCACATTTTCATCCGTCAAAATTTCTGACGACCTTTTTTTAGTCATCGACCGAAATCTTATGAAAATGTTCCATTTTCGCCGCCAAAATTTCTGACGACCTTTTTTTAGTCGTCAGTCCAAAATTGTGGATATTTCAATGTAAAAAATTCGGATGGCCTTTTTTAGGGAGGGCTGAGCCTCTTGTAGGGGGGCTTAGCCCCCAGCCCCCCTAGCGCCGCCACTGAACAACAAAACAATTGCTTGTAGTAACAATTGTTTATTCCTACTTTATTCCCTTTGTTATACTTTATTCCCTTTTTATTTACTGTAATACTGTTGGGCTGGTGTCAGAAATGGCATCCGACCGGCCATAAAATCCCAACACCGCCTCCATCATAAATTTCTGCCTACGCCACTGTGTATGCATGTATGCATGTATGCATGCATGTATGTATGCGTGCATACATGCATGCATGCATGCATGCATGGATGCATACATGCATGTATATACATGTATCTATGTATGTATACACGTACGTATGTATGTACAATGTATGTATGCAAACATTTATGTACTTATGTATATGTGTGTATACCATGACGTATAATATTCTCATGCATGTATAAAAGATACGGTTAGATAGCATTACCTTTCGTTTGCCAGTGTGGCTCGAATGATGGCGTAAACTGTGACTCCAACAGCGGGCGTCACTGGAATGCGAATACAACAATAGACATATTATACAATACTTGCTTATTTATCTATTGCCATGTTATTATGCGCTCAAGGTCATTATATCTGATGTGCGGTGTAAGAATGTGAGAGAGAGAGAGAGAGAGAGAGAGAGAGAGAGAGAGAGAGAGAGAGAGAGAGGGAGGGAGGGAGGGAGGGAGGGAGGGAGGGAGGGAGGGAGGGAGGGAGGGAGGGAGGGAGGGAGGGAGGGAGGGAGGGAGGGAGAGAGAGAGAGAGAGAGAGAGAGAGAGAGAGACAGACATACAGACAGACAAAAAGAAAGACAGGCATACTACACACAGACACTCACACAAACAGACACACAGACAGACAGAGAAATAGAGGGGCATAGAGAGAGACAAACAGACAGATACAGAGAGAGGCAGAGAGAGACAGAGATATATAACAGCTAGAGCACGAGACAGAGTACAGCTTGATCATATTCGTCACGCAACGAGTCTACTAAGTAGGTTCGAAGCGGTAATCGTTAAGTTAGAGGCGCAATCCCGCCAACCATTCGAGCTGACGACAAAGCAAAATGGTTGGTTTATAGCGCTATAAAAGTACTGGAGTGGGTGGGGCGTCGGATGAGACGGCAGAGCGCAGTCACTGCATTATTCATGAACCCCCATCGTATATATACATGATTAGTATTCATCGTCATCGTCGTCGTAATTGATGATTGTGGTCGTCGTCATCTTAATCCTATTGTCATCATCCTCGTTATCATGAGATCATCATTGCCGTTGTTGATTTATCATGTCACCTTCGTCATTATCATCATCATCATCGTCGTCGTCATCGTCATCGTCGTCGTCGTCATCATAATCATCATCATCATCATCATCATCATCATCATCGTCGTCGTCAACAACAACAACATCACCATCACCTTTCTCGTAATTGTTTTCGTCATCATCAACACCTATGACGCTCGGATGGCTATATAGGCATTTCGATCATCGTCATAATCATCGTCATTATTATATCGTCACATAGTCATTAACTTCGTCGTCATCATCGTCATCGTCGTCGTTATCAGTTATTCCATAATGGTGAGGCCACTGGCTTCGCGCATATTGTTCAAACAATGGGTAAAAGTAAGAAGTTTTTTTGACTTAAATAATAAAACTATAGGCTACGATTTTTCCCGCTTATATGGACATGACATCATTCGTTTGGAAGCATAAAAATTGTAGGTCTATTCAAAATGTGTGATAGCCTGAACGCGGTTCTTCTGATAGGGCCTACCAGTTCGGCAAAATTTTGTGCTGATTCTTCGGACTATAAACAGAAATGTTTCTTGGCGGAGTATTGGATTCCTTATCGATAATATTTATGATCGGCATTCTTAAATCAAGCATTGTTTGAACATATATTATTTGGCCTAGAAATAGATGACACTATCATGACAGGACAAACGATACTAAATTATCAGTGATCCAAAACAGAAATCAGAGACTTTCTTTAAAAATTGCAGACATGAATTTTTATAGAAAGCGTTTCCAACTGCAAGAAATCTGTTTTGCAACTGGATTTTTGTCATGGAAGGCATCACGCAAGCAAACAGATATTCGTATCAAATGAAAGTGCTCTTCGAGTTTCTTGAATTGTGTGCAAAACATTGCTGCATAATTATCCATTCCACATGATGGTCATATTTCAACCTTTTACTGGGCAATTCTAAAGGCGGCTCATTACATTCAGTTATTATTTACAATGCTTTAGAGTGCCCCAGATCATTCGCCAAAGAGCTCACAAGAAGTGAAGAACTTCTAGAATTATAGGCCTATATTTTAGTGCCAGCCAACTGGTGTTTGCTGAAATGCATATATTCACACTGTCGGAATGAGCAGAACGCCAGTGTTTTGCTGTGCTAATATATGCAATACATTGTAGGTGAAGCAGCTACGTTTTTACATGTTTACTCATACGGCTATAGTCTCCTCTGTCTGTCTCTTTCTCTCACTCTCACTCTCTCTGTCTCTGTCTCTGTCTCTCTCTCTCTCTCTCTCTCTCTCTCTCTCTCTCTCTCTCTCTCTCTCTCTCTCTCTCTCTCTCTCTCTCTCTTTCTCTCACTCTCACTCTCTCTGTCTCTCTCTGTCTCTCTGTCTGTCTCTCTCTCTCTCTCTCTCTCTCGTCTCTCTCTCATCTCTCTGTCATCTCTCTATCTCTCTCTGTATCTGGTTCTGTATCTGTATATCTATCTTTCTTGCTCTCTCTCTCTCTCTTTCTCTCTGTCTCACTCCTGTCTGTCTGTCTGTCTGTCTGTCTGTCTCTCTCTCTCGTCAGGAAGTGGCCGATGATGAGTCCTCAACTTGGCGTCTCAATGCTTCCTATACATTCCTGGTTTTTCTCCGTTGCCTCTCTCATATCCATATTCATTTGCTCGAGGTATTCTCGTCATTTGGCTAATAGTAACTGTGGTGCAAATTTAACGGCTGTACCCTATGTCCTTTAGTCCTGGGCACGACGTTAAACTGCATCCATCCTCCGCCACAGGGAACCAACAACGTCCCTGTGCCGGTCCTAAGTCCGGACAAAGGAGGAAGGTTTGCCAGATGGGTGGCGCTACGCTGGCAGTGAAAGACCAAGACGATTGAAACCCGCAAAAACCACGGCACATGTGACATAGCGACCAAGATACTTCAAGGTGTCATGATGTGGAGCTGACATGCACAGGCCGGTCAGGACAGACCAGTGGAGAGAGCAGGGGGATGCGAGCGTGGGACCCATACGTGACATACGGGCATTGACCCAGGTTGTCCTTCGTGCCTCTCTTCCCAATATTCTCTTCAATCAGACAAGGTGGTCTAGCTGCTTCAAGATGTTAATGGTATGGGGCAGACCTGCTGACCGGACCGGTTGAAGCTGGGTAACATGACGCGAGACAGACTCAAACATAGAGTGGCGTCGTACCCCTACGGGCATTTAGCCCAAGGATTTTGATGATGATGATGACCCTATGTAACGTAATTTATGAATAGTTAGAAATCAAATAATGCCCAGAATTAATTAAAAAACCAGTCGAGAAATGTCGTCAAAATGCAAGTGTAAAGCTGACAATATCTTGTTCACTGTGCAACAGAGCTTTTTTAACGTGCAGTTGTACACAAAATGTGCAATTGTAGAAGCACTTATGTAGGTCTACAGCTAAAACCAGCAAAAAGGTCATTGTCCTCCGCTTGGAAGTAATTTACCATGGATGATTGGAAAGGAAAGAAGGAGTTGTGCAGTTCTAAAAGTTCCTTAAAAACAGCCCTGCTGTGCAGCATTATAAGCTGATGTTTGTACACGGCTTCCTATCAATTTTTTGCAAACAAGCTTTATCAAATCATAAATGGGAAAATTAGACATGTCATGTCACTTCCATAAGAAAGTCCGGTCTTTATTTACACTGTTTTTATCTCTGTCACTGTTTGTTATGCTCGCTACATGAATTGCTCCGCGCATAAATTTTATGCATATAAAATCACGTAAGGCTTTTCAGAATGCTTCATGTTGTCATAAGACATATTCTGCGACAACATATATGCGCAATGTGTTTCTGCACATAAACTCAGGGACATGTCCATTTAAAGCGTATTTCCAACCTTCTATTAGTTTCAAAACTATCACTTGAATTAAGTGCTGCCTCGGACTGATTTAAAAAAAAATATATTTATCTTGAAGTTAACTCCGCCACTTGTTGCATGCACTCTACCAGTGCCTGCAGTCCCAAGCCTGGATAAAGGAAGATGACAGCCTTCGCTAATGATCTCTGATATCGAACTCCGCCACTGGTTGCACTCTGCCAGTGCCAGTCCCAAGCCTGGATAAAGGAGGAGGGCGTCGCTAATGATCTCCACTATCACACAGCGACGTTAAACTGCAACAACTACCAACTTGAAGCTATACAGATTTCTGCTTTTGTTCTTAATAAGAAGCAGATGAACAATGCAATTGCCCCTTTGGACTTTATCCTCCTCCTCCTATAAGCTTACTCCTCGCATGCAATAATAACCACAGAATTTATGTCTGTCAACATCCTCGTGAATGGCTGGGGAGCAGATACGAACGAAGACGTTCATCTAAGCACACAATGGCTGACCGAACGACTCGTACACGATGATTCGATGATTTGATGACTTGACGAGACCCGAACCAAACGCAACGAAAGCCTTCGACGAACGAAATAAGACTTGACGAACGACCGACGAGTGTGGAGGTCGTAAAGCCGATGGCTTCGAGTGGTCCTCTAAACACGCCATGTGAATGGCCAGATGCCAACACATCACATGTACATGTGCATACATACATACACAACAGGGGCGGATCGAGGGCCAATCCGGCCATGGCCCTCCCATTTAGAAATTTCTTTATTTCTGACCAGCTATTCTGGCTTGGAAAGTTGACGTGCTCCCCATTAGTAGTTCCGTAGGACCCTTCCCACGCCCACGAGGTCCGTACGACTAAAAAATATTAATAATAAGGTCATCAACTATTTTGGCGGATAAATTGGTATCTTTTCTTGAGAATTCGAGGCAAATGACTAAAAAGTCATCAACTCTATTGGCGGATAAAACGGCATTCTTGGGACGTGGCTCCCCTTCGAAAATTTCTGTATCCGCCCTTGATACACAATGCATACATATACATACAAGCATTACATACATGTACATGCATATGCAGTCCTACATACATACATTACACATATGTAGTATAAATATGTATACCACTAGCTACTACTATAGGCCTACAACTTGCTTATATACCCGCCATCTTCTTGCCGGTGTCACAATATAAAGTTCCTCTGCTCCCCCTCTCCCCGATACAAAGTATTCCCCGAAATAGTCTCCCACTGGCCTAAACTCTGTATTGGAAAAAATTTCTGATGTAAAAGTATATACATTTTTTGTCAAATAATTTAGCAACGTGAACTAGCGGTTAAACCTGCTGATCTATAAATTTTATGCGACTGTAGCCCACTCCAGGCTGAACGGGTGGGGGGACTTTATTTCGTGGACGGACGAAATATTCTCTCCCCTGGACAGAGGAAATATTCTCTATCCCATCCGGAGAATTTATTTCAGAATATACTATCCGGGAGGGGCGAATTTATTCCGGAACAGATCCGCGGAGGCAGAATCTGTTTCGAAATAAAGTCTCCGGGGGAGACTTAATTTCAGGGGGTAGATTCTGTCACGCGACACCGGCCCACTTCAGAAACTACCCAGGCCTACATGTACGTCCACCATGCTTTCATATATTAATGCATAACACACTTATGCGCACATGGATATGATAATAATGGTCACTCCTAATATCATCATCGTAAGCATCGTCATCGTCATCGTCGTCGTCATCATCATCATCATCATCATCATTATCACCATCAACACAATCACCCCCACCACAATCATCATCATCATCGTCGTCGTCGTCGTCGTCGTCGTCATCATCATCATCATATGCATTATCGAGCTTAGTATCATATTCATTATTGGTATTAGTATTATAATATAATTATATTATTTATTATTGGAAGTAGGGCCTATTAGTATCCGGACCTAGTACAGTAACTAGGCTAGAATTGCTGCGTAATCAACGGCAGAAACCAAAACAAAACAGAAAAACGACGATCAGGTAATCAGTCGATATTCTTACGCCATCCGAAGAGACATAGTCCGCGGAGGGATTTCGGTGGTTCGAAGGTGTGCGTGATGAGTCGATGAAGATAGAATCCCTCGTTGAACATCCAGAAGTAGCTGGCGCTAGTTGAGTAGATCTTAGCAGCGGACAGCATACGACACCACACCTTAAAAGAAAACACTGGTCAGACTTCAATGGCATGGTATGGTATATGGTATGTATGGTATGGTATGGTATGGTATGGTATGGTATGGTGTGGCATGACATGCATGGTATGGTATGGTATGGTATGATATGGTATGGCATGGTTTCGTTTCGGTATAGTATGGTAAGGTATGGCATGGCATGGCATGGCATGGTATGGTATGGACCGTATGGTATGTCAAGGTTATGGTATGGTAAGGAATGGTATGGTATGGTATGGTAGGCCTATGGTATGGTATGGTATGGTATGGTATGGTATGGTATGGTATGGTATGGTATGGATGGTATGCATAGACATAGGCACCTTTCTCAGTCAGTTTAGTAAACGTACTACAAACGAAATAAAGTGAAATGTTATTTTCAATGCAAAGTAGTGTTGTTCAATGCCGCAAAGGCGCTATATATATTATAATTGTTACCTTGTTGGCGATTTGGCGCGGGACGTTTTGGCGCGTTTGCATTGGAGCAGTGCGTTGAAACGAATTCAATAGGATGCATGGTTTAAAACGTCACTCGTGGAGTAAGACTAGTACCCTGCGCGGAAACGTACATGTATACCGTATCCATGGCTGAACACGAGGGTGTACTCGGGTATACAGCGTGTTCTCACCTCAAGAAAAATTTGGCATCGTGTACGTAGCCTATAGTGTATACGCAGGTATATTATACTTACCTCACAAAGAGTAAAGTAAAAAAAAGTTGTTTTAAATCATATGACGAATAGAAAACAGCAGAAGATCGTGATTTTAGACGAAAAAAATCATGAAATTGGATCGTTTTACGCCGTGGTGAACGTTTTCTCCGGGCGCCAAAACGCACCAGGGCCGGCAGTCACGACATAGGTGTACTGTGCGCCGCACTTAAAGGCTACTCTAGGTCATTATAGTATTCTTTGGATATGTTTTACTCTTGTATGGTAGTCATGAGCAAGCGTAGACGTTGGATTATCTATTCATCTGACAAAAGCCGTGGTTATAGATTTCTAGGGTATCGCGCACGCGCACAGCCTACTTACTATTAATATTTACATCCAGTTGTTTCCGACGATAAGTAAGCAAGTGGATAGACGGCCGCAAAGCAAAACGATGCACATTTAATATAGTCTAAATAAAAAAAATTACGAGGCTTGATAAGAGCAAATAATAATTATTTGAGTGAACGTTATTTACAAAGGTAAGCTTATAGGAAGAAAATTACATAGCGAGAAAGTTGAAAAGATTTTGAATAGAACGGTGATGTGGGGATAGAATCTGATGAAACCGTAACCGGTTTCAGATAGTGGTCGCCGGATTAAAATTATTAAAGAAGCTATTTCTTGTTGGTTTCTCGAACTGTCTATTTTCACGTGGCATGCGTTTGATTTATTGTGGAGTTTAATATGCAAGCTGTCGCTAGAACAAACTAATTAAAACAGATAAAAGGGTCGCTATACGTTAGGTAAGCGACCCACGATTTGGTAGGCCGACTGTAACGCGGCACTTCGAATGCAATTTACTATGGTATTTAGCCAAATTTTAATATTTTGTGACGGCGAAAATAAAAGCCAGTATAAAGTTCGCCGTCGACGAATGATACGAGTTCATTGCAGACGTTTTAAACACGTTTTGACATGTAAAAGTGTGGTCGAATGCAACGAGTTTCGAGTCATAAACAGCCGCCATCTTGGGGATTAGAGACTTACACCTGCCCGATAATGGGCGTAGCGTTACTCGCAGAGCAAAGGTTTACGTCTCACCCATGACTACCGTTTTAAATCGTTATTCGGATGTAGACCATGTTTATGCCTAGAGTACAAGATACACTTATGTCGTGACTGCCGCCCCAGGGCCGGCAGTCACGACATACGTGTACTGTGCGCCGCACTTAAAGGCTACTCTAGGTCATAAGTATTCTTGTGATATGTTTTACTCTTGTATGGTAGTCATGAGCAAGCGTAGACGTTGGATTATCTATTCATCTGACTAAAGCGGTGGTTATAGATTTCTAGGGTATCGCGCACGCGCACAGCCTACTTACTATATTTATATCCAGTTGTTTCCGACGATAAGTAAGCAAGTGGATAGACGGCCGCAAAGCAAAACGATGCACATTTAATATAGTCTAAATACAAAAAATTACGAGGCTTGATAAGAGCAAATAATAATTATTTGAGTGAACGTTATTTACAAAGGTAAGCTTATAGGAAGAAAATTACATAGCGAGAAAGTTGAAAAGATTTTGAATAGAACGGTGATGTGGGGATAGAATCTGATGAAACCGTAACCGGTTTCAGATAGTGGTCGCCGAATTAAAATTATTAAAGGAGCTATTTCTTATTGGTTTCTCGAACTGTCTATTTTCACGTGGCATGCGTTTGATTTATTGTGGAGTTTAATATGCAAGCTGTCGGTAGAACAAACTATTTACAACAGATAAAAGGGCCGCTACGTTAGGTAAGCGACCCACAAATTGGTATTGCTACCATGACGCGGCGCTTCCAATGAAGGTTTCTCGAACTGTCCAATTTCACGTGGCATGCGTTTGATTTATTGTGGAGTTTGATCTCTTCTCGAAGATTTACATTACATTACATGCAAGTTGTCAGTAGAACAAACTGATTACAACAGATAAAAGGGTCGCTGCGTTAGGTAAGCGACCCACGATTTGGTAGGCCGACTGTAACGCGGCACTTCGAATGCAATTTACTATGGTATTTAGCCAAATTTTAATATTTTGTGACGGCGAAAATAAAAGCCAGTATGATGTTCGCCGTCGACGAATGATACGAGTTCATTGCAGACGTTTTAAACACGTTTTGACATGTAAAGTGTGGTCGAATGCAACGAGTTTCGAGTCATAAACAACCGCCATCTTAGGGAGTAGAGACTTACACCTGCCCGAGAATGGGCGTAGCGTTACTCGCAGAGCAAAGGTTTACGTCTCACCCATGACTACCGTTTTAAATCGTTATTCGGATGTAGACCATATTTATGCCTAGAGTACGAGATACACGTATGTCGTGACTGCCGCCCCAGATGACTAAAAAAGGTCGTGAGAAATTCGACGACTATAAAAAAAGAGGTCGTCAGAAAATTTTGCCGAAAGAAGTCGATTTTTTCGGCCGCAGCGTGTAGCGTATACTCATAGGCGCAACCACCCTATGGGACCCACGGGACGCGTTCCCCCAACTTTTGAGTGGTCCCATTGACTTTATCATTATGGTCCCCCAACTTTTAGGACGTGATTCATTTGGTCCTCCCCAACTTTTAGGACGTGATTGCACCTATGCGTATACTCACCTCAAAATTTACCAGTATAACCGAATCATTCCTAGGGCGGACAACCTAACGAGGAAATCTTTTGTGACGAGGATGCTTTATAATATTTAAATGTAATACCGTATAAACCAAAGTGCAGAATAACTTGTTGGCCATTAAAAGAACTTCTTTTTTAAATTTAAAATTTATATTGGCTTTAGACTTAGGATTTGATGCTATTCTAAAACACTTTGAAATTGATTGGATATAGAAATTATGTACGTTTGTTTATTATACTTTGTATGTACACCAAAATGCGGATAGCAATTGGTATATTAAAGAATATTCTTATCTTATCTTATAACCCATGATCGTATGATCGTATCGGTTTCATTATGATATTTTGTTCCTCAATTTCCCTGCCCAGGGGCAGGTTCAGCGATCATCACTCTTCTTGATGCTGAACCTTCTCTTTCGTATTCATCTTTTTCTTCTTTCCTTTATATCTGATTCCTTCAGTAATAACTCTTAGAAGGGAGTCTCCTCTCAATATGCGTCATATATCTATTTCCTTTGCATCATTCTTATTGTATACATTATATGTATTTTCGGATCCACCGGTTGCAGAATGCTTATCTCTATAATCTCTTCTTTTGATGCATGCTCGGTCCAGCTAATCTTCTCCATTTTCATAATTGGGACATTTCGTCGAGCAACAACTGCCGGTGTCACGGGATATTCTATCCCCCTTCAAACTATATCCGGGTGATGGAATATACAGGGTATAGAGTATATGGGGGGATAAACCATTCTATCCCATTTATTTAAAAATGCGTATAATTGATAAATTTGTGCTGTAATCAAAATTTTAAATGACTAATTGTTTTATTGTCCTAAGCAATGTTCAGAGCAAGGCAACTCGAATTTAGTTGGTGGTGACTCCAAGTGTTCATAAGTGTTCTAAATGTTCTAAGTGCTTAAAACCAAAGCAAAAAATTATTTGATTGGAATGAGTGCATCTGTTCGAAATAAAGCTAATGGAGCTGATTTGCAGAAATAAACACAAGCGAAAGTTGCTTTTTTCAACTTCTCTTCATTTGGTGATATACGATTATTACAGGGTATACTCTATTTTGTGCACTGGCGGAGACCTAGGGGAGGACAGGGGGGACGGTCCCCCCAATGGAGGCGTTGGGGGGACGGCCCATGCATTTGTCCCCCCCCAATGTTTAAGCGTTAGGGCATTTACACACACACGTCAGTAGAGTTCGAGAGAAAGAAAACTTTAGCAGATGAAGTTCATATTTCTAATGATATGAATTCCCGGGCAATCCGGGCTCTAACCAATAGTTATTTAGTCCCACGTTGAATAGTTTGCGAACATTATACTGTGTGGATAAGATACCTCTTTTAACATATGACCGGTTACTATAAAAACCTTGCCAACACCCAACGTCACAACTGATATAAAATTTATGGACTCCATTAGTAAAAGAGAAGTTCAAATTACCCGACTTAGGATGTGGCATGTCCTTAATAACACATGGCTGAAAGTGTTAGGTAAAAGCACAACAGACCTGTGTTCTAAATGCCAATTGCCTGAAACAACTGAGCATATGCTGCTTGCGTGTACAAAGAATGATATATCAATCTTACTACTTAAAAAATGCGCGGAGAAAAAAGTGGAATGCACTGTTAAAAATCTTTAAAGACGTCAACAGTCTTTGTAGCAATAAGATGTCGTTAGACTTCTGATTAATAATAATAAATAACGCCACAACGTCATAATCGGGCATCTGCTACATTCCCTTCAGGTTTCCTTCCGGCTCGAATCAACCCCCAGTTGGACATTGGGAATAATATGGAAAGTAGGCTAAGTAAGTTTGTATGTAAGTATTTTGTTTATTATACTCCTCTTGAAAACGAACAATGGGACACAGAACATCGTTATTATACATCGGATTAGCAATAGGTAATAAAAACGTACGATTAAATTCCGAAGTTAAATATAATATAATTACTAAACTATTATCATCAAACAAGTTATCTCTTATTTTTTAAACAGAGAATTCCAATTGGAGATGTCTTTTACACACCTCTTTCAACTTTACTAAACTATTATCATCAAACAAGATAACTATTATTTTTTTAACAGAGAATTCCAATTGGATGTCTCTTACTCACCTCTTTTAACATAACTAAACTATTATCATCAAACAAGTTAACTATTATTTTTACAGTTGGTCAAGTGACTCAAGTGCCTTACTCTAAAGTGCTGTAATATGCCGAGCAAATTTCTGTCCAGGTAACGGCCTAAATTGTCATGGACCCTGGTCAAATCGGATCCATCCATTTTTTAAACAGAGAATTCCATTTGGAGATGTCTCTTACACACCTCTTTTAACTTACTAAACTTTTGTCATCAAACAAGTTAACTATTTTTTTAAAGAGAAAATTCCAATTTTGAGATGTCTCTTACACACATCTTTTAATTTTACTAAACTTATATCGTCAAACAAATTAACTATTATTTTTCTTAAATAGAGAATTCCAATTGGAGATGTCTCTTACACACATCTTTTAATTTTACTAATCTTATATCATCAAACAAGTTAACTATTATTTTTTTAAACAGAGAATTCCAATTGGAGATGTCTCTTACACACCTCTTTTAACTTTACTAAACTATTATCATCAAACAAATTAACTATTATTATTGTTTTAAACTGAGAATTCCAATTGGAGATGTCTCTTACACACATCTTTTAACTTTACTAAACTATTATCATCAAACTAAGTTAACTATTTTTTTAAACAGAGAATTTCTTTTAGAGATGTCTCTTACAAACCTCTTTTAACTTTACTAAACAATTATCAATTCAAAGCATTTCGACATTGGCGGGACACTTTTGAAGTCTGAAAAAAAGACTAAAAGCACTAAAATGACGAGGAAATTTTTTAATATGACTACCTGAAATGCTACCATTGTAGTGCTAAAAATCAAACTTTTTCGAAGTTTAGGGGCATACCTCCCTGCCCAAACCCTCCCCTGCGAGGCGCTTCGTGCCTCGGCGATCGTCATTCGGCCGCTCGTCCGTCCCCCCCCAAAGTTCGGACCAGGTCTCCGCCTATGATTTTGTGAAACCAGCGCCAAAACGGCAGTGCCAAAATGGTCGCGCCAAAAACGGCGGTGTCAAAACTTCACGTACGGGCCGTACTGCATCTATAATATCCTATAAATATGTTATAATAATGGCACAATGGTGATGCGTTTAAGATACAAATTACAATACGATATGCCATCACAAAAGTATTTATAATATGTGGTAACATGGTGCAAGATGATTACTACATGGTATGAAATCAAAATCGTACATTAGCCCACTTTAATGGCGCCTATTGCAAGGCAAAGCAATTTAAAGGCGCTCCCTGAGCAAGCCTATAATTATTATTTTAAGATTTCCGATCCGATTTCACCTTTCACCAATTAGCAAAACGGTGCACAGTCAACTAGGATTGTCACCACTGGCGACCGTCCTCCCCCACCGCCACATACACAAACACCCACACACCACATCCCCACACACACATACAAATACACACATATACACATACACACACACACGCACAAACACGCACCCTCAGACACACAAACAAACACACTCACCCACACAAACACGCACCCTCAGACCCACAAACAAGCACACTCACCCACACAAACACGCACCCTCACACACACAAACAAGCACACTCACCCACACAAACACGCACCCTCACAGACACAAACACACACACACACACAAACACACACACACACACACGTGTAGCCATGCAACTGGTTCCCATCGACGACCGACAGATGGCATGGATGTCTTAATAGTCTATGGACAACGTGGCATCGATAGATAGACTGTGAGCAGACGACAGGTGACACCACACTCGCAGCACTCGCAACACACGATAGCACCACAGCCGAGAGCAGCAGATCCTCATCGAAATACGATGCACGTACGACTAATGCGCCAAGGCACCACCAGCAGCAGCAGCAGCACCAGCAGCAGCAGCAGCAGCAGCAGCAGCTGTAGCCGTGTGTACAGCAGAGGCACTCATCGCTTGTGTCTTTCGTTCGACTGTGGCGTCACCTCTGATCAACCAGTGACCGTCGATGCCAATTCAAAATTCACGAAACCGACTGGAAACCGGGGGGACGTGTATAAAGTACATAATCCGCATATGTTTTGGTCTCGATTGTGAGCTTACGCAAGAAAGGACGATACCCAATAAGCATGCGGTAGTCATGTAGGCCAGAGAACTTGCAATTGCTTGCGCATCTGAGTAGAAAGCTTGAAGGGGCGCTATAGCAAATGCAAGAAATAAAATAAAATAAAATAAATAAAATAATAATAAATAAATAACTAATAAATAAATAAATACAAAATAAATAAATAATAAATAAATATAATAATAATAATAATAAATAAATAATAAATAAATAACAAATAATGAATAATAAATTAATTAATTAATTAATAATAAATAAATAAATAATAAATAAATAAATAAGATACCTTCTAGAAGTAGTAAATGATTGTGGGAGGAGGCGGTCAACTCCGATGTGCTCTCTTGGCAACAGTGAACTATGTGCGTCAAGTTCGAAATGACTGTGATTAATTCGTAATCATAACCGTAATCATGATCGTAATCATGATCGTATTCATAATCGTAATCACAATCGTAATCATGATCGTAATCATGATCGTAATCATAATCGTAACCATAATCGTAATCATGATCGTAATCATAATCGTAATCATAATCGTAATCATGATCGTAATCATGATCGTAATCATGATCGTAATCATGATCGTAATCATGATCGTAATCATAATCGTAACCATAATCGTAATCATGATCGTAATCATAATCGTAATCATAATCGTAATCATGATCGTAATCATGATCGTAATCATGATCGTAATCATAATCGTAATCATAATCGTAATCACAATCGTAATCACAATCGTAATCATGATCGTAATCATGATCGTAATCATGATCGTAATCATGATCGTAATCATGATCGTAATCATGATCGTAATCATGATCGTAATCGTGACCGTAATCATGATCGTAATCGTGACCGTAATCATGATCGTAGTCATGATCGTAATCGTGATCATAATCATGATCGTAATCATAATCGTAATCATGATCGTAATCATGATCGTAATCATGATCGTATTCATAATCGTAATCACAATCGTAATCATGATCGTAATCATGATCGTAATCATGATCGTAATCATGATCGTAATCATCATCGTAACCATAATCGTAATCATCATCGTAATCATGATCGTAATCATGATCGTAATCATGATCGTAATCATGATCGTAATCATGATCGTAATCATAATCGTAATCATAATCGTAATCACAATCGTAATCACAATCGTAATCATGATCGTAATCATGATCGTAATCATGATCGTAATCATGATCGTAATCATGATCGTAATCATGATCGTAATCATGATCGTAATCGTGACCGTAATCATGATCGTAATCGTGACCGTAATCATGATCGTAGTCATGATCGTAATCATGATCATAATCATGATCGTAATCATAATCGTAATCATGATCGTAATCATGATCGTAATCATGATCGTAATCATGATCGTAATCATAATCGTAATCATGATCGTAATCTCTGAATTTCTAAAGTGCATTTACTAATCAGAATTTCGACAAAATAATTCGTCGAGACGACGGCATTATGGTTACATTGTGTAGAATAGTGTAATGTAAGCCATTCGTTCATTCTAGGGACTGATATAGCGCCATTTTAAGAAGTGTACTCATGAGGGATGGCTATTTTGATGGTTTATTTATTGATGTGATGTGGTATGGCATTAAATAATACAATATAGAAAGTTGTTTATTGGTAAGGTATGTTAGCAGGTCTTTGCATAACATCAGACAGTTTCAGGTAATGTACACTATGCTGGAGTATGATTCATTCACTCACTCACTCACTCATTCATTACGGGAATTTATATAGAGCCCATTAGGCGATTACGCAAAAGCGTTTTTGGCCGTAACCCGGCGATAAAGACAGTTTTTAGATGCGCAATGAAAGAGCCAGAGTGAACCCTGGGAAACAGGCGCAGCGCAAAGGAAGTCCGTTCCAAACTACGATATACATAAAATTATGAAGTGGCAAAAACGTAGCTTAAGCATCACTACATCACACCGTATCACTGTGCATAGCCCAGAGGCGGATCCAGGGGGCCCCTCCCCATTTAAAAAGTGCATTGGACGTGGCCCCATAGGTGCAATCACGTCCTAAAAGTTGGGGGGGACCATAATGAATCACGTCCTAAAAGTTGGGGAGACCATAATAATAAAGTTAGGGGACCACTCAAAAGTTGGGGGACGCGTCCCGTGGGTCCCATAGGGTGGTTGCGCCTATGCGTGGCCCCCCATTTGGTTTCAACAAGCCATTAAATCAATGCAGCGGGAGAGAAAAGCAGAGAAGCCATTACTGGAAACCAGGAACCAGGATGACTGATGACTAAAAAAAGGTCGTCAGATTTCTCGGCGACCAAGAAGAATATTTCATTTTTTCCTGACCCAAAACCCAAAATTTTTGCCACCCCTCCCCGTCGAAAATTTCTGTATCCGCCCTTGGCATAGCCTACTATCACATTACGTCATATTCATAAAGTAAGTAAGGAGGTATAATATTCTTTAATATAACCAGCTGCAGAACAGCATTCTGGTGAATAAGTATCACATAATTGTAAAAATTCACACAAGACGTCAGACACGATCGAGACTAAACATAGTAATTAGTACGCTATTATAGTAGCCTATGTATTAGGCCAATACAGCATTCAAGTTACGAATGCTTTCCTCCACTGATTGTCTGCTCTTGGTATAACACTCGGTCGTGGTGTCTGGGGCCCAAGTTCACAACACGGATGCTGTATAAAAACGTTTACTAGACTTTATTCGCTGCTCCTTTGTGCTTGTTAACTGTCGCGTTATGTCGACCGGTTATTCTTTCAATAAAAACGAACATTATTAAGTTATGACCCGTTTGCTTCGCTGGGAGCAACTTGTGGAGGGGACATGGCCTGGTCTTGTCAGAACTGTCGAAAACAAACGGGTATCAGCACGACGACATAGTTATTCAAATTAATACGAGCAACGTTTGTTGGTGTGGTTGGGTTATTTTCTTACCGGGTTTTTATAGAAGACGGTGTTGATGAAGATTGGGTTGACGAGCAGATCGTGATGGACGAGACCATACCATGGAATCGTCAGAGAGGAGCAGAGCACCAAAGACGCAAAGAAATTTATGTGCACACGTATGCGCTGCTGTTTTATTAGCTCCCTAGAACAATAACCACAGCAATAACAATAAGAATGATGTAGTAATAGTGTATGTAGTGGTAGCTGTAATAGCAGTAGCAGTAGCAGTAGTAGTAGAAGAAGTAATAATAGTAGTATAGTAGAAGTAGTAGTTGTAGTATTAGTAGTAGTAGTAGTAGTTGTTGTAGTAGTAGTAGTAGTACATGCCAGCTCTTACCGCAGTGAATATGCACGCCTAAAAATTAAACAGTTTTCAATAAAATATCTGGGTCCTAAGATTTGGAATGGCCTTCCAGCACATATATCTGCCTTACAGTCCATCAGCCTCTTTAAAAATCGCCTAAAAAAATATCTCGTTGCGAACTAACATCTTTCGTTGTCTGACCGACATGTTCCCATTGAACTTAGTGGGTTATGGTGTCTAACTGTCAATTCTATAGTTTAGCATCTTATTCCGTTTGTGTTAATACCTGGTTTCTGTTAATATTTTCAGTCACTGTCTTATGATAACTATTGATTGATCTTAGGGTTTGCTGTGTTTCTTTTGTTTACATGGTGATCTGCTGATCTTCCTGTTAATATTTTCATTTACTGTTTTATGATAACTATTGATTGGTCTTGCGTTTTGCTATGTTTCTTTTGTTTACATATATAGTGATATGCTGATCTCCCTGTGTTCACCCTGCTTATGATCTGTTTTATCCCTCGCTCTCTCTCTCTCTCTCTCCTATATCTCATTTACTGTTTTCGTATCGTCTATATTGATAGATATTTACTCCACTCTTTTCTCATCGCCATCTTAATATAACTCTGTTGTGGTTGCCCAGGTTTAGCGGGATCACTCCCTTTCTGGGCTACCCCTTCTTAGAGATCTTTCACCTGATAGATGATATTATTAGCTCCTCTGTACACTCTTATCTCATTTATTGTTTGTTTTATTGCTCTGTTTGATTTGTTGATCTCTTGGAATAAACAAGATTTGATTTGATTTGATTTGAGTAGTAGTAGTAGTAGTAGTAGTAGTAGTAGTAGTAGTAGTAGTAGTAGTAGTAGTAGTAGTAGTAGTAGTAGTAGTGGTAGTGGTAGTGGTAGTGGTAGTGGTAGTGGTAGTGGTAGTGGTAGTGGTATAGTGGCATAGTGGTAGTGGTGGTGGTGGTGGTGGCGGTGGCGGTGGCGGCGGAGGCGGTGGTGGTGGTGGTAGCGATAGTAGTAGCAGCAGCAATATAAAAGACAGCAGCAGTAGTAGTGGCAATAGTATACATTGCAATGGTAATAGCAATAGCAATAATAGCAAAAACAATAATAACAATAGTAGGGCCTACGCACCTCATGGGTAACTAGAATTACAGCAGTAGCAGCAGAAGTAGAGGCAGTAGATCTAGCAATTATAATAGTGGTAGCAGTTGTCGTTGCGTATACTCGATAGCAATTTAAAAGGAACTTTATAATAACAACTTGTTATTATTGTTATCGATATTCAAAGCAATCACAAGGTAGGCCTACATATAATTGTATAATCGCTCATATCCTGTCGGCACTAATGATATTGTCAACGATGTTGTATTAAGGTTGAAGGATCTATTACCGGTTGAGACGCAAGGGCAGCGGTATGACAAAGAGCGAGGGATCTACATGTAGGTATAGATAAATGATTGCTGCTTTACATTACAAGTACACGGCGACGGCGAAGGTGTTTGACCGCAGGGCGGCGCTCTAATCGCCTCGTTTGGCGAATATTCATCGGCGCCTGTCATGTCGTCTTGAAAAACAGCTTCAAACGAAGCCGAAAGAAGATGTCGGGAGAAGGAGGGAGGGAGGAGAAAGGAGGGAGGAGGGAGGAGGGAGGAGGGAGGAGGGAGGAGGGAGGAGGGAGGAGGGAGGAGGGAGGAAGAAGGAGGGAGGAGGAAGGAATGTGGACAAGCAGGTAGAAACGGGAGAGGGTGGGAGGGAGGAAGAAGGGAGGAGGGAGGAAGGGAGGAAGGAGGGCAAGCAGGTAGAGAGGTGAAGAGGGTGGGAGGGAAGAAGGAGGGAAGGAGAAAGGGAGATATTGAAGGAGGGGGAGGCAGGGTCACCGAAAGAGAGATATATATATCTATAGGCAGCGAAATGAGCATGAATAATATATGAATGGGAAGGTAAGAGACAAACAGACAAACAGACAGACAAAGAGACAGACATGCACATACAGACAGAGACAGACAGACATACAGACAACAGACAGACCGGCACAGACAGACAGACAGAGACAGACAGAGACAGACATACAGACAGACAGACAGAGACAGACAGAGACAGACATACAGACAGACATACAGACAGACAGACAGACAGAGACAGACATACGGACAGACAGACAGACAGAGTATGATGCTGAGAAGAGATGCGAGACAGGAAGAGGTATAGGGGAGATAATTGCATGCTTGAAGAGAGAGACAGAGAAGGTAGGATACATGACAAAGGTGGGAGAGGTGTTCAGTGCAAAAGGAAGAGGTGGCAGACAGACACAGAGACAGACACAGACAGACAAACAGACAGACAGACAGAGCCGAACATGGAGAAAGAGATGTGAGGCATGGAGAGGTTCTAGCGATAATAATTGCATGATTGACGAGAGAGAGAGTGACAGACAGACAGACAGACAGACAGACAGAGACAGAGACAGAGAGATAGATAGACAGAGAGAGACAGAGACACCCAGAAAGGCAGAGACAGAAGGAGACGGAGACAGAAAGCAAGACAGAGACACAAAAGGAGACGGAAACAGGCAGAGAGAGGCAGTCACACAGTGATACACAGAGAGCAACAATCATTAGGGTACAACGTAGACAAACAGGCATATACAGATATACTAAGCGGGTGTATAGATGAAAATATTTGTGAGGAACAAGTTTCCTAGGTAACGAGAGTAATGCCTGCATAGTTATGTAAATTGGAACTTGAAGTGACCTCTTTTCCTCTTCTTCTGCTGACCGATGGCCCCCTCATATAATAATGGGTCTACATGTACATCCTACCTGAAGAGAGAAAATATGGCAATGGCTGGAATCAGTAGAACGATGCTCAGTGCGTTGCAGCCAAAACTCATATAGACTCCAATCAAGTTCGACTGAAATGAAAAAAATAACCATTAATGCAGGTCTATATATAAAAATAAAAAATAAAACATATACAATTATACATACATAATACATACATACATATAATATAAATCTATGTGGTGTGCGTGTATATGTAGTTGCAATACTATCATACTATCAGGCATGTCTATTCCCTCAAGATAGTTTTGCTTGCTTTGGTTTTAAAGCACTTAGAACATTTTTAGAATGCTTAAGGACACTTAGACTAAGTAAATTCGAGTTGCCTTGCTCCCAACATTGTTTAAGACACTTAAAACAATTAGTCACTTCAAATTTTGATTACAACATAGATTTTTCAATTATACGCATTTTTTAATAAAGGGATATGATGGTTTATCCCCTCCCCGGATAGTCTAGACCGAAATATTCCATCCGGGGGATAGAATAATTCATCCCCCGGATAGCTTTAAGGGGGTATAGAAAATACCACGTGACACCGGCAACCGCTTTATATATGTACCAACAACCTGAATCGAACTAGGCCTATTCATTGAAATTAATTAAAGACAAAATAATTTAAATTAGAAATTACTATTAAATTATTCATCTTCACGGTTTTTTTAAATTTCGGAAATGGCTTGTCAACATGAAATAAGGCAGACAGACAAGCATTTTTTACCGTCTTGGATTTTTCGATCAGCATTTTTGCTGATATGCAAAATCATCGTTTAATTTTCAACTTAAAAGTATCATTCTTCATCAATTTTTTTTAAATTCCGAAAATGGCTTGACAACGTCAAATAAGTGTTCATCAGCCTTCTCAATGGCAGACAGGCAAGCAATTATTTTTGGGACAGTCTTGGATTTTTCGATCAGCCTTTAGCTCAAATGCAAAATCATAGCTTAATTTTTCATTCGAAAGTGTCACATTATCATTCTTCATCATGCTTTTTTAAATTCCGGAACTGGTTAATTGACAGCATGAAATAAGTGGTCATCATCCATCTCATAGGCAAACAGACAGACGGACAGACAGGCAGGCAGACAGACAGACAGTGAGACACAAAAACAGATGAAGATCAGACACAAGACGATAACAGGGCGCAAAACAGATGTGGGGATAATATAAAAGGCACAGAGAGAGAGAGAGATAGAGATAGAGATATAGATAGAGATAGAGAGAGAGAGAGAGAGAGAGAGAGAGAGAGATAGAGAGATAGATAGATAGATAGATAGATAGATAGATAGATAGATAGATAGATAGATAGATAGATAGATAGATAGATAGATAGATAGATAGATAGATAGATAGATAGAGAGAGAGAGAGAGAGAGAGAGAGAGAGAGAGAGAGAGAGAGAGAGAGAGAGAGAGAGAGAGAGAGAGAGAGAGAGAGAGAGAGAGAGAGAGAGAGACAAACAGAAACAGAAACAGAAACAGAAACAGAAACAGAAACAGAAACAGAAACAGAAAGAGGGAGGGAGGGAGGGAGGGAGGGAGGGAGGGAGGGAGGGAGGGAGGGAGGGAGGGAGGGAGGGAGAGAGAGAGGGGAGAGAGAGAAGAGAGACTGGAGAAAGAGAAAACGAGAGAGAGAGAGAAAGAGACAGACATACAGAGAGAAAGAAAGAAACTGGAGAAAGAGAAAACGAGAGAAAGAGAAAGAGACAGACAGACAGACAGACAGACAGACAGACAGACAGAAAGAGATGTACAGCCTCTGACAGCGATTTCACCCTTCATGATTCTAATTGCATGGCAGCGGTTGGAACCCTAGACCGCCTCGGTGCCTCTTGACATGTTCACGGTCGCTAGTGATTAAAGGCGACGCCGAGGATTAGAAAGAATTAGCTTTGTCTTAGTTAGGGCCAACCATCCTACTGATGATGATGCTAATTGCAGGAAATGAGGGGAAACAATTTTTGCCGCTGAATCTCTTTGTTGGCGTCTTCAAAAATCGCTCATAAAGACTGTCTGATTCGGTCCCTGTCTCTGTATCTGTGTCTATTTGTCTGTCTGTCTGCGTCTGTCTGTCTGTCTCTGTTCTAGTCCGTCTGTCTGTCTGTCTCTGTTCAAGTCCGTCTGTCTGTCTCCCTTTCTCTTCCAACTTGCTTTTGATTCTGCAGTCTCTATTTCTCCATTGTTCTACACGTCTGTTGTTTCCTGTTTATGTCTGTCAGTCCGCTGCAGGTCCTTCTTTCCATGATTCTTCTGTCTTTGTTTCTTCTTTCCTCCCTCTTTTCTAATGCACGCCTCTGTCACTGTCTGTTGTTCTCTTTGTCTCTATGCCCGTGTGCTTACCTCTGTCTGCAGAAGCTGTATTTTGCTTTTGATTTGTTTCTCAGGTTCCATATTTCTCTGTCTGTTCAATTCTTTCTCTTCTGCACACTCCGTATCTCCTTATACCCTTCCTATGGACATGTCTCTGTCTCTCTGTCTCTCTCTTCGCTTTCTTGTCTCTAGTTCTATGTCCCTCCGTCGCTGTGCCTGTATTCCTGACTATATGTATGTTCCGCTCTTTTTATTCTCTTCCTGTCTGTCTCAGTGTCTGTTTCCTGGTCTCTCTCCATCCCTCTCTCCCAGCGGTCAGTAAAAGAGCAGAGGCTGCGGATTTAGAAAAATTTGCAATTCTAAAACAAAAGTCTAACCGGAAAATCTACAATCGATCTATTCTCCATTTGCTCTTCGGTATTAAGGAATAGCGTCTATCTAACTGTTATAACACAATGCATATTAAGGTCAAACGTTGTAGCAAAATCACATTTAGGTGACAAGTCTACTCCTTTAGGTGACAGGTCTACTCGTTCAGATGACAGGTTTACACCATGAGGTGACAGCTAGGTCTACTCCCTCAGGTGACATGTCTACTCGTTCAGATGACAGGTTTACTTCATGAGGTGACATGTCTACTCCTTCTCCTATACTCCAGGTTCCATATAGTTCATCTCAAATCCGGATTTGAGATCCGCCACCTATACATGTCATGCAGATCCGTTGGGATCCGGTTGCATTTGACCATGCACTTCTTAGCACGCAACTATCCCTCTCGCTCTTCTTCTCTATATCTGCATCTCCTTCTCTCTCTCTCTCTCTCTCTCATTTTGTCTGTCTCTCTAAGTCTCTGTCTCTCTCCTTCTCTCTTTAATTCCTTCTCTTTCTTTGTCTATTTCTCCTTCCTCTGCCTCTTCTAACATGTCTCTATTTCTCTCTTTCTCCTTGTCTTTATTTCTCTGTGCAATGTGTGTGTACCTCTCTATGTCTTCCTCTCCTTCTTCATTTCTCTTTTTCTCTCTGTCTCTGTCTCTGTCTCTGTCTCCCTCTCTGCCTCTCCCTCTTTCTCTCTCTCTCTCTCTCTCTCTCTCTCTCTCTCTCACACACACACACACACACACACTTCCGCCATCTTTTCCTTTTCCTTTTTTCCTCTCCCCTCTTCCTCTTCATTTCTAATCCTTATACAAGTCTATAAATAGCAGTCTCCCTGGACCGAATCTACGAAGGTTTCGACCTGACCCCCTCTCAACATCGGCTGCAGCTGAGGCGACAAATGACTCGTTAGTGGAAGAACAATCATACGCTCTGAGCTGCGACCATTAGCCACGCGTCGCCTATCTTCAACGTGCATCCGTGATATGCATTACCAATTTACCATGACCCTACACATGTATAATTGTATATTGTATAACGCAGATTCAGTATATAATGCGTTTCCTGCTATGCTATATCGTATACTATTTACTTATACAAACATATGTAGACATCTAGATTTGATAAACTCAACTATTTGATAAGCGATATATATTTTTATTGCATTATAATATGACACATGTGACGCAATATGCATATTTAGCTTCTTATGAGCTTTTTAATTGTATACGTCGCCTTACAAGTAGGCAAATATTATATGCAAAACCTTGCAAGAATATTATAATATGCCTATATATATATAATTATATAATTATCCTGTACAATCATATATACACTACATGCACAAAATCATATGTACATGCATATGTATAATATATAGTCTATATGCATGTAGGCCTACATATGATTTTGTGCATGTAGTGTATTATACACATGCATATAAATATATACACAAATACATTTACATGTGGATGCACGCTTGGTCGCAACCATTTATGCTCAGTCATTATTCGCCGTTTATCGTTTATTTGACCGTCAATTAAGCAATCAGTCCATTCCTTAACCTATTCATCCCGCTCTCTCTCTTCCTCTCTTTCTATCTCCACACTTCATTCCTGAATAATTGAGGATTTTTGCTTCCTTCCAAAAGATTCTTTACTGAAAGGTTCTCCGTCATTGCCCCATTGCTGGCGCCCTCATTCCACTACATCATTAATTCCATCATCATCTTTTCCCATCTATCCATCCATCCACCCACCAACCCAGCACATCCAACGACCAATTCTTCCAGCCATATACCCTCCATCCATCAATCCATCCATCCATTCGTCCATGTATCCATCCATCCACCCACCCACCAATTAACACAACACATCCACCAACCAATCCATTCATCCATATATCCTTCCATCCATCCATCCACCCATCCGTCCACCCATCCATCCATCCATTCATCCATCCATCCATCTACACTGTCCTGATAAAAAGTAGCCCCCACAAAAAGTGTAATAACTCGGTCAAAACTCTTAGGATTTGTCTGAAATTTTAAACAGAGCAACACTGACCATATTTACACAAGACGCTAAAGCCGATTAGAAATATTCGTGAGTTTGTCAAATTTAAGAGCGTTTAAAATGTAGCGCCAAAAAATTGAACTTTCCAACATGGAAAACCTGAAAAGAAGTGAAATTCAGCTATATACTGTATGGTGCTCAAAATGTCCTTGTTCACGAACACACGATCGTAGACGTAGTAGCTGTCCAGGGATACGCCCGGCTTCATATCCCGCAGCTGTGGCCGCCCAGCAGTCCAGACCTCGATCCGGAGTACCATTTACTAGCATTTAGTAGCATTTACTGGAGGGACGCGTTTTTCGTTCACGCGTATTCATGACATCGATAATCGTAGAGCGTAGGGCGCGTCTGATTGAAGAGTGGCAGATGTTTGACCAAGTGATCATCGACCGGACCATCAAACAGTAGCGTCTACCTCTACGGTCGTGTGTTCGTGAACAAGAAGGACATTTTGAACACCGGATATAGTTGAATTTCACTTCCTTTCAGGTTTCCCATGTTGGAAAGTTTAATTTTAATCCCTTCTAAGAGTTATTACTGAAGGAATCAGATATGTATACATGCTACATAGGGCTCTAGGACTATACTTGGTCATAGGACAATCGGTCATATGCTGAAAAAAGACGAGATTAATCTTATTTTTAAAGAAATAAATCGTTGGCAAAACAGGCATTCTTCTTTAGGTTGTTGCTTTCAAGTATCAATTAATTATAAGGGACAATTTGCCTTGGTAGACGAATGCAATAACTGAAAATCAATAAACTTATTAAAAATATAATTAGTTGAAGACATGAACGGGCTTCAAAGAACTTAAATGATAGTTGGAACTTATTGTACTTGTCCGAAAAAGCACTTCAAAGACTGACTAATGTTCACCACGAAATAATAAACGTTCGACCCGTCAGTTTTCCAGCTATGAAAAACCATGAAACCAAAGACTATTTTGCAGTTATAGAGTGAAGAGTATTTTATTGCAAAATGATCTAGTGGTAAAGCCTACACATTTTAAAACTCTTTCTGTTCTGTTGTCGTTTTGAGTTTAATGGTTCCAGAGTTTTATGTTTTTTAAATGATCTAGTATATATGCTTGTTCGTGTTTTTAACCTCTTCAACAAGTGTATTCGGTACCTACAATTGACTAATTTAATGTTGTAAATTGTTATAGAGTCTATGACCAATAGTTCATATAACCAAAAGGCTCAATGACCAATAGACACTATGACCAATAGTCCACAATATATGACCAAAAGGCCCTATGACCAATCGTCTATATGACCAATCATCCTATGACCAATGGTCCGTATACCCTACATAGGCTACATTATCATTCTTTTCCCAAAACGAACTTTAATCAATCAATCAATACTTTTATTGATCACCATGACACATGCAATCAAATAATTTAGACATCCGTGTACGCTGTTGTATAGTCACTATTTAGAGTGACTTCAATATCATCATCATCATCGTCGTCGTCATCGTCGTCGTCGTCATCATCGTCATCGTCATCGTCGTCGTCGTCGTCATCATCATCATTTGCATATAAATATAACGCTCATTCAATGGGATTACTCAGAGGCGCTCCCAACTCTAGCGCGGCCAAATAAAACTGTCCTAGAAAAGAGATGACTTCCTGCAGAGAAGGAGTTCTAGAAATGGATGCTGTACCAGGTCGAGGGGGCCTACCACAGATAATTTATTTAGGATATAAAATTAATTTGATATTCTGAAAAAATATGCATGTGACTGCGTGTTTGCGTGTGTTTATAACTATAAACTACTGACACATTCTATAAGCACTTAAAATCTGTTATGTTTGTCCGTGCTGGAGTTGGGAGCGCCTCTGAGTAGTTTCCTTGAAGAGGCGCTATATAAATACTCGAATGAATGAATGAATGAATGAATAATGTAAAAAATAAACACCTATATATATATGTGTGTGTGTTTATTTTTTATTGCTCCTTGACATCTGTTGGGCATTCCTCACTTCGTCCATAATACGATCGTGTGACCTCCCAGACCCGTCGCCCCCGATTTACCCTTTCCAAGCCGCCACCCGGAAGCTCCACCGGCATAAACTTCCGCCCAATAAAAGCTCGACCGAGCCAGAGGGGTCAGATCATTTCGCGGGACCTCGCCTTTCGTCACACCCCGACCGGGGAGGGTGGTGCCAAAAAAAATCACCCACCTCCTTATCGACGCACGGCCTGTAGTCGGTCCATTGAAGTCCGTTTTTTTCGAACCACGTCCCGTTCGCCAGGCAAACCTTCACGGCTCGTTCTGTAAAAGTAAAACAAACGCGAGATCCGGTAATAAAGTCGGATGATCGACGACCGGTTTCTCAAGATCTGTCTTTCTGGGTCACACATCCCTGAGCTTGTTTTACGGTAATGCGGGGAACTGCATGGTGGCTGCACTGAAAAGACGTGTGTCTGTCGGTGTGTGTGTGTCTGTGTGTGTGTCTGTGTGTGTATGTCTGTGTGTGTCTGTCTGTGTGTGTGTTTCTGTCTGTGTGTGTTTGTGTGTCTGTCTGTGCGTTTATGTATGTGTGTGTGTTTGTGTGTCTGTCTGTGTGTGTCTGTGTGTGTGTGTCTGTCTGTGTGTGCCTGTGTGTGTCTGTCTGTGTGTGTGTCTGTGTGTGTTTGTGTGTGTGTCTGTCTGTGTGTGTCTGTGTGTGTGTCTGTCTGTGTGTGTCTGTGTGTGTCTGTCTGTGTGTGTATGTGTCTGTCTGTGTGTGTCTGTGTGTGTCTGTCTGTGTGTCTGTCTGTGTGTGTCTGTCTGTGTGTGTATGTGTGTTTCTGTCTGCGTGTGTTTGTCTGTCTGTGTGTGTCTGTCTGTGTGTGTCTGTCTGTGTGTGTCTGCGCGTGTATGTGTGTGTTTGGTTGTATGTATGCGTGCGTGTGTTTTATTTGCTTCTGTGTACTTTTTAGGAGTGAACGAGTATACGTGATTGTGTTTTTACGTGTGTGCGCATTCGGGTGTGTATAAATGCACGTGCATTGCGTGTAAGAGTGTTTGTGGGTATTTGATCGCGTGTTCGTGTGTATTTGCGCATAGGACTATGTATGTGTACATGTATATATGCGTGTGGGTGATTGTGTTTTTGTCTGTATTGTATTATGCTGGGCTGTATCAACACAATGTTGATTTGCATTGAGTAATTTTTCTTTTGTATGTGTATTTATATGTATGTTTGTATGTGTATTTGTATCGGGTGCGTTTGTGTGTAGCCTTTATGTATAATAATTATACGTATGTACATGTACAACATGTTTAACGCTGATTTGTATTGACTCGCAGTGTATTGAAGAGATTCGACTCGTTTCTGGTGCTACGAGACATCATCATCAGTGTGGCCAGTAGCCAACGGGGTCTTATTATTACTTCTTGGGCAAAGGATTCTGGCGAATTCCACTTGAAAGAAATAACGTTTGGACGATTATAGCATTTGGCGCCTTGTAGCTGATGGATGGATGGATAGATGGATAGAAAGATGGATGGATGAATGGATGGATGGATAGATGGGTGAATGGATGGATGGATGGAAAGATGGATGGATGAATGGATGGATGGATAGATGGGTGAATGGATGGATGGATGGATGGAAAGATGGATGGATGAATGGTCGGATGGATGGGTTGATGGGTGGATGGATGGATGAATGGACGGATGAATGGGTGGATGGATGGGTTGATGGGTTGATGGATGGATGAATGAATGGCGGATGAATGAATGGATGGGTTGGTGGATAGATGAATGAATGGTGGATGAATGGACTTATGGATGATCCGTGGTGTGCTTGACTCGATTGTGCCGATGGATGGATGACTAAGTCTTTCAAAATGAACAAAGAACACTTATATATATATATATTATGATTATTTTCTTTATTACTTTTGCTATCGTTACAATTCAATGGATGGATGGCTGAGCCATCATCATCATCATCATCATCATCATCATCATCATCATCATCATCATCATCATCATCATCATCATCATCATCATCATCATCATCATCATCATCATCATCATCATCATCATCATCATCATCATCGTTGTCATCGTCATCATCATCATCATCATCATCATCATCATCATCATCATCATCATCATCATCATCATCATCGTCGTCGTCGTCGTTGTCGTCATCATCAGCAACATCATCACCACCACCGTCGTCATCGTCGTCGTCTAGTCGTCTTCATCATCATCATCTTTTTTCGTAACAGTCCCTTACTCGTTGTGATGGAGTGGTCCAGGTGTCTTGGACAAGGTCTGGACGCCTTGCTTCCAGGAGCCGTGTCCTCCCAACAGCTGAATCCATCCCAGATCCTTTCGCAGTACCTCACATCGTCCGTCGTCCTCTGAGGGACGTCCAGCTGGGACTGGCAGCACCGGACTGCCTCCCTACAGCAGTCCGTCCACTGGTGGCACTCCTCTTCGGAGAGTGTGGAGCAGACAGCGATGATCGAGGTCTCGTTGGCCGGATCCGGAACGATGACGTGGCTGAGATTCTCGGCAACGACGTAGAGGGCCTGGTTGAACGGCGGCTGGGGAGCCAGTGACTTTCCTCGCGGGTAGAGGTATTTGTAGCAGAGGGCGCACGAACGATGGCTGAAGGTCGTGGGGTCGAGGAGCCCGTAGCGGTCGCGGCACTGAGGGGGGTCGGAGGGATCGAGTGGGAGCGACTGAGAAGGGGAGGAGGATGAGGAGGAGGAGGAGGAGGAAGAGGAGAGAGAGGGTGAGGTTTCAAAGGAACTGGACAGGAGCAGCACGAAGAAAAGACGCTACATGAAAGAATCATATAAAACAATATTGATTGCCTGTAGTCTATTATAGTGATTAATTTTGATGCTACTAGTTATAACAGTTGTGTCATAGTGATTAATTTTGATGCTAAGAGGTCTATAGACTAATAGTTGTGTTCAGTGGTGTAGACAAGGGGGTTTCGGGGTTAAAACCCCCATTGGCCTAGGAAAAAGTTTTTAAAAGGTTATTTATCCACTTAAATAAGAATAAACAAAACAATTGCTTGTAGTAACAATAGTTTTTCTTGCTTTATTCCCTTTTTACTTTATTGAATTTCTATTCCCTTTTTATTTACTGTGATACTGTTGGGTTGGTGTCAGAAAGGCATCCGGCAAGGCAAACCCCCCCCTTCATCATAAATTCCTGGCTACGCCACTGGTTGTGTTATCTCGTTGCTTCCATCCATGTTTCTTACTTTCTTACTTGGTGTTTGAGCATCTTAGGCAGTCTACGTGATCAGTTGCTCACTGGTGAGCGAGTCGCTTATTCACTGCTTACTGACGTATGCAATAAATGATATTTTAATTTGCTATATACTTATTCCAAATCGATCTATTGCTTAACCCTTCACCCGTTCATTTTTAAATTTTAAGCCCGTTTTCAGCGGATATTCTCGGGGCAAACGGGTAAAAGATTAAACAATTAACTCATATATTGATGGCTATGGAAAATGTAAATGCAATCGGATTTTATATAGCGGCTGTCTTGTGGCCTCGACCCTGAGTGTGAGATCCTTCACCACCGCTCGCCCGTTTGAATGGACGCCACGCCATTTAGGTCCCCGTGGACGGACCGTGCTAGCCCGAGATTTTGAATCTCTAAAATACCCACCTTCGGAAATCGAACCGCGGCCCGCGCGCTCTCTTTCAGAGTCACGTACAGACGCGCGGCCAGCGCTCTTACCGATGTAGCCAGCTGGGCTAGCCAAGGCAAAAATATCGATCGATCACTAACTTTTTCTGTTTCGTCACCTTCTGCTTTTATTGTTTCTTTACCTTTTGCTTGCACTGTTTATTCACCTTCTACTTTGACTGTTTCTTTATCTTATGCCTTTGCTGTAGGCCTATTGTAAATAATCTATGTAGCCTATCTATCTGTTAGTTTTTCGCCTTGCAAACAACAGCATGTCAGTTTATGGTCGCATTAATAATATTAATCCGGCATTTATTTAGCTCTACGTTTTTGGTTGAATGGTGATACACAGTCGTTGGATAAGGAAGGCAAAAAAAACGGTTTCCGGTACTGAACGTACATTGCTAATTCATTGCCAGACATTTATATAGCTCCGATCGACGGACGAAGGCGCCCGCGATCGAATGAGTGTATAGTAAAATGTCGAGAGGCTGAGTGGATTTCTCACCGGTACTAAAACTGTAATAGCGATCGACCTGTGGTGTCTCCTTCTCTGCTTGTTTATCACTGTCCGTCTGTCTGTCTGTCTGTCTGTCTGTCTGTCTGTCTGTCTGTCTGTCTGTCTGACTCTATCAGACTGCATTACACGCTGTTGATTCACTGCTTTGACCTTTGACTGTGTATGTCTTTGTGTGACCGCCTGTGTGTCTGTCTATGTGTCTGTCTATGTGTCTGTCTATGTGTCTGTCTATGTGTCTGTCTATTTGTCTGTCTGTGTGTCGGTCTGTGTGTCTGTCTATGTGTCTGTCTTTTGTGTCTGTCTATGTGTCTGTCTATGTGTCTGTCTATGTGTCTGTCTATGTGTCTGTCTATGTGTCTGTCTATGTGTCTGTCTATGTGTCTGCCTGTGTGTCTGTCTATGTGTCTGTCTATGTGTCTGTCTATGTGTCTGTCTATGTGTCTGTCTATGTGTCTGTCTATGTGTCTATCTATGTGTCTGTCTATGTGTCTGCCTGTGTGTCTGTCTATGTGTCTGTCTATGTGTCTGTCTATGTGTCTGTCTATGTGTCTGTCTATGTGTCTGCCTGTGTGTCTGTCTATGTGTCTGTCTATGTGTCTGTCTATGTGTCTGTCTATGTGTCTGTCTATGTGTCTGTCTATGTGTCTGTCTATGTGTCTGCCTGTGTGTCCGTCTGTCTGTCTGCCTGTGTCTGCCTGCCTGCGTGTCTGTCTGTCTGGTTGTCTGTCTCTTTGCGTGATTCTGTGCAGTGGCGTAGCCAGGAATTTATTGTGGGGGTTTCTTTTTGGCCTGGCTGTATGCCCTTTCTGACACCAACCCAACAGTATTACAGTAAATAAAAAGGGAATAAAGTAGCAAAGGAAATAAAGTAAGAAAAACAGTTGTTACTACAAGCAATTGTTTTGTTTTTCTTATTTAAGTGGATAAATAACCTTTAAAAGACTTGTTTCTATTCCAATGGGGGGTTTAACCCCCGAAACCCCCTTGTCTACGCCACTGATTCTGTGCATGTATCTGGTAGCTTCTCGCTCTTCACTCCTTTTGTCTCTCCCTGTATGCGTACGCAAGTATGAAAATATATTTTGTAATATGCGCACACGATGTTTTATGTGCGCAATGCACGTTTTTTTATGTGTGCATAACATTGCATATAATTATGAATGAATGAATGTATGAACGCATAAATGCATGCATGTGTATCTACGGTGCAACCATGTACGTACGTACGTATAGGGACCTTCTAACATGTGGTTCTATGCATCTTACTCACTCACTCTCTCATTCTGTCGCAGTAGTGTCTCTCGAGGGAGATTAGGAGAATCTTCAGTCGACTGTGTGGCTTCAACTCGCCGCCGCCACTCTTTCACGGATTGGCATTGCTGGTCGTGGGATGATCGCACTGGGTGTAGAGCTTCTGATTTTAGTTTCAATTGGTATTTATAAATAAGTCAGCGTCAGGAGGAGCAGGAGAAGGATGATGACGAGGAACAGGAGGAGTCATTATAATAATAATTATCTTCGTTTAATTAGAAAATGAGACAAATCAGGGTGACACACCGCTTCACCCAGTTACACGTCAAAGCACATTAAAAATAAACACTGATTATAAATAATAATGATCATAAACACATCGCAATTATCTTCATTTTCATCATCACCATTGTCGTCGTTGTCATCGTCGTCATCATCGTCGTCATCATCACCATCATCATCGTCATCGTCGTCACCATCATCATCGCCGTCATCGTCATCATTATGGCATCGTCATCATGGTATACCTCATTATCAGTTGCTGAGACGATTCAATTGGTCGCAAAGCATGCTAATGAGTGCTTCTAATAATCTTTCTACCGTTACCTCATTATTTTCTCAGTTCTAATGCTTAACGCCTGTGTATAAATATAGTCTAAATCGTGTTAAGGCTTGGTTTTAATTGTCGTTTCAACGCAGTACGCGTGGCCTTCCTTTGCCTCTTAGTTTTTGCCATCGAATCTTTTATGTATATATAAGGCAAGATTTACGGTTTCTTCCGTCTGAATACTCGAACTTTTAGGTCTACATTAGCGTTCGATTTTACACACTTGTAGACTATTATTATAGTAGCATCATGATTGTTCATAATAATATTCATTTCCAATGGCTCTGCTATTCTTCTTTTGCGTAACGGTTGTTCTCATGTTGATTTGCGCTTTAGAAACTTGCATGCATACGCCTACGATCACTATAATTATATAGTAATGGTTGCTTACGTTACTATTCATTTATTTGCTTACTTATTTGCTTACTTAATTAGCCAACTAACCAAGTCTTCTTATCACACTAGTCAAATCTACTTATCACACTAATCAAATCTTTTTATCATACTAATCAAATCTTTTCATCACACTAATCAAATTTTCTTATCACACTAATCAAATCTTCTTATCACACTAATCAACTCTTCTTATCACACTAGTCAAGTCTTCTTATCACATTAATCAAATCTGTTTATCACACTAATCAAATCTTTTTATCACGCTAATCATTAATCAAATCTTCTTATCATACTAATCAAATCTTCTTATCACACTAATCAAATCTGTTTATCACACTAATCAAATCTTCTTATTACACTAATCAAATCTTCTTATCACACTGATCAAATCTTCTTTTCACACTAATAAAATTTTCTTATCACACTAATCAAATATATTTATCACACTAATCAAATCTTTTTATCACACTAATCAAATCTTCTTATCACACTAATCAAATCTTTTTATCACACTAATCAAATCTTCTTATCACACTAATCAAATCTTCTTATCACACTAATCAAATCTTCTTATCACACTAATCAAATCTTCTTATCACACTAATCAAATTTTCTTATCACACTAATCAAATCTTCTTTTCACACTAATAAAATTTTCTTATCACACTAATCAAATATATTTATCACACTAATCAAATCTTTTTATCACACTAATCAAATCTTCTTATCACACTAATCAAATCTTCTTATCACACTAATCAAATCTTCTTATCACACTAATCAAATTTTCTTATCACACTAATCAAATCTTCTTATCACACTAATCAAATCTTCTTATCACACTAATCAAGACGCCCAAGTTGTCGATCGGTGGCAAGGCGTAGATCAGATTCATAATCTCTTGGAGGGGTGACGTATAGAAATCCAATTGCCATGAAAATCCTGCGATGTAACAATGGGCAAGCAATGCATTGCCACACAAGTAACTGTTAGCAAAAGATGGTCTGGATTACACAATGAAGTTCTCTTTTGAGGTATCAACCTTTGTTACGAAGTTCCTTCTTGATTAAAGCAAACGCTGAGACTGTTTCAGTTCAATGACACTGCAGTGTGGCAATACAGATCACCAATGTCGCCACCCCCCTTCATACAGGCTTTAGACTGGCACTGCCTGGCATTAGAACCGGACGCGCAGTGGCGGATTTTAAAGCTGAGGTCAATGTTATAAGTATGGGGGCCATTTTCTCGCTTTCGAAACGGTATCGTTGTGTAAAATAAATCTTACAGCACTCGATGCGATTGAGTCGTTTAGCTTAATGAACACTGTATTTCTGGATTCAACGCATTTTGGAAATTAGAAAGAGGAAGAATGGACGAACTGAAGTAAAAGGTCGAAGGGAGAGAAATGTAAACTGACGACGATAAGGAAGAGAACGAGAATGAAATGGAGTTGGAAACGTTCGAGTAAAGAAAAGAAATCGGTTGGAATAAAATGGAAATGAGTGGGAGGAATTGGGTGGGGAAACAGAATTAAGCAGGAATGTAGGAGACTAGAAGGAAAAGGCAAAGAGGGAGAGACAACATGCAGATACATACATCAAATCACATCAATATATACGCAAATACAAGCACGACCGCACGCACATACACACACATATATATGTAAATATATATACAAGTATGTGTATATACTTATATATGTATTTTATATATATATATATACATATATGCATGTATAGACTATATTTAGAGACTCAGATGAAGAAACGATCGAGATGACCGCGAGTTAAAGAAATTAGAGTCGATGAATGAATGAGACAGGCAGGAAGAAATACATGGATATAATATATATATATTATATATATTTTTATGTGTTATATATATATATATATTAGGGTGGTCCTTATTTTTAAAAGTCTGATTTTATAACGGGGCACCCTCTAAATTGGTTTCTATTGATGAGAAAAAAAATTGAGAAAAATTTTGGACAGAATCTGAGGACATTTAGGGGTCGCTACCAGAGGTCAAAGTTCATGTTTAGAATTAATTTGGGTTTTGTGGTTGAATATGCTTAATTTTCAGTTATATGCTTTCCAACCATGTTAATTGCTATGATAGAATTTAATAGACAACTACTAACATATTTATTAACATCTCCGACATCATGATTGCCACTTACTTACTTATTTTATTGACATTTTTCTATAGCGCACTCACAGCCATTGCATCTTTTGGTAGCAATTTCGCTTCATTTTGGGTTTTTTCCATGTATAATTGTATATTGCATAGTAACTCTCTATTGTCAAAGAAAACACAAAGGTGATAATAGGCCTAAGCCTTGACGATGCCATGTTGAAAGTGAGTAATAGAAATGCAACATTTGTAGGCCTACTCTCTTTTGCACTAGGCCTACAATGTCTTGGCAATGATCCCGCAGAGTTAAATCTCAATTGCTTTTCAATCCTTAAGCAGTGAGTAAAGAGTCGGTACAAAATTTCTGGAAATTTGAAAGCTGAATTCCAACCAGGAGTTTCTCTAATAATTCACTGGGATGGGAAGTTGTTGGAAAACATCTGCAGTAAATAAATAGTAGACCATCTTCCTGTCCGCGTTTCTGGAGTGGGTGATGACTAGCTTCTCTTGTTACAGAAGTTATCATCGGGACAGGAAAATCTTCAGTGTCTGCAGTGCATGAAGTGGTTATGACTTGGGGCATTACTGATCAAATCAAATCTGTGTTTCGACACAAACTGGACAAGGATTTGTTGTGGGGCCCACGATGCTATCATATAGGCCTATATAGGCAGTGGTTATGTTTTCTCTTTGTTCACCGAAGGGTAAGGACATAATGATTTTCAGCTGCATGGACTGCACTGAGCGAGGTTGATGGCCAAGAGTATTTACAGTGTTAAGATGTGGATGTTCAATAAATAATTCAAGGCAATAAGAAGAGAATAAGAGGTATAGCTGACATCTGCCTGGTATATAAGTCAAAGTCTGGTTTCAAGCACCGTATGCACCATCTATACTCCTCGACCTGACCTGTAGAGTGTAAATCTTTAAGCACATTGACAAAATACAGGGATATAAATAGTGCAGTTGCAGACGTTGCAATGAAGAAATGTTTGGTGACCTTTGGTATCTTTCAGAGGAATTGGTGGCTTTTGCATTCTTTGATTATGAGGTTTCCATTTATACCAAGCGTGTTTACTACTCTGGACAAAACTTGGATCGAGCATCCACTACACAGAACAACCTTGGCACCTGCTGCAATAAGCTACATGCGACTGGAAGATTTTGTCACGGAAAACACGAGATTTTTCAGCAATACAGGCATTCCATCAAGTTTTCTCCAAGAAGACGTTGATATACATGGTCAAACAACGAGAACCTCAAGTTACATTAAGCCACTGCGAGCTCAGTGAAAGTTGTGAATGACATTACAGAGCGTGAAATGGCACTCTTGAACAAGTATAACAAGCGTCAAACAAATAATGAGGATCAGAAGCAGAGTCTGCTATTGGTTGTGAAGAATCTATCGTCGCAAAAAGACTCTGATGCAATAATGGAAACATTAACTGGAAAAAACATTTTTATGTTCGCTTATGTGTTTTGACCAAAATAGTAAACCAGTCCACAGGTCACTTGTCCACCTCCAGTACGGTCCATTGCCCACCAGAATTTATTTCAATTTGCGCATTCAACCATACATGTACACTAGTCATAGTATACAATATACGATATTCCATGTTTCGCCTGTGTCTTTTACATTGATATATGTTACGTCCGGTAGCGACCCCTAAAACTCAAACAAATCCGCCGAAATTTTCAGGGTTAATATTTATATATATATATAGAGAGAGAGAGAGAGAGAGAGAGAGAGAGAGAGAGAGAGAGAGAGAGAGAGAGAGAGAGAGAGAGAGAGAGACAGAGACAGAGACAGAGACAGAGACAGAGACATAGACAGAGACAGAGACAGAGACAGAGACAGACAGATTGAGAGAGACAGACAGACGGATAGATAAATAGATAGAAAGACAGATGGATGGATGGATGGATGGATGGATGGATGGATGGATGGATGGATGGATGGATGGATGGATGGATGGATGGATGGATGGATGGATGGATGGATGGATGGATGGATGGATGGATGGATGGATGGATGGATGGATGGATGGATGGATGGATGGATGGATGGATGGATGGATGGATGGATGGACGGATGAATGGATGGGATGGATGGATTGAAAAAGAAAGTGGGAGAGAGGAAGCAGGGAGGAAGTGACTACATTTCACGACAGATGTGGCAACTCGCCCGGGGAAGTGTACGAGTCGACTGGAGACCTGGAGAAAAGGAGTAGGAGGAGGAGGAGGAGGAGGAGGAGGAGAAGGAGGAGGAGGAGGAGGAGAAGATGAAGGAGGGGGAGTGAGAAGGGAAGAGTACGACGAGGAGAAAGAGAGCAAATGAAGGTCGACTGGAAAAATGGAAGGAAGAATGGAACTTTTATGGAAGGAGGAATCGGAGAAATACTAGGGTGATTTGGAGGAATATAAGGGGTGGAATAGGCGAGGAATGAGGATGGAGATAAGAGAAATAGATAAAGTGGAGTGAGAGAGGGGAGTAATGTTAGAATGAATAGGATGCTTAGAAGGAGAAATAAAGAGAAGGTGCGGAGTAGTGGGAGGGGTAGCTGGATGGTAAACAGAAAATGGAGAATCCGGAAAAATATGAGGGGCAAAAATGGAAGGATATGAATAGAATAATTGAGTGATGACCATATAAGCAGGGAGTATTTGGAGGGTTGGAGAATTTGAGCGGACGAAAGAGGAATTCAATTCAGAGGAGGAGGACCAGATTGAAGAGGATCAAATGGAGGCGAAATGCGAAGATGCCTATTGTCTGATTTGTATGGCGCCATAGACCGTGGTCAGGTCACTCTTTTAGCTCTGTTTGACGTCAGTGCCGCTTTTGATCACTCTATCCTGCTCCAATGTCTTTCCTTTTCCTTTGGACTAGCTGGTGCTTCCTTAGAATGGCCTCGTTCTTTTCTATCTGGACGCACTAACTGTGTGGTATTTGGTGCCTCTAGGTCGTGTTGGGTCCCAGCCTCTTTTAGTGTGCCACAGGGTTCAGTGTTGGGCCCTTTACTGTACGTTCTCTATACAGTTGGTATTAGTTCCTTGTTGTCTACATGTGGTCTCATGCACCAACTCTATGCTGATGACGTGCAGGCTTATGCTCACTGCTTTGCCGCTGATGCGGTGTCCACCGTATGTTTAATGCCAATGCCATTGATGCTCTCTCATCATGGATGGCATCTAATCGTTTGCTACTAAATTCCTCTAAAACTCAGTTCATCTGGTTTGGTACTCGAAGGCAATTGGCATCGAATGACCTGCACTTAATAACAGCAACTTTCCCTGATATCTCGTTCTCTCTCACAGTGCGAGACCTTGGAATTACTTTGGATCAAGATTTCAATTTCTCAAAGCATATCAATTTGGTAACTCGTAGTTGCTACCAGCTTCGGTAACTCCGAGTTGGAAGAAGATGAGGATGAGGAAGATGAGGATGAGGGTGAAGTTGAGGAGGATGAATAGGATAAGGATGATGAGGAAAATGAAGAGGATGAGGAAGATGAGGATGAGGAAGATGAGAAGGAGGGGAAGCTGAGGAGGATGAGGAAGATGAAGAGGATAAGGATAAGGAAGATGAGGATGAGGAAGATGAGGAGGACGAGAAAGATGAGGATGAGGAAGATGAGGATGAAGATGAGGATTATGAAGATGAAGAGGAGGAGGAAGATGAGGAGGAGGGGAAGCTGAGGAGGATGAGGAGGAAGAGCAAGATGAAGAGGATAAGGAAGATGACAAGGACGAGGAGGAGGGTGAAGTTGAGGAAAAGAAGAGGAGGAGGAAGATGAGCAGGAGGGGAAGCTGAGGAGGATGAGGAAGATGAAGAGGATGAAGACGATGAGGATGAAGAGGATGAGGAAGATTAAAAGGAGGGAAAGCTGAGGAGGAGGATGAAAATAAAGAGGATCAGGAAGATGAGGAGGATGAGGAGGATGAGGATGAGGAAGATGAAGATGAAGAGGATGAGGAAGATAGGGAGGATGAAGAGGATGAGGAAGATAAGGAGGAGGAGGAGGAGGAGGAGGAGGAGGAGGAGGAGGAGGAGGAGGAGGAGGAGCGTGAGGGGATGAGGGATCGGATGAAGAAGCGTGTCCTAATGAAGAAGCCTTAAAGCTATGCATACAGTTGACAGCTTTGCCCACAGGTGGCGCCCCCGTCACTATCTGTGTATGTGTGTCTCTCTGTATTTCTTTCTACCTCTCTGTCTGTTTGCCTCTCTCTCTCTCTCCCCCATCTCTCACTCTCTCTCTCTCTCTCTCTCTCTCTCTCTCTCTCTCTCTCTCTCTCTCTCTCTCTCTCTCTCTCTCTCTCTCTCTCTCTCTCTCTCTCTCTCTCTCTCTCTCTCTCTCTCTTTGTCTCTGTCTTACGTTCTCTCTCGCCAGTGCCTCTGCTCTTGTTATACTATAGTGCGATATCTGCATCTGCCTTTGTCTCCCTGTTTTTGTCTGTCTGTCTGTCTGTCTGTCTGTCAGTCTGTCTGTCTGCCTGTCTTTCCCTCCTTACTCTTCTCTTTTTCTTTCCATTGCTTCCTGTCGCGCATTCTTCCCCCGATATTTCTCTTATTTTCGTCGATCTCTCGTTCCTGCAATACCATCCGTCTATCTATCTGTCTATCCATCTGTCTATCTATCTGTCTATCTATCCATCTATCTATCTGTCTATCTATCTGTCTATCTATCTGTCTATCTATCTGTCTACCTGTCTATCTGTCTATCCGTCTACCTGTCTGTCTATCTATCTGTCTATCTATCTGTCTATCTAACTGTCTATCTAACTGTCTATCTATCTGTCAATCTATCTGGCTATCTAACTGTCTTTCTATCTGTCTATCTATCTGTCTATCTATCCGTCTACCTGTCTGTCTATCTATCCGTCTACCTGTCTGTCTATCTGTCTGTCTATCTATCCATCTATCTATCTGTCTATCTGTCTATCTAACTGTCCATCTATCTGTCGGTCTGTCTGTCTCTCCCTCCTTAACGTCATCTTCACTCTCTGTTTTTCTTCCCTTTCCCGATTTCAACTTTCATATTGCACAAATATTTGTCTTTCCGTCCACCTATTAGTACCGTACAGTAATTGTTAGTTGTAGGCTAATTGGTGTAGTCAAGCGGCAGTGGTTTGTCTAAGTGTTTATCTGTTAATTAATCTGTTTCTGTGCATGCCTTTTACCATGTCCGTCTCAATCTGTCTGTCTGTCTGTCTGTCTGTCTGTCTGTCTGTCTGTCTGTCTGTCTGTCTGTCTGTCTGTCTGTATATGCACCTTGTAAATGTCTGCCTTGCCACCTGCTGGAACGTTTGCTATACGACCACAAGTGCTGTGACGGACAGGTCGCTATGGCAGATCGCGCGATCAATTCCGGCATCTCTTTGCGTGTGCCGTGGCACTCACCTTTTGACCTCTCGTCCTTCTGCCATATTGTGTGACTTCCTTCCTTCCCACTCTCTAAAAGTCTCTATATATACCTCTTCAACACCCCGCTCCTCTTCCCTTCTTTGTCCATCCATCTCCGCCTTTTTCCTCCTTGTTCATCCATCCAAAAATCCTCTTTCTTTCCGCTTCATATAATTTTACCTCTCTCTCGCTCTAACTCTATCTCTCTCTGCCTCTCTCTGTCTCTGTATCTCTCTCTGTGTTTCTCTCTCTGTCTCTGTCTGTGTGTGTGTTTCTCTCTGTATCTCTCTCTCTGTCTCTCTGTCTGTCTCTGTATATCTCTGTGTTTTTCTCTCTCTCTGTCTCTCTCTGTCTCTCTCTGTCTCTCTGTCTGTCTGTCTGTCTGTCTCTGCCTTTATCTCTCTCACATGCTCGGCTGCACTTCTTACTTACTAACTCGTCTTCCTCCTTTCTATGCTTCTCCTTCCTTCTGCTTTTCCATTTCCGTCATTGTTGATCCTCTCTTCCGAATTCTCCGTCCCTGAAACCCGCCAACTCTCGCGACCGTGTTTGGCTTCTGTCCACCTCTTTAGCATATTTCAGCGACTCTTTGAAGAATTCATAAAGCATAGTGTCACGCATAATGTTATTTTATTACTGATGCTGCCACTACCACTACCACTACCACTACCACCACCTCACCACCACAACCACCACCACAACCACCATCTCTACTATTGCAACTACTGATGTTGCTGTTACTGCTACTAAAACTAATAGTGATATTTATAATAATGGCAATAATAATAACAATACTAAAAATACTAAAAATAATAATAATAGCCTAATAATAATAATAATAATACTAAAAATAATAATAATAGCCTAATAATAATAATAATAATAATAATAATAATAATAATAATAATAATAATAATAATAATAATAATAATAATAATAATAATAATAATAATAATAATAATAATAATAATAATAATAATAATAATAATAATAATAATAATAATAATAATAGTGATGTTAATAATCATAATAGAAACAATAACAATAGCAATAACAATATCAACAACAGCTGCAACAGCAATAGAGACTCAACAATATTAATGGCAATAGTATCAGTAATAATAATAATAATATCAAATGCAATGACAACAACAACAGCAACAACAACTATAACAATAAAAAATTATTGCAGCAGCAACAACAATAATTTCTTTGGACAAACACAATTCTTGCATGTTGAGCTGTAATTATATTACAGACCAGTTTAATCATCAATTCATCCGTAATTGAATCCACTAACCTGTCGCCACGACCAAGTCGAGATATGACGGATCATTCTCACTTATAACTTCTCAACAGTGCTGGTTTCTAGTAATCAATTTCCTTGTCAGAGCCTACAGTACAGCAATATAAACAGCATGAAATGACTGCGTTACGTGCCGTCTATTTATTAAAAGCCCAAAGTGCGCCGTAAAAATTTACGTTGTCGAGTTATTGCATGGCCAGCGGGCACTTTATGTATCCAACCAAAACCATGTCGACAATCCGACACGCTTTGACCCACCTCTCATGCTCAAAATAAACAAATAAGTGAAACGCGCAGAGTTTTATAGCGCTCGATAAAGTGCATAAAGTCAGTGTATCCTGTACTCAGAGCCTCTCGTCGCGCCGAGAGAGCGACCTTAGTTGTTCGCTCAACAGGAGGCGCTATATATAAATTCCGAAATACAGCGCAGTACATTACATGCATGGTTGAGTGAGTGAGTGAGTGAGTGAGTGAGTGAGTGAGTGAGTGAGTGAGTGAGTGAGTGAGTGAGTGAGGGATTATGATTGCCTATAGGCCAAATTCCCATGCATTTTTCTAAGTATCTCAAATCCTACTTTTTAGCTGTGGCTGGGCTGGGAGCACCTCTGAGCAGATTTTCTTGAAGAGGCGCTATATAAATTCTCGAAATGAATGAATGAATGAATGAATGAATGGCTGGGCTGGGAGCACCTCTGAGTAGGTTTCTTGAAGAGGCGCGATATAAATTCTCAAAATGAATGAATGAATGAATGAATGGCTGGGCTGGGAGCGCCTCTGAGTAGGTTTCTTGAAGAGGCGCTATATAAATTCTCAAAATGAATGAAAGAATGAATGGCTGAGCTGGGAGCGCCTCTGAGTAGGTTTCTTGAAGAGGCGCTATATAAATTCTCAAAATGAATGAAAGAATGAATGGCTGGGCTGGGAGCGCCTCTGAGTAGGTTTCTTGAAGAGGCGCTATATAAATTCTCGAAATGAATGAATGAATGGCTGGGTTGGGAGCGCCTCTGAGTAGGTTTCTTGAAGAGGCGCTATATAAATTCTCGAAATGAATGAATGAATGAATTACAACGTGATCTGTATACCTTTGGAAGTCATTGCTGCTTGGAACTGAGACGAAGATGCGGAATCGAGATGTCGACCTCCCTACTGCTGCTGCTGCTGCAGCTGCTGCTGCTGTTGATCTCAAGACGATGCTCTCTCGCAGCCTCTGTAACTCGATAGACGTCGCCCGTGTTTTGGTGATGCGGGTGGTGATGATGGCTGGCTGCAGCGCTGGCTGTTGAGGCTGCGACACGAATTCCTGGCCTCAGAATGCGCGCGGATCGTTCGTGTGATACTTTGCCGCCTTAGTATACAGGAGTTACGTCTGATAACACGGCAAAACACTTATGTGATTGCGCGTGTAGACGGTAGTTGTTTTGTATCTATAAATTTATATAGCGCTTCTCGCTGTGTGCATTGATCAGAGGGGTAGTATACTGTGTTTGCGTGTGTCAGTGTGTGTTTTGGTGTGTGTGCGTGTGCGTGCGCGTGCGTGTGTGTGTGGTTGTGTGTCACTAATTGTGTGTTACTAATTGTGTGTTACTGATTGCGAGTTACTAACTGGTCACTAGGGTGCTCCAAAAAAATAAAAGTTTAAAATTCTTAGCTCCCCGGTTATTTTCCCATGCGTCTCATTGAGATGAGTCTGAAAAACCAAATTTTAGGATTCTATATTAAGGTTAAGCCTTGCCACCAGCACGATGAAGTTTAACAATAACGGCTATTTTTCAGGTGAAAATACAAATTGCAGGTATGTAAGTATATATGATAAAACCAGTGTGTGTTTATGATTTATTGGTCAGAACATGACCCTAATATCAACAGACAAATGTAGGCCTAACTCTCTCCACAAACTGCTACTGCAATTCCACTCCCACTCCCACAGACCTACAGATCTTACATTGTTATATGTATACAGTTTCAAGAGTTTCCTCGGTGCTTAAAATCTCGGAATCTGTGTCGATGAGATTTAACCACCTGTAGAGTAGACTATCGTTGATATTCATCCTTTATGACTGTATTTATATAGTATTTTATTAGTTTCGTCGCTTTTTCCATTCACGAACAAACTTTAATAGGCTTAATATAGTAGCGCTGCCTGCTGGAAATTTTCAACAGCTTTCCACTGTGCTGGGAGTATAGCTTAAGCTGAGCCAGTAACTTTCAATATTAAGTAGGTGGAACAATAAGCACTGACCTTTTGGTAATCAAATGAATCAGTTTTGAGGATGCATTCAACTGCGGAAATAGCCTACTGAAATGGGGGTCTCCAGTGGTTCTGTTTGTCTCACTGTCAGAAGTTGGTGAGCGATTTGTGGATGTTTGGATTCATAAACCAAGTTCAAGAACAATGTGAATGGCACAATTTCTTCTGCAATATATCACAAATGTCTAAGGACAGTAACTGCAGCTCCTGCAACATCTGAATCAGTCGTGTTGAGACCAATCCAGAACTGCAGACCATCTAAAGATGCATCCGCAGCAGACACCGCGAAGAGCCAAGCCTTACCAAATAGGCATTGAACGTGCAAACACGACTCTATAAAATTTTTATCGAAGAGATCCATAATCTTGGTCGTGATGTTCTTCTTTCGTTGTTCGACAACCCCAAACTTATTTAATTGCTTTTCACTGCTTTTCACTGCTTCTGGAATCGTACTAGTGACATGAACATTTGGATCGTTTTCAGACAAACGAGCAAACGCAGAACATCTCCATTTAAAGAAATTCCGTTGTCTGACAATGGGATAATTGCCCCCAACAAGCCATATAGCTTTGTCATCACCTCCCAAAAATAGTTTATCCATGTTCACTAAGCAATCTAAGACACACCCGGTCAGTGCTAGAATTTCCTGGTTTGGGATTCAACCCCCATAGTCTTTCTTAAGATCCCCAGTAAAGTCTTCATTGCACAACGCAACTCCACGTAATTCAACGTCTGACTCCCATGCAGTTATTTTTCTACAATTCTCATACTGCACCCAGTGCATCTAAGATTTATCATAATAAATATCGTCAGGAATGTACAAAAGCTTGTAAAAGAAGTTAATCATCATGAAATAATTAAGTTTTCCCACCAATTTCCATCATGGTTTCCAAATTGCCGATTTTTAAGAAAATTCCTATGTATTTTCGTATTGTAAAGTTTTTACGCCGGTGGCAAGGCTTAACCTTTTTCAATTGGTCTGAAAATTGATACAGTTTATCAAAATGATAAATGGAATGGGAAAATTGCCAGGGAGCAGTACTTTTTGAAACTTTTTGAAAATGTATCATAATCTGGAGCACCCTACTGGTCACAATGAGTTAATTAATATCAATGGATTAACTTGAGGAATTTATCAACTTGAGGCTACCTTCGTTCATCCATACAATTCATCCATACAATTCATTCAGTAATTCATCCTTCGTCTGTTCATTCATTCATTCATTTTCTGACTCATCCGCTGCATTAGTTTAGTCGTCATTTCATTCGTTCAGTCACTCATTCACTGATTCATTCAATCATTCATTCAATCATTCATTCATTTCTCACTCCTTCGTTCACTCTTCTCTCATACAGACTCACTCATTGGCCTACTCACTCTCACTCATTCACTCACTCACTCACTCACACCCGCTCACCCACTCATTCACCCACTCATTCGCTTACTCACTCATTCACTCACTCTCTCTGTCGTTCATTCATTCATTCACTCACTCACTCACCCATTCACTCAATCACTCACTCACTCACTCCCTCACCCACACACTCTCATTCACACACTCACTCAAACTCACTCACTCACTCAACCATACAGCAATTTACAGGAAATAATAAAGTCGCTTCAACTAACCAAGTATTAGTAATGGTTCCGTTGTTGCTATATATGCCTCCTTTCAAATTAAAATTACTTCCATCAGGTCTTTATAGAGCTCATATTCCCGCTAGTAATTACCGGAGAAACTGAACGATTTCGTTGAAGAAACCAATTAGGATCGTTTCCCTCATGTCTTGAGGAGAAGAGCAACAGACTATATCCACGCCTGTCAACAACTGCGCGTATACCTGTCTCGGCTGTCTATTAATTTGCCCTGCAGTCAGGTCTAAAAGTATCGTTTACGACAGGCTAGCTATCAGCGACTGCCATATTTGATCTGAGGCGGAGTTTATTAGTGGACAGAAACTTTAACGCTTCGTTTTATGCACGCGTCAAGTGGGTTCATAACTAATGCAATATAAGTCCTCAATATAAATTGAACGGATATGGCCGACCTTACATATAAGTCACCTTAATTTTAATTGCTCTACTCTGCCTGGTATTACCTTACCATACTAGACCATATCGCAGCGTTCGTTTATATTCGAGAATTCATATAACGGATCTTCGATAGGTCTACATGGATGCGCTACCAGTTCAACCATGTGCACATAACAAGTCTTAATAAACAGGTATGTGAATCATCCCTTTAGGCGACGAGCGTATACCTCCAAAGGGGTACCATTTCAAACAGAATTTACAAGTGAGAAAGAACGACAATGTCATGCCATACCAATACCTATACCATACCAAGCGATACTATACCATATATACCAGCCAATGCCACACTATGCAAAACATGACATACATGATGCATGCATATGTATACCACCGCAAGTGATTCGTACCATACAAAGCAACATTATATCATACCATGCCACATCATAGTAGCTTAGTCTGAGTCTCGTCGTGTCTCACAATAGTTTTCTCGCTACAATAATTATCCTCAAGTGATTCTCGCATTTTCTAACTGCTCTTGAATAAAATGCTCAATTGTTGTTGTGTGTGCGTTCTATAATTACATTCTGAAATACAATTCAATTAGTTCAAACCGAATCTCTTACAATTTTCCAGCTTACCTACCTTCCAAAGCACAACTTCAAGCACCCATGCATCCACCCATTCTGACTCCTCGCACGCATTACTAGTAAAGGACTCTCAGGCATTTCACTTGAAGCTTGGAAGCACAGGACTGCCATTTCACTTGAAGCTTGGAAGCACAGGACTGCCATTTCACTTGAAGCTTGCAAGCATAGGACTGCCATTTCACTTGAAGCTTGGAAGCACAGGACTGCCATTTCACTTGAAGCTTGGAAGCACATGACTGCCATTTCACTTGAAGCTTGAAAGCACAGGACTGCCATTTTACTTGAAGGTGCTTGCAGGTATAGTACTGCCATTTCACTTGAAGCTTGCAAGCATATAGGACTGCAATTTAACTTGAAGCTTGCAAGCATATAGGACTGCCATTTCACTTGAAACTTGCAAGCATAGGATTGCCATTTCACTTGAAGCTTGCAAGCATATGACTGCTATTTCACTCGAAGCTTGCAAGCATAGGCCTGCCATTTCACTTGAAGCTTGCAAGCATATGACTGCCATTCCACTTGAAGCTTGCAAACATTATATAGGACTGTCATCTCACTTGAAGCTTGCAAGTATAGGACTGCCATTTCACTTTGAGGCTTGCAAACATTATATAGGACTGCCAATTCACTTGAAGCTTGCAAGCATAGGACTGTCATTTCACTTGAAGCTTGCAAGTATAGGACTGCCATTTCACTTTGAGGCTTGCAAGCATAAGACTGCCATTTCACTTGAAGCTTGCAAACATTATATAGGACTGTCATTTCACTTGAAGCTTGCAAGCATAGGACTGTCATTTCACTTGAAGCTTGCAAGCATAGGACTGCCATTTCACTTGAAGCTTGCAAGCATAAGACTGCCATTTCACTTGAAGCTTGCAAACATTATATAGGACTGTCATCTCACTTGAAGCTTGCAAGTATAGGACTGCCATTTCACTTTGAGGCTTGCAAACATTATATAGGACTGCCAATTCACTTGAAGCTTGCAAGCATAGGACTTTCATCTCACTTGAAGCTTGCAAGTATAGGACTGCCATTTCACTTTGAGGCTTGCAAACATTATATAGGACTGCCAATTCACTTGAAGCTTGCAAGCATAGGACTGTCATTTCACTTGAAGCTTGCAAGTATAGGACTGCCATTTCACTTTGAGGCTTGCAAGCATAAGACTGCCATTTCACTTGAAGCTTGCAAACATTATATAGGACTGTCATTTCACTTGAAGCTTGCAAGCATAGGACTGCCATTTCACTTGAAGCTTGCAAGCATAGGACTGCCATTTCACTTGATGCTTGCAAGCATAGTACTGCCATTTCACTTGAAGCTTGCAAGCATAGGACTGTCATTTCACTTGAAGATTGCAAGCATAGGACTGCCATTTCACTTGAAGATTGCAAGTATAGGACTGCCATTTCACTTGAATCTTGCAAGTATAGGACTGCCATTTCACTTGAAGCTTGCAAGCATAGGACTGCCATTTCACTTGAACCTTGCAAGCATGCATGGAACTGCTATTTCACTTGAAGCTTGCAAGCATAGGATTGCCATTTCACTTGAAGCTTGCAAGCATAGGACTGCCATTTCACTTGAAGCTTGCAAGCATAGGACTGCCATTTCACTTGAAGCTTGCAAGCATAGAACTGCCATTTCACTTGAAGCTTGCAAGCATAGAACTGCCATTTCACTTGAAGCTTGCAAGCATAGAACTGCCATTTCACTTGAAGCTTGCAAGTATAAGACTGCCATTTCACTTGAAGCTTGCAAGCATAGGACTGCCATTCCACTTAAAGCTTGCAAGCATAGGATTGCCATTTCACTTGAAGCTTGCAAGCATAGGACTGCCATTTCACTTGAAGCTTGCAAGCATAGGACTGCCATTTCACTTGAAGCTTGCAAGCATAGGACTGCCATTTCACTTGAAGCTTGCAAGCATAGAACTGCCATTTCACTTGAAGCTTGCAAGCATAGAACTGCCATTTCACTTGAAGCTTGCAAGCATAGAACTGCCATTTCACTTGAAGCTTGCAAGTATAAGACTGCCATTTCACTTGAAGCTTGCAAGCATAGAACTGCCATTTCACATGAAGCTTGCAAGCATAGGATTGCCATTTCACTTGAAGCTTGCAAGCATAGGACTGCCATTTCACTTGAAGCTTGCAAGCATAGGACTGCCATTTCACTTAAAGCTTGCAAGCATAGGACTGCCATTTCACTTGAAGCTTGCAAGCATAGAACTGCCATTTCACTTGAAATTTGCAAGTATAGAACTGCCATTTCACTTGAAATTTGCAAGCATAGGACTGCCATTCCACTTAAAGCTTGCAAGCATAGGACTGCCATTTCATTTGAAGCTTGCAAGCATAGGACTGCCATTTCACTTAAAGCCTGCAAGCATAGGACTGCCATTTCACTTGAAGCTTGCAAGTATATGACTGCCATTTCACTTGAAGCTTGAAAGTATAGGACTACCATTTCACTTGAAGCGACGATTGCATGATGACTTGCATTTACGGATAGCCTAACGACGCCATAGACATCGTTAGGTCATACAAGAAAATGTTCCGGGTATACTAAAAAATCTTATTTTCGTGGAGGGCTGTGACCGAGGCCAAATGTGCCCCTGGGGAATGTCTCCGCTGAGCAATCATCGGAAAGCCCATCGGAAGAAGAGTGGGTTGGGGGAGGGGGGTGAGGGAAGAATGCAGAGATTTCGTGTTGAAGAGGAGCAATACCTGAAGGCGGGGGGAGAGTGGGACGATCGTCAAAGTTGTCACGTCTGCACAACACTGGCATTCAACAACGCCGTCGAAGAGGAGGTGGAGAAGGAAAAACAGGAATAGGAGAAAAGATGATAGCAGGATGGATGGCACAAACTGGCAGCCATATAGACAGGCAGACATATATAGACAGGCAGACATTCAAGCAGACATACAGAAACGCAGACATATAGACAGGCAGGCATATAGACAGGCATACATATAGACAGGCAGACACATAGACAGGCAGACATATAGACAGGCAGACATATAGACAGACAGACATATAGACAGGCAGACATATAGACAGGCAGACATACAGACAGGCAGACATATAGACAGGCAGGCATATAGATAGGCAGACATATAGACAGGCAGACATATAGATAGGCAGACATATAGACAGGCATACATACAGGCAGGCAGACATATAGACAGGCAGACATATACACAGGCAGACATATAGACAGGCAGACATATAGACAGGCAGACATATAGACAGGCAGGCATATAGACAGGCAGACATATAGACAGGCAGACATATAGACAGGCAGACATACAAGCAGACATACAGAAACGCAGACATACAGACAGGCAGACATACAAGCAGACATACAGAAACGCAGACATACAGACATACAGACAGGCAGACATGCAAGCAGACATACAGAAACGCAGACATACAGACAGGCAGACTACAGACAGGCAGACATACAAACAGGCACATAAAATTATATAAGCAGACGAACAGCCAAAGAGATTATGGATAGATGTGAGAAATGATGGATGGAAGGAATGATGGATGGACGGACGGATGGATGGATAGATAGCAGTACACCCGAACGTGGCAAGAAAGAAATAGGAAAACACAGGAGCGGAAAGAGGTTGCGCAAGGTTGCACATGTTGGACAGGACCGCAATTGATAGCAGGTGCCCCTTGGCTTACCGTCCTTCTCCCCAGTGGCTAGCGTGTTCGTCTTTGATGCAAAGGTCGCGGGTTCAGCGCAAGAAAATCTGCGACTGTCTCGGCGACCGTCCTAACAATGAATGATTCGGCGTGAACCACATGTACACCCATTTGTATAATCAGGGCACCACGGGGAATATTCCCCCTGCACCTACAAAAATGAACTTTAAGGAACGCGAGACGCGTACAAGACACAGAAAGCGATGCACTTCTTCTCTAAACGAAGACGGAGATGTTTACGGAATATCCACTCCACTTTCAATCCATTAGTATTAGTAGCATTCTGCTTACGGTGGAAAAAAACACATTTTACGCTATAGCTGTTGCAGGACGGTTTTAGCAGTTTTCGTCGCCGTAGTAGCACTTTTGGCTTTGAGGTCACTTTGGCATAACCCAGTTTAAAAAACTATAACCAAACTACTATTTAAAACACAAGGTCATAGCTGGTCATATAGACCTACGTGTCCGTGGTGGCGGTAGTAGTAGTAGCAGCAGCAGCAGCAGCAGCAGGAGCAGCAGCAGCAGCAGAAGCAGCAGCAGCAGCAGCAGCAGCAGTAGTAGTAGTAGTAGTAGTAGTAGTAGTAGTAGTAGTAGTAGTAGTAGTAGTAGTAGTAGTAGTAGTAGTAGTAGTAGTAGTAGTAGTAGTAGTAGTAGTAGTAGTAGTAGTAGTAGTAGTAGTAGTAGTAGTAGTAGTAGTAGTAGTAGTAGTAGTAGTAGTAGTGGTGGTAGTGGTGGTAGTAGTAGTAGTAGTAGTAGTAGTAGTAGTAGTAGTAGTAGTAGTAGTAGTAGTAGTAGTAGTAGTAGTAGTAGTAGTAGTAGTAGTAGTAGTATACATGTAGTTGAAGCAGCAGGAG